>OZ010793.1:80562702-81813889 GCA_963932465.1 Maratus speciosus | reverse complement strand
ATTTCGTTTTCTATTGAATATATATTTATTAAAAATATGTTTTATTGCTGTTACAAAATATGAGCGCGTGCATATATAAGTTTTTGTGTAAAATTTATATGGATGTTGTGTAAATTGCGCAAATGTTTGCAAGTATTTGTAAAATCTAATATTAATAATTACTCTTTCTTATATATTATCTTTTGAAGAACAGAAATATAAAATTTATTTATGCTTATTTTTTATTTTCTGTATTTTAATGATAGTCGTAAAATGTTTTATAACGGTTATGCCGCAAAAATTTGTGCACAAATTTTGTTTAACAAATTCTTCAGTTATAAGTAATTTTGATCTTGTACACTGTTAAAAATTTCTGTAAAATCACCGAAAAAAAAATCGAGACTCTCTGTAAATTTACATTAGTTCTTGGTTAAATGCATTCGATCGAGTTTCTCGGTCAAGACTCTCTGTAAATTTACACCAGTTCTTGGTTAAATGCATTCGATCGAGTTTCTCGACCAAGACTCTCTGTAAATTTACACCAGTTCTTGGTTAAATGCATTCGATCGAGTTTCTCGGTCAAGTCTCTCTGTAAATTTACACTAGTTCTCGGTAAAAACATTGGATTGAGTTTCTCGGTCATCGATTTACAGACATTTCCCTTATCTTGTATCTAATTCTCTGTAGGGATTTCCATGTTTTTATTTAAAAATATTTTCAGCTTTGTTATAACTTGTAATTCAAATACACACGTTTAAAATTCTTTTGTAATTTTATTAGAATTATTAAAGAAAAAAAATTAGTTTCAATTTTTTTATTTATTTTTTTCATTCATTTAGTTAGTTAGAATCATAATACATTTAAATACATTGCTTTTATAACAATTGTGATATAACCTTAAAAATAATTTTGGTTAATTAATCTGATTATTTTTGAAAATATTTTACAAAAAATGTTATAATTACCAATATATTTAACCAGTTTTAATGAAAAAATACACTCAAATTTCGCATTATTATTATTTAAAAATTTCAGTATATCTTCAGATATTAAAGAAGATAATTATTGAGAAGAAGCAATTTCTTGATAAACAATTCCGTAAATAAAGGATTAAAAAATTAAATTTGATTAAAAAAAATAATATGTATTATGTTTCGGTTCAAACAAAATTAAAATAAACCGTTTAAGAAATTTTCTAACGAATGTATTTGAAGCGAAATCTTTGAAAAGCACAAGTAGAATAGATTTTCCCCCGCTATGTTATAAAGGACATCCTTTGTACACCGCAGTAACAGCTCCAATGGCGCAGTTAGTAAGATGCTTTTCTCCTACCCAGAGGTCTCGGGTTCAAACCCCAGGCCAGCCACACGCAAGTAGGCTAAAAAATTAAATACACAGCAGTTCGAATTTGCTTTTATAACTCTGATAGTTCGAAGTTCTAAAATTCACTGATTTCAAAAATCAAGTTAAATTATTTTAATTAAAAAAATAAATTGGTTTACAGAGTCTTGCGTATTTTTAACGATGTTAATTTATAATAACGATGTTACAGAGTCTTGAGTATTTTTAACGATGTTAATTTACAGAATCTTGTGTATTTTTAACGATGTTAATTTACAGAGTCTTGTGTAAATTTACCAAATAACTTCTCTGTTATTTAACAGAATCTCTGTTTTTCTAATCTCTGTAATTTTACATAAGACTTAAGATAATGGATTACCCGTAATTTAACAGGAAAATTTTTAACAGTGTATTAGGGGAGAGTAGCCATATTTGGACCGCCGCTTTAAGTGGACCGTTGCCATTCTGCCGTTAATTACAAAAAGAAACGCCATCTACCGCTCAAATCTTACTCATCAGAATGACGTCATTTATGATTAGAAGAAGCATCCACCTACCACGTGCTGTTTTCAGACAATTTTTAAAAACCCTAAAATTAGGTGTTTTGATCTATTTTTTAATACTGAACGTAAGTTAATATTTTAAAACTAAGGTAAGTTGTTATGTTTTCATATACATGTATAAATTCATCTGTACATTGCGCATATTTTTCATGCCGATTTGTTTGATTTTGTTTTTGTTCTTAGTCTTGAAATTGTCTGTTTTAAAAAACGGCGCAGTTGCCTTAATTGGGCCAAATTAAGTTGCTTAAATTGGACCAGATATACGATCATAAATTTGAAGAGTTAAGTAATGAAT
Organism: Maratus speciosus; assembly: GCA_963932465.1. Lineage (NCBI taxonomy): Eukaryota > Metazoa > Arthropoda > Arachnida > Araneae > Salticidae > Maratus > Maratus speciosus. Next base: position 81,811,711 of record OZ010793.1, on the reverse strand, counting down.
TTCGAGGTCTGTGCGCTTTGTAAACTATTTTTTTAGTTTTTAATATTTTGTAATTTCCATGCAAATTTTTTATTTATTTATTTTTAATATCTGGGTAAATTATTTTATACAGTTTAAGACTAAAAAAACATAAAAAATATTTTTAGATGTTTATGCAATACATTTTGTTTGCAATTTCTTTTATCTTGTTTGTAAATATATGTGTTTTCTTTGAATTCTTTATTCCTACGGCGTATTTGATTTACAGAGTTGAATTCAAACATTTTCCCCTTAGAGGATATTTACGGTTCCACAAAGGGGGGGGGGGAGACTTTTTACAGTTCTGGAGGCTGTAAATACTTTTTTTTGCCATTAAAATGCATAAAATCTCAAACCTTCCCAGGGGAGTGGTTAACTCAATGCTCTAGGGCGGGTGGGGGGATCCCGTTAATTTAACACTGTTTGAATATATGATGTTTTGCGTTTGATTAATCGCAGCGTATTTTTTTTCAATATAGCATATTTTTTAATATAATTGAAAAATGTTGAAAACGACACAGACAAACTCTGTGTAAGAAAATCACTCGCGACAGCAAAAGCTGTTAAACATATAGAAAAAGAAAAGGAGAGAGTAAGCTGTGAAGAAATTGACCTGCAAGAAGACTGCAGCTACAAATCCCCCCCCCCCCCCAAAAAAAAGCCAAAGTAGCATTAGATAATGTATAAAAGCATTGCTGTTATCTCCTTGCTAAATTCAATTAAATCAAAGTACAGAGAGAGCCAAAAAAAAAAAAAAAAAAAAAAAACTCAGCTGTGCTAACATTTTCGCCATTTAAAATAAACCTTGAAATAAGAAAAAAGACAAAAAGGAAGCTGAAACATCAAGTTAAAAAAAATAGGCTTAATGCGATTGGGAAGAAAAAGATGGAAGGGAAGAACAACAAACATAATGTAAAGAAACCTTCTGTTGCAAAAAAAAAAAAAAAAAAAAGTCTAATGATCTAGAATCTAAAAGGAAAAATAAAGACAGTGATGGCTGGCTTTGCCTAGTTTGTAAGAAAAGTGAAATAGCAGAAATGATTCAATGTTCAGATTGCCAAATACGATTTCATGTTGCGTGCGCTGGAATAAAAAATAGAATGAACGATATTCATGTGTAAGCTTTGCATCACTTCTTACATTAGAATCATGTAACTGGCAATTAGTTCCATAGTTTCTATTCTTAATTACTGATAACTTTGATTGATATTTTGAATACATTTTGATTTAAAACAATTATTTTTATTTTCAGATTTTTGATTTCATTATATTTCAGTGCTGTTATTTTGTTTGATTATTTCAGTGATTAAATTAAGTGAGTTACACCTGAAAATAAGTGAAGTGCTCCAAATTCGGCTATTCTCCCCTATATTTATTAATCTCAGATGTTTTATTTATTACCTAGTGCTTAACCCTTTATCTACTGACGGTACTTATAAGTACCATTACAATAAATTGTTATAAAATTCATTTAATACATCGATTTTTAGCAATACTGTTTAGAATGAGTTATAGATACATTACTTTATCTTGTTCTAAAAGCATTATGGGTTACACAAAACAAAAATATTTTTAAAAGGCCGATTTCTTTGGCCTTTGCGTCTTTTCAGCTTTCTAGCGCTGAGGGGGAGGGGGGGGGGATTTTTCAATTCGGAAATATTTCTATATTTATATTATAAGAGCATTATATTTCTACATTTCCTCATTCTACAAAATACTAAGGAAAATATTTAAAATAAAAGATTTGAGTAGGGTTATAAATATTGCACAAAATCCCTATAAATTAAAATTTAATTAATCCTTCTAAATCCATCCATACTTCTAAAATTCTTCTAAAATTTATTAAATGATTAAGTAAATCTTCTAATTTTGTTTAAACAATTCACGAAAAATGCTTTAGAAGATAAAATTTTCATGAATTCATAATTCAGTAGATAAAGGGTTAATGTACACATTTAAAACACCGCGGAAGAATTCGCAGAGCGCGCCACTCCGCGTGGCCGTCCGACGTCCCTGGCTACAACCCTTTTGCCAAGACTCCTCAGTGGAAGCCAGGAAGGAACAGAAAAAAAAAAAAAATGAGAAATAGAAACCGGACAAAAAAATCTAAAAGGACAACGGACGACCGCAGCAGCTGCGAGCTCATTATTAGTTTTGTATTGCTTATTTTCAAGCCCATCACACATGCACACACATATACATACAGTAGACACTCGAAAATACGAGGTAATTGGGGCTGACACCGCCTCGGATTACTGAAAACTCGGATTTTCCGAAAAAGTAGAAAATTCTTACCGATTATAATTTTATTCAATTAGGATGACAAAGAATGTACATACCTTTACTCCTTTTGTAATGATATACAGGATACTTTACAATTTTTAAAAAAATTCGATTTCTTGCAGCGTTAACACATTACTTCGCTTTTTAGATGCAATATCTAGCCAACGCTTAAAATATATAACTTTAGCAGGAGTGGCTTCCTTTTGCTGTTCTTCATATTTTAAAGCCAGTTCTAAAGATGCAGAACCTTCACCGTGAGAGAGTATTTTTCAAATGGCAGAGCGTCATTTCCTTCTGTACCATTAGATTATTCCTCATCTTATATCATTTCTACAATGGTCGATTCCGTTATTTCCAGGATTTCATCACTGTTTAGCCATTTTTTAATGTCATCTGCATTACAATTTTCACTGCCAGGCACTTCCTTATCTTTCAAAACAATGTTTTCACCATCGTCATCATTAAAATTCTAAGTGGATGTTTTCCACTTTAGGAAAAAAATTCACGATATTGTCAGTGTTGTAGATTGAATTTCTTACCAACAATCAGCTATCCAGTAAACAATATCTCTCATGCATTGTTTCGGGTGAAGAAAAAAATAAATTTTTATTTTTATTTTTACTCCTCGAATTAAGCGAAATCTCGAACTTCTTAGACTCGGATTTCAGTCTCTGCTGTATATAATAACTATAAGATAAAATTAGTTAATTAAAAAAAAACTCATCCTATTACTTTTGAGATATACACTCTTTGCAAAAGTGATTCATCGTATATTAATTTTTTTTATGTACGTTAACCTGAATATTGATTATACATAGACTCATATTTCATAACTCTTTGTTCAAAATTGATTCAACAATTCTTTGTTTTAATAAGTACGCGATTAGTAAAGTAATTCCTTTAACACATGCACATTTTTTTTAAACATCGTCCTCAACATAAACTCATCTTTGATACATCCTCGTTTTAAAATTGATTGAACCTTTTCTCAGTTTTAATAAACACACCATAAGCAATTCCTTAATAACAATATTGATTTGAAACGTGCTCATTTGATGTACCTTCTTTTGAAAATTAACTCAATAACATGTTTGATAAATGCACTGTCATTAGTTTCTCAATGTTTCTGTATGTAACGTTGTTTTTAAAAACAAAAACATAAATACCTACAAAAATTATGAGTGTAACTTTCCAATATAAAATCTATAATTGTTTGCAATTAAAATAAAAATATTATTTTTAGCTGCGTTCTTAATTATATAAATACGCAGCACCTAAATTCGTCATCTGGTCCGTCCGTCTGTCTTTCTGTCCGGATATAACACTGCAAAAAATACCTAACCAAATGGTTTTGAAATTAAATTTATATAATCGTTGCAGAATTTTGTCGAGTCATTTCAAATTTTATGAATATCGAGTCAAAACTTAAAAACATAGTAACAAAATTTTCTTCATTCTATTAAATCCTATAATACGCAATGAATTCAATTATATCCCATGATAGGTAGTGATTCGAGGTTGCCATGATGATTACGTCCTATTTAAAATCGAGTCCTATTATTTCCGTACAACTGAATATAATATATATAATAGAAGAAAAAAAATATTCATGCATTTTTGCGTAAGACTGCAACAGCTATTGCACCAACATCTGGATATTTATAAAACATGTTATCATACGAATGCACCTTATTTTTCCCATTTGACGTATAATATCCGATTTGTTTATTTATAAACGTATCAACATTTAAAACTAATATATCCGAATATTCATTTTAGACTCAAACTGTTTTGTACAAAATAAAAAAAAATTGAACAGGTTCATGTTTTAATTTCAAGTACACTTTTTTCTTACCGTGTAAGTCGTTACAGTTGGGGGCAAATAATAAAAAAAAAATAAAAAATGCTGAATATTTAAAAATGTTCAAATATTCAGAGGTGAAAAATTCTGAAAATCTATTTTTGAGGAATTTCAAAGTTTCTATGCTCTTATAAAAATAACTCCATGTAAATGTAACATAAAAGATTTAAGAAATTATCAGATATTTGTGCTTTCAGGGATCCAAATTAAAATGAAAATTTTCATTCTTTTATTCCAAAAACAAACAATAAGAAGAAAATAATCTCCTTACCTCCTTTTTTTAAAAACTTTTGTTATCTCGTTGCAACTTCATTTTTAATTAATTAATGACTTTCTAATTATTTCTTAGATGCTTGTATCACATAAAAGTATTATCTTTGAAATAAATGTGTCCAAAAATTAGTTTTCTATTGCGGATTACCTCATTAAAATAATGAATTATGGAAGTTTAATTTCGTTGTTTTTTAAAAAGTGGCTTGAGATATCAGTTATTAATGATTTTGGTTTAAGCAAGTAGTTACAGTCGGTGGTAAACTAATTATTAAATCAAATATATTTTTCCTTGTTTGACCATGTGCGAATGACTTTTGAAGAAACGTGCTTTATAAGTGGAATAAGAGAATGACCTTTTCTCCAAAAACAATCCTTTCGAAGAAAATGTTTATCTTCCCTCCGGAACTGTTCTTAGTATCTTTTTATAGTTTCTTTTTTAAGGGGGTAGAATATACCTTTGAACACGTCAAAAAAGTAAAAAAAAAATCACTATGTTCTAAGCTTCAAAACTTGTGTAATAAGTCAAAATTAAAAATCAAACTTCATTTAAATATAAAGTTCATATTTAAATTTATATTTAAATATATATATGATATTTACTAATAAATTCCTAAATAAATATTAAAATGATGTTTAAAAATATATGATAATAAAAGAAAAAAAATCTTGCGCTCATGATAAAATCTGAAAATATGCATATAAAGAGGAAAGTTTGGTGAAAATAGATACATAATTGTGTTACCTTTATACTAAAACCGGAATATTTGTAAAAAATATTGACTAAATTACAAAATGAACGAAATATTAAAAATTTTCACTTTTTTAAAAGGAGTTTCAAAGTACAAAAACAGAAAAAAAAATAAAATATTACTTTTTTCATATTTTAAGTTGTAGATAATACAGAAATAAATATGTGGTGAAATTTTCTTTTGATTGTCATGCATACTTTTTTAGTAATACTGCGGGCAGTATCAAAATTCATCGTCTTAATAAATCTGCCATAATTAGTGAACTAATGGGAATTTTTTAATGCGGTTTTTTGCATATTGTTCAGAAATGATTTTATGGAAGCAAAATATGTATTAAAAAAAAGTTGAACATTTTGAATGTTTAAAGGTATCCTATCACCTTAACACTTTCCAATATAGTTGGAAAGTGGTTAGAGATTCGATTGTTCTATTTGTCCGTCTGCCGTTTTCCGTCTACTTGTCCTTACTATAACTCTCGCAAATTTTCTTGTATTGCCATGAAATTTTTATGTGTGAGTGAGGCTTAGTCTAAAAAATTCGATATTGAAAATAAAGTGTGTAGCATTTATAGTTCTTTACAGGGACGCACAAAAGAATTACGTTACATTATACTCTATGGAAGAAAATCGTTTGCGGTGCATTTTGTTGAGGTTCCAAAATTTCAAACAAAATGAAAATGATGTACATCACTGAGATCGGATACAACATTCTTTCTTAGGAATACACAATAGAAAGAATATATAGTTTATACACAGGGATGCAGAAAAGAATTCCATTACATTATGATCTGTGGAGAAGAGCGTTGGTGGTGTATTTCGATAATTTTACGACACTGCATATATACGAATTGAATATTCACAGCTGAGCAGGAAAATGCCCTGGCCGGGAAACGAACCCAGATCCTTGGCTTACAAGGCCAATTCTCTACCGTTTAAGCTAACTGGGCCGACAACCAGCCAGCATATTTCGCTCAGATAACTTTATTGGTAGTAACATCTGGTCTGTCATGCAGACAGTTCAACAGAATAAACCACAGGTAAAGCTCTCCCGGCCTGAGCATTTTATCGCTCAGATGGAAATATCAATTCGTATGATAACTTTACCAATCAGTTTGATTGTTCTAAAATAATACTTCATATATAATTAAATTTTAAAGGATCACTAAGGTGAATTATAAGATGTTTTCTATGCATAATGAAGTGCATAGCATTTATCGTTCATTTACAAGGACATACTAAAGAATTTCGTTACTGGACAGATTAAGATCGATAATTGCTTTAAGAACATTTTCATCAGTGGTATGCATTTTTAAAGTTATGTAATTTGAGTGTATTAGGTGGGGTGTATAAATTTTATAGATTATATATAGGTCTACATGAAAGAATTCGCACAGATACTGCATGGACAGCAATTTCTGAAAATGGATTTTTACCTTATTATGTATTTTTAAATTGCTTATTTAGAAATCTCATTTCATTATTTGAAAAACCCAGAACGAAAAACCATGCATTCAGCGTAGATTATCAAACACTTTCCAGCACATTCAGAAGACTGTAACAAAACTTTACAATTTATTAAGGTGAAAGTTGTCTAAGAATTTAAGAGCCACTGCACTAGATTATTGCTTCTCTTTTTTGATAAAGATCAAATTATGCATACCTCTACGCTAATTAATTTTAATTAAAAATTCTGATTATCGTAAGTTAATTTTATGCATGATCCACAGAAAAATTGGACAATTCGCGATTTTTTTAAATGTGTAAAATTCTTTTTTCTATAAATTTACTAAATTGATTTTTTAAAACTGAAGTTAAAAGTTGAAAATCAGTTTTTTAGAAATTTAAAAGTTTTTCCATTCTTTTAAAAAGAGCTTCATCAAGACTTAAAAAACAAAACAAATATTAGAGCTAAATTAATACGTACATTTTCATTCTTTTCATTAAAAACAATTGGAAGAAAATAATCTTCTGCCCCCCCCCCCCCCCCCTGAAATTCATCAATTATTTCTCAGACGCTTGTATCACATAATAATATTATCTTTCACAAAACGGTGCTCGGAAAACTGTGTTCTGTTGCAGATTTCCTTATTAAATTGATGAATAAGGAGATTTTAATTTAGGCATTTTTTAAAGGTGCTTGAGATAGTAATTATTAATGATTTTGGTTTTAAAGAAGATATTACAATCGGTGGTACACTAACTATTAAGTCAAGTATATGTCTTCTTTTTTGCCATATATGAATGACTTTTGAAAAGTAATCTTGATTCCTTTCAACAAAACGCAATGCAAGGTGTGAAAAGTTGAGGTGTGATGCTGGTGTTACGCCCATTAAATTAAGATCTTTTTCGTAGATTTGAGAGGGGGGGGGGTAACAATTTGCATTCGAACTGAGATCTATAAAAAATAAAATCGTTCTGGTCAGTAGAAAGTTGTTGAAATATACCAAGTACTATTTTTGTGTTTTTGATATGGATATGAAGTTTATTAAATAACAAGTATTACGTAAAATTTCCTACAAATCGTAAGTTAGAACTTTTTAAAACTTTTTCGATCATTTAACCCTTTTTAATTTAGAATTTTATTACAAACCATTCTTAGCAAACATTTTTATTTTAAAAATTACCGCCATGCCAAATTTCAAGTTTCTAATCCGTCCAGTATCACAAAAATGGAAAGTTTAGAACATTTTTATTTCTCCTGCACCCTTTTGAATTTCGAATTTTTAAAAATATGTTCTTTGAGCGTATTTTTGTAAACTGAATTATGAATTCATGAAAATTTTATCTTCTAAAGCATTTTTCGTGAATTTTTGAAGCTACATTAGAAGATTTACATAATCGTTTAATAAATTTTAGAAGGATTTTAGAAGGACTGATGGATTTAGAAGGAATAATTAAATTTGTATTTCTAGGGATTTTGTACAATATTTAAAGCCCTACTAAAATATTTTATTTTAAATATTTTTCCTAGTATTTTGTAGAATTAGGAAATGCTCATATATAATTTTCTTACAATAGAAATGTAGAAATATTTCCTAATTGAAAAATCCCCCTCCCTCCCCCAACGCCTAAAAAGCTGAAAAGATGAAAAAGCAAAATAAATCATCCTTGTCAAAATATTTTTGTTTTGTGTAACCCATAAGGCTTGTGGAACAAGATAAAGTAATGCATCTATAACTCATTCTAAACTGTATTGCTACTAAACGATGTATTAAATGAATTTTATAACAAGTTATTTTAATGGTACTTATGATTAGCATCAGCAGATAAAGGGTTAAATAAAGAAATTCCGTGGGAGGTCCGCTCTGATCAAGTTCACTCAGTGGGTGCATTTAGGTCTTAAAAGTAACAGACATGACAAATTTTGAGTTGCTATCTCTAACAATTCTATAGTAATAGGAATTTAGAACCTTTTTGGAAAAATTTTCGCCCATTTTCTATTTCGATTCTTCAAAAACTCTTATTATAAACGTAATTTAGATAGTTTTTAGAACGCTTTTCGTGCATTTCCCATTTGTAAATTTCGATTTTTTTTGCTCTTAAAAAGCATTTGCGTCTTATAAGTAACTACCATGCCAAATTTCAATTTTCCATTTTCTTTCAGTTCCACAAAAATTGCAACTTCAGAACAGTTTTCGCCCCCGCAACCCTATGAGGGTAGTGACACCGACATAAAATATAGCCTATGTTGGAGCAAGGACTGTCATCATCAATTTCCTACAAATTCCTTTGAAATCGGTACTTCCAGAGATTACCATCAACAAAGAAACAAACAAACGTTACTTCTTTATAATATTGATATAGGTAAACAAATATAAATATATAGAAAATTATTTTTTAAACAAGGTCAATTGTTATGGATACTCATTAAGCCAAAGGATTTTTATGTAATAATTATTAATAAATCTAACTTCAACATCTGATAAATGCAAAGTGTGGCGAAATTATTAATAAATCAAACTTGTTTATAATTTAGAATTAATTCGTCAAATATTCAGAGAATAATAAAACCTGTAAATCGACTTTACTGAAATTTAAATGTTTTCTTGCTCCTATAGAAATCAAAATGATTCATGCAGAGGTAACGCAAACAACACAAAAAATTTTATTAAAAATTAACGCTTCAAGCGATATTTATTAAATTGGAATATTCCACACTTTTTCTCAAAAACAAATAAACGGAAAAAAGCCTTTCCTCCGAAAATGTTTATGTTATCTCATTACATCTTTATAATTAATTAATGATTTTCTAATTATTTCTTAGATGTTTGTGTCACGTTATAATATTAACCTTCAGAGAAACTGTGTTCAAAAAATAGTTTTCTGTTATGGACTATCTCATTAAAATAATAATTAACATTATTTTAATTTTGTTAGTTTTTTAAAGCATGCAGTTATTGATTAGGGGTTAGATAAAACCGATGATAAATTAATTAATAAGCCAAATGTAACGCTTTTTTTTTCAAATCGATAAAGGACTTTTAAAAGATGATGGGGCACTGTATAAAAAGGTAAGGAACTTGATAAAAGGAAATATAATAGAACCATGAGTGAAGGTATACTTCTCCGAGTTACCCACGATTCTGAAAAGCGTGTTTTATATACAAAAATCTTAACAACCACAATGTTTTTGAGCTTTAAAGAAGGATTTATAAAAAGTTTATTTCGCTGCCACTAATCTTTGGAAACATTTTCAAGTAGTTTTTATACTGTATTAATCAGCTTTCTCTCCAGAGTATAGATTGTTATGATACTATCCATTCTCAAAAAAAAAAAAAAAATAAATAAAATCCATATAAAACAAACATGTTTTACAGACAAACATGATTAATGAACAGCAATAACGTAAGCAATACAATTCTATGACAATCGTTCATTATAAAACTATTTAATAATATGTGAAAGTATATTACAAAATGCTCAAATAAAAAAATAGATAAAATCATAAGACGAAACGCAAATTTTCACCTTAATTCAAACATAAAATATATAATGTGAGCTTTAAAAAATTCCGTCTTACTTAAAAGGCGACTAAAATAATAATAAAGATGTTACAAGTTAAAAATATACATTTTATTTAAAACTTCTTAGTACTTTCAAGCCTTTTCCAAGCTCATCATCAAAGAATATTTCAATATCTAAATGTTGTTTATTTATACAAATACGTCACTTTGTTTTGAAAATGAGAGAGCCAATAATTATTAGAATGGAAAGTAGAAGTAGCAGTTTCTTGGATTAAATTTAATTAGAGAAAATATTTACTATTATTAAATGTAGTTACATTTATTTTATATTATGGCATCACTCTGTTCTCATACGTCACTTTTCATTTTAAATGAGTAGTTGGAAAGTCGAAGGAGCAGTGTTTCAGATTAAATTTGGGTAGAAAGAAAATATTTAACTATTTATTATTATTTATATACAGTAAAACCTCCCTAAAGCGAGCACGTTCCGTTCGAATAAAAATTGGTCGCTCCGAGAGGTGGTCTCTTACTGGAGGTCATGTTTAAATCTAGATTTTAATTGTTGAAAAAAGGTAACAATGAATGTTACTAAAATTTATTTTTCAAATTAGGAAAATATATGAAAAGTTAAGTATCAAAACAAAAGTTAATTACATAAGTTAACTAATGCAGAGTTTAAAAAATGAAAACATTGATGTTTGCTTTGATTTTACTGTTATATCTTCTATAACTTTTATTTCCAAGTCCTTTCGAAGTTCAGTAAATAAAAGCAATTTTTTTTGGACGGGAACAAATTATGACGATTTCATTAATTTATCTATTTCTTTGAGAGTTTCCTGACAGAATAATGCAGGGGAGTTTATTGACCGTCATCCTTACTTTGTCATCAGAGTTAAATTCATTGCCTAAAAAGGCACAAAGTGGTTTAAACACTTAAAAGTTACCTGAATAAATAAAAATTCTAAACTTAGTTTAAAAGTTTGATGAATAATACACTCTCCGGAATTATTGTTCTAATAAAACAATCTTTTGGCGAAGAGGTAAAAAAGGAATTTGTTTCATTTTCTTCAAAGAAATAGGTCGCTCATGGAGGGAGTTCAATTGGGGTGGTCTCTGAATAGAGGTAAAATTAGTATTGAGCCTATGGGAATAAATTTCGTTCCATGAAAAAATGGTCGTTCAGGGGGGGTGGTCGCACAGGGAGGTTTCACTGTATATATTTTCAAGTTCACATTATATGTTTAAAAAAATAGTTTAAACGTTACCAAGTCCGTTTAGGTTATCAATGTTTAATAGAAAAAAAAATGGAGAGAAAATAAACAAATCAAAATATGAAACTTTATACTTTTACGCATCAATGTAAGCCTGGTAAGACAATTGTGACATCAGAGAAGTTAGTGCATTAATTAAGGAGCTATTTGACCTCTCCTGCAATAATTACCAATTAGACCTCAAAAGTGACTGGCAGATGGCATGTTTAATTGACATACAATAATATTGACAAGATCAAGGAGTGATATACGTTATTTACGCCAATTATAATTTCGCCTAGTAATAATAACTAGATTAACTATAGAGCTCCCGAAACGAGTTTAAGGAGCCTTAAATTTAATTATATGTCTTTGCTTATTTGGTAGAATAAGTCAAAGTATAAAGTATTTTTCATGAAAAGTAGAAAACCATACAATATTTTACTTTAGTAAAATCTAATTATTTTTTCGTGTTTGTAGCAAAGAGCAACGTTTAAAATATTTTTCTCTAAGAAGCTATTATAAATAAACCTCATTTTTTCAATTCCTACTATTAGCTCACACTCTCCCTATATTTATTTATATATTTATATATTTATCTTGTACAAATTTTCAATCGTTAATAAAATACTCATTATTCATCCTATCAGGTTGAAATAAATTTTTTTAAACTTGTACTGGATGACAATTGATGTTAATAAAGTTTTTTCAAATACTAATTAATTAATTAAATTTTAATTAATTAATTTTAGTTTTGCATGGAAAACAAAATGGCCGCCATTAGTTATTGAATTTCAATGAAATAATTTTCAATAAGGGTTACCATAGGGGGAGGGGACCCTGTTCTGTCGCCAAATACCGCCAAGTTTGTCGCCAACTTATCGCCAAATTTGGCGGCCAAAATGAGTCGCCAATAGTGACGCCAACTTGGCGATATCTGTAATATTTCGCCAAATTCCCATAGAGTTCCATTGTAAACCTACTTGCTTATAGAAAATCAACAAATTGAGATATTTTAATGCAACAAAAATTTATATTAGCTTGATTATATTAAATTTTTCTTTGATGGCCTTTGTAGAAATTGACTTTAAAAACAAAATTTTTATATTACTTGTTCTTTTTGTAGTTGCAAAACAAAAGAAAAGTAAAATTTGAAATAAATTTTATTTAGATATGATAAAAGCAATAAATATACAGAAATTTCTTTCTTATCATTGTCCAATAACTTAGGGACTGTACATATATATCGTTGTCAAATTTTTGGTAATTTTGGAACCCCCTTTACAATATTATACGTTATCCTCCCACGAACTCCCCCCCCCCCCCCCTTCCTAATGATATTGTTATCGATGACTAAACATTATTTTGATTTTTGCAATTATTTTCTTTTGTTTGCAGTGAGATATATATTATACATTTATTATTTGCATACTTTATTGATTAAAATGCGGCAAAGTCATTAAAATATCACTATTATATATGAAATAATTTTAAATCAACTAATACTTAAATGAAATAGTTACTATTTAAAAGTAATTAATAATATTTTTTTGTTACATAATGCATTTAACATCACTAGTATTAATGTCTTCTTGAACTTACCCCCTTAGAGGGGTGGGGGACAGCAGAACTTTCTATCAACAAAATTTGGTGGACAACATTCTTTCTCTTGCCTTTATTTGTAAACACAACTAGTAACATTTCAAATATACTTCGCATTTGGTTTCTAGAACAGAGTTATATATGCAGGATTATATATGCAAACACATGTAACAAAAGAATAATAATTCCAAACGTTGGGGTATTCAATATTTTGGAATTAAATAATTTTTTAATCATTTAATCATTCTAATAATAACTTTGTATTTTCATAAAAATAGATAACATACTATTTTGATATAAAGAATACAAATAAAAAGTCAAAATTTTGGTTAGATCAAATATGATAACGATATCAAAAGGCAAATCCCCCATCGCCCTAGGGCTATCTTACGATATCATGTGTCAGACATACCCTCCCCTTAAAGTGGTAACGTTATATATGTACAGTTCCTAATATTTAAACCGTTAGATTTAGAGTTAATTCCAATTTTTAAAAAATCAAACGTTGTTCTTTATCATACGAAAATTCATTAACATTAAAAAGTTATGTTTTAAAAAAGTTACGAAATTTAATTTTTATCTGTTTCCTTTGTCCTAAAACTTATATTTAGTAAAAATTTCTTCATTATCTAGAAAGCGAACAATAAACATTCCATTTTTGTACGAGCAAAACTTACCGAAATGCAATACTTTGAATCTTTTAATTTTTAGCGTTTTGTGGCACTAAAAGCACATTTTTATTTTCGTTGTTTTGCTTGTAAGAGCATGGAGAATGTCTAATATAACTTATAGAGCTCAGGGGCCGTAAGAAAACTTAAATTTCGTAACAAATTGAGACAAAAATTATTCATTGAAGGTTCATTAGTGAGGTTTACATGTTACATTTGAAATAGTCTTGAGATGTCTCAAAAACTAGCGGGTTATGTACAACTCTTGGCACAAAGTTTCCGATCATTACACCAACACTACCATTTTTTTCTAAAAAAGGATTATTTACTCTCATTGCATAAAAATTAAACGATTATTAGCGATAATACATTTGTATTATATAAAAGGAACAACAATATGAAATAAAGAAAAATCGATATACATTAATTTATAAACAGAAAATTGGTGATTGAAATTTAAGCACCAAAGAAAAAATTATCCAATCACGCTTTGATTTGGAAAAAAATAACCAATCACTGTAATCAATATTTAGTAAATCCGCCTTTAACTCGGATGACAACCGAAATTCTTCGTGGAATGGACTCAATAAGCTTTTTACACTCATTGGGAGCAATTTCACACCAGCATTCCCGTATAGCTTTACATAGTCTATGGCATTTGTGATCCTTCAAAAATCGACTTTTCTTTTTAATATATTTCACAGATTTTCGATGGGATTAAGATCCGGACTATTGGGCGGCCAAGTAATGGTTTTAATTGAATTATTACCTACAATTTGCAGAAATTTCTTCGCTAATTTGGTGCGATGGGGAGCTGCGTTGTTATCTTGAAATAAGAAGTCATTTTGATTCACGAACCATTGATCAATGCTGGGAATAAAAAAATTCTCTAAAATGTCAATATAAACTTCAGAGTTTACTGTACGTAACACAATACACAACTTGCCGACGCCTTGTGATGTCATACAACTCCAAACTGTAAATGCAGGTGAAAATTTAGTTCTGGTATTGACACACTTATCATTGAACTTTTCACCAACTCTCCTCCAAGCAAATGTTCTACAGTCATCACCTGTTCCGAGATATATGCGAGATTCATCGCTAAAAATAACTTTATTCCATTTATCAAGTGAGCAGTGTACATGTTTTTTACACAATTCCAAACGCTCTTTTCTATGCTTCTTTGTCAAGTAAGGTTTAGTTTTAGCTTTACAAAATTTAAATCCTGCTGCATTTAGACATTACGTATAGTGCGGTCACATACCTTTACGTTATACTTCGATCATTCGGCATTGAGTGGTTTTGAGGTTGCTCGCCGCTTTCTTTTCGCTATTTCCACAAGTTTTCTGTCCTCCCTAGGCGTTGTCATTCGTGGACGTCCACTTCGAGGTAAATTTTCCACGCTGTTAGTCAACTGATATTCTTTCCAAATATCGCATACCGTACTTTGAGAACAATTTAGTAAAGCCTTTCCTTTGTGAATTTCCCTCTTGCAACTATTTATGCGGATTTTTAAATCGCGAGACAAGGTTTTCACACATGCCATTGTCCAGCACTTCAGAGCTACTTTTGATCTCGCAGCTGGAAGATTTCTTCTTTTAAAAAGGATTCAGATATTGTACGCTTGCGCAGGCACTCTAATCTGTCTTCAATATTCAAATTTCAAACTTGTTTCCTCGGTGATCGATTACTATTTTCCAACTTCCGTCTTGATCGGATATTTTTTTATCATGAGGAAACTTTTTCGCCTGCAGTGTGATTATAAATTATGTGATTGTTACAATGAATTAACTTTTCATTTATATTTTAATACGTGTTATTTTATTTGGTATATTGTAAAACGTCCCTATGATCATGAATCGCGAAATATATGGTTCGAAACGCAAAAATCATAAACTTGATAACACTGATCGGAAACTTTTTGCCAAGGGTTGTATTAGCTATTCCTAAACTACCAGAGGGAAGCCCTGTATAAAATATCGGCATTGTAACTAGTTTTAGTTAATCCTTTGGAGTATTTTACTTAACACATATTTTACCAAGTAAAAAAAAAATATATTTTTTGTTGTTCAAAAATTATGGTCTAGCTTCATCAAGGCACGGGAAAAGACATAAATTGGAAAACTTACCAAAGTTTTATTATCTTCAAATTTACGGGATGTCCTACATATAGGGAAATGGTCAAATCCACTGCTATGACATTATTTTTTTTTTCGTACTGAAACAAAAGAAACGGTTCAAACAGAGTCCAACAACACATTTTTTGGCAGACATTTATTTATTTTTTATTTATTTTTTTTTAACAATTACGTAGTTGAAAACTACGTTGTCTTCCGTTCTCTCAAAAGTGGCATATTTTGATTTTTTTTTATAAAAAAATTGTTAAAAATTAAAAATTAAGCCAGTGTATTGAAGGATTCTTTCACAGTAATGTAAAACTGAAACAAAAGCAATAGCACAAATATTTCATGAGTATGAGCTAGAAATGTATGCTGTCCTATATATTATACGATTGTCAGATATGTGTTAAGGTCACGCTTAGTTATAATTGTCTGAAAAATAGGTGAACTTTCGAAATTTATTTTGGGACAATAGACAAGACAAATGAACAGTCAGTTTTCTCAAAAATGTTTATTATTCTTTTATAAATTGAATCGTATTTTACTTTAAAAAAAAAAAAAAAAAAAAAAGATGGCGTCTTATATGGCGGTCTCGAGAATCGATGAAAAACAGATTGCAATGGGTAAATTTAAATCATAACTCAGAAACTACTTGGCGGAATGGGCTATTATTTTGAATTCGCATAATTGAAACTTCTGGAAATGGATTTCTGATAAAAAATTTATGTTAAAATCAACGGTTTTTTTTTTACAAAATTAGTTAAAAATATATATGTGTTTTCAAAATGCATTTTTTATAAAATAAGAAATGTAACCTATAAAATTAAAAAAATCAATTTCTAAAAGCTTCAAATATGTGAATCCAAAATTACAGCTCATTCCGACGAATAGGTTTTGAGTGATGCTTAAAAATCTACTCGCATTTCAGTCTGTTTTGTAACCATCACAAATGAATTTAACATCAGGAGTTTAAAATTTTAGATCTTCGCAATTCCTAAAATCTTTGATGGAACGACTTTCTGCATAGTATCCTAAAATCCTTGATGGGAAGACTTTCTGCTTAGTATCCTAAGATAACATTTATCGCAAAATTCGTTGTCAAAAATAAAATTTTAAATCTTCACAATTCCTAAAATCCTTGATAGAACGAATTTCTGCTTAGTACCCTAAGATAACATTTATCACAAAATTCGTTGTCAAAAACAAAATTTTAAATCTTCACAATTCCTAAAATTCTTGATGGAATGACTTTCTGCTTAGTATCCTAAGAGAACATTTCTCACAAAATTCGTTGCCAAAAATATATGTTCGTATTGAAAATTTCTGATTTTTTACAATTTCAACATGAAGACAAAGACAAATCCCATAAGCTTATTTTTTTAACTAATTCAATAAAGGTATAATTTTGAATCGAGTGGAAATTTCTGTTTATTTCTCTCTGATAGTTTAAAGATTAAAATGTATTTGTATGATTCACTCTTTTTTTCTGACTGTATGTAAATCAATATTTGACGCGTTACTATTTTGTCCGTTTAAATTAGACAAAATCATCCCCATTCTTTTTTCTATAATTGATTGATACTTTTTTTTCTAATTTCTCATTTTAAAAAAATATAAACTAATACAGTAGTAAAATTAAAGTTATTTCATAAAATATTAAAAAATAAAAATATGTAAGATAATAATTTATGTTATCACATGAAAGATGTTATCACATTATTAGCATTTTTCGGTTTTTGAAGTGTTATTTGATGCCAGATATAAATATTAACTTCATGATTTAAAAAAAAAAAAGAAAAAAAAATAATAATGAAAAAAATAAATAAAACTCTGATTTTTTTTTTTCATATTTTCATTACTTTACATTTTCAAAACCCTTTTTCAATAAATATAATACAAAATTTCTTTTATTTAATTAATTTATAATATATTTTCACCTGAAATACTTGTTGGTGTTTTACCAAATATTTAATGAAAGAAAAGTTTCCCCAATATCGTTTGAAATAACATTCTTTAGCTGCTTGCGTTTCAAGAAATGACAGTTGATGCGATGTAAATATGTATTCTGGCCTACGAAAATCTATTTGATCTGCAGATATAGTACTGCTGAGAGAGGAAATTATACGTAGTTGAAAATACGTAATGGTATATCTGTCAACATGGAAAGAAAACGCGTTCATGACATTTGCAGAACTCACTGTACAGCGCTTCTTAAATTGCATGTTATGAAACTATTTTGAAATTTGAAATGCAACGAGTGCTGAGTAAACGTTTTATACCCATTTTTAATGCGAAACAGAAAGACAGACAGACAAACAGACTCCATTATAGAATGATAGATGGATTTTAAAATGAATAAAAGGTATGACAAACTTTCTAATAACTAAACGTATTACGTTAAAATAAGAATTTTTGAATTAAAAGACATGTAAATTCAGATATTTAAAGGGACAGTTTACCTTTTCAACAATTTCGTTTATTTTTAAAAATATGGTTCAAATTCTGAACTCACTGCATGACAAAAACGTGCATTTTGAAAACAAAAATTTTTTAGCTGTATATTTAATTAAATTTTTTGAAAAGTTTAAAAAAATGAATTTTTTAAAATCCCGACTACTTTTTAAAATATTAATATTTTTGTTCAATTATTTTAAAGATTTTCAAATGTATATTACACAAGTTTTGATTTGTGTGTGTGTGTGTGTGTGGGGGGGGGGGAATTCCGCTGGTTGTATTAGCAAAATTTACTCGCGATATAATTACTCGCGATATAATTACTGATTAAAATCTCGCGATATAATTACTGTATGGGTAAAAATGAGGTGTCAAAATATTCACAATTAAACGGGCTTTCATTTAATATTGACATTTTGAGCAATTTTTAGTTAAACTGTCCCCTTAATAAAACTAAAAAATATAATTATATCATATTATAAAATTACAGTAAGCGATTCAAACTCTGTGCAAGCTCCTCATCAGTGCAAATATCAATCAAAAACCAAAGCTGTTTAAAGTGAAATAAACAATCAAGTGCGAGTATTATTCGTACTCAGAGGGTTCCGTGCAATAAATATATGAATTGTTAAGTGTATAGTTAAAAAAACGTTGTGAGAAGAATAATAAGGAGTTCGCAAAGTTGAAACGCTGCCTTGATCGGTGCCGCGTTTTTCCAGTTAGGTTTTTAATTAACTTTTAAAAACATGAGAGGCGTATTGAGAGATCCCCTCAATGCAAACTAGTTGCGAATCCCATAGTATTTATGTGATTAATTTAAGTTAAAGTAATACGTTTTTACCAATTTGACGTTTATCGCTTTTATACTGCTGCTGGGCATTGCATTACACAAATGTTAAATTAAAGAATAGATAACACATTAAAAGTTGTTATCTAGGCTTTAAAAACCGATGGCGCATAAAGTACGTCAACTCTGTATGTCCAAACCGTCCCTGTCTTTAAGGGTTAATATCTCGGCTAATTACGCTATTTTTTTTAATTATAATCAACAATGCTTTTATACTTCTGCTATGATGCACGGTGGGTGATTTACCGATTCTAGCTGGCCAAAAGTCGATTTTTAAAAGTTTATCCTAGCGTAGTTTATTTTTTGCCTGTTATAGCTCAATAGTTAGGGCGTTGTACCCTGCTATTGGTTTTAGTATAAATATAATTGTATGGTCCATAGACTAGCGTAAAGTTGGTGTTTCTTAGTTGGGAATGAATCAGTGAATTTTAGCATAGTTCTTTAATCTGTTACTTGAAGCGAAATAAAATATACTGCTCGATTATGAACGCTTCCAAACAACATATGGACTTTATTTTATCGGATTTATGTGCATAAAGTTTTCACATGTCAGCTGTTATTTCATATTTAATGTCGCAAAAAATTATGTATTTCTTTTACAATTTTTCATATTTAATGTAGAAAAAGTTATATGATAAAGCACGATTAAGCTGAATTTTTGATATGATTAAATAGTTTAGATTATTACCTTTTCGTTCCAATTTAATTTGTCTGCCTTTTGGCGCCTCCCCAGTTTTTAGATTTGTTTTTAACTAATTAAATCTAAATAAATTTTTTTGAAATTTTAGTTCAAGTACATTTTACTTTTTATCAAAGACAGCAGAATTAAGTTAGTCGCATAAATAAACTTTCCACCATTATGCAACGGCAACAATGTTTAAAATTTAACGAAAATGTGAATTTGGTTGAAAATATTTTGTTTGTAGACGAAAATCAATTAAAAAACCCTTAACGGGTTAAAAGTTTGTGATGCAGCACTTTGTCTTATTACTATAAGAATTTTAAATATGGAACTTAAAAATAATGATATCAAATTTTAAGTGACGCTATATTATTTATTTTATCACTTTTTTTTTGTTTTATTTATAATTGCATGCGTAAGAATTATGTTAAACGTAAAAGGATGTATAAAAATGTATTCATTGATGCGTTATCATTCACATTTTTCATAAATTCAAACTATGAGTTTTAAAATATATGATATCAAAATTTAAGTGACGCCTTGATGTAGCCTTAAACAATTTGTTTTAAAATTCAATTTTAATTACGATTTTACTAAATATTTACATATCTAACCAAAACTTTTAATTTTCCAATGCACTGTTAAAAATACCACTTTCACTGAACCTGGACAATGCACTGTAATGTATTTATATGAATAAATTGATTTATCTTTTGTGCCACGCTATCCAAAATCAAAAGTAAAATTTTTGTAAATGATTTCATTACATCATAATATTTGCATATATTTCGCATAGTTTGGATACAATGACGCAAAAAAATCACTCACATAAATTTTAATTTGATTTTCTCTTTCGTATTTTCTTTTCCTTATCATTAAATCTGAAAAATTTCAAAATTAAAATTCTCTCTCGGTAAACAAATGAATGCGTAAAAATGTGCTTTTATTTATATTTGTAATTTATATGTATTTATTTATTATATGTATTTGATCTATCTATCAGTTTTAAAGTTCAATTTACCGAATGCTTTTCGATTTTAAAATATTCTTT
The DNA here is from genome assembly GCA_963932465.1 of Maratus speciosus. Lineage (NCBI taxonomy): Eukaryota > Metazoa > Arthropoda > Arachnida > Araneae > Salticidae > Maratus > Maratus speciosus. The sequence continues at coordinate 81,790,890 of OZ010793.1, read as the reverse complement.
TTTCCGTCTTATATAAAAATTGGCTTTCAGCGGACCTTAAAAACCTTTCCGTTTCCACATTAGGCAGATTCCGACTTATAGAGCACGTATTAATGTTATTTTCAATGGATTCGCCGGGACTTGAAAGCCTTTCCGCGGTAGGCAGATTGCCGGCTTACACAGAGTCCGCCTTAGATAGATTTTACAGTATTTTTATTGTCTGAAAAATTGTCACGAAATATTGATATGTGAAACTCTTAAAGAAAAAATCAAAATAAATAAATACATTTTTATAGAAACATAAAATCAAATTTACCTTGATAAAAAAGAAAAATGCTTACTGCTTCAAAGAGGACAGACCTCGTGACCTAAGTATTGCGAGGCCCGCACTTAACAGAATGAGCTACGGAAGGTTCGTAAACTTCGCACTAAACGTTCATCAGATGAAATTAAGCGCACGAATACAGTAGGCGCAACTTCAGGGAAATTCCCATAAATGGTGGGAAAATATAGTCTGATTTTTCATGCTTATTTTAAAATGAATAACAGTCTTCCTGGAGACAAACATGGTCTTATTCAGTTCATCTAAAATAGATTCATATTATATATTAATTTTAATAAGATCATTTTCGGAGGAAAAAAATGTGAATTAAAAAGAAAATTAGAGTTTTCCCAGAAACAAATATTATCTTATTCCCTTCACATAAAACATATTCTTATTATATATCAATTTAAAGAAAATCGCCCGGGCTATTTTCCAGATTTTGACATTAGGAATTTCTTCCATCGCGTTCCATCGCTTTCGCTTTAAAAATGGCTATTTAGATCTCAAAATGTACTGCACGTAGAAATGTAAAAATTTCAGAATAGTATTAGACTGCAGATGTACGACTGTTCTAAAAAAATCAGAACAGTAGGACCTGTATCTGCTGAGTTATTAAATGGCGGCTTTTCGCGTTTTCTTTATGTCGAGTTAGCCGTATATATGAGTTCCGCCATCTACGAATTCTACGACACGATTTCAGGCTTAAGGCTGCGTCACTCTGAATACTACCGTCTTCCATGTTTACAATGATGAGCGCGTGAAGTTTTGCAAGATTGAAATGTTTAAATTTATGACCAAATTTGGACAAAAATTGCCAGTTGTATGTGTATTTGGACAAAATGATTTAAAATATATTACTTAAATACAAATTTCCAGTGGTTACAAAATTGATCCAAACAAATTCTCCAAACTCAGATTTGATACAATGCAAAACATAATGTAGGCATTTTCTCATCATATCTATCCTTTACATAAGGTTCCTCTGTACAGAGATAAACATAAATATACAACATAATATACAACACATCAATTTTCAGTAAAGCTGTCGAATGTCTATCCCGTATATTAAATTTTAGAATTTTTTTTTTTTTTAGATTTGTTATAATAATACAAAAATAGTTTTACACTTTAGCTTCCATACTGTTAAGAAAGTATCATTAAAATTATCAAAAATAACGTAAAATCCTGAGTCACTTAGATTATGAAACATTTTTCAGCGCATTCGGGCTACTATAATAAAAATTCGTAGCTTAATAACGTGAAAACGATGTCTAACTAATAATTTGAAAAACATATAACACGTTTCAAAACACAATTTCAACCAAAGTCGAAAAAATAGCTTAAAATTTTATACATCCCTGTATATGAACTACAGATTTATCACATAATTTACAATATGTTAAGATTTAGAACAGTTAGTGAACGCATAGCACAGTTGAAAATTCCACGTCAGCAATTTCCGTCAATAAATGGAAATGTACTTCAGATGTTTTGTGAAGCCATGTATATGATTTATAGACTTTACAGAATTTTTATAATTTAAATAAGTGTTCCACAACTGAAAAACACTTACATCAATTATTGTTTATACAGAGAAAAATATGACTGATTTATTTTGTGTGCCCCTGTATATGAAAGATGAATGGCACACCATATTCAGTAGTAAACATCTTATAGAGGATCTCGAAGATATGTATCAATTTAAATACTTTCGAAATAGTGTAACATGAACAAAATACACCACAAACAATTTTTCTCCATAGGCCGTAATGAAGCATCATTCTCTTTAGTGTCCCTGTAAATGATCGATAAATGCTATCCATGCCATATTCTATAGCAGTCATCTTATAGTGCACTTCATAGATATGTATATCAATTTCAAAGTGTTTGAAATTATGAAACATCATTATGAAGCACTTCAAACGATTTTTCCCCATAGGCCGTAATGTAATGAAATACTTTTGAATGTCCCTGTGACGAAATTGTGTCTGCTACAAGCTACATTTTGCAATACCTAACATTAAATAGTGAATACCAATAACTTTTTCAATTTCGTGGCGATGCGACTATTGACGCCCAAAAAGATTTTTGCCAGCTAGAATCGCTAAATCCCCCACCGTGCGATGGGTACTTGCAGCGCTCCTCAACACCTTTGCCGAATACCCGCAAATCGAAAGTGTAACGGGAAAATGCGCTTTTCTCAAAAACTAAGTGACCTAGGATAATCGCAAGGTTTAAATTAACGGTTACTACCTCTAATTTTTTCATAACTTTAGTTTCAGTAGATTCGGAAATAGAGAGTGGGGAGGGGGGGGGGGAGGGGGGGGGACATATTTTTGCACTACGTTTTCGACGAAAATTAAAACAAATGTATTTTTGAGTTCAGAGTTACGAAAACTTTCACACGATACCCTAAACGATATACAAAGAAAATATTTTTTTTTTCAAGTAACATAATTAGCCTCTCTACATTTTTTCTACATATATTTGTGAATGTTTAATAATCTGTAAATATGGGGGTCAATAAGTCTTTAATATTTCCCCCAATTTGAACTTTCCATGTTTCATAGTTTACATGTAAAATGACTGTGACAGGCAAACACAGGAGTGATGTTATAATGGTTACGTTTTAACTTTTTAAGTACGGAACCCTAAAAAGATATTACGTCTTATCATAAGTAATTAAAAACAAATAGAAAAATACAGGCAACTTAATTAAACAGTTTAAAAGCACATAAAAATCCTTAAAAAATAAAAGTTTCGAACATATTTAAAGTTCTTCATCAGTCATATAAATAAACACGAATTCGTGAGACATGATATAAATAACAACTTGCAGCTGAGAAAATGTGTCGTAATAAATTAAACACGGTGGTGGGTATTTTGAGTGCGATTAAAATGGTATTTTCAGCTGTTATTGAACTAGCCACATTGAGTGGAAATTTCGCTGATCTTGTATGCATGTCTTCAGAAAATACGGCTCTTGTGCTTAATTGTTTGTGATGCATGCTCTCAACTGCAAGTTGTATTTATATCATCTTTCGTGAATTCGCTTTTATTTACATTGCTGATGAGAAATTTTAAATAAGTTCGAAACGTTTAATGTTATTTTTAAAGATTTTTATGCGCTTTTAAACCGTTAAATTAAATTGTCTGGATTTTTGAATTTGTTTCTCATCAAAGCTGTTGTTTACACATGTTCACGTTCCAAATTATCTTTATTTGATATTATACTGTAAAATACAATTCTGTATAAAATATTTTTTTTCTACAACAGATTTAAGTTATTTTTGGGAAACGAAAAAATCCGTCCAAACCACTCAGAGGGTTAAGGGTAGATATTCTTAAGGGGTCTCATGACTCCTAAAGCTTTAAAATTTTCGAAATTTAAATTTTTTTAGATGTTAAACTCATTTTTTCTGAACATTTTTTTTATAATTGTTCCCTTGAAATTCCCATTAGAACAGAAGTTATGGCTTTCAGAATTATACCCACCCAATAGCTGAAATGGCGTTTCCGAAACTTAGAAGTCATTTTTTTTTTCAAATGACGTTTATGAGCATAACGCGCACGATTCAAAAACTTTTGAATATTTTTCATGAAATTTTCAAAACATATGTTTCATGTTAGTCTGTATATATTGAACCTAAAATTTCCTCTTCATTGTAAAAAAAAAATATCTTTTAGATGTTTATAATGTTAAAATTTTCTAAATTTTGCATTAGCTAAATACAACTCTGTATTAAAAAAATGCTTTAAATACAAATTTGTTTAGATTCAGGGTAATCATTATAATTTGAAGAGTAAGTAGGCATCAAAATTTTCATTCTAGTTGCAAAATTTATTTTGTAATTTTGCGTGTAATCTGTTATACCGATTTTCTGTTCGTCAAATGTCTGACAGTTTGGAGCACCCTGTAAATGGTAATTCTACATCTTGTAATTTTTCAAGTATTTGAAATAGAAGAACATACTTATATCTTTCATCCCAATTAAAATTGTGTCTTAAAATCAAAAGCATTTTAAGATATTAAACGTTGTAAATGGTCTTTTTCTTCATTTTTCCAATTTTAAGAGTCCTGAGACCTTGGAAACCAACCTTCTAGAAAAAACCTGCTTTTCAAATTATTGCAGTTATTAATTAACAGATTGCTCTGAAAAAATTCTTTTTAGACATCGTGTAGGGTAACCATTACATATCAAATTGGTTATTTTTTTTTTCCTTTTTCTAATTGAAGGACTCCATCATTGCTGCTATATTTTAAATCGAAATTATTGAATTGATCGAATAAAATTTCATATCGAAAATATTTAAATAATTATCTCTAACTTCAATAATTTTAAAAGCAGAATTTTTCTAGAACGTTGGTTTACAAGATTACAGAAATTTCCCCTACATGAACCATATAGTGGCCCTATTGCGACACGTAAGTACTCCTTAGTGATTTGATATTTCAAATGCATAATTTTGAATGTGAAGATGTGTAAACAACAGCTTTTGTTTTCGATTGGTATTTGTACTGATAAGGAGCAGTTGTTCAACTCGAAACGCCTTCTGTACTTGATTTTATAATCTTATATTAATGTTTTTTTTTATTAAATTGCCTGATTTTAAATGTTTTTTTTTTCAAATGAAAATCAAATTTCAAAGTACAAAGTAATTGCTTAAAAGGCGCAAAGGCCAACATAGTGAAAAAGATTCCAAGCCGGGACTCGAACCCGGGCCATCAGTATAGCGCACTGACGTTCTACCGACTAAACCACTTGGAACGATACCCAGCACGGAACATTTCTCACTATTAAATGTTGGCAAGGCTACAAACGCAGCACAAGATGGAACATTCAACGTGAGCCACCGAACTGGGGCAAACACGGAACATAATTAAATCCAGCATCGATAGAAACTATATTACTACATGGAAATTATTCCAGAGGGAAACATTCGCCTTGCATACAATATTTCAAATGAAAATCAAATTTCAAAGTACAGAGTAATTGCTTAAAAGGCGCAATTGTTGGCCTTTTATGTTGGCCTTTGCGCCTTTTAAGCAATTACTTTGTACTTTGAAATTTGATTTTGATTTGAAATATTGTATGCAAGGCGAATGTTTCCCTCTGGAATAATTTCCATGTATTAATATAGTTTCTATCGATGCTGGATTTAATTATGTTCCGTGTTTGCCCCAGTTCGGTGGGTCACGTTGAATGTTCCATCTTGTGCTGCGTTTGTAGCCTTGCCAACATATAATAGTGAGAAATGTTCCGTGCTGGGTATCGTTCCAAGTGGTTTAGTCGGTAGAACATCAGTGCGCTATACTGATAGCCCGGGTTCGAGTCCCGGCTTGGAATCTTTTTCACTATGTTGGCCTTTGCGCCTTTTAAGCAATTACTTTGTACTTTGAAATTTGATTTTCATTTGAAATATTGTATGCAAGGCGAATGTTTCCCTCTGGAATAATTTCCATGTATTAATATAGTTTCTATCGATGCTGGATTTAATTATGTTCCGTGTTTGTCCCAGTTCGGTGGCTCACGTTGAATGTTCCATCTTGTGCTGCGTTTGTAGCCTTTTCAACATATAATAGTGAGAAATGTTCCTTGCTGGGTATCGTTCCAAGTGGTTTAGTCGGTAGAACGTCAGTGCGCTATACTGATGGCCCGGGTTCGAGTCCCGGCTTGGAATCTTTTTCACTATGTTCGCCTTTGCGCCTTTTAAGCAATTACTTTGTACTTTGAAATTTGATTTTCATTTGAAATATTGTATGCAAGGCGAATGTTTCCCTCTGGAATAATTGCCATGTATTAATTTAAATGTTTTTTTTTAAACTTAATGGCTGTTGCATTAATACGTGTTTCTGCAGTGTAAATACACACACAGATGAATAAATTACAACAATGTATTTGAGAATGATGATGGATTGTAGCAATATTTGTTTATTTATTGTGGAGCAATATTTTTATAGGCATATTCTTCTTATTCACGGGAAAGACTGATTCTTTCAAACATCTACGGCCACTTAAATATGTGGATGTCCATAATAAATGCTTTCATTTCATTTTGACTGCATTGTTAATAGATAACACTGAGTTACTTTGGATATAACAGCAAGAAAAAATACTTTTTTTCCAATAGAAAATATTATTTGAAATCGTTTAACAAAAATATTCGGAGAACAAATTTAATTCAAAGGTGCTCAGATGTTGATAATAATGCATAGGGAACATTTTGTTATCAAAGACATAAAAAAAAAAACTTATAAGTACAAATAAAATCATAAGAAGAAACACAATTTTTCACCTTGATTTAACCATAAAATATATAATTTGAGCTTTAAAAAATTCACTGTCTTACTTAAAGAGCGACTAAAATAATGAAAAAGGTGTTAGAAGTTAAAAATATACATTTTATGTAACACTTCTTAGTACTTTCAAGCCTTTTCCAAGCTCATCATCAGAGAATATTTTAATAACTAAATGTTGTTTATTTATACAAATACGTCACTTTGTTTTGAAAATGAGACATCCAATAATTATTAGAATTGAAAGTAGAAGTATATATTTTCTCTAATTAAATTTAATCCAAAAAATTGCTACTTCTGCTTTCAACTCTAATAATTATTGGATCTCTCATTTTCAAAACAAAGTGACGTATTTGTATAAATAAAAAAAATTTAGTTATTAAAATATTCTCTAATGATGAGCTTGGAAAACGCTTGAAAGTACTAATAAGTTTTAAATAAAATGTATATTTTTAACTTCTAACATCTTTTTCATTATTTTAGTCGCCTTTTAAGTAAGACAGTGAATTTTTTTAAGTTCACATTATATATTTTATGCTCATAAGCACTTTTGAATGATTATTTCTTATTGTGCGATTTCTGTTGATTTTAACAAAAAAAGAAAAAGGAATAATAAATAGAAATAGAAATTAAATAGATAAAATCCAATAAAACACTAATTTTGATAAACTGAAATATGAAATATATAAGGAATATTTATGTTTATTATGCGTAAAAGGCAAAGTTGTGTCTTAAGCGCTCACGTGTATGCGTATGTGCTTGCATATATATAGAGAGAGATAAATGCCAGATAATTGATCATAGAACTCAATTAACATTTGTACTGCTGCGTCATATAAAATGTCAACATTATTGTTTGACTACGACCTAAGTTATAGTTAAATGTGATTAAATTTTAAACATAACTTTCTTAATATGTAATTCGATCAAATTTAGAAACCTGTCTCACATTCTCTTTTAATTCTGTAGCAAAATATAAGTCAAAGTTATCTTTTAAAATAAGCACTTTACTAAAGTTTAAAATTACTTCGAAATATTTCGCTTTCCATAATCAATACTTTTACCCTTTACAAAAATAAATAAGCTACCATCTTTCAACCTCTCTGGCATATAAAAAAGAAATAGTACTCCTCTAGCCTCTAGCAAATTGTATCTAAGAAATCTTACATCGCTGAGAGCAAATGCATTCCAGATTGAAACTCATCGTGTTACTTGTTTTATGGGCATGTATTTTGGCAGTTATTTCTTCTGCTTGATATTTTTCCAAGTTTTATGACGAGTTTTAAAACATCTTGAAAATAATCAATGTTTTATATTTTTATGAATATGGAGGTATGTATAACAACAAATGCTGATAAATGGCTCCCAAATAAGCCATAGCATATTATTTAACTAACAAATAATAAAATTTAATATACACAGTTATGAAGAAACACACAATTATGCACAGCTATTTTTAATTTAAGTAGCTTGAAAACAGAATTCGATCCATTTCAGCTTATTTAGAAGTAAGAAAAAATATTGCCATCCATGTTCCATAAAATTTAGTCATAAAGAACAAAAAAAGTTTTTTACGTTGAATATTTACGCATAATTTTACGCATAAATTACGCATACACACAAATTACGCACAATTTGTATTTTGGACGTAAACAAATATTTCCTTTTACATGTTATTATTAAACTGTTATTCATTTATAAAAGTCAATTGTGATAAAAGAAATAATGTGCATATTATTTATTAAAGACACCTGAACAAGACAAACGATAAATCTCTTTGAAGTATTGGATGCAGGAGAGTTAGAGAAGATTTCTCTTCTATTGCTTAGATTTTTTTTTCTTTCGTACTATTTTGACAGCGATGAATGCGTAGCCACCTGATTGAAAAATCAGATCGCGGACAATGTACAAAACATATAGTTACATTGCTGTCTGTGAATTGTAATTGCCAGGAAACTTTTTAGTTGCTTCATGCGTTTTTTAGCTGAATTAAATTTGAATACCCATTATGATATTTAAAGAAATCTATAGATCAAATAAAAGGCTGCACAGGATAATTGTCTACGGATTATAATTGTCATAAATGAGTTTTTAACTGCGTTTTTATATTCTAACATATTTATTTAGGTACATATTAACACCATACGTACGAAAAAATTGAATTTTGCAACAATATTCTGGTAGTGTTGGAAAATGTTTTATAATCTGTGCGTCATGTATAATTTTCTTTCTTTTTTTAAATAGCGTCGTGAGTAATAGGTTTAAACTAGTAAGATCCCGGTATTAATAATATCTAATAATTATCAATGAAACTCCAGTTTTCATTACCATTAAATGGTTATTATCTAATAATTCTTGACTGCTTTTATCAATAATTAAATATCAATATCTTTTTTGGCAATAGATCTTCATTATATATGAAATATTATGAAATTTCCTCTAGCAGTCTCTCATCCATTACCTAAAGTAAGACTGTTTCAAATTTTCTAAAATGTCTTGGAATATGAGGCAACGTCGATTTGATTATCGTTATTGTTCCGTCCAAAGAAGAAGCCGCTGTAAAAATACTATGGAAAGAATACAATTGCGAAGTCAAAGACAAAATTTGGCCAACAATCCTTACTTCATGTAACTCAAGTTCAGTTAATAGGATCCTTAAACACCAAGCACTATTCCCCATAGCAGAAACTGTGCAGCACGTCAGCAGATTATTTTAGACTTTGCAGATTAATCTACCAGCTTAAAAATAAATACTGAGCTTAAAAAAAGTATCTAAAAATTTACTTTGTTTTAAGAGTTATTGTGTTTCTTATTAATTTTCTTTGTAAAATGTAATTTTTGCTTATTTTATGGGTTATTGTAAGTATTTATGATAGTAGCTTGGTTAAGTATTGTTTGGTCGCAGATAAATTTTGGTTTGCTGCAGATTAATACCGAAAATTCTGCTACTGGGGCACTATTAGAAAATTAAAACTTTGTTAAATTCGCATAAAATACAAAAAACGCACAGACACAAATGACACTGTGTGTTATTTTGCATTTTATGATGATTTTAACAAAGTTTCATTTTTCTAATGATGATGTATCTCAAATTTTTCGGTGCTGTTTCATCAAGCACTATTTAATGCTGTTAACGTTCTTGGTTTTAAGGTCCATCCACAAGAATTAAGAAGAGATTTTGATGCTTTAAATAGAATGAAAAGTGATTTCACCGTGTCTTGTCCGCAATGATTTATCTTCATACATCCGGATTATGTCGCTTAGGTATTAAGAGTGGCAATAGGCTTACTGATGCTGAAAACAATGAAAAAATATGCAATTTTTTGTCTTTAAACTTCACTAAGTATGCTCCGGGGAGATTATGTTCACCGGAGTATGGTGGAGTTTTATTTGTACTATTGGTGGACCGGTAAGTTTGTATCCATTTTATGAGAAAGAGGACATATGTCAATGTGACCTAAAGTAAAGTTCCTTAAAGCACATTATTAACCTTCCGTCTACCAGACGGGTCCATTGGACCCGACATGTACATTCAAAATATTTATTCAAACCAGAAATTTCTTCAAAACAAACTAAATGTATAAATCAGACAATAATAAGTTAAATAAACAAATTAAATAGTTTTAAGTAAAAATTCTGGTGTAGAATGTTTTTATAAAACTTGAGTAAAATTTCCGGTAGTTCTAGGGTTAAAGAAATCTTAAGTTGCTGCACAATACCGCAGTCAATCGCAAACTTCTAATACTTGATACAAAATCGCTGATAAATCCTTGGGCTCAAATTCTTTGCATAAAACTTAAATTAAAATGGTTTTTGACGAAAATGGATCTGTTATTGGACTTATGAAAGCAATTTAATTGTTGGAAATAGCATACCGCATATAATCATAAAAACATAAATTAATCATTTACTTAAATTCTGGACAGAAGCTCTGCGAATAAACAAAAGAAAGGAAGTATATCTGAAAATAATTTTTAAAGATTTAACGATTTTATTTTATTTTTTATATTTTATTGATTTATTCCTGTGGTTTAATCTGACAGATAAATTGGCAGCTGCATTATATTTAATAAGCGAAAGTAAAAGAATTTAAGATTGAAAAGCTTTTTCTGTTAAAGATAAAATATTACTTTTGGGAAAGGAATGAAAAAAAAAATAGAATATTTAAACATTCATATATATTTGCGTTATACTGAGATTTATGTCCTCCTGTTTTTTTTTTATGTCAGTTGTAGGTACTAACGTAACAGTCCAACTTTCGAATCTTTGCACATTCGGCCTCTTGTCATTTAATATATTTACGGGACATCACTACTTCAAAAATATGAATCACATTAATAGGGATCACAATACATTATCTGGATAACCCAAATGTTGCCAGTTTTGGATTAAATGCTGAAAAAAAGCTAATTTTAAACGCTTCTAAAGAAGAGCAATGAGAAAAATTTTTGAGTAATTTTTACCAAGTTCTCCACTTTATAAAATTAATCCTGAAGATCCGACCTAATAAAAGACAGATGCTTCTGTAGTCCAAAATCGTCCTTTTTTTAAGATTGACAAATATCTCAATGAATGTTTTTCAAAAATACGAATACCTGGAATCCTTTTTAAAAAGTTGAAAATTCGTTTGACCTGCGAAGTATAGGTGACTTCAAGAGTTAAAAATCTGAACTGAATCTACACAACAAAGGAAAATTGCAGCAACCCCCCGTTTGCTCTTCAAATTCAGAGGCACTTCCATTCGTTCAACATAAAACAATTGGAGAAGAAACTTATATTCCTGGAACAGCATCTTGTGTAGCATAGAAGGATCTGAAAAAAGGTAAGAAAACAACAAATTCGGAAAAAATGTTAAAACATCTTCAATAAGCAGTTCAATAGAATGCTTAAAAGAAAATAGAAATATATCAGCTTCCTGATTATTCTCAAATAACCTAACCACGCTATATATATATACTAGTGGGTATTTAAAAAATGTTTCAGAGAAAAAAAAAACAGTCTTGATAATAGCATAACTGGCATCCTGCTAGCCGGACGGAGATTTATCTGAATAGAAAGACTTTAATGCATGGTGTTCTATACCTCATTTTGATGAAAAATTATACCCTCCTTGGCAATAAACTGTAACGTATATTGCATTCGATGTACCAAAATAATTTATCGCTCAGCTTAACTATTTGTTTTATTTTTAGTTCGATATATTAAGTGCATGTTATTTATTTATTTATTTTAATGACTTCAAACTTGTACTATATAACGTTTCATATTGAGTGCTGCAGTGGGTCAAATTAGCTCCAATGAGTTTTTGGCTGCGAAAGAGGTTAGGTAGACTACATTTTTCACGTACTGGTCAGTTTTGGGTTAGGTTTTGAATTTTTCGGACATACTCAATTCTTTAAAAGAAAGTCCAGAATATTGCTTGAAAAGAAAAAAAATTAACTAATTTTTGGTTATATTGTATCAAGTAATGATATAATAATGCATAATTCTTGATAATACCTGTACCAATATTTTCAAGAAATATTTCGCCTTTTCAATGTCACATTTTCCAATGTAAAACTAATATATGGAATATAATTGTAAATATTTCTAAGTGCAAACTTAATATTTAACAAATGTTGGTATTTTATTGGAAACGTTTCGGATGAATAGAAATATTTGCAAAAAATTTAGCCCAATATAACCAGCTAGTACTGGTTTGATTCTAAGGGAATCCGAAAAATTAATTTTGTAAAAAAGGCATGTAAAAAATGTTATAAAAAATTGAAAAGAAATTACATCTTGTAAAATTAGTTAAAAAATTATGAATGTCATAGCGTGAAAATAAAATTCTAAAATCGCAGTTTGTCACATTAAGAATATTTTTCCTTTCAATTAAAATTTAGGTAAATTGGTAAATGCATTTTAATGAGTAAATAAAAAATGTTTCACCAAAGTATCGATTGTAATTCAATGTCTGCAATAGACGAGAACGATGTACAGGGTATTTATAGAATTCGTAGGGTAGCCTTTATCAAATTACATGTTGCGAATTTACTTTGAAATGTGAACAGGAATATGCACCGAGAAAATATTTCTTTTTTTTCTGCATTATCAAAGAAGAAATATTGCATCTTTTATCTCGTAGTTTAATTTTGGCGACTTATAATTTCAGGAAATAGATTTTGAGCATAGGTTTAATAAAAAATGGTTGTTTAAAGATAGAAAATATCTTTTATGAAGATTATTTCGTATTTTTTAAAGACATAGCGTGATTTATACATTGAAATAATAGTGTAAGATCTTGGTTTTAGGAAAAGTAAATTTAAAAATACATTAATAATGCAAATTTACCCCGTTGATATCTATTTTTGGAAGAGTATTAACGTGGAAGCTATTTATAAAGGTCTATGGTTTGATCTCATTTGTCACATCCCGTTTGCTCTCTAAAAGTATATGACATCACCTAGTGCATACAACACGTCACCTGACAAATAAATTACATATGTTATGAAAAAAAGTCTTTTATGTTGCATTTTTCTTCCGATGAGGGAGGGGGGGGGGGTGCGATTCTTCATATCTCAGGAAAGCAATAAAGTTTACAAATATGTATTACACCTGTCTACTTAATGATTTCCAATTCTCTCCTGAACGCATGTAAATTCGCAAAATCTCCAAAATTTAAACCTGCAGCATACATTTGTTATTATGAAACAAATGCAAAGGCAAATGAAAAAGAAATTTTATAAAATAAATTGAAAAATAAATCATATACTAAACAATTATATCTGAAAATAATCATATTATAACATGAAGAGAAAATTCTATTACAATAACATTTGACATAAGAAATATTTTCTCCCAATATCTGTTTACTTTGAAAAACAAGCTTTTGGTTGCGTGCTTTTTGTAAAGTGGCAGCCTAAACAAACTCAAAGATATCTCTTCCGATGAAAATATCTATTATCTGTAAATGCACTTTCATGGATAAAGAAAGATGTTTCAAGAAAATGTGTGTTGTAATGTATGTCTTCAATAGACGAGAAACGATGTCCAGGAAATTTGTTGAATTCGCAATGTAGCTTTTATTAAATTACATGTTTCGTAACCATTTTGAAACACGAAAAGGAACATACATGGTGAAAAGTTTTCTTTTTACATTCTTATTGTAGATGAAAAATTGTCAGCTTTATCGCGTTTTAGTTTTGACAAGTTATAGGATAAAGTTTGATTTTTAATATAGGTTACATCAGAAATGGTCGTTTAAAATACCCTTCAGAAGACTTTTTCTGTTTCTTTAAAGTAGGAGGCATTTTATAATTGAGGGGCTCCCAACCATAGTAGGCCAAGTCCAATTTGAAAAAGAATTGAGATAGTCCATTTACAATGTATATAAAATCTGTTTTATCTACTCCCACAATGAACCAATTCTGTTTTCACATACTTTCTCATACATGGCATCTGTTTACAGACTTGGCTCACTGTTAGATTGAATGAAACAGATTTTTTGCACCTTCTAAATGGAGTATCTCATTTTTTTATGGACTTGGTCTACTATGATTGTGAGCCCCTCAATTGTGTCATTGTACAGTAATAACTGAGGAATAAGATTTGTGTTCTGATGAAAATAGATTTTAAACTATCTTAAAGATTCGAGTATAAATATATTTTTTTGCGTATTTTTTTATAAATTCCATACCTATTAGCAAATACATATTGGTTATATTTTTTATAAGAATCTGAATGTTTATTCTCAATACTGCGTCTGTGGCGGAAATTTCGAGCCAGACCACTAAATGAGTAGTCACGAAGACAGAAATTAATAAAATGCAAATTTTTTTAATGTCAATAATAAAAAAAGTCAATGTTGTGGAAACACAGTTAAAGAGGATCAGTTTAATTTCGAATATTAAACAGAGTAAAATTCAACAGATTTACCCTCAAGTTACATAAAAATGTCTTACTCTAACAATACGCACGAAACAAAGGGATCATTCACTCCAGGAAAATCTGTAAACACTCATACACTCATATGAAAATATAACTTGCAAAATAGTGTCATCACACTAATGTAATAAAAATGTAACGTGCTTAATATGAAAAAATACGTGGAAAACTGCATGATGGCGTGTCATAGACCTTGCAAATTTAGAATAGCTTTATTTATTTGTTTTTTAAAATGAGTGAGTCGAAACATGTTAACAGTCAAAATAAACGTATTTTTAATTTACACCTTTTAGCATTTGAAATTAATATACTATTGGATTCCAACTTTTCTTTATTTGAAAAACTCTAAAAGGTTATGCCTTACCATGACGACACACTTCTCACACGGAGATTTTCAATTCAAATGCATTCAAACACGACGTCAATGATAACGGCACGAGGCTTGATAATGAACCAAAACTGCCTTGCTGTTCAGTAATGGACGAGATCCTGCAAAATTCGCTGGATCTAACTTCTACACCTGTTTATATACTTTCCACCCGACCACAGCATTCTAATTACTATATCACTGCGTAGAACCACCGAGACGACTAGATTCAGTGAGATTGTATATTGTATCATACTTGTGAAAGTAAAAGAAGTCACGGAATAGGCTTATTCAGGTGTTAGAAACCGGACAATACATTTACAACAAGAATTCAACGATCGATTTACTCTTAGAGATCTCATAAAGAGAGAGTAGATAGGATGTATGCTACATGCTACACATTCATCTGTTGAACTTCAGATGAATTAGTAATAATGTTAAATACTGTAATTATATTGGAAGTATTTACAATGAAACGGCAATATTTGAGAAATATCATTATTACATTGGATTATCATTATTACATTGGATTATCATTATTACATTATCATTATATCATTTTTACATTGGAAATACCGGCAATAAAGAGGTGAAATAGTTCTTGTATATATTTTTGAAATATTGGGAAAATGTAAATACCTTAATGAACGGTCATTATTTGATAACAGTAATTACGAAGATATAGTAAACACAAACAATACTGGAAAAATATTCTTTCACTCCTACGGAAACATGCAGAATTAATTTCGAAAGAAATGCAGGGAATAAACTAGGTTAAAAATATATGAAATTTAGTCAAATTAGTTAATTAGTTAATAACACTAAAAATTATCATGCTTATATCATAATCATGAAATTCTGAAGTCATAGAATTTTGCATAAAATTAGTTAATAACACTAAAAACTATCATACTTATATCATAATCATGAAATTCTGAAGTCATAGAATTTTGCATCAGAATTATTTTCTCTTTTATCTGTTTACTTGAAAATAACAGGCTTTTACTCTCGTGCTTTTTGTGAGATGACCGTATAAACAAACCTAAATACAATCATTCTACAGAAAAAATATGAGATCTCTTAAACATTCTTCTAAGGGTAAAGAAATGATGTTACAAGAAAATGTCTGTTATAATACATGTTTTCAATGGACGAGAAATGATATGTATGGCATTTGTAGAATTCGCAGCGTAACATTTATTAAATTGCATGTAATCATTGTGAAATACGAAACGGAACATATATCACATTTTCGCCTTTTTTATTGTATTATCGGAAAGGGAAAATTATATGTTTTATCACCCATTTCAGTTTCAAGAAATTGTAGAAAGAAGTAATGGGGTAAAATCCCCAGTTATTGACATCTAACCAGAAACTGATATTTCAGCAAAATTGTAACTAAAATAAGCATTTTCTTAAATCTATAGCAAATAACATATTAATTTCAAATACTAAAAGGTGTAAATTAAAACTTTAAAAATACGTTTATTTTGACTGTTGACATGTTTCGACTCACTCATTTTCAAAAACAAATAAATAAAGCTATTCTAAATTTGCACGGTCTATGACACGCCATCATGCACTTTTCCACGTATTCTTTCATATTAAGCGCGTTACATTTTTATTTGATGTGAAAGTTTAAAAATAAAATAAAATAAAAATGTAACGTGCTTAATATGAAAGAATACATGGAAAACTGAATGATGGCATGTCATAGACCGTACAAATTTAGAATAGCTTTATTTATTTGTTTTTGAAAATGACTCGGGGTGAGTCGAAACATGTCAACAGTCGAAATAAACATATTTTTACTGGTTTTAAAGTTTTAATTTACACCTTTTAGCATTTGAAATTAATATAAGCATTTTCTTGCAAAATTCTGCAAAGTTATGCTCTTTAGTGTAACTTATTTGTCTTAAATTTTATAAATTATGCATCAGTTCTTGGTTTTTCGAAATAGGTATGGTGTCAGTTACTGGAGTTACTGCCCATATTTATGAAAAAAATTAATTTTAAACATTAAAAAGTATAAGATGTATACGTTAAAACACATAAACAAGAATTTTTATATCAACATGTACAAATAAAATTAACCGTAAAGCATAATATCAACGGTTGGGACGGCTTCTGAAGTCATCTCCAGAATAAATATGACATTAAAATGTTCAAAAGTCTAGAGTCGAAAGTTTCCTGTCGAGTCTAGATCAATTATATAAATGAAAAACTGCAGTGAGTACATCAGAAAATTTTAGAATGAAATAAGTTGAGTTGAATCGAAAGTTCACTTGAAAACCATGGAGTGTCAACAGCTATGAAGGGGAACGGATTTCATTCAAACAAGGTCATGGTAAAAAAGGGGAAAATTGAAATATTGCGAACAGGTAAATAATTAAGCATTTTTCAACATCATATTTATTCTGAAGACGGCTGCAGAAGCAGTTCGAAACGTCTGTATTATGTTTTAGCATTAATTTTATTTGAACAATTTCATATAAAAGTTGCTCTTTATGTATATCACTGAGCAAGTTTGTGTGTTTTAAACGTATATATCTTATTTATTATATTTAATGGTGAATTGTCCCACATATTAATAATTTTTTAATCTATCTCAACTATATTTTTAAAAACAAAAAATAAGTATAAAATATACTAAAAACTTTTTAATAGTGATTTGAACAAGAAAAAATTCTTAAGGTTTTAGTTACTCGGGCTTTACCCTATATTTTGAATATGATAGGATTTTCAATCCCATTAAATAGGCGTGAGTAAGTAATGTAAGTTGGGACTTACCCTTTTTCAGGATACTTATCTGTCAACGGTGTAAATACACATTTTACTTTTAATCCCAAAACGTATTAGTTGACGAAATTATTAACTTTATATTTGAAGAAAATTGTATTCTCCAGTGTACCACCTTTTATGCCTCCTTTAATTAAAGAAATTGTAGACTATTAAGTAGATTAAATGAAGAAGCGGTAACATTTTAAGTTATTTAATTCACACTATATAGATTGTAAATAAGAGAGTACTTTTATATGCCTCTTCTTGGATTACCTACATTGTTCAGAAGGAAAGAAAATGTTTGCATTACAAGATACATAATAATAACAATAAATCAGGTCACTGTAGATTATGCGTATAATTTAGCCACTTAACATGTCATTATCTTTATAGGAATTTCAAGGTTAAATGCATTAGTATTATAAAGAGATTTATGGCTAAATTGAAAAGCTATATTGTTTATGTAACTGAAGAAATTAGTTTATTTTTAGCACATTTTTTAATCTTGTCCATCAACTCCTCTTTAATTTCTGAAGTTTCACTGTCACGCAAATTTAAGTTCCTTCTATGGTATTAGATGTAAATTTCCAACTGGGCGAAAAATGTCAGGACCAGGATTCGAACCAGGGATCTTCTGGATGAAGCTGCCAGTGCTCTGCCATCTGAGCTATCCCGGACGAATCTGGTGGAACTTTTCACCCAGCTAACCTTGATGATTATAGCATCTGGTCTGAAACCTGGTTCAGCTCAACAGAATAAATCTCAGGTAATGGAACTCCAGAAATCGCTGGATACGAAAATACACTAGATTAATTTTAACACAATTATTCTAATTGTTAAATAAATCTTATTAGATGTAAATTTCCAACTGGGCGAAAAATGTCCGGACCAGGATTCGAACCAGGGATCTCCTGGCTGAAGCTGCCAGTGCTCTGCCATTCTAGTGTAATTTCGTATCCAGCGATTTCTGGAGTTCCATTACTTGAGATTTATTCTGTTGAGCTGAACCAGGTTTCAGACCAGATGCTATAATCATCAAGGTTAGCTGGGTGAAAAAGCTCCACCAGATTCGTCCGGGATGGCTTAGATGGCAGAGCACTGGCAGTTTCAGCCAGGAGATCCCTGGTTCGGATCCTGGTCCGGACATTTTTCGCCCAGTTGGAAATTTACATCTAATAGGATTTATTTAACAATTAGAATAATTGTGTTAAAATTAATCTAGTGTTCCTTCTATGGGTTTGAAAAACATGTTTGGGAACTGGTTTAGTAAACAGATCTGCTATCATCAATTTAGTTGGGCAGTGCTTTAGGTTGATAATCCATTCTTGCTTTAGTTGTTCTATCAGGTGGAACCCAATTTTAATATGTTTAGTTTTACTAGAGTGCTTTTCTAATTCTATCATCTTGATCGTGGACTGGTTGTCTTCATATAGGTTTATAGGTAAGGATTGTTTTAGGTTTAATTCTTCCAGTAGATTGACTAGCCACTTTTATTTCAATTCCTGCATTTGCTGCTGACACATACTCAGCCTCTGCGACGATAATGCAATGCAGGATTGTTTCTTGGTCAACCATTGTATGGGATTTCTCCATAACAGATATGGGTTCCCACTCGTTGATTTTCGTGAATCTACATCTCCTCCCCAACCTACATCTGCGTAAACTTCAAGTATCGGTTTCTTGTCTCCGCTTAGAACTAGACTATAATTTTTGTAGTCTTTAAATATCTTATCACTCTTTTTACTGCATTCCAGTCTTTCATTCTTGGTGATTCATTTCTTCTACTAAGAATGTTCACTGCTGCACAGATGGCAGGTCTGCTTATAGTTTCTAGATATAGAAGTGCTCGTATGGCTTGTCTGTAATATGTGTTGTTTGATAAAATGTTATCTTAATCGTTAAAGCGTGTGTAATTTGTCTCCATGGGTGTACTACACGGTTTTGCGTCTTGCAAATTAAATTTATTGATTAATTCCTCGATTTTCTGAGTTTGATTTATCGAGTAGCTTTTATTTACTTTTTTAATGTTCATGGATAGATAGTTACTGATGTCACCTAAATTCTTTAGCTGGTATTCTTTATTTAAGCTCGCGATTACTTCCTCTATTATTTCGTCTTTTCCGGCAATTACAATGTCGTCTACATATGTTATTATGTATGTTGTGTTATCGACCCTTTTTCGTGTAAACAGGCATGAGTCAAATCTCTGACATCTCAATCATGGCTCTGACTGAAATCCATCTTTTTTAGTGTTTCTGTAATTTTATTATGCCACGCTCTCGTGGCTTGTTTAAGTCCGTATATGGCTTTGTTTAGCCTACATACTTTGTTTTGCTGATTTGGTTCAAAAAAACCTTCTGGTTGTAACATGTATATCTCCTCCTCAAGCACTCCAAGTAAGAACGCGGTGTTAACCCCCTCACTGACAAGTCCGTGTTAATACGTTCACTAAGCTCCAGGTTTCACTACAATACAAGCAATATTTAAAGTAATATAATTCTATTGATTTAATGTATTTTTAATACATTGAACAATGATTAATACTTCCAGGGATTGCATTCATATTCGTTATTAAGTTTTTTTTATAAAATATACAACGAATCATTTTTTTTTTAGCATTTAAAACAAAATGCAGAGAAAACAACATTACAATTTTGCCCTTTTCCAAGACAGTCGGAGGGTTTTAATATCAATATGTTTTACATTTAAATTTTGATGCAATGCTG
Organism: Maratus speciosus; assembly: GCA_963932465.1. Classification (NCBI taxonomy): domain Eukaryota; kingdom Metazoa; phylum Arthropoda; class Arachnida; order Araneae; family Salticidae; genus Maratus; species Maratus speciosus. The sequence continues at coordinate 81,770,488 of OZ010793.1, read as the reverse complement.
GTATTAATAATGCTTTTATTGTTGTATATGACACGACTGGTGCGTAAGTTTTATCATAATCCTCCCCGAATTTTTGTGAATATCTTTTTGCAACTAAACGTGGTTTATATTTTTGGATTTTTCCTGTGTTTTCGCGTATTAGTTTGTAGGTCTATTTGCAACCTATTATTCTCCTATTTGGTGGAGATTCTACAATTGACCAAGATTTATTTTTCCTAAGGGAGTTCATTCCACTTTTCATTGCATCTATCCAATTTTGTTTGCCCTTAAAATTTTCCATGTTTTCGATTTCCTTGTAATTTTTAGGTTCAGTAGCGTTTTCGCTCTTAACCATGTATATTAGCTTATCAGGAGGTACACCTTTATTAATTCTATCGGACCGTCTAGGTTCTGCTATTGGTTGATTGGACATGGATGGTGTCTCATTGCTATTTGAAATTTCTATTTCTACAAGGTTTTCATTGTCGCGATTTTTCATCTTGTTTTGGTTTGTGTACTACTTTCTCGTTTATATATTTAAATTTGTTTTCGAGAAATTTAACTGTTCTCGCGATCTTTACTTCATTTCCTCCTACGTCTATTCTGTATCCTTTGGATTCATTATCATATCCGACGAAAATTCCCTCTATAGCTTTATCATCTAATTTTTGTCTTCTGGTTTTACTGATATATGCGAAGGCTTTGCAGCCAAATACCCTAACGTAACTTAAATTTGGCTGTCTGTTTGTTCATAACTAGTATGGCTTTTTACTTTCTTCTATCTTTACAAGGAGAAAGTATTGGATTCATGAAAATTTTCGAATTCCGGTTTTCGACGAATTTACACGTTTTAGAGGTCAGAGAACCCGAAAAACATGTTTTTACAAAATGTCTGTCTGTGAGTCTGTCTGTCTGTGAGTCTGTCTGTCTGTGTGTCTGTGTGTGACACAAATTTTGTGGACGCTCTATCTCAAGAAGTAACACACGGAATTTAATAAAAATTCATATTCTGTTAGTCCCTGATACAAATTGATACTGATTAGTTTTTGGTGAAAATCGCTCAACAGGTGGCGCTGCTATGCTGCATTTTTTATGATTTCCGCAATGGCTCTATCTCAAGAACTAGTGCACGGATTTTCATGAAACTTCAGATTCAGTTAGTCCTTGATATGACTTGATGCTGATTACGTGTTGGTGTAAATCGCTCTGCAGGTGGCGCTGCTAAGCTACATTTTGTACGATTTCCACAATGGCTCTATCTCAAGAACTAATGCACGGATTTTCATCAAACTTCAGATTTAGTTAGTCCTTGATATGACTTGATGCGGATTACGTGTTGGTGTAATTTCTGTGATGCATTTTGCACGATTCCTGCAATAGCTCTATCTCAAAAACTAATGCACGAATTTTCATATAACTTCAGATTTCGTTAGATGTTAACACAAGTTGTTGCTGATTAGGTTTTGGTGTTAATCGTCTAATAGGTGGCGCTGCTATGCTGGCATTTTCATGATTTTCGCAATAACTCTATCTCAAAAACTAATGCACGGATTTTCCCCAAACTTCAGATTCAGTTAGACCTTTGACGTAAGTGGTTGCTTGATAGTTTTGTTTAACATAGGTTTTGGTGTAAAGCACCCAATAGGTGGGGCTGCTAGGCTGAATTTTGCTGTATTTACACGATTTCGTATGTAGCCATATCTCAAGAACTAATGCCCGGAATTTCGTATCTATAGAATCCTCATGATGGGCATAGATTGCCGTTTAATTTTGGTAGTATGATAGCTAATTTTCAAGTATTAACATGCATGAGATAGAAGAAAGTTTTGGGATTGGTATATCCGACTAGTTTCATTTGCTTTTGTCGGTAGTCTGTTTTGCAAATGATTTGCTGTGCAAATTGCTCCCCCCCCCAGAATTTTAATGGTAAATTTGATTCACTTAAGATTGTCCTTGCCATCCCAACTAACGATCTATTTTACCGCTCTGCCACACCGTTCTGGCTTGCGCAATATGGGACTTTGTGTTGATGTTTTATCCCATTAGATCTGAGGTAATTTTCTATTTCATTTGATGTGAATTCCCCTCCGTTATCCGTTCTAATTGCTTTCGGTTTTTCTCCAAATTTGTTGCTAATTAAAACGATGCATTCTTTAAGTTTTACGTAAACCTCACTTTTTCTAGACAATAGGTATATGATCGTAAATCGTGAGTAGTCATCAATAAAAGTAAAAAAATATAATTTCCCTCCTATTGTCGGTGTTTGAAAAGATCCGCATACGTTGGAGTGAATGAGCAGGAGTCTTTTAGCTCTATACTCTGCAGTTTTCGGATAGGGTTCATCAGTTAATTTTGCCTTAATGCATGGTTCGCGATCTCTGTTATGCTTCAGTTGTTTATTTGGATTTCTCTAGCTAATTCCTTTTGCGTAATTTCTTTAATTGATGTTAGATTTCTATCTCCTAACCTACGGTGCCATAATTCTAGGCAATGTTTGTTGTTGTAGCTTTGTGCTACGTTTGCGTAGTTTTCGAATGCTAACTGAACTTCGTATAGGTTATTTACTTTTCGCGCTTCTAAACATATTTCTCCGTTAAGTTTGAACATGCATCTGCCATTTCTGAATATAATTTTACATCCATTTTGCGTCGCTTTGCTAACCGATAATAAATTTGTTTCGATTTCAGGTACCAGTAATACATCTTTAAGTGTTATTTCATGGACTTTGTTGTCTGATGTTCGCGTGTTTATATTTACGTCATCTGGCCCGTAACTGATAAGTTTTTTCCGTTTGCGATAGTTACATTTGTTTTTTTGCGTGATTTTATTTCTGTTAACATTGATTCTGAACATACAATATGGTTTGAGCTGCCACTGTCTACTATATATGTCTTGTTTTCCATTCCTTGCGTTATAAAGGCATAATTTTTATTTTTGCTCGCCCTCCATGTACTGTTTTCGTTTTCGGAGTTACTGTACCTACGGCTCGATTCCGGTGTTTGTTCACTTTTAAAATTGTTTTCTTTCTTTTGAAAAACTAGTGATGTAGAGTAATGTTTTTTGTTTGTTCTAATATGTTGATTTTGTAGTGTGTTTTGGCTTTGTTATGCCAACATTCCTGCGTATTGTGATTTCTCATTCGACAATTGGAGCAGTATTTATTATTTGTTTTGTTGTAATTTTTCTGTGCTTTAAATGCTCTGGCAGGATTTTCTGGTCTCTCATCATTATCATATCGTAGATTTTTTGCCTTTCTGTAACATCTATTTTTAATTTCGTTAAGTCAAAGTGAATAATCGATACATTTTTTGTGTACTTTGAATTCAGAATGGAAGAAAAACAAGCAAAAGAAATACGTTCTTTCAATTTTTAGAAGAAAAACATTTGTAATTTAATTTTATCTCTGTAAGTTTAAAATGATGCAGAAAACACCGTGTTTGCAATTCATTAAAACGTTTTGACTAAATGGTATATTAGTTAGTTTCCGCTTTCTTGTCTGGGGTATAACGAACATAAGCAACAAACTCATTTGCATTCAATTATAAAGTTATAGAAGAAGTAAAAAGTTTCCTCTGAAAAAAAAAAAAAAGATGATCAAAGATAATTTTTCAACGAAAATTAGAAACAAAAGATTTTAATTCTGAAAAAACAAGCTCAAATATTTTTAAAAAGTTACACTGTTTTTTTCAAGAATAAATAATAAACTTCAAGAATGAAAATAAAATCTATTTCTATACTCAATATTATGCTCTTTAAAATAATGAGCAAAATACCAATTCATATATATTATATAATAATAAATTATAAATTGTTAAAACTTCCAAGGGACGTATACATACAAATACATCTAACGGTGTATTTACTCGTATTACTTCAATAAAGTAATGATTATAAATAAAAATAGATCAAAGTGTATCCTCTTGATTGTAACTTTCTGTTAAGCTAAGAATGTCTGTGTCAACGAAAACGGAATATGGAACATATATAAAGCAAAATGATTAAAATAAATAAATAAATAAATAAATTAAAAAAAAAATTAGAGCAATCTTTTGAACATTTCATATTCTTAATCGATAGGACTAGCCTCAATATCTAGTTGTACTTATTATATTTACTATTTAATATAATCACTACATACAAACATCTTCATTTTGTAATACAGAGATAGTTAAAATTTTTCAAAAGTTTGCATCAATCTGTCCAGTCAATGAAGCAAAACTGTTCAGCCATTTTCTCACACAGACAGTGTTGCCAGATAGTCAAAAGTCAATTTCCCCAAAATTTCTGAAATTTTCCCCAAATCAGCGTTCTTTTCCGTAAAAGTTCCCAACTCAGTTTTTACTCAAAAAGGGAATTTTTAAATTTTCAGTTTGCTACTGTAAAAAATATCTAAGTAATTTAAACTAAAAAATTTTCCCCAAATCAAGCCTTTCTTTGAAAAAATTCCCCATTTACAAAAAACAAACTTTTAAACTGGGCTGAATGCATATTCTGTAGCTACATGAGAGTGAGAGATACTTTGCAGTGACAAGTTATTTCATGTTTGTTTTTAAAAGTATTGTCTAACAATGTTGGACTATTGTTACATTAGCTCCATATCTTTAGACAATCTCTTATCAATTGGGATTTGAATGAATCCGAGATGGTGCGTTGTTTTAATTTTTTTGTCATCCCTATACTGAAGTACATATTTATAATGCAAAGTATTTTCGCTGTATCAATGGATGTGATTTTGCATATAATAAGAGAAAAATATCTGCTTTCCACATATTTAAGTTAAATTTTTTTTAAAGTACTGCGAAGGAATTTTTCGTTAAAGTCCTGCAGATTTAGTCACGTGCAAAATTAAGCTGCTTAAGACTTTAGAGTCTCGTGTATCTGTAATATGTGTAAACTGTAATGTAGTAAACAATGAACACGACCACATCCAAGAGAATAATGATTGATATTTCCGATTTCTGGATTGTATTTTCGTTTTTCAAATCAAAATTGAGTTCGAGACTGATCCAGTTTTTCTACAGGATTAAAAGAAATCTAAAAATTCCCCAAGTTTTTCTTCAAAAAATTTTGTAGTCCCCAAAAGTTTCCCCACGAACTACCTGTCCCCAGAGGTTCAAAATTCCCCAAAATGGGGACAAAATCCCCAATCTGGCAACACTGCACATAGAGTCCCTTGCGCACTCTACTGCCACTTGCAGAGAACGTTCTGCGGTTTCAAACGCGGATGAACTTTCGACAGTCTTATTTTCATTTGGGAGACTCTGATATAATTTCCTTCTTAATATTTTTTTTATTAAAAATTCTTTTACATTTTTATTACTTTCTTTTAGTTATTCTTAAAATGATGCTCAAAATAATTAAATTAATGAAATAATATATACATTTTTCAATTATTTTTTTAAAATAAATGTCATAAAATCTGTGACGCATATAAAAATTCTACTTCTATGTTATATTTTTATTCAATCTATTTTGACTTGAGTTTTTACATTGCTGTCTGCAATTTTGTCGACAACAAACTTAAATATTGGATTTTGTCTAATGGGATTCTTTCTAGCGAAAAACAATTTAAACTAAACGAAAGTATTGAATTTAAACGAAGGTATTGAATAAACCTTGAATAATCGCATATTCCAATTTAAAAAAAAATGCTTTTAAATTTGATACACAAATCTGTTTTGCGACATAACTGTTCAAAAAGAAAAGAAATTCAAAAGTATTTGATAAATAAAATCATAATATGAAATGCAATATTCCACCTTGGTTCCTTTACAAAACACACTGTATGAACTTTTAAAAGATCAGTTTTTTACTTAAATGGCGACAAAGATAATAATAATATAGATGTAAAAAGTTAAAAATATACATTTTACTTAAATTTTCTAGTACTTTCGGACTGCAATCTCGCGGCCATCGTCAGGGAATTTTTATATTAACTGCAGTTCCATTCATTCAAATATGTCAGTACGTTTGAAATGGGAGAGTCTATAATTACTAGTGCAGCTTTAAGCAGAAGTAGCAGTGCCTTGGATTGAACTTATGTAGAGGGACGTATGTGAATAAAGTGACGTATTAAAATAAATGGAATGGCAGTTAGATATTTTTCTCTACAGAAGTTCAATCCAAGTCAATGGTACTTCTACTTCCAGCTACCTTAATAATAATAGACTATAGAGGGGGTATTCAAAGAAAGTGACATATTTGACTGAGTGGAACAGCAATTAATAAAAATATTCCCTGACGATGGCCGGGGGATTTCAGGCCGAAAGTTATAGGAAATTTAAATAAAATGTATATGTTTAACGTGTAACACCTATATTATTATTGTCTTTGTCGCCTTTTAAGTAAAACGGTGCGCTTTTTAAAGCTCATGTTGTGTATTTTGTATTTATAAAGTTTCAGAATTTTGAAGTTAATACAAACTTTAAAAAGACAGCAATTAAGATTCATTTAAATATTTCGTTCACTGCTGTAAGCTGTTACGCATTATAAAAAACAGATAATAATACTGCCCTGATAAATATAAAACTCTAAAATGTTTTCTGAGATTTACCTTAAAGCAATTGAACTGGATATATAGTAAATTAACAACTTGTAATAATATGCTAATTTTAATTGCAAAAAGGTGTCAATTAAAGCTTTATAAACTGTAAAAATAGGTTTATTTGACTATTTATATGTTTCGACTCTACCTGAGTCATTTTCAAGACAAATAAATGAAATATTCTAAAATTTCAAAACGCCATCATTCAATTTTCCACGTATTCTTTCATATTATGTAGATCATTCACATTATAAGTAAGATAATTTTCCCTCCAGTCTATATTATTCATTCATTATAAAAGAAACCATAGAGATTGTAACACGCAAAAATTCAATATGTAACGATGCCGCATCATTTAACTTACCAAATAAAGACCCGACCTACTCAATGGTTACGAAGATAAAATAACATCCAAGTAAAAAAAAAAAATTATAACGTGCAAGAAAGATTATGTGGAAAATTGAAAGATAAGGTTTCATAGACCGTACAATTTTAGAATATTTCTATCTATTTCTTTTTAAAATTAGTCGAAACATGTAAACAATCAAATAAACCTAATTTTACTGTTTTAAAGTTTTATTTTACACGTTTTAGCAATTAAAATTAGTATACAATTGAATTGATTTAACCCATATTGGACCACACCGATTAAATATTTTTGAAAATTTTTAAAACTTCATTCATATCATTAATACGGTGTAATTAAGTAGATACTTGCAAAATTTTGAAAAAAAAGTTTTTAATTTTTTAAGTAACTAGTTGTTCTATAAACAGGACATATTAGTAGGACACATAGTAAGGACATATAAAATGCACACATAAACTAATTTTATGAGCAAATATTGTATTTTACTTTTAAAAAAACTGTTTATGTTGTACAAAAATATACTCTATGATTTCTCCAATAAAAAGATAATAATAACGGTAAAATTCTAGATTATAAGATCACAATTCTTAAAGAATTTTTTAAATAGACTTTTTTCAATTAAGTTTTAATTGGTTACTTGTTTTTTTGTTTATATGTTATACTTTTATGTATTTTAAAGACGTCATAACAAAATGCATAAAAAAAAATCCTTACCAATTTTATTTAAAAAAATGTTTTATTAGCTGTCCTATTTATAAGTTAGCGGTCCAATATGGGTTAACTTAAAAATCTCAAAACCAACATTTCCGATAAATTTGGAAAACTTTGAGCTAAGGAGTATCCGTAAAATACTTTGCAATGCTCATAGATATTTTTTTTTATACGAACAAATGGAATAAATTATATTGATTTAGCGTTCTTTAAAATACTTCTTTGATTTTCTTCTTTCGGAGTTAACAATCGAGTTTGTTTTAAAGTAAAATAAGAAAAACTTCAGACAACACAAAGAAATTATTTGAATTGTCGAAGGAAAAAAAAAAATACTTTCTATTTAAATTTCGCTGAAGGATTTGCTAAGGTTGCCAAATAAATAATCATGCAAGAGAGGGAAATATCTCATTTTGAAAGTTATTGAAGTGACTTTTATAAAACAACGGTTATCATTATTTTTTTTTATATTTGCTTTGAGAATCGTTAAATACAACTTATATAAAGAATGCTTAAATTTTAAAAAATGCGTTGAAAATAAGCGACACTTTTAATCAAATAATTTAGAATGGTACTTTGTGTTTATTTCACAGAATGTGTATTATTTCTTCTTCATCAAACTGTAATATAAAAAACAAGTTGGAAATTGCTCGTCAAACGTGGCAAATGAGGTTCGTTCGTAGTATAACTAGTTTTATAATTATTTTTTTGCACCCCATATTCTACTTAATTATTTTTTTGCACTGCATAAGTGCATAGTTTTAACATCATTTAAATGCACTTGCAAAACTTTTTTCCCTTTCCCCGTAATGTAACGGAAAACTTTTGACTGTCCCTGTAATTAAACTATACATCCGATTTTCATAAAATTTGAAATGACTCGACAAAATTTTGCGTCAATCATATTTAAAATTTCAGACCATTCGGTTGGGTAGTTTTTGCTCTGTTATATGCGGACGGGTGGACAGACGGACTGAACGACGACTATAGGTGCTACGTATTTATATAATTACAAACGCACCTAAAAAGGAAAATGTTTTCAAATTTCTAAAACTTGAAATGGAAAATCATAAAAATCTATTATATGTCACTTACATACTTAGCATATCGTTTAACATTTAAAAAATAGCTATTAAGATAGTCCTAGATATAGATATGCTTTTAGGATGGATGAGTTTTTGGAACTAGAAATATATTTTCTTTCTCTAATCATACATTGAGAGTAATAAAAAGGTAACATAGATAGGTAACATATAGTGGCTATTTTGTTAAAATCAGTGACTGTACAAATACTTTAGCTTAAGATTCGTCTAATTCAAAATAGGTTATTCAGCTAAAATATACATTTTGGTATTGAAGAAACCTCCAGTGGCTGAGAGGATCTTATCTAAAAGCTAGTAGACAGGAGGCGCTGGGTTTGAACCCATATCCTGTTCGTCAGCTTAAGCGTTCGGTGTCCTATGTAGTTTTCTTCTCACTTTACGTAAGTCCCTTAGGATCCCTTAGTAAGACGCCCTCCATAAGGGCACTCCCTCTCGTCTTATACATTTCGTGTAGCTAATCGGTCTTAACAAACACCACCACCACCTTTCTTTATGAAAAGAGAAAGAAAAATAGAAAGTTTAATTTAGATTTGGCCGAAAAAGTTTTAAACACAAAGTTACTTTTAAAAAAAATTAATCTAAAATCTGTGAAGAGAGAGCCGGTACTCTGAAACTGAGAGAGTGCCAGTACTTCACATAAATTAAAGAGATCTTTAAAAAATCAACTTCAGTAATAATTGAGAACTTTACGTTGTAATATAGAACACTAAACAAAATAGAAGTTGCTATCTAACGTATACATTATTCAAAAATTTAAAGATGATGTAAATATATTTTGTATTTATTTTATTTTATTCATGTGTTTATATTTTTACATAATTTATAAATTTATGAATAATGTATACGTTGGATAGCAACCTTTATTTTGTTTAGTACCAACTTCAGCAATTTCAAATTGTGTATGGTCTTTCATTTTTAAAATCTTACATTTCGGCAAAGGTTGTTTTAGCAATTTTCTGCTGATGAAATTTTTATGTGGAAACTTTTAAATCTAAACTTGTGTTAATGCTTTTTATTTATGACTTTAAATAAAAAAAAGGCTAAAAAAAACCCTTTAAAAAAGGGCAAAATTAATTATTTTTGAAGAATGATTGTTTTGTTATTTCAAAACCTTTAGGCTGAATTTAAATAGTAATTTTTTTAGGAGTTTGTGGGGGAAAGAGATTTCTCTTTAGAACTGATTTTTCATCTTCTTATTTTAGTCACAACTGAACAATACCGATTTGTAGTCCCGTCAATAAACTGGAATAGACAAATAGATATTTTAGAGAACGGCGCTCTATATGAGAACGTAACCAAAAACTTTATTTCGATAATCACATTAGAAATTCTGCATTAATGTCCTATTAAATAGAAATAAGTTCCATAATCGATGTAACAGGTTTCCTCTTGTACTGCGGAAATTTATGTAATTTGAGAACAGAAAATATTCCTATAAAACAGATAATATAAACTTTTTCCTCAGTTTGAAAGGTTTTCACTTAAAAGGCTTTCAATAAAAGATCTTTATGAAATTTCCAAAAACACAAAGATATATTCACAATTTATATTATAAAGCAAAAACGTGTCTGTAAGTAACAATTACGTTATATCGACGTCAAAGACAATCAGACAATCAGACAATAAACAATCAGTTTAGTTTAATCGCTTTATTTTTAATTTCTAAACATCGCACAATTCCAATTTTCATATCATCGAATAGATATAGAAATGTACGTCAGATGCAATTTGTTTGAAATCTGTATCTCAGTTTACTGATTATTTATGTTTTTAAAAATATTTTTCAAGCATGAATGTTTTTACATCTATCTTAAAAATGAGCCTGCAACCTGATTATGGAAGATTAACCCGCTTGCACTTAAATCAATTAAATAATTCAGCATGTGTTTCTTTCCGTGTGATATTTCTTAACTTAATTGCTAAACGAATTAAAACGTCACAAGTAATAAATAACTGATTTAAATGACATGTAATTAAACTACGCGCTAAAACAATGAAGCAATCAAAATCAAAAAGGTTGCAATAAATACATAAATATTTCACGATTAACCGCTGGAATTCGGCTAATACGAATGTACTAAAAATGCTTTTTGCTGTAATTGATGGGCAGTCGAAGAAAATATACTAAATGTAAAAAATTTATTGTCTTTAATTAAAAAGATATTTTAATTAAAAATGGTTTTCACATATTTTCTGTACATGGGGTAGTATATAGGGCATCTTTAACCCGTGTAACCCGTGTAGGGCCACCTGGTAATAATAAAAAAAGTAATAATTTTTATATTGATGTTGGTGCTAGAACGAAATATATAACGATTTTGCTAGAACGAAATATAGGGTGTCAATAATTAAACGACCCTACTTTAATGTTGTCTACAGACGAAAATATAGGTCAGAAAGTTGTGAAAATTTGTGACGGACATAATGAAGGAACGGGAATTTGTTTGAGCGGAAAAAATAGTTCAACAATTCGCCACCAGAGGGCGTATTTTAATGAATTGCATTTAAAAAAAAAGTTTTTATGCTTCATTTGTTTCAGATTAAATAAGACAAATTTACAGACCGCCCCCTGAAAAAAATAAAGCGTAAAAACTTTTACAAATTATTGGTGTTCGAATTGAACAGTAGAGTGCAAACGAATAGAGTATAAACTCTGAAAAAGAAATATTCCGCCAACGACAGCCGCCATTTTTTTCTCAGAGCTCAGGCCTAGTATTCAGCGGGCGGTGGCTAAATGTGTAATTTATTTTAAAAACGACCTCTGGTGGCGAAATTTGTAACAATTTTTTTTCACTCAATGAAATTTCCATTCCTTCATTATGTCTGTCACAAAATTTCACAACTTTCTGACCAATAGTTTCGTATATAGACAACTTTAAAGTAGGGTCGTTTAATTATGGAAACTCTGTATATATAATGAAGCATATAGTTCCTTCACTGAAAAGGGATATAGATAATTTGCTAAAAAATGAAATACACGTAAAGAAGTCTGTTCAAAATATTCTTTTAAAAATATTTTCCGAAATATCCTTTTCTTTTTACATATTTTCCATCTACACTGTTGACTGCAACGTAAGCTCTTGACTACATCATCTGAAAACGGCTAATTACATGCCAAATATTTTTCACTTGAGAATTTATATGTCTCTCTTAATTATCCTGAATTTTTCAGTCCACTTCCAACTTAAATACTACTCATTATTAAATGAACGAATATAAAACAAAATAAATGTTTAGAGAAGGGTAGACTAAAGTAAATTGGTTAGCTAAGCAAAAAATTGCTGAGCCTATTCCATCTTTTCATCTACTACATCTGTGGAATTTACGATTTTAATGAAAATGACGTTTTTTAATATTTTCAAAAAGTTTAAAACCTATTATAAAAATGAAAGTGAATCACAAATTAAGCATAAAACTGTAAAATATTGCTGAAATTTATTCCGCGTTTACATTTAGTATTTCACGTAAATATTCATATTTTATCATATATTTACAGGGTGCGGAGAACGTATTGATAGTAAAATCAATCTCTTCTACAACGCCATGGATACGATTATTTCAACGTTTTTTATCGAGTAAGTTTAACAACTACATAAGTAACGATTGATATTCTATCATTCATTTTCGATTCGGTCTCCTTTTGCCTTGATATACTCGCGGAAACGGCGCGGGAAGGCATCCACGGTACGCCGCAAGTAGTCCGTATCGAAACCGTTCCATTCACGTGTCAGAGCAGCTTTTAAAGAAGTGATATTTTTGTGAGGTTTAGCACAGGCTCTTGCTTCCAACACTCCCCTTACTAAGTAATCAAGTGGATTCAAATCCGGACTATTCGGTGGCCAGCCTTGAGAGAAGAAATGAAATGAGAAGCAATGGAAATCTCCTTTGGTCTTTGTTTATGATGGTGTCAAGATTAATCAGAACAATTAAATCAACGATATTCTGATAAAGGAGGTCCTTCCATGCCTAAATTCTCATTTTGGAAACGATCCATGTGTGTTCAAACAAGATTCGGCACCAGCCCATAAGGCTCGATAAACGCAACATTGGTGCTAAGTAAATCTTCGCGATTTCATTTCTTCTCAAAACTGGCCACAGAAAAGTCTGTATTTGAATCCACTTGATTACTCAGTATGGGGAATGTTACAAGCAAGAGCCTGTGCTAATCCTAACAAGAATATAGCTTCTTTAAAAGCTGCTATGACACGTGAATGGAACGGTCTCGATGCGGACTACTTGCGGCGCGCTGTGGATGCCTTCCGACGCCGTCTCAGTGAGTGTATCAAGGCAAAATGACACCGAATCGAAAATGAATCATAGAATATCAATTGCTACTTAGTTGTTAAACTTACTCAGTAAAATTTATTGAAATAATTGTATCTATGGCGTTGTACTAGAGATTGATTTTACTATCAATACTTTCTCCATACCCTGTAATATGCAATAGATTTTTTCTAAATACAAAAGTCTTCGTAATACTCGTGAATATAATAAAATTCTTAAAAACATGCCATATAATTAAACTAATTACTACTATTAGTTGTTCTGATTATCGCAATGCTAAACTTCAACCAATATCATATAATTAACACGAAATATTAAGTCTTATATTTAGGAGTGCCATTTTGTGTTAACAAGATCACAGTACTGAAGTTACAGTCTGTAAAGAGTCAACCAAATGACGTGAAAGACCTAGAGTAAATGAACACTTCCACTTTTCCAGAAAAAGCTCGGCTAACATTGCAATAGTCACTGCAATTTTTGAGGAGCTGATTTCACTTTTGCATTTTAACAGTGCAAAAAGGACTTGGAAAAAGCTGGTTAGGATACATACGCCAATGACGCAATTGAAATGAATAGAACGGCAATTAATGAAAATATTCCCTGCCGATGACTGCGGGTTTTGCAGATCGAAAGAACTAAGAAATTTAAATAAAATGCATATTTTAGGCTTGTAACAACTGTAGTATTACTCTCCGTCGTCTTTTAAGAAAGCAGAAAACGTTTTAAAGTTCATATCTTAATATGGTTTGAATGATGAATTATTCTTAAAGTGCAAATTGCTCGTTATAACCGTGTCCTCGTTTTAGCCGTGCTCTTTTTAAACGAGTTTGACTATTTATATTCTAATAGCTGTATATTCTTTCTACTGTTTTTTGTTAAGTTTGCGAAAATCGGCGTTAAATTTAGTCGAAAGCTCTGGTGCTATAAACAAAAATAACTTCAAAATATCAAAGTAATTAATAGTTGCTATAAGTGATAAAAATAAATTTAAAAGGCAAAAAATACCTTTATTTAGTTATATTCGACATGTTTCATTGCATCCGACGGCAACCTTCTCAAGAATTAAAATGACACAATATTTTTTAGAAAAATCATTAATTAATATTTAATCAGTAGAGATCTTCTTACGCAGTAAGAATATATGCAATGAGTCCTAAAAATTGGAAAGAGATTCTATACAGAATAATGAAACAATAAAATCAAATAATTCACGTTCACAAATATCCATTTTTAATATTGCAGTTTATTTCATTATGCTCGTGTTCGCGTGATTTTTGTTTGTTAGCTTTTTAATTAAACATTTTTTGCGAAAATATTTTAATTCTTGAGAATATTGGCATGGGAAACAATGAAACATGTCATATGTGAATAAATAAAGTTTATTTTTGCCTTTTAAATTTATTTTTATCACTTATAGCAAATATTATAAGTACTTTGATGCGACAATATTTTGAAAAAAAAAATTGCAAATCCATAAATATACGTGCTATTCTTACACAAACGAACACTGATGTTATTAAAGACCCACACAGTCATCTGCTATACATACAGATCCTTTCGAGCATTTTAATTTACAGGTTCGTCTGTTTGAACATGTTCTTTACATTTGTGAAGTTCCAAAAGAATACGTCAAGTAATTCTTTAGATATTCGACAAAATCGAAAATGTCCGTATACTTTTGATAAATAATGTATAAGATACAGAGTGTATTTCGCTACTGTTACACATGATCCAATGCCAGTTATTATAAACCTTTTTCTAAGCATAAACAATTTACAATAAATTCAATACTTAATGTGTATTTATTTATTTAATAAATAAATGAATAAGAAGCACGAATTTCAAGAATTTATTAGTTCATTATTCCATAGTCAATATTCTGTATATTGTGCTAAATGACTATTAAATCATCACTTTTTAAAGTTTTCTACTTGTTAAAAATTTATAAATTTACCTATGCATTTTTTTTCCTGACATTCGAATTTATTAGTTCAATATTTCATAGTCAACATTTTGTATTTTGTACTAAAAGACTATTGAATCATCACTTTCTAAAGCTATCTACTTGTTAAAAATTTATAAATTTACCCGTACATTTTTTTTTCTTATTCCTGACACTCAGAGACAAAGAATGTTAAACTGTTTTATTACAAAACAATTAGATAGCTTTTGTAGTGGAAAATTTTCTGAACATTATTGTCTATTTACCACCATTTGAAAGTATCTTCAGCTAAGTTTAAATAGCAAATGCTTTCGTTTAACTTTTTCAGACACGAAGCTAAAATAATGCTACAAATATTCATTGGTTTTTCGCAAACAAAATGACATCATAGATGACAGAAAAAAGAAAATTTTTGAAATTGATCCTTTAGGGAACTAGTAATTTAGGTTCACAAATAGGGATCTAGAATCACAAAACCGCTTAAAATATCATTTAACTATCACTAACCTAAATTCACACAATCACAAATTTAAGGGCTTAAAACAAGTGAATTATACAGAAAACCTCAAAACATTTTAATGAAATAATTATAAGAATTTCTCACTTTCTTGGCCACACTGTCTTAAAGGCATTTTTGCAAACTCAGATGAAAATAACATCTGTTTTATGAGGAAATCACCATAGATGTTGCCATTTACTGGTTTTCTTTTAAAGGGAAAATATTCATCGATTAAGAAGTGAAGTCAAAATGTAAAAAAATCAAACAGTTTAATTTTTATGATGAAAGAACAGAGGTCCACATACGTGGACCCAGGTAGTGAAGATGTTATAAATTCAAAACTTTAATTCATTGATCCTGAAATTCTTTTGTTCTCAATTCAAAATAAACTCAACTGTATGGAAGCTCTGAAGTAAAATGAAAACGTTATTTTTTGAGAACTAATCGACTTTGAAGCACGTAGTCGGATGAGATTGCTAAAGTTTGCTAAAGTAATAATAATTGAAATCCCTATTGTGTAATCTAAATAAGTGGTTTTCTACTTTCATAGAGGAACAGTGGGGGAATCTGGATTCTTCAGTACAATGTTTAAGCTATCGTAAGTTGAGAGAGATGAAAAGTTAGAACTGAAAATAATACAATCAGTAAAACAAGTCATAACAAAGTGATTAACCATTTATATTCTGAATTTTTAATAAAAAAATTGCTTCACCTGAACAATTCAATGTCTAAAATATCCAGAACAACATATAAAACAATAATTCGATTTTTAGATAATTTTTTTAACTAAAACTAATTTAATAAATTGGTAGTTAAAGCTCTTTTCGCAAAATATTTACAAGAATAATTAGATTAATTAACAAAAAATACTATTATAGAAATCTCACAATTCTTATAAGAACAGCGTCAATAAATGTATTATTATCCTATCTGTAACAGAGAAGTGTTTTGTAGTTGCAAATTTTTTGTATTACATTTTTTAATAGGATAAAAGTTAAACCTAGGTAAATGGCTGAGAAATCATCCATCTTAAAAGATATTTAGCTTCGACTGTTTTACTGTGTTAATATAATTGAGCAAGCTATTTTGTATGAAAAGTGGAATCAACTTATGTTAGTAGACGAATAAAATAAATTTTACATTGAATTTTCTTTAATGGAACTTAAAAGAACCACCAGGATATAAAGGGTTAAAAATAATCTCAATAAAATGAATTGGCAAATAAGACAAACAGAGATAAAACAGAGGTCATAAGAACATACAATTCGCAATATTTCGCCACGTACTCAGTCAAAATCGCGTGCAATTTTACTGAAAGCCAAATCCGAATTATTCGTCCTTAAGAGGCTACTTCAGTCAGGCGAAAAGACCCGATTGCTAATGCTAATCTTATGGAAGAAATTTATAGAGATATCTCGGTTGCATTTCAATATTTTTAAATGATTTCTTTTGCATTGGATAGCTGAGATCGATCTGTACAAAGGATGTTTTTTACTTTTCCGATTTTGTTTACAGATATTTTTTATAGGGACACTTTCATTTTCGGAACCGGTTGCGAAAGTGAAAACATCCTCATAAAAAAAAATCTGTAATGAAAATTGAAAAAGTAGAAAACGGCTTGCATACAGATCTATCTCAGCTATCCAATGCAAAAGAAATCATTTAAAAATAGTGCAATGCAACCGAGATATCTTTATAAATTTCTTCCATAGGATTAGCATTAGTGAACGGGTTTTTTCGCCTGACTGAAATAGCTTCTTAACTTATTTATTAGTCAAGATATGTTAAGGAATATTAAAAAAAAAAACTTAACCTTTATTTATATTAAATGTGATAACTTCACGTGAAAGACTGGAACCATCCGTGGAAAAACAACTCTGCGCCAGCCACTCCACATTTTAAATGTTGGTAGCACATCAAATGTCACTGTTTGAATAAAATTAACTTTCAATTGCTCCCATTTCTCCAACAAAAAAAATATGTCAGTGAAAAACATCTTTAAAAATATCTTCATTCTCGATAAAAAAAAAAAAAAAAAAAAAAAAAAAAAATGTTGTTTTAGTTTGAGTTTGATATTCCGCGTTTTTCATTGCGTAATTTTTTTACTGAGAATGCTCCTACATGATTGTTCTTATACAGCTGACTTGCCGATTCAGTTTGTCAGACGTTATTTCAACCCTTTCATTCATACAGGCATCATATGAGGACAGATAAATATTGCCCTAAAAAGCAAAAAATAATTCAGTATTCATTTATGGAGATCTGATTTGTGGACAGATAATAACTAGCATGCAGCACAATAATAAAATTATTTTTAATGGGTTCTCATTTATCGCAAAAAAAAAAAAGATTTTTTGTGAATAATAGAAAATAATGAAAAATAATTTATGCATGAAAGGGTTAAAAAAGTTTGTATATATTGCTTCAATTTGAGATACGGGTTTATTTTGAAGGGTAGAAATAATATGCCAGAATGATAAACAAAAAATAAAATATCTTTTTATATATTTTATGTAAATGTAAAGAGTCGGAAATTGTAGGTCAAAAACGGCAAATGAGGCGCGTTCGTTCTCTAACTAGTTTTATAAATATTCAGATCTCGGTGCAATAGCTGTTGCACTTTTGTGCAAAACTGTATGCATACAAAATTTAATACGATTCTATATATGTATTAAATTCAGTAATACCGAAATAATAGGACTCCATCTCAAACAGCACGTCATCACCGTGACTATCCACTAGATAATAGTCTAGAATCATGAGGTATCATTGATTTAATTACGTAGCATAGGATTTAACAGAAAGAAGAAATCATTTATTAATATCTTTTTAAGTTTTGATTCCATGTTCATAAAATTTAAAATGACTCAACAAAATTATGCAACATGCAGACAGACACACGAGCGGACCAGAATACTATTATAAATGCAAACTTATTTATATAATTACGAACGCATCTAAAAAGGAGGTAGCCCGCCTGACAAATGTTAAGGGTATCTTTTTTTAAGAAAAAAATATTCAAAAAATTTAAACGTAACATTGTTCCAGATTTTATTGTTGAAAGAAATCTGCATTGAAACTACATTTCATGTTTTTTAATTTTATTTATTTAATTATTGCACTTAAATGTCTCATCTATTAAGAAAATTGTTATGAAAGTAGTATACATGCGAAAAATAAACAAAATTAACTTTTGAAAACCTTTTCAATTCATTATTTTAAATAAATTTTTTATTTTATTCCACAATCTGGATTGAAAAAAATGCGGTATCTTTCTTGTATTAAGGGATTCTTCGCGCGCTTGAAAACACACGCTCCGTAATGTTAATCCTATGGGCAGGTTATTTTCGAATTGCTCGTTTCAATTTGAATATTTTTAAACGATTTTTTTGCATAGGATAGCTGAGCTCAATCTTTAATAGGACTCTTTTTTACTTTTTCGATTTTGGCTGTGGATTTTTTTTAAAAGGTACTTTCAGTATCGAAACCGGTTTCGAAACTGAAAGTACCTTTAAAAAAAAAAAAACTGCAACCAAAATCGATATGTCGTAAAAATCGTATGTTCTTTCATTTCAAATACTTAAAAAATAACAAGATGAAGAATTAGCATTTACAGGGGGCTCCAAACTGTCAGACATTTGGCGAGCAGAAAATCGATATAACAGATTACGCGCAGGATTATAAAATAATATTTGAAACTAGAATGAAAAATTTGATGCCTACTTATACTTCAGATTGTGGTAATTACCCTGAACCTAAATAAATTTGTATTTAAAGCATTTTTATATTTTTAATACAAAGTTGTATTTAGCTAATGCAAAATTTAGAATTTTTCAACAATATAATCGCAAATATATATATATATATATATATATATTTCAACAATAAAAAGGGGATTTTATTTTCAGTTTATGGGGCATTCTTACAATCTTTTGACCTACAGGAATAAAAATCTGGTGAAATTAAACTTGCTAAAATAACATTTTAATCTGATAGACGAATGCCTTAATGATTCAAAATAAAGAAAAAATTGTCAGCAGCGAAATTTTTTTTATTTAACTGAGGTTTAAGTTAAACTTGCGAGTTTAATTTTCCTTATCATTTTACCTCTAAACCTTTTTATTTTCTTCTAAATTTTTACTTAAAATGAATTTCCATCGTACCCACAGGACATTCAAATAAGAAATAATAACAATGTAGTATTTTTAGAAAAGCATTTTTGTATAGCATTGACTTAAAGGGTGTTAAAGAAGAGACGGTAAGGTAAAAAAAGGGGGCGGTATTGGAAAAAGGGACGGTAATGGGGAAAAAAAGGAATGGTAAGGATGGGACAGTGATGGGAAAAAAAAGGAATGGTAAGGATGGGACGGTAAGGAAAATTACCACCTATTTTTACGCAAATCATGTTAAGACTCAGTGATAGCCACAATGTTCATTGATTTTTATAAACAGTTATATACATTGGATTAAATTAAAAAAATAATAATTTACCTCGAAAAATGCAGCAATAAACCCTGGGACCCAATAAAGTCACGATGCTTGAAATTGATATTTAAATGCTGATTTAAATTCTGCAGTAAACTTCCTGTCAAAGAATTTTAGACATTCTTTCCCTAGAATAGTTCTGCATGAAAGAAAACTTGAAAAGAATTCTGTGACTGCATCTGAAGTGATTTTCTGTATAATTTTAGAAGAGGGACGGTAAGGAATCTGAAACTCAGGGACAGAGTTCAAAAAATAATAACAACCGTAAAAATGTGTGCAAGTTAATTTTTTGCTACCTATTTATATAAAACAATACCCCCAGTTTCGGGAAAAATGACATCGAATTACTTTTATTGAAACAATTTTATACAGACAGCTCCAAACTTAGAAATCAGTATCGGGGACACGGAACGGTATAGGAGTTTCCTGGATATTTGGACCCCCAACATCGTCTAAAACTTATTTATCTCGTTAATATTGCTATGCAGTCAAGCAATGAGATGTTCCCCAGTATATGAAATAAAAAACCCCACAAGAATATGTACTAAAATAAAAAATTTTATTCAGGGACTTAAAAGTCAAAAGATTGTGAGGATGCCCTTATACAGACTAACATGAAATATATGTTTTGAAATTTTTGTGGAAAAATATTCAGAAGTTTTGTAGATATCATGCGCGTTATGCCCAAAAACGTCAATTGGAGAAAAATGACTTCAAAGTTTCGGAAACGCTGCTTTAGCTACTGAGCGGGTATAATTCTAAAAGCCATAACTTCTGTTCTAATGGGGATTTCAAGGAAACAACTATATAAAAATTTTCAGAAAAGATAGGAGTTTAACATTTAAAAAATTAAATTTTCTAAAATTTTAAAGTTTTAAGAGTCGTAAGACCCCTTAAAATTGTAACGTTATTGTATATTTTTTTGTCATTTAGATGGCTGAAATGTCAACAGCAGGGAAAGGTGAAATTAAAATCATATTCTTCATTTTTTTCCAACTGGCTAAAGTATTTTATAAATATATTTTCTCTTTCTGTTTGTATTTCTGTATTTTTATGTAGAAAATAATATGATTATAATTATTTCCAATAATGTTTATCGTTGGTTAATTACTTGCATTAAATTTAACTCTTGATTGCATGACTTAAAAAAAAATGTTATTATTAAAGCAATCTGTAATTTATTTTACAAACAAATAAAATCATTTCAATTAACCCTTAAATGCCTGATTTTTCAAAAATAATTGTAATAATGTTTTTCGGCTTTCATTTTTGAAATAAATCATGGTAAAAATACTTTAAAAAATCATATTTTGTTTTAAGTATGGTTTACGGCTGAAAAACAGTTTGTTACTAATCGGCAATACTGGTCTTTAATTGAAAAAATAGTTTTTCTTGATAAAATTCTATAACATTAATCACACAAGAATTTTACAAACTATAAAAAGAAATAAATTTTACTTGCTCACTGCAGAACAAAATAGGATATTTCGCAAGCTTCCAACCAAAACAAAAAGAAAAAGTAGCAACAATTGAAAAAATAAATCTATCTTTATTCTTAAACAGCACATGTGTTGCCATCTACATGTTGAAAATCGATTTAATAATATTTCCAGAATGGGATTTTATTGCCAACATTAGTCATTATAGCTTCAATATTATTTTAATAGTATTTTAGAGCCTAAATTGGGTATGTTGCCGAAAAGCAACAACCGGCATTTAAGGGTTAACTTGTTTTCACTAGAAAAGCAACGACGGCATTTTCAAAGAACATTTTAAAATTTTAATTCGAATTTCGAACAAGGGTTGTTTTACGTCTCTTTCAGTTGATTTATAAAAAATCTCTTAACCTTTTATAGCCCGACCGTACTTTAAATTACCATTAAAACAACTTGTTATAAAATTCATTTAATATATCGATTAGTAGTAATACAATTTAGAATGAGTTATAGATACTTTACTTTATCCTTTTCCAAAAGCATTATTGGTTGAGCAAAACAAAAATATTTTTAAAAGCTGGTTGACCAAAACAAAAATATTTTTAAAGACCAAAATGCTTTTGGTCTTAGAAGAATAGCATTTTTACTGTTTGCTTGGTAAAGCATGGAGAAGGTTTTTCTCAATGCAAACTTATAGGATACACTACGGATAGATATACTACAGATGACTATAGAAAACGGAGACTTCATAAAATTTGAAATTCCGTACCTGTTATAAAAATAAGTATTTTGGACTTATATGGCCTGCATATATATATATATATATATATGTAACGAATAAAAATCCATTGGGATTTTCCCGCGTAGGTTCGAATCCTGCCGACTTTAAAATGTAACGAATAAATATCGGGAGCGTTCCCCGGACTTGTATAGCGTAGTCGCAGCCGTTTACTTTCCGGCATGTGTCCGTACAGCCGTCTTTAATATGTAAAGACATCTAGGAGTTGACAGAACTAGTGGAATAAATAACTGGGACTCGGGAACCGCTTGGTGGACCGAACTCTTTTATTTAGCCGCTCATCTTACAGTCTGAGTCGCGAGTTCGGCCGGGGGCCCCTTGAGCCACGTACGATGATTTTCAGGAGCTACATTGTCATACGTTTGATAGGCTTCTCAAATCTGCAAGATCCCTCGTTTTTGGCACGGGTTTTAGCTAATATCTTGGGGTTTAACATATTTTCCAGCAGATGGCATAGTTGTAAATTTGGGAGGAACATTTCTTTAATTGGCTGATTAGCTTTTGATTGATTGTCCAGGCTCAGATGCAAGACCTGGGCTTGGCCGACCCGGGAATCGGCTAACCACAAGTGAATGAGAATATCCCGTACGTCAGCACTTTTACTCTTAAAGATCGGCCGAAAATGATATCTGAAAGTAATAAGATGTATTGCTGGGAAACAAAGTTACAAGGGGTAAAACTGGTTTTAGAAGGAGATTTAAAGTTAGGAGAAAGAAACTTCGGATTTTAATTTAAATTTTTGAAATTTAATTTTGAATTTTGAATTTTAAAGGGTTTTTATCCTTTCACACACACACATATATATATATATATATATATATATATATATACATATATATAAAGGGTGTCCCAAATTTATCTTTACAACTTTGACCCTCCATAAAACTTAAACGAAATTAGATAACAAAAATCTGTTTAATTGTATAATGAACAGCAAGTTCCTAAGTTTTATGTGAAGCTAGAAATGTCTCTACATGAGCAAGTACCTTTGGTTGCGCGAACAACGCCAGCTGGCCAGCGACTTTTTTATGAAGCACACTACCGGTCTACATAAACGTCTTTTGCCACGCGCGTATTGAGAGCCTGGATAATGGGTGACGTCCGTAGTTTCTTTGGAAATTCCTTTTGACTTGTGCATCTGACTTCGTCTCTATAAACCAGGCTACACACTGGACCCTTTCCTGTGGTGTAGCCATCACCCGTTATGAATCTTACTGGATCGTACCTGAAAGCAAAAACATTCTTTTTAGTACAAATAAAACTTTATGAGTTGCACACAAAACCGAACTTCGCTACCTTATTTCGTTTAGGTTTCGTGGAGGATCGATGTTATAAAGATATATTTGGGACACCCTGTATAAATCACAGATACCGATATTTATTTTTGGGATTCAAATTCAATTAAATGGAAACTTCGACATCTTATTTCGTTTAGGTTTTATGGAGGATCAATGTTATAAAGATAAATTCGGGACACCCTTTATATATAAAAAGATACCGGTATTTATTTTTGAGATTCAAATTCAATTAAATGGAAACTTCGCTATCTTGTTTCGTTTAGGTTTTATGGAGGATCAATGTTATAAAGATAAATTTGGGACACCTTGTATATATAACAGATACCGATATTTATTTTTGAGATTCAAATTCAATTAAATGGAAACTTCGCTATCTTATTTCATTTAGGTTTTATGGAGGATCAAATTTATAAAGGTGAATTTGGAACACCCAGTTTATGTAACAGAGACCGACATTTATTTTTGAGATTTGAATTCAATTACATGGAACTATCTCACTGATTCTCTCACTGATCTCATTCTCATACGACATATTTCAAGGGCTATTTTTAATTACCTTGACGTAAATGTCAAAATGTGGAAAAACTAGGTAAACTTTTAAACGATGATTAAAGACTTCCTGTTCTTTATTAAAAAAAACTGTGACACTTTTTTTAATAAAGAACTTTAGAATTTAATAAAGATCTTACTGATTAATAAAAACCTGCCTGATGTTTAAAAAGAAAAACCTAACGTATCTTTGCTGTAGAAACTTTTCTTGAAGGATTACATAACCAGCGGGAAAATTAAATTTCTTCGACGTTGTTAACATAGGAAAATACCTTCTTTTATTTGCAAAGTTCAATTTTCTCTTTTTATTAGAAAAATTTTAATAATGCAACGAATCACTTCAACTACCAAAATTATTTTCTATATATATTAAAGGATAAAAACCCTTTTAAACTTAAAATTAAAGTTCAAAATTATAAAATTAAAAATTCCTAGCTATTGATTCTTGACTTAAATTCTAAAGCTTAAAACTGTTTCTGATAACTTTCTTTTCTAGCCTAACATTTATTACTTTCTCACTTTGAAATTCAACGATCTTTAAGATATTAAATTTGCTGAGCTTTTGATTTTTGTGGATTTTTGGAGTTAAAGGTGCAACTATGCCTAGTTTCATGATTGAACTCCAGACCATCAAGCAATAGCTGATTAACCAGCAAAATGAAAGTTTCCTGTTTTTTGACAGCTCTGCCTTCTGCTGGGAATAACGTAAACTATTTCTTTTTATACGCGGGACGGAACATTTGCTTGTCCTTTTCCGATTATGATTTGATAGTAATCATTACGTCTCCCAGTAGAGCGTTTTTGGAGGCATTTGTGATTGACGTCTCTCATTCCTGTTGGACATGATTTAATAAAAATAGATCTAGTAACAGGGAACAAATAAATCAGGTCTCAAAAGACTGTAACTGGTATTTCTTGTGTGTACCTTATCTATGAACATTTCTAACTAACACGAATCAAACATCCAGCCAGAAAAGAGCAGTCTCCCGATCCTTACATGCACAGCGTATGTCATATGTTCGTGCAAACGTAAAATATACATAATAAAAAAAGTAATACTCGGAAAAAATTTCTGTTTGCGCGAAAACTATCAGAGAGACATATTGGACTTTTTTTTTCATGTCTAAAAAAAGGATTCAAAAAGTAACCGAAAGAGGGCGCTCATACGCCATACTTAGAAGTTTTATGCAAATCAGGCAAACATAAACAGACAATGAAACAAATCATAATAACATGACACTGTGCATTATTTTAAAATAAAAAGTGTTCAACATGCCTGGGTCAAATCTGGAGATCGTGAAGGCCACTCAAACTTATAACCTCGACTTATCTCTCGGTCTTCAGTGAAAGCGTCCAACAGGAACGTGGACGATCTTCCAGACTCCCCGTTTCCTCAAAGCCTCGTACTAAATTCAATATCCCATTCAATGAAATAGGGCTTTTTTGCACCTTCTGTCCTTTCTCCTTGCGAAGCTTTCGCAAGAACTTTTTTTTCATGTCTAAAAAAAGGATTCAAAAAGTAACCGAAAGAGGGCGCTCATACGCCATACTTAGAAGTTTTATGCAAATCAGGCAAACATAAACAGACAATGAAACAAATCACAATAACATGACACTGTGCATTATTTAAAAATAAAAAGTGTTCAACATGCCTGGGTCAAATCTGGAGATCGTGAAGGCCACTCAAACTTATAACCTCGACTTATCTCTCGGTACACAACAGTTGCTTATTTTAAATACATTTTGGTACATTCTTATACATACATTACACTAGTTCATGAGTTGATTTACATTTTTGTTCATTTGCTTTTACACATTGTACTTTGCTAGTGATTTATTCGGCAATATTTCTTTTTTTTTTTCTTTTTTCTTTTTTTTTTTTTTTTTTTTTTTTTTTTTTACAAGTAGTTCATTGTGTAGTACACACTGGCTGGTTTAGAGCTTAACCAGAGTTTACATACACATTACAAGTAGTTCATTTGTTTTATTAACCCTTTTTCATTACATTTTAATGATAACTCATTAATTATGTAATCGAATCTCACTCGTATGCAAGTGTTTTGGGTTATTACACACATACTGTCTGTTTATTTTGTTGGCAAATACATTACAATTTTAGTTCATTGAGACATTAGTACATATAGTTCATGTGGAATTATACAATTTGTTCATGTGTTTATTTCAAGTAGTTCATGAGTTTGGGAGTTTCTTTTCCCTCCCTTCACACGTTTTCTTTTCCTGTTACTTTTCTATATTTTAAATTTTACACCATGTTCTATATTAAAATACTCTTCCATTTTTTTAATTTTAACAGGTTTATTTTTTTTGTGTTTGCATAATGTCATAACATATCAATGACACCATCACTTTGTCTTTGGACAAAGATTTTAAAAGTTTCTAGGAGTTATTCGTCACATGACATATTTAACTACACATACATTTCGAATTTGTTGATTTTTACATGTAACATTTTTTTTTACACTTTCATTGGATAATTCTTACTTGAAGGCGGCAGATCAAGTAAGATATCTTGTTACACTATATAAAATAGTATGCAATTTCTTATTACTTTTTAATTTTGCCAGGAGTTAAATTTCCTACTACACAGAGAGTCAGGATGGCAGTATGAAAATTCATAAAATACTAAATTATAATATTTTTCATCTTTGATGAACGGGAACTTAGTTATAATGCTGGAATCTAAAACAAAATTTCCCTTCTTATCTAGGGCAGAAGCACTAAGCTGACGCCATTATAAATTGTGTTAGTGCTACATATGCTTTTCGCGCGTGGTGCGTGCACATTTTCCAAGTAGTTCTGTGCGTTATGCACAAATTTTTATTTTCATATACCAGTAGAGATGTAACTTAAGATAATACAGATGGACATCAATTTTATAAAGGGATTCACATATCCTTAAAGTTACATTTTAATTTTTGCTGGTGTGTTTTTGTTGTTTTTTTTTTTTTTTTTTTTTTTTTTTTTTTTTTTTTTTTTGCTTGCATATTATGATCTCTAGTAAGATCAATTTTTTGAGAAGTGATAAATACAGTTTATGTGAATACTTCTCTTTATCAATATATGACAAAATAGCTGGTACCAGCACCACAAACACAATGCCACAAATGAATAAAAAAAATTATAGGATCCTCTGTCATCAACAAATGTGGCACACTTATTTTGTGGAATATTTTATTAGAAAAAGATTATTTTGAATAATATGAGCGCTCAGTCATATAAAAATATATATATACAGTTCTTTGGAATTGTTTTTTTAATGCAAGCAAATGTGTCTACTTACTGTTGTATAAAATATTTTACGGGAACTATATTTTAAGAATTTGAGGTACAAGTTATGATAGTTTCCTCTTCATATATCATTTTAAAAAGTTATTCTATTATTGTGTTAGGGTACATAATATGTAAGTGCGAAGGTGGACAAAGGGTGTACATAGGTATAAAGCTGCAACGTACACGTCACAGCTTTCTTCGGGTTGTCCGGTGAGATATGTGATAGAGATCCTATCACATATCACGATCTCTTCTAAATTAATTTAAATCATTTTGTTTTCTCTTTTAAAACGTGTTTTTATTCCCCCTCGTTGAATTAAAATTTTATAATTTAATTATGGGCTTATTTTCCGTATCGAAATTTATCTTTTAGGTTTTTCTTTCTTTCAATGTCCTCGGTTTATTTAAAGTAGTAATATTCATTTTAGACGGTTGGAATCTGTCATTCCCAGAAAAGCAATTTACTTTCAGATAACTTGTGAGTCATTAAATAAATCACAAAAAGAGAAACGCAGCTGTTAGTAACTTTGATTCGTATATGCCCACGCTGAATTCTTTCACTCTTATTTTCTCCTTTTCTTTCGCGGTTACGAGGTAATAATAAAACATAAATAAAATGAAGTTTATAGCTTATGTCTCGGAAAATGATTGCAGTTAATTTTAACTTCCTCTTTGTCTAATACAAATGCCTTTTATAAGTACTGCACATTTTCAAGTAACGGTCATTTTATCATATAATACATTATTAAGCATAAACAAATTTATTCAATTCAGAACTTTGGCGCCGTTTTGATTACGCTTTGTGACAGTTATTTAACAACCATTTGATTGATGCCTTGAGGAATACCAGATTGCGTGGTATAATCATTTTGCGCGCCAATAAACCTTTGTTCACTCTTCGTTCACGATTATAATAGTAAAATTGGCGATGTATTTGTTACGCCAAGTTATCGAAGCTGTTTGTAAATTGAGTCACTCCTATGCTGACTATGTACTGAGAAAGTACTAACTTTCTGTGTCGGCACTTCGCTGCATTTGTTTAAATGGGGGCCTCTCTCTCTCCATTATTACTAGGAAATCCATGTCCCCTCATTGCAATTCTAATTTGCTTTCTAGTAATTGTAATAGTTAAAATAAAGTTTTTGTTCCCGTATTTTGTGTTGGAGTTTTTTCATAGCATGTATGAACCCAAAACCACTGAACCTCCTTCACAGGCGCTCATACGCTATACTTAGAAGTTTTATGCAAATCAGGCAAACATAAACAGACAATGAAACAAATCACAATAACATGACACTGTGCATTATTTTAAAATAAAAAGTGTTCAACATGCCTGGGTCAAATCTGGAGATCGTGAAGGCCACTCAAACTTATAACCTCGACTTATCTCTCGGTCTTCAGTGAAAGCGTCCAAGAGGAACGTGAACGATCTTCCATGCTCCCCGTTTCCTCAAAGCCTCGTACTAAATTCAATATCCCATTCAAAGAAATAGGGCTTTTTTGCACCTTCTGTCCTTTCTCCTTGCGAAGCTTTCGCAATGCGACAGTCGTAGGTTCACCATTCTTGTAGAAAAGTTTAACCACCAATACTCAATCTGGTAAGGATAGCATGCTGCCAAGATTGAATGACGAATCTATTTTCAGTCAGGTGTTTTATTGCTAGCATGATTTGCATTAAACGTCTCGGTATGTTATGTGAGAGTGCCCCCTTTCGGTTACTTTTGGAATAATTTTTTATACATGGAAAAAAAACCAATGTCCGTCTGATGATATTCACGCAAACGGAAATTTTTTTTCGAGCATTAGTTTTTTTATTATGATTTTTTAAAGTTTGCACGAACTTATAACGCAACATGTATATTTTTAAATACGTAATTTTAATTATAATATTTATTTTTATTTCATTTTAAGCAGTGTTTTATTTTATCAATAACTGAAGGTGAAAAAAATTGGTGCTGTTTTTAAAAAATGCCTATTTATATACACAGTAAAAATAGACAAATGTTTCTCAAATTTAGAAAATATAAAATAACGACGAACTAAAAAATACAATAACTTCTTCCGAGTTAACCCATGCCTCCCAAAAGCGTTCTTTATCTTTAGAAACCTCAGAAACCAATGTATTTCCCAGATTTAAAGAAGCATTTATAAAAACAAAGTTTCTTTTGCCACCGCCGATTTTTGGAAACGTTTCCGAATTGTTTATATAGTGTATTAATAAATTTTCTCGACCCTGAAAATAGTTTTTTTGGTTACTATCTATTCTCAAGTAAATATTTTCATGTTCACCAATCATGTTTACAGATACACACGATTAATTAACAGCATTATTTAATAGCATTAATTAACATTAACATTAATATTAATGCTACTTTGTTATCTTTGTATTATAAACTGAGTTACGCAGCTGATAATGGTTAATTGCGAATAAATAGCATCCTAAAAATCGATATTCGGGCTTGAGAAAACTAGTTAATACACTATAAAAAGTACTCAAAAACGCGTCCGAAAATCAGTTGCATCAAAAGAACAAATGCTTCTTAAAATCGCGAAAATGTATTGGTTTCTGAGGTTTCTAAAAAGAAAGAACGTTTTTCGGAATTGTGGAGAACTCGGAAGAGGTTATTTTATATTTTCCTACGTGATTATATTTTCGTAAATTATAGTTCTGGTACCTTTTAAACGCGACGAAAATCAACAGAAACATTTGAATTAATGTATCTTCAAAACATTTTTATGTATAACCATGAAATTTTGACTATTGATTAAACAGATTTGGCTTGTTAATATTCTGCATTAGATACTGATTAGTTTTTACAGAATTTGTGCATTATTAAAATTAAAATAACTTCTTTTTTTACTCCTTAAATCATTGCGTGCATGATATCTTGAGAACGTTTGTAATTTCCTTATTGTTGTTTATTTATTTATTGTAATTATTAACGTTATCAAATTTGATATAGATAATAAGCATATATTTGTGTTTAAAATGATCTTCTTCTAAGTATTTACTATGACAAGATTTTCGATTATGACTCTTTTTATTCATTAAAAAATGTAATTTTTTTAAAATAAGAACATTTTTTTACGTGGTTAATAAAGTAATTGTGATCTAAGATGGATCATTTAAAAATACACATGACTTTATTATCTACAGTGTGACTTCAAAAATTCGGCATTCAGAAATCCAGCAACTTCAAAAATCCGGCATCAAAGTCATCTGTTCCTTCTTTTTTAGGATTTCGTTCATCTGACGAAACCCTATTCGTCTCGCTCCTTTGTCTGTCTGTCTGTCTGTCACAGAGCCCGTTCACAGAAGCTATATAGGTTGGAGACTTGAAGTTTTGGATTCTTATAGGTGAACACCTCATATCAAACGAAAAATCATAAAATTTTGAAAAAGTCTCATCTGTGGGCTCTAATTTGCGTATTTTAAGCAATTTATAGCAGCCCCTAATTAAGCTGCAGATGTGAAATTTTGCATACTTATAACAGAACACGCTTCCGGGCTCTAACTTCTGTATTTTTAGCAATTTTTCTAACCTCCAAAATTTCACCTGGGGTGCACTTTTTAAACTTTTTCCGATACTCCTTTGACCACTCTTTCATATTATGCACCATACCGTACATATTTTAGTTCCAATTTTTACCGCCAGGGGGCACCAACCTATCTCGAGTGCTATGGGCCCGATCCTTTCGATTAATATATCTACGGATAGTTTGTCCAACGGAGTTTCGTTCAGATAGAGGTTTGTTTAGAATAGAATGCGCCCCCTGGTCGCGAAATATGGAACTAGCAGATTTTGCAAAAGGTTAAAGTGTTTTGAAAGGAATATTAAACGAAACCCTCTGTGCGATCTGTGATCACACTTACCCACTTATTTTTACACTTCTAACGTACGGGAGGACTAACTTATAGCAGGATGAATTATTCTTGTATGAAGTTTCTATTTATATGTTTATTTCAGATAGTATGAAGTCTTTTCAAAATCAAGGAATGTTGCTTTTAAAATAAACTATTTAAATTTAACTATCGCAGAAAAAGTGGATTTGAAAAGAAAGTTACACAGACTTTGTGAAAACTTTGTGTACTCGAATCGTAGTATGGAATCGAATCGTTGGCAGTTTATGACATAAAAAAATAAAAGCAAAAAATACTGCAATTTTCAACAAAAAGTGACGTCCCGAAGGGTTAACGTGAAAAAACACTCACGAAGGGAGAATTTTTACTGTTTAGTAGGTTTTTTTTTTTTTTTGTAATATAGAAAATTACTACTAAAGTAAGTTTTTTTTTTTGAAATCACACAATTATATATTGGATATGAATTAAATTTTAATTAAAAGCACTTAAGAATATCGGAAGTACTTTTGATATTCTTTCGGAAATTCGGAATTTTCAAAAATACGGCTTAGTCTCGGTCTTGATAATGCCGGATTTTCGAGGTTATACTGTGTATCAAATTTTATAAGAGTCCATTCATATGCTCTCCAGGCATGCTTGAAATGACTTACGGAGTAAAAAGAAAAAGAGCTATTATAATTTCAACAAAACACATATTCTGTAACAGACTAGCCATTAGAAAGAACAATCTGTTTAATCAAAAGTCAATATTTCCTGTTTATACATAAAATTTTTTTGAAGTTACATTAATTCAAACCTTGGATGTTTTTGATGATTTTTGGGAAGTTGACCTAAGGGTAGGTCATTTAAAAAATATATATGGCTTTATTATCTATATAAAATTTTAAATTCAAACCTCGAATGTTTTTGATGATTTTGGGGAAGTTGACCTAAGGGTAGGTCATTTAAAAAATACATATGGCTTTATTATCTATATAAAATTTTAAATTCAAACCTCGAATGTTTTTGATGATTTTTGGGAAGTTGACCTAAAGGTAGGTCATTTAAAAAATACATATGGCTTTATTATCTATGCAAAATTTTAAATTCAAACCTCGAATGTTTTTGATGATTTTGGGGAAGTTGACCTAAGGGTAGGTTATTTAAAAAACACACATGGCTTTATTATCTAAATAAAATTTTAGCGCGCAATGACTTGCAGAGTACTTAAAAGAACTACAGTAGGTTCCGATTACCCGAGTTAATATGGACCAAGCTGACCTCGGATAAGCAGAAAACTCGTATAAACCGGATTTACCCAAATCGTCACCTACTAAGGAGATGAAATATAAATTTTCACTTAATCCATTAATTTTTATGGCAGTAGTAACATTTTTTTGGTGTACATTTCCGTTACTTTTAAGAAAAACGGACAATGAATTTGTTTATTTGAAAAAGCCATTGATAGTTTTTTTTTGCTGTTGTTGTTGAGTGTCAATTTTGTTGCATTTTTTTTTCTTTTGCTGCACTATTACGCTACTGCATAGCTATCAATTTCTAAGATTTTTTTTCTTACCACTAAAACTTACTAGTAAATTTTGCCTAATTCAATCGACGAAATATAACAATTGTCATCAATTAATCCTTTGCGCTCGGCGTCTCTTACAAAAATTTTATTCGATCGGCACCACTTTTTAAAAAGAAGTTTCGTTTGAGTACACAATTTCAAAAAGGCTCTCATTAAAAAGGTACATTTTATTTTCCTTTATTACTGGTGCCAAAAACAAATTTTGCAAAGAAAGATTATGTCTCCGCAGCGGAGCCCTCGAGTGCAAAGTGTTAAATATGGCAAACATTTATATTAAATTTTGGAAGTAACAAAACTGTACAAATTGGCAGCTTTGTGACTCTATTTGTGCCATGGAAATTTCAGGTGTAGCCTGTTCCTTCTGCTCAAAATATTAAATAGTTTTTTTCAATCGAACTTATACCTTTGGAATGGATCATATTCTTCTGATAGGCTGGTGGATTCCAATAATATGAAACAGCCATTATAAATGAAGTGTTAGGTGAAGATGAAAGAACAGTCGTAAACAGTTAGAACACTGATTTTCTGGTGAGAATGGGAAAAAAATGGCCATACTTTTATTTTTCATTTTCACCTAACACTTCATTTAAAATGGCAGTTTCATGATAATGGAATCCATTAGTCCATCAGAAGAAAATAACTCTGTTAAAGCGGAAACTCAGTTAAGCGGGACTCTGATAATCGTGACTCTACCTTATTATAATTGAAACAATACACAAATTCTATAAAAGACTAGCCAAATTCCAATGGTAGTATGTCAGAAAGAACAATCTGTTTAATCAAAAGTCAATATTTCCTGTTTATACATAAAAAAAGTTTTGAAGTTACACTAATTCAAACATGTTTTTGTTGATTTTCGGGGAGTTTACAAGATAGAAGACCCTTTAAGAAACATTTTATTTGTTAACAGTATACTTAATCTAAGTATTTTAATAAAACTCTTTAACTTAAAGAATTTTAAATAAAAACAAATAAACAAAATTCAGGTATAACACAATACTTACAATACATTATCGTATTTTATTTGTATATCATTAAATAAAGATTCAATACAGATGACCTAAAAAGAAGAAAGATTCGTAGTAAATGGAACCTTTCTTTATTAGAAGAGGTAATAAAATAATTAGTTTAATCAAAGCAGTTTATATAAAAATCATTTGCCGTAAGTTTATTTATTTTAACAAATAATATTTTATAATTATTTAGTATCAAGTTTTAATAGGTCAAAAGAAAATATACATCCCAGATTTAATAAACTTTCACGTATAGCTTTTTTTCCACTGGAAACATAATTAGTACATAGATTTTGTAATCTCTTTATGCTTAGTCATGCGTATAATTTCTAGGTGCGTTTGTAATTATATAGGGTAGGGGAGTACACAGTGAGACATGGTACACAGTAAGACAGCAGCCATTTTAAAACCCCCTCACTGACAAGCCCGTGTTAATACGTTCACTAAGCTCTAGGTTTCACTGCAATACAAGCAATATTTAAAGTAATATAATTCTATTGATTTAATGCATTTTTAATGCATTGAACAATGATTAAATACTTCCAATGATTGCATTCATATTCGTTATTAATTTTTTTTTATAAAATGTTCAAAGAATCCTTTTTTTTTAGCATTTAAAAGAAAATTGAGAGAAAACAACATTACAATTTTGCCCTTTTCCAAGACAGTCGGAGGGTTAACATATAGTTATAACATTTTCTCCTAGGTGGAGCACACACTGAACACCTCATCTTATGCAACACGTGGATGTAGTTTCGGCACTTTAATTACTCGACCGACAAAATAGTAAATAATTCTTTATTTTATAGTGGTTAAAGTTACATAAACGTCTATTTTAGAGTTTATTTCCTTCAATATGACATATATTTACTTAACCAAACCTACCTATATCTAATAATAGACTATTTCGATAAAACGACATAAACTTCTTAAAGCGATGAAATTGATGTCACAGATGTGGCATCCATTTTCTTACAACTTAACGTAAGTACACAGTGAGACACACAGTTGTGGTACACAGTGAGACGTGCCTCATTGTGTACCCACTATGCGGTTCTGATGTAAAAAAAAGTTATTTACTAATAAAAGAAGGATTTTCTCTATCTTTCTCTATCTGTGTGTGTGAGGGAGCGTGCGATAGCTAGTGAAATCTACTAAACGTAAGAGGCTGAAAATTTGCATGAAGGTAACCCAATGCCTGCCATTGTCCACCCGAGTCTCATATTTTTATATACACCCGAGGCTCAATGTGTACCACTTGTGGTACACACAGATGTGGTACACACATCTTATTTAAATAATGATGTCCATTTACATGTGTATGCGCCTGCGAATATCCTTCTAAAGATGATAGTTATATCCATTCATGTATATGTATGACTGATACATGCATGCGTAATGAAGTGAAATTCCTTTAAACTACGGGGCTATTACAAATGATGGATCCGATTTAAAAAAATTTATATTTTCGAAACTACTGCACATATTACAATAAGTGATACATGAATTTAAAGAGAAATATACCAAGTTCTTTTCAGTTACAAATGTTGGATGTGTGATCCTCTTGTTCACATGGCATACGTCCAATCTATAATCCAGTTCGTCCCAAACATTTTGCAGCATCACTCTGTCAATGGTTCAAAATTCTTCAAAAATGCGTTCTTTAAGTTCTGACAGCGTCAGAGACATTGTTTATGTACGATCAATTCCGAAAACAAAGTGTTCAGAACTTAAAGAACGCATTTGTGAAGCTTTCAGAGCCATTTACATAGAGTGATGCTACAAAGTGTTTGGAACGAATTCGATTACAGATTGGACGTATGCCGTGTGACAAAAGGGTCACACATCGAACATTTGTAACTGAAAAAAACTTATATTTCTCTACGTATATTTCTCTTTAAATTCATGTATCACTTATTGTAATATGTGCAGTAATTTCGAAAATATGATTTTTTTAAATCGGGTCCAACATTTATAATAACCCTGTATAAAATGAAATTAGCTTCTTTTCTAAACTAATTCTTTTAATAATCAACCTAAAAAGCAAATACCGTATTTCATATTTCGAATATCCATAATATATTTTATCAATTTTAAGAAAAAATTAAAATCACTTATCTATAGAGCATGAAAGAAAGCAGTGCATGCAAACCCGTTTTTGATGTGCGCCGCTAAACACGTAAATAAAGACTCAGAAAGTCTTTTTTTATTATTCAAATTTTCATGAAAATATCTAAATTAATTAACATTAAAATCAGTTCTTAATTGCTTCGACCTTAATGCTAAACAATAAAACATCTAGATTCGAATTGTGAGTTTTAAACAATGATTACAACTACTATGTTCTTTAATTATAAAATTTTGCAAAATAATCCTTTTAAGACTAATCCGGCCACTTGACGCATTTATGGGTCATTTTAAAAACTACCGTCATGAAATTCTATTTTCCCCCAAAAAGTTTGAATAGTTATTTTGATTATTGAATTGATACATAATTCGTGAATAAATTAAATAAAAATTATTATTACAGAATTTCTGCTGTGAACTCGAAACTTCTGAATAAAAAACACACTTTTAAGACATAATTTTAACTGGGATGAAAGATATATGCATATTTTTTTTTTCATTTCAAATATTAAAAAAATTGCAAGATGCAAAATTAGTATTTACAGAGGGCTCCAAACTGTCAGATATTTGACAAGCAGAAAATCGGAATAACAGATTACGCACAGGATTACAAAATAAATTTTGCAACTAGAATGAAAATTTTGGGGCCTAGTTATACTTCAGATTGTAATAATTACCCTGAACCTAAATAAATTTGTATTTAAAGCATTTTTATATTTTTACTACAAAGTTGTATTTAGCTAATGCAAAATTTAGAAAATTTCAACATTATAATCATCTAAAAAAATATTTTATTTTTAACAATAAAAAGGAAATTTTAGGTTCAGTTTATACAGACTTATATGAAATATATGTTTTGAAAAATTCAGGAAAAAATATTCAGAAGTTTTTGAGATATCGTGTGCGTTATGACCCAAAAAGACATTTGGAGAAAAATGACTTCAAAATTTCGGAAGCGCCGTTCCAGCTATTGACCGGGTATAATTCGAAAAGTCATAACTTCTGTTCTAATACAAACTTCAAGAAAATAATTATATCAAAATGTTCAGAAAGTATAGGAGTTTAACATCTAAAAAAATTAAAATTTCGAAAATTTTAAAGCTTTAAGAGCCCTGAGACCCCTTAATAGAAAAGTATAGATTTAATAAAGAAGTTTAGCTAATAACAAACTTTCCTAATTCTAGGGGAAAAATTCTTAACTTTGTCTTTGAAATTTTTTTGATGGATTACGTAGCCCGAGAGAAAATAATCTTTTTCGCCGATGTTAATATAGGTTAGTAACTTCTGTTGTTTAAAATGGCCAATTTTATCTTTCTTTTATACAAGTAAAACAAATTTCCCCTAAACATTTCAACAAAACTAATCTTTACCATAAAAATTATTGTACAGTATTTTTTTAACAAAATGTTAACTAATATAATTTTAGTTTAGATTAGTTTAGTTTTCTGAAACAGTGTTTTATTTTCTCAATCGCTAAAAGTTGATGATATGCTTTAAAAACGTATCTTCATATTTCAACTTAATATTTAAATAAATATAGTTTAAAAGTTAACGAAGTTTTATAAAAAGAGCTATACAAAATTCATACACTACGCAATATGCTATCTTGTTTTATTTACGTAGAATTACGCAAGGATTAAATTTAGATTAGTTCTAATATATTTTAAGTAACTAAAACTTTTTAAAAAGTGGTGACGGGATTCCAAACGGTTTGCTTTTGAAACACTAGTATTTCGCAAGAAAACCTTTTGTGGTAAGTTTCTACAACTTTCGGTAAAGGAGTCAACAAAATTTGAAAGAATAATCTAAAAGGAAGATTTTTGTTTGAAATAAGTTGTATGCAAAAATCGGACCATTTCGAGAACCCCCAAGGTGCAATAAAACAATTATTTTCCAGATGACATAAAAAAAAGCATTCACAAATACATTTAATTTAATGTAAAGAATTACATTTTGAAATTTTTTAATGTCAAAACATAATCGTTTGAAAATATACTATTACATAACTATTCATCCTCCGATATGACGGATTTTTAGTGGTTCAATTCATCAGTTTATTTACAATCGCAATATAAATTATCTAACTTTATTTTGATTCAAATAGAACATTCTTCATACATGTGCTTGCATTATGTTTAAATTGTTATAAAATATTCGAATTTTTATTTTGTTTAAAACTTTTGATATAATATTGTTCTAGTATTTATAAACCAAAGTAGTTCCACAAAAAACGAGAGTAAAATCATAAAAATGCAAGACAACGTAGGCACAGGAAGAAAAAGCTCATGCTTTGATAAAATTTGTTTTTTTTTCTAATGATCCCATTCTTAATACCTTCCAGAAAAATAATCGAAAGTATTTTGTATAAGTTTCTCCAATAAGCCACTTAAATAATATCAGTATCTATATTGAATTTAAGTCAATTTATCCATCGTAACCCCATGACTTGAGTTCAACCAACTTGATCTAAATGCTACTCTTTCTGTTCACATTGCCATCTCGTGACACAAAAACTCACTGAGATGTCGACATGACCCATTTTGCTACAAGATGCAAATGACTCAAACATCGATCGATCACGGTGACTTCGGCGTGTAGTAATAAAGTGACGATAACCTGAGAGTCATAATGTGATTAAATAAATCTGTTATCTGTTAGTGACCGTTGCGATTGTAGCAATTTGTGACGTCTGTGGTGTCAGATTGGCGTCACATTGAATGAATGTGTAGTCCTGTGTTGGTTGTGTAGTGTCCTACACAATGCTAGCGGCATTGTGTAGAGATGATATGCAGGGAAAAAAACGTGCAAAAAGACGTTCGTCTGACATTAGCTTTAGAATTTCCAAAATTTTAACACTAACTACACATTCATTCAATGTGACGTCAATCTGGCACCACAGACGTCACAAATTGCTACAATCGCTACGGTCACTAAAAGATAACAGATTTATTTCATCACATTATAGCTCTCAGGTGATCGTCACTTTATTACTACACGATGATATGTAGGGAAAAAAGCGTGCAAAAAGACGTTCGTCTGAAATTAGCCTAACTCAGCGATAATGTTTATTTAAAAAAATCAGTATAAAATAATTTTTTTAATTAGAAATTAAAGAAATTGCACACATTTTGAGGCGCAGATAATATAAGAGGTTACATATGTTAAGTGTATTACTTTTATGTTTTTGAGGTGTCCATAATTTTAAAAGAGTAAATATTAGTCATTCTGCTTTAATAAAGGAGGCATCAAATTACGGTCATGTGAAATTTTTCATACGATTTTGACGTCACATTTACCTTATAGATTTCTTGCGCTATTGGAATAGCTCCAGAAAGAATTAATTTAATGAAATAAGTTTATAAAGAGAAATGCTCTGTTGAGTTGGTGATTTTTGGATAACGCCATAATTTGAAGGAGAAGCTCTGTGTAACATTATAGATGCAGATTGCAGAATACAGAACATTACAGATTCTGATGCCATTTGAGCTGTACGTGGTTCAATAAAATATGTTTCTCAAAAAGTATTCCAGATTTACTTTGAAAAAAGCAAAAACAACAAAAAACATGTTATCTGAAACGAGAATTTATTTTACTGTACCTATATATTGTATAAGTATTTGGAACACACTGCAGTTTGCCAAACATTTTACATATCGAAATAACAAATTGCCTTATATATGAAACAAGAAAATTTCTAGAAAAGTGGAAGTTCAGGAAAACAAGAGCAAATAAATCTGACGTTTATTTTCTTGAAAAAGTCCAACAGTGTATATAAAAGAACATACCTTTAATTTTCTAGAGAGCTTGTAGTAAACATCATTCTTTTAAGAGAATCGTGTTCTCTTAATTGAATGTGATCTCATGATGTTCTCTTGAAGAGATAGGTAAACCACTTTTGCTTGTCGAAATTTCTGTTTCTGCTTTTAGTAAATCTGACAAAAAAGCCCTTAGTTTACTGGCAGTTCTTTAGACAAAAAAGCAAATGTAACAAAATACATTTTGTTTAACTTTATTTTCAGATTTTCCTGGTAACGTCTAAAACTACAAAGGTTTAATTTAGTTAATGCGAAATAACGTGCTTTTATTATAATAGAAAACAATTTGTGTACTGTTTAACATCTTAAAATAATTTCCGTTTAAAGTATTCGAAACAAGTTTTCAGACTTGACTTTTATAAACGTGGATAACAATTTCAAACATTCCATTTATTCGAAATCTTATTGATGCGATCTTGATTTATAAAATTCAAACAAAAAAAAATATGTATCCATTGACCTATGAATCTTTTAAAATTAGCTACTTCTTTTTTCTTAAGAGATCCTCATCTTAATCACAAATGTTTTTAACATAAGATTTTTTTAGTCACTAATTAAAATTGCCGATGTAATGTTTATATATTGGTTTACTCTTTGAAATTAAGAAAATGAAATGCCATAAAAGATTATTTTCTACATAGCTTAAGTTTGAAAAGAAATAAGGACAAATAAACACAAGATACATTTGAAAGAATAGTACACAATAAGGGTGCATTCAAGAACTTATTTAAATTTTTAATGAGCTCCCAATAAATACTATTTTTCTTTATTTTTTTTTCTCTTCGCTGAAAGCAATTTCTTAACGATATCTTGAAGAGATAGATGCATCTTTAAGATAAACAACTGGCTGCAATTCCTTTTCCTCCTTTGTGTAATCTGGATAAAATCTAAATGAGTAAACCTCAGCATTAATATGAATATACCACTCATCTTTTTTTAACTAATAGATACCATTAAATAAAAAAATTGGAATAAATCACCATAAAATCAAAAGAACGTACAGGGCACGTTTCGGGTTAGAAATTTTAACAGCCCGTCATCAGTCAATGCAAACATATGTCCGTAAGGGTACACGTTACGGATACCCCGTCCCTTTATACCACAATTCCCTTATGGACACGTGTTTACCTTGGCTGATGACGGGCTCTTAAAATTTCCAGACCGAAGCCGGTCATGTATGTTCTTTTGATTTATGATGATTCATACAAAGTTTTATTATTTATTTGGGATTTATCGTCCGTTTTTCGGTGCTGTTTCATCTAGTAGATACAATGTACAAGTAATTAAAAATAATTTGCTTTTGTTCTAAGCATTAATTACACATATACTTTGTTATAAATATGATGAAGGTCATACCTAAAATAATACCCTTCTTTAAAAATACCCTAATATACACTTAATATACGTTAAAATACCCTTCTTTAAAAATATCTGTATTTCGGTAGTTTTAGTAAACAATCATCAACATTAGTTCTAGGCTTTTCGAGAACCTCTTTTATCCGAAACTCTTTTAATCGAAACTCTCGGTTAACTGAAATCCATTTTGAAAACCTTTTTTTTTTTTTTTTTTTTTTTTTTTTTTTTTTTTTTTACTATCACATTCCTTGTGTGCAAAATCCATTTTAAAAGCCTTTTTTTTTTTATTTTTTTTTCTATCATATTTCTTTTGTACTAGTGGTCCTTTCCGAACTACGAGTACGCATAAATATTTCCGATGTCCTTTCTTAGAGTTCCTTTGACTTTAACTTGACCTCCCGTAAGCTTCGGAGTGGAACGAAGAAAAGAAACGTATTAGCAATTCTGAAGCTTTTGAATGTTTTGCAAAAGGTTTGGCATGGCTCGTGCAGCAGGCAGACTGTGATACTGGTGAACTAATCATATTTAAAACTCCGTGATAGAGCTTCAGAGCAAAGACAATCGAAACTGCGAGAAACAAAATATTTTTTCAAACCCTTGTAATCTATGTAAAAGGTACTTAATTTCAAAATTAAAATTCAGCTAATTCTTCTTTCTATTTTGCTATTGCTTTATATTTATTAAGCACTTGTTAACATAATAAGAAATATTGCGTATATTTCTCCTTGATCTTAAAATTGAAGCATTCCCGATTATCCGAAAATTTCGATTTTCCGAAAGATGGCCGGTCCCAATTACTTCGGATAACCGAGGTTCTACTGTACGTACTGATGCCTTTGCAGTTACTGAGTAAAACTGCCCTTCCTATTTCATGTTCATTTTCATTTTGCACATTACATAGATATAATAAAATGCGCTAAAGATGATTTATTAATTTAGCTTAAACAAGGTATTTGATTAAATTTGAATACATCAAGGTAAATAAATCCATCCTATATCCCAGAAAGAATGTAAAAAAGAATGCATGAAAAAAATTACTCCCAATTTTCCAGTAAGGTTAGATAACTCTTCTTTTAATAAATATGTTCAGTTAATTTGATGCAAAATTGTGAAATGCTTTCCAGGAAATATATAAACTGTAGTCTTATAGAATATTTCTTGCAACAATGAAATGTACATACAAATCTTATAAAATTAGCTTTAATATTTCTTACAGTATATTTTTTAGGTCGCAATATAAAGTAACAAAACGTATATTGATTAATGTTACTTAATAAAACAATAATTGCCATATTTTTACATCTAATTTATGAATTCGCATAAAGCTAATATAATATATAATTGCAAAGTCAATATGATATTTAAGAAAAACCTAATTAATATGCATATAGCTTAAATTTCAGGAAAGCCAGAACAAATAAATTTAACAGACTGCATAAAGAAGGGATACTTCTCGTTAATTTTCTAGTTAGTTTGCAGTAAATATAATTTTCTCCTGAAGAAAAATGTTCTGTTAATGGAATAAGACTTCTTGATATTTTAACGAAGAAATGCGAGGCTGGTGTTGTTTTGTAGAATACCTTCTTTTTCCGTTTAGCGAAACTAATAAAATATAGAAAGGAAAATTTGGCTTTCGGAAAATAACAAGTTGGAAATTGCTCGTCAAACGTGGCAAATGAGGTGAGTTCGTACTATAACTAGTTTTATAAATATTTTTTGCACCGCATATTGTACTGAAAGTATATTTTAGTACACTTCATAAGTGCATATTAATTTAATTCTGTTCGAAAAGCTGTAACATCATTAAAATGCACTTGCAATAATTTTTTCCCATTGGCCTCAATGCAACGGAAAACTTTTGACTGTCCCTGTAATTAAACTAAACATCCAATTTTCATAAAATCTGAAATGACTCGACAAAATTTTGAAACAATTATATATTTAAAATTTTAGACCATTCGGAAGGCTGTAACATCATTAAAATGCACTTGCAATAATTTTTTCCCATTGGCCTTAATGTAACGGAAAACTTTTGACTGTCCCTGTAATCAAACTATAGATCCAATTTTCATAAAATTTGAAATGACTCGACAAAATTTTGCAAAAATAATATATTTAAAATTTCAGACCATTCTATTAAGTAGTTTTTGCTCTTTTATATGGGGACAGACGGAGAGACTAACAGACAGACAGAAAGACGAACGGACAGAACGACGACTATAGGTGCTACATATTTATATAATTACGAACGCGCCTGAAAAGGATGTAACTGTAGATATTTATTGTTTTAACTATGAATTACATTCTATTATTTCCAACACAATCATACTAATTGGGAAAGAAATTACACCATGTTCTTTTGCAACTGTGCGAAAAAGTGTTCAGTCTAGGATTCGGACACGAAATCTCCTGGCTTAAATTACAGTGAAACCTCTCTGTGTGACCACCTTCATTAAACGACCACTTAAATGAACGACTATTTTTTCATGGAACGAAATTTAGTCCCATTCAGAGACCATCCCAGTTGAACTTCCTCCATGAGCGACCGATTTCTTTGAAGAAAATGAAACAAATTCCGTTTTTCCGGGTCACTTGAAGAAGGTTTTATAAGAATAATAATTCCGGAGATCGCATTATTCATCAAATTTCTAAACTAGGTTTAGAATTTTTATGTATTCAGGTAACTTTTAAGTGTTTAATTCTCTTTGGGCCTTTTTAGGTAATGAATATAACTCTGATGACAAATTAAGGATGACGGTCGATAAACTCCCCTGTTCTATTCTGTCAGGAAACTCTCAAAGAAATAGATAAATTAATGAAATCGTCATTATTTTTTAATGTCCCCCAATTGAATTTATTTACTGAACTTCGGAAGGACTTGGAAATAAAAGTGAAACCGTAAAATCAAAGCAAACGTCAATGTATTCATTTTTTTAAGCTCTGAAATAATTAACTTATGGAACTAACTTTTGTTTTGACACATAAATTTTCATATTTTTTCCTAATGTGAAAAATAAATTTTAGTAACATTAATTGTTCCCTTTTTTTCAACAATTAAAATCTAGATTTAAACATGACCTCTATTAAGAGACCACCTCTTCGAGCGACCAATTTTATTGGAACGGAACGTGTTCGCTTTAAAAAGGTTTTACTGTACTAATGCTCTACCGCGTGTTAGGCAATTCGAAATTTAAGCTTAATGTTTTCAGTTCGACTCCCAGTTTGAACAATTTTTTAACCCGTTGGAAAATAAAATTACAGCTCATAAATTGCACGTTTACCTCACATATGAATATCACAAAATTTGTTTTATTATTTCTTGATTTATACTTATCTTTGATCGCAAAATAAAGTTTTAAAAACATACAGAGTGTCCTAAAGTAACTGAATATATTTTAGAATTTAATAAT
Organism: Maratus speciosus; assembly: GCA_963932465.1. Lineage (NCBI taxonomy): Eukaryota > Metazoa > Arthropoda > Arachnida > Araneae > Salticidae > Maratus > Maratus speciosus. The sequence continues at coordinate 81,726,054 of OZ010793.1, read as the reverse complement.
ACGTAAACAGGGACAGCTTCTAACTAAGTCATCCTTCCTGTAGATTAAAGTATAAGTCTGGAATTATTTTACTGCAATTAATTTTTTATATCACCTATAGATGACGCTGTGCTATCTCAAACTGTTAGCACGTTCAGGTGAACGTACAAGAATTTTCTGTTATTGCTGTACGAGAAATAAGTAATACTGGAAATAACAGGTGTCTATAATTAAAGAAGTACAAGTGTTTGAAGGGCTCTATAAGCTAAACTATTTGAAATATTAAAAAAAAAAGATTTGGTATTTCTTCAGTTTATAGAGCATGCGGAATTAAGTTTTGCAATAATAAAAATAATTAAAAAAATAAGACAGATGGCGCTATATATAACAGGAAAATAGAGAATAAACTACCAGCTAAATTTTGTTTACATTTAAAAAAAGTTTTTTTATGCAAAATTTCACGTGATAAAGTGTTTTTTTTTATCAAAATAATAGTGATTAAAGCACTGCTGTGAAAGAATATCGTCGTCTCAAAAGATATGTATTTAAAATGAGATACAGTACAACTTCGATTAACCGAGGTAATTGCGACCGACCACCTTTCGGAAAATAGGAAATTTCGGATAATCGAGAATGCCTCAATTTTAAGATTAAGGGCAAATATGTGCGCTATTTCTTATTATGGTAACAAGTGCTTAATAAAAATAAATCAATAGCAAAATAGAAACAAGAACAAACTACCTGAATTTTAATATTTTACATTGCAAATAAAAGTCCAATATACATTATCTATAGCAAAATCAAACAAACATTTATAAAACGATTTATTGTTAATTTTCTAGAGAGTTTGAAGTAAACAGAATTTTCATTTAAGAATCATATTTTGTTAATCGGATACGATGTCTTGATATTTTGTCAAAAGGATAAATAAAATAATTAGCAATTTGTCATTTTACAGAACCCTTTTTTATGTACGTTCGTAATTATATAAATACGTGGCACCTACAGTCGTCGTTCAGCTGTCTGTCTGTCTGTCCGTCCGTCTCTCCGTCTGCATATAACAGAGCAAAAACTACCCAACCGAATGGTCTGAAACTTTAAATATATACTTGTAAAATTTTGTTGAGTCATTTCATATTTTATGAAAATCGGATGTATAGTCTAATGACAGGGACAGTCAAAAGTTTTCCGTTACATTACAGCCAATGTGAAAAAATTATTTCAAGTGCATTTTAACGATGTTACAACCTTTCGAAGAGAATGAAATAGATATGCACTTATGAAGTGCACTAAAATATACATTCAGTAAAATATGCGGTGCAAAAAATATTTATAAACCTAGTTATAGTACGAACGCACCTCATTTTCCACGTTTGATGTGCAATTTCCAACTTGTTTCACTTGTTGTCTCTTGATAAAATATAATGAGAGGAGAAGTTCCAGATTGGGAAAATATAAAAGTGTATATTTTTTAATGTAGGTATTAATTATTACACAATCACTCCCGTATGAATCTAATAAAATAAATTGTTTTTTTACAATATACTTCATTATATTGCATTATGCCGATTTCTTTTTAATTATTAAATAAATTGCAATCATCATGTGTTTCTTCTTTCTTGACGTGTTCACATAACGATAAAGAATGTCCTTAAGAAGATTAATTAGTTTATACAAGATTTAAAATGAAACAAAACCAGTACTAATAATCTAAACATAAATTCTCCAGAAAATAAAATTATTTATCGTTTATTTTCTAGACAGCTTGCAGTAAACAGCGTTTTATTTTGAAGAATCACATTTTGTTAATTGAATACGGTCTCTTGATATTCTTGGAGTGATATCAGTAACTTAATTAGTAAATTGTTGTATTCTAGAACTCCCTTCTTTCATTTAGCGATTCTGGATAAAATATAACCGAAACAGGACCAGATTCAAGAAATTTTTTTCTGGATGCGCTTAGGGGCCGTCCACAATTGATGTCACGCTTGGAGGTGGGGAGGGATGGCGTGAAATTGTGAGAGTTTGTGACAAGGGGATGAGAGGGGTAAGAAGAAGTGACATCACACATTTTGGTTAAAATGAAAAATTAAAAATCTTCAGATTAAATTCTGAAGTTATTTTGAAATTAATGTATTTTGTGTTCATAAAGTAAAGATTCATAAGATTTAAAGCTAAATATATTAAATTCCATTTCCAATTATAAAATACTACTGTTTTAATTGGTCTTTCATATTAATATTTTATTACTATTGTACAGGAACTGTTTTTTTTTTTTTTTGAAACCTTACTCTTATTTCATACAAATTAAGTACACGAATTATTTTTATTGTTATGCCCACAAATGTTATTAAAACACATAGTTAAAGTTTTAAAATAAAATTTGAAATATGATCTATAATGTAGTGCTTTGTTTCTCAACTCCAAGTACATGTTTATGTAATATAGCGTGACATGTGACAAGGGGGTGGAGGGGATATGGTGAAGTGTGACACTTTGTGACAAAGGAGGGGAGGGGGTAAAAATATTGAAAAAAAATGTGACATAATTTATGAACAGCCCTTTATGCTAGACAATAATTTAACTTAAGGTAAATAATTCTTAAGGTATATAACTAAGCTTAAGGTACATAACTTCAGCAGTAATCCTTAAGTTAGATTATTTTATGACGTCATTTTCACAGATAGCAGCTTCAGTACGAACTGAGATCGAAAGTATACAAATTATTTTTAAAACTTACACTTTAAAATAAAAAAAAATACTGTTCTTAAATCAGAAATTCTGTACCGCGTTCGTGCATGTATTCGCTAGTGAAAATGCCGGTGTCTTTAAATGAAAATTTTTATGCAATTCCATTCATCATTAAAAGGACAGTTTACCTTTACAACAATTTTGTTTATTTTTAAAAATATGGTTCAAATGGTAAACTCACTACATTTCAACGTTGAAAAAAGCTTTCATTTTGAAAAAAAAAAAATAACTTCATATTCAATATATTTTTTTTTTTAAAGTCTAAACATTTTTTATTTATTTTTAAATCCCTACTACTTTTTTAAATATTATAATTTTTGCCCAATGTTTTTTTTTAAAGATTTTCAAATGTATATTACGCAAGACTGCATATGCATTTTTAGATGTATCTAATATTACATTAATTATAATTTTTTTACTGATACCTATAGTGTAAAACGATGAAATCTAACACATCTTCATATGCTTTTATTTTTTTAAATAACAAAAAACCTGAAGTCCAATTCCATACGCAGATTTATTACACATGTAATTAAGAACATGTTTAAAAATTTTTAAATCTTTATTTCAAATACAAAAAAAGTCTTAGCATTTTGAAAACATGAAAGTGAAGAAAATATGCACTGAAAAAAAATGAAGTTATCAAAAATGAGTAAATCGATGTACTCATATCGAATTGAGTATGTTTGGATAAAAAATGAGCCTATGCTTTCTCAATTTTGAAACATCACATGTTGTCAAACCCAAACAAAACGATAATTTTGTACCCTGTAATGGTTTATTTCATTTATGGCGGCATAAATGATGTTTGTTAATGTAAATATTAAATTATGCATAGTATTTTAAAATAATTTAAAAGTGCTTGGAAATAATGCTCTTGTCATAAAAATATTTGATTTGGGTATCTTATTAATAATTTTGCTATTTTTCATAATAAATAACCAATTGAACGTTTCTTGTTAATAACTTTGAATGGGAAATAAATGTCAGTACATTTTTACTTTAATTTGCAAGTTCAGGGGGCAGCACAGAACGATTCATATTTGAACACAACCATGGAATCAAAAATGAGTACATGTGTTTCTCAATTTTGAGTACATTTGGATCGGAGCTATTTTGAGTATGCGACGTACTTAAAATTGAGTAGTTTTTACTCAATTTTGAGTACCCATTTTTTTCAGCGTGGATATGGAGAAAAAGCTGTTTAAAGTTTTTATTTGTATGAGAAATTGCTGGTTGTATTAACAAAATTTACAATACCTCGCGATATAATTACTGTATGGTTAAAAATGAGGTGTCAAAATATTCACAATTAAACGGGCTTTCATTTAATAAATTCATTTAATAAAAAACAACATTTCGACCAATTGTGAGGTAAACTGTCCCCTTAAACAAAGAAAATATATCCGATTGTTTCAAAGTGACATAAATGTCTACGAATTTTTATTGCACGTTAAAGACGCAAAGAAAAATAAATATAAATTTTTTTCAATTACATTGCAGTGATAACAATAATAAGATGATTTAAATTTAGGCGGAATTCTTTTTCCGGGTTTTCAAGAAAAAACGGTAAAACTAAAATTTCTGCTAGAATAAAAGTAAAGGGTTTAAAAGTTTTAAAATATCGAAATTATGTTGGAGATTAAAAATAAAATTTATTTTTCCCGTATTAAAAATCTTAATAGTTTTAGATAAATCAAGATAAAAAATTATTTTAGAAGATTCTCCCATTATTTCAATTATTAAAAATCATTCTTTAAAAAAACCTTCTTAGCAAGCATGGCAATTTGAAAAATAGCTATATTGAAGTATGTTCCTTCAATAGTTCCACAGAAATCATAAGGAAAAAGTGATTTTTTTTTTCGTTTTTAAAAACCACGTACATGTTTGAAAAAATCAATATCTATCAAATTTTATGATAGAGTTTTTTTTTTTTTTTTTTTTTTTTTTTTAATAAGCGTGATGAAAAGCCATTTGCAAAATTCTTTTTCCTCCACATTTTATCTCTTTAAATCACAAATTTTGTAACATTCGTTCTGAATGTGAATTTGAATCTCAAAAGTAACTTTCATGGCATATATTAAGTTTTAAACGACTGTAATTACCGAAAAATAAAGGATGAATCAATACAAACTCTATCAGAAAAACTCATTAATATACACTAAATTATTTCTCTTTCTTTAACAAATAATTTCCATACTCCTAGAAAACACGTTTTATCCGTGAATTCTTCCCGAAAATCTGGAAAAGATGGAGAAATTCCATTCATTCCTATCATGCATGCGTATTGGTTCTGTCTAAACTATTAAAATTCGTGCGCGTATCATGTAATCTCAAAAACTCGGAAATCACAGGGCGCAGGGCTACGAAATTTGGCACATTGGTTGCTGATAGGGGGCCCATGATCGGTTGGGGCAAAAAACTCGAAAATTTTAAATTGATTTTTTTTATGTTTTTGACGAATTTTTGTCCTTTTTTAGTTCAACCCGTAATTGCGTGAGTTCTAAATGTTCACTGTAATGTGAGATATACATATTACGTAGGCCACGCTGCAGTACTAAGAAGATGTAGTGGGTATTACGATAATTCTTTTACCTCACATGCAAATAATTAGAGATATACATATTACGTACGCCATGCTGCAATAATAAGAAGTTGTAGCGGGTATTACGATAATTCTTTTACCTCACATGAAAACAAATAGATATTATTTAATTGTGCTTAATTATTACATTTAAAAAAAAAAAAGAAAACCAATTTATCACAAACATCAACAAAACTTTTTATTCTATTTATTCCCTTATTCCAAAGATATCGTTTTATCGTCTGCTGCCATAGCAACATGATGAATTAAATTGAATTAAAAAAATGCACAATAGTAGAAAAATATTTTTCTAAATATCGAATAGTTCATTTTAGTTTTGGTTTTAGTATTAAGTTCATGAATTCCCGTGCGTAGAACGGGTGAACAGCTAGTTAATATTAAAATTATTTTTTTTATTTTTAAAATTAAAAACAAGAAATTCTATAAACTAGGATTTCTAATTAAATTAGAAAAGAAAAAAATATTTTCCAATTTAAAAATAAATAACAATTACCTTTCTCATTCATTCAAAAGTACTCACAATTTATTTTATTAAGTCAAATCAGTTAAATCATGTTAAATTTATTAAGTTTTTCCGAAATAAATACTCATATTTAAAATATGTTTTAAATGAACACGTTTAAAAGTGATTTTAATTGAAATATTAAATGAAAAAGAATCGATTTTACTCAAAAAATTCTTACCGAATAAAAATATAACATTTAGCTAAATCTAGCTAGCTACTTAAAAATATTTACAATTCATATTTTTGTCATATAATAATACTAAAGTATTAAAACACCAGCCACAATTTCATTAACAATGGAATCTTCTCGAAATTAACGTCGAAATTAAAAGCTTTTTAAAGAAATTGGTCAAGCCATACCCTTCTGAAACAAACATACCGGGTTTCCCAAAAATGACTGATGGATTTTAAAATTCAATAACTTGCAAACGGTGACAGATATTACAAAAATTCTCGCAGGAGGGTTATGTACGATGTCAGGAGTTTTTTTTTCTGTGATTCTTGATTTTAGTTCGAATTTCAAACAATAGAGGGCGCTGAGAGCAATAGGTGCTCAGTGCAGACCCGATTTCTGGTACTTCGGGAACCATTCAATACATTTTAATCTCCTTTTTCCGCATGGTAGAAGGGAGAGGCCGAAAAATCGAGCTTGGATTGAGCGGTTATTGCTTGCAGCGCCATTTATTGATGCTATTTGTAACTAAACCTGAGAATCGCAGCATAAAAACTCCTGACATCTTATATAACAGTCCTGTAAGAATATTTTTAATATCTGTCACCATTTGCAAGTTGTTGAATTTTAAAATCCATCAGTCATGTTTGGGACATCCGGTATTTACGTCAAAGTATTGTGCTACAGTATAAATGTAACCAGTGGTTAGCGTACTCGTCTCGTAAGGCCAAGATAGCTGGTTCGACTCCAGGGTCAGCAACTTTTATATTTTTCAAACTTTCTTCAAATGACATATATTTTACCTCTTGTAATAGAGAAAAAAACCGATATTCGACAATTAACGGAAAAATCCTAGTAGCACTGCTGCCAGGAAAATTTCCGTGAATTGAAGAAATTATTTCTGAGAGTGTAGATCAAATTAGTTTTTTACACGAATTTTAATTAATTAATTACTTTTTTTAATTAATTAATTAATTTAATTAATCGATTAATTTATTTAATTTAATTAATTAATTATTTTTTTTTTAATTTTTATTTAAGTATTTGTTATTTTTTATTGTTATTTATTTATTTATTTATTATTTATTACTTTATTTATTTATTTATTTATTTATATTACTTATCTTTTATTTATTTAAATTGGTAGAACAAATAAATATTATGATTAACATATGTCATTATAAAAGAAAACAATTATAAAACAGATTAAAAATTATTACATTATGTAATAATTTTTCTATAATCTAATACTGCCCTAATTTCCTATTTTATACATCTGATTTTTATACATTTTATACATCTATTATTGCATTATGTAATATAAGATTATCTGTTAAAATTCAGCATAAAATATGACAGTTTGTGATAAATTTGTAAATTTTTATTTGATTATATATAAATGAGTTATTATCCGTATTTATAATAATAAAAAAGATAAATTAAAAGAATCAACAAACACACTAATACGAAATAAAATTTCCAAAAAAAGGAGGGGATAATTATCTGTAATTATATTTTACCTTAAGGTATTTTTTGTAAAATACCGTATGTTTAATCAATACAAAGGTCACATTTGTTTTCTACATGCATGTGCATAACTAAAAGAGAGAGGATGGGGGGGGGGGCGAGAGATAATATTTACATTAAGGTAAGAATTTAATGATTAAAAAGTATTACATTATGTAATAATATTTCTGTAATCTAATATTGCTCTAATTTCCTATTCTATACATCTAATTTTTATACATTTTATACATCTATTATTATATTACGTAATAAGCTAGGTTAACTGCTCATATTCAACGTAAGATATGACAGGTTGTGATAATTTTTTAAATCATTACTTCATTATGTAAAATGAGTTTTTATCCGATTCTATAATGATAAAAAAGAGGATAAAATAAAAGAATCAATAAACCCACTAATACGAAATAATTTGGCAAAAAAAAGAGAAATAATTTTCTTTAATTATATTTTACTTTAAAGTATTTTTTGTAAAATCCCGTTATATATTTTCTAAAAGGAATGAAAAGCTGAATGTTGTATTCCGTAAATTAAATTTCGACAGAGGATATTACTAAAAGAGCATCGGCTGAAATATTTATAGCGTCCTTGGAAACTGAAACTTTTATAATGCTTTTATCAAAAATTAAATTTTGATATTTTGCATCCAAATCTTACTTGTGTAAGAAGGAATTTTTTCGCAAAATTTTCTGCTTCAAAACTTTTGACTGATAAAAAGAAGTTTGTGAATTTAGTTTTAAAATAGATACCTTATACTGCAAGGTAGGTTTGGTTATTTTTAAAAATATACAAAAAAGTCGAAAATTGTGCGTGCAACAAATGAGGTGCGTTCCTACTATAAGTTGTTTTATAAATATTCAGATCTTGGTGCAATAGCTGTTGCACTCTAATGCAAAAATACATGATTACAAAATTTATAACGATTATATATATTAAATTCAGTATAACGGAAATACTATGACGCCGTATTAAATAGGACGTCATCACAATATCTTTTTAAGTCTTCTTTCGATTTTCATAAAATTTGAAATGACTCGACAAATTTCTGAATCGGTTATATATATTAAATTTCAAACCATTCGGTTTTGTAATTTTTGCGCTGTTATATGCGGACAGACGGACAGGACAGACGGACGGAACAGGCGACGACCATACGTGGCACGTGTTTATATAATTACGAACGCATCTAAGAAAGATATAGATCACATGCATTATGTACAGAACTTTACACACATCATTGCAAGGTGGCTGCAACTTTATTTCAGTGAGTGCTGCAAATATAAAAGCCATCACATTTTGGATAAACAAAATAAGTCTGTTGAAAATTAAATATTTTATTGCTGTTTAAAGCTAGGGGAAAAATCGGCTTCGGATTGGTGTGAACCACGTTGTATTTTTTATATTTTTGTACTTAAACTCAATTTGGTTATTGTATTTAAAGATGTAATTTTGATTTGTATTAAATTTTTTAACTCACTGCCTGATGAGCAAGAAATATCAAAAGTATGAACACAGGAGTGTTTCCTATGGCATCACAATATTTAAAAATTTTTAGAACTTAATTAATTAATTAATTGAAAGGCATTTTTCCATTAGCCCGTCATAGATGATAAATTTCTAAGTATTCTTTATGGCTACAATTGCACACGACTTATAATAACAATGAATTTAATGAAGCGGCAAATCATGCTAGCCTAAAATAGGTCAATGGGTTGTGAAATTGCAACAATGAAATATTTTAAATACAAAAACATAGAAAATAAATCAAATAAAAGACGTGAGTAATATATATATATTTTAAATAAGATTTTATCTGTTAATAGTTTAATGCAAATTCAATTAGAATTGTGCAGTCGTGGAAAAAAAGGTAAACACGCCCTACTAACTCTGCAACAAATTATTGTAGAACAAAGTTACTGGTAGCAAAAGATTGGAAATAAAATCTACTTTTAAATTGTGTATATAAAATTTGCTTAGGGGACCATCTACAAAACAAAACGAACCCAAACTTTGATTTTTTCACTAGCAATACCCAAGTTTGACATCATAAATAGATTCTACACCCTTCAATTATCTTAAATCGAAATTTTCATTAATTTTGTACGATTAGTTTCCAAGAAATTAATTATTTTAAAAAGAGCCTAATTTAGGGGCTGTATTCAAATTGAAGTTCAATACACGATTGTTGAAATGCTACAGAATGACTATGTCACTTCTAGTAATCTATTATTTCTTGACAATATTACCATTTCACTCACTTAATATGTTTCGACTATTGTCAACCCAAATGTTTTAATAAAATGAGTAATATATATATATTTCAAATTATGCTTTTCGAGTCATCCTAGATGTCCTCTTAAATCACCATTTTGATGTTTTTTAATCATAATTCGAAAACTACTCGGAATAAAAATTTGAAATTCAGAATTTTAATAAAGCAGGACACAATAAATATAAATCTATCAAAAAATTGTAGGTTGCAATCATATTTTTTTTCGAATATTAATTTCATAATTCATTATTCAAAGATTTTTAAAATTATGAATTCAATATTTATGTTTAGGTTTTTTTTTTTTAGTACAGGGTGTTTCTAAATGAATATCGGGATTTTAACGCTTTGTAGTATCTGTTATACAAAAGTTAAAATCATACTTCATACATAAAATGAAAGAGCAACTCAAACAGTTAACATTTTGTGTTCTGCAGTTTACAAAGACCGAATCTGTAGTTAGTGTGCAACGTGCGTTCCGGATTCAGTTCAGATGTGATCAGAAGTGATAATAACATCCGTAGATAGTATCATCAGTTTGTAAACACCGGCTGCTTTTACAATTATTACCCCACAAACACTAATAAAGGTTTGGGAAGAACTGAGCTATCGACTTGATGTGTGCCGTGTGACGAATGGTGCTCACATTGAACAGTTGTAAGCTTGTAGGTAAAACTGTTTGAGTTGCCCTTTCACTTTATGTATTAGTTATAATTTTAAGTTTTATGTAATAAATGCTAATAAGCGTTAAAACCCCGATATTCATTTAGAAACACCCTGTATTATAACCAGACAAAAAATTCTCACATTAGAATTAGAATTTCAGGAGATATTAATAAAAATACGAAAACGTAATTTAACATAAGAAGCTCTAAATTTTGAATGTTTATAATTCAGAAACTTATCATCCAAATGACTTGTAATTTCGTTTCTAGGCATAATTTGAACCGCGGATTTAAAGTATATTGTCAGAATTGGGTGTTTCCATTAAAAAAAAAAAACTAAGTTTAGTATGATTTTGATTTGTCGATGGCCCCCAAGCAATTTTTTATACATTATTTAAAGGTAGACTTTATTTCCAATCGTTTCGTATCAGTAACTTTCTTCTATTATATTTATTTGCAGAGTTAGTTAGGGGGCGGGGGGGGGTACTTTTTTCCCACGACTTTTTTGAGAAAGTAATTTAAAAAACTTGAACAGAGTTTAAATAATGCTTTTTTTAATATTTCCTGTTGTTATATCTCAAAAAAGAAACAGAGCAAAAATACAGATTTTTAATAAATTCACTAGCTTGCCTCTTCAAGAAGTGTATTTGGAAAAATCATGAGTTTCAGTCATGAAATTAGGCGTAATTGTCAAGATAAAATAGTTTGATGTGCCAATCCCAAAACTTTACTCTATCTCATATATCTTAATATTCCAAAATGTTGTTACAAATGTCAGTATTTCATTTTTATTAGTTCAATACTATATGAACTTTGACTTTCATTTTAAATTTCTGCTTCAGTTAATTAATCGGAGTAACAACGAGTAATCTCGATCATGATAATCATTAAAATTAATAGTTTTCCGTTATTCTGTTGTGTATCAGCTAATCGCGAATAGTCGGCTTATCAGGATGGGAAGTTCCCGTTGATTCATCAGCCGACGGTGTACAGTAGAACTACGAAAAATCAAGAAAATGAACACAAAAATCGTTATTATTGTGCCCCCTTTCGGCGAAATATTTCCAAATTCAGGGAGAACCTTCTTACCATGGCCAAAAATATACATAAAAAATTTGGTTACATTTTATGCATAACTTCATACACTTTTCAAAATATAGAAAATTGCACAAAAATCGCTATTACAGTGCCCCTTTCAGGCGGAATTTTTCCGAACTGAGGGAGGACTTTCTTGCCACGACCAAAAACCTACACAAGAAATTTGGTTCAATTCTATGCATAATTTCGTACACTTTTCGATGTACAATAGTCAAAATGGCAAAGCATTGCTATTACAGCGCCCCCTCCGGTGGGTATTTTTCCAAATTAATGAAAGACCTGCTTGCCATAGTCAAAAACTTTAAAAAAATTTGGTTCAATTCCATGCATAACTTCATACACTTATTGATGGTACAATGGCGACAGACAGACGGACACACGGACAGACAGACATTTTCTATAAACATGTTTTTGGGACCTCTGACCCCTAAAATGTATAAATCTGTCGAAAACCGGAAGTCGAAAAAAATTTCGATTACAATACTTTCTTCTATTGAAGATAGAAAAAAGTATCAATGATTGTTTATAAAAGAGTGCATTAAAAAAACTTTTATTTTATTTTTCTACTTATTTAACAAACTATTTTTATTCTTAAATAATATGTTTTAAAAATTCATACAGAGCGTCTTGGTCCCCCTACCTTACAAAGCTTTTCAGTATAACTAGACAACCTATTTATTTGCTTATTTACTCACTAAGTGGGTTGCGATCCCGAAATTCAATATAAAAATTGTTCATCTTAGTCCCACTTAAAATTATGACCATTTCCGCCTGTCGCTGTATATTTAAGTGATATTTTAATTGACATGCATGTCATGTAAATTAATAAACCTGTTTCTGACAAAAGTTTTGTTTTATTGATTTTCAGGTGCTCAGAATGAATTGAAACTCCAAGAGGCAGCCTTAAAAAATGACGTGGAACAAACTAGGAAAATACTCGAGACCAAAGTCGATCTCAATGCCAAAGGACACGTGAGTACATTCTCCTATCTATAGTTTAAATAACGATTTTTATTTTACTTAAATTTATCAATCTACATCAGTAAGGAGGTCAGATTTTCGTATCACCAGTTGCTTTCAAAAGCTCATGCCTGTCGTCTGGAAGTGATTCTTTTGAGTAATAGATTGATATCATCATAACATCATTTTAAAAATGTAGTTCATGATTACATAACTAACTACTAAAGTTAATGTAGTGAAAATGTCGAAATATTCTATGAAACTCTGGGGAATGTTTTAATTTTGTATTTCACTCAGCTGATAAAATAAAAGTGTTTCCATTACGGATAATTCTGCTCTCTTAATGGAGCATATTGCTAGCAGAATCAACAAAAGATTTTAAAATCTCCCCGGTATAACAAATAAGAACAACAGCAGAAGTCACGACCTTAAATGCATGTTATCACACGTAAGTAATACATAATAGTTCATAAAAAGACCTATAGAAAGCGCCAAACGGCAAAAAAGATCATGTAACATCAGAGTTACACTATGCATTTAAGAGTTAAGGGTACTGTCCTTGTGACACGTGAGTCAAGAAAAGTGTCCCATTTTGAGTTGAGTTATAACAATAAGTTCTGTTTGTCAATAGTTGCCGTGTTTTTCTCGCTATATCTTGAATTGAGATCCTCGCTTCCACCAACCTACTCTTTCTAAATTTGCCTTATATTTCATCCACGGCAGTTGCCCTCGAACCAATGTAGTATTGTGTATCTTTTAGATACATTGCGACCGATTGCGATGTATACCAGGTTAACTACTGTGGCAGAAATTGTCACATAGTTACTATGAGTGGTCTCTAAGCCCGCTTGATCGAAAGATGAATAAAAAGCTACATTAACTCATAAAATACTATGTCTGTACTAAACTTTATGTAAAAATCATTGTGATTAAGCTAAATTTTTATTTATGAATATACTACGAGGGCAAGTCAGTAAATAGATTACAAAAGCCAACAAAAAAGGGAAACCAAGATACTTACTTGGAAATCATGTTTATTTCTTCATATATTCGACATTTACATGGACACATTTGTCCCATCTCTATATGACTTTTTAAATACCTGCTGCAAAAAAGTATCAGGTATCTAGGTTCCTCACATTCAACGTCTGCATCCGTCGGCTGTAGGCTAAACCAGATGAACACCTTCTATTGCAGTTGATATGCTGTCTATTGTTGTTTGCCTGTCAGCCCTAACCATTTCCTCAACATTCCGCACTGTTTCTTCTGCAGCAATCTCAACAGAACGACCACTTCGTTCTTCGTCAACACCTTTTGAACGCCTCTGCTCATCTTGTACAACTGTTGTCTTATAGATTCGAGATTAACATCTTGCAATTGGATAGTGCTGTGATCTATTGCCATATTGGAAGACAATTTACTACTTATTTCCGACCTCTCATATCGGTTTGCAACCTATTTATTGACTTTCCCTCGTATTTTGAGAGGCGCCTGGAATTTGACACAACTGTGAAGCAAGAAAAATATCACAACACAAAAAGGGACTACATTTATGAGGGTGGGGGAGGGGGGTATAAATTTACTTAATTCTCAATATCCCTTTTACGTCTAGATTCTTGAAGGTTTAACGCTTTTATGCACGCTTTTACAGCTACATGCATAGCTAAGTGCTATAATTTCATATTACAGTAAAAAAATGCGATCTTATTTTACTTCTCCTGTGAAATTTGCTTTTATCGATTAATTTGTAAATTATATGTTTTTTTTTTCCTTTAGCAGGGTTATTCATGATATCAAAGACTTGTTAACATTCATTAGATTGAATAAATTTATGATTGATTATTTATAAAATATTCTAGAAGTTAAAAGTTATGTTAATAATAGTTAACTTATAAATTTTAAATATATTCAAGTTTACACATTCTGTGTTAAGTTCTTATAGATCTCCTAAACTGAATGGAATTATAATATGTTATTTATCTGAATTTAATAACATTCTTGCAAAAAATAAAAATATTTTTCATTATTACAAGGCAAACATAGTTATTTTTTGCATTTTATCTGCTATGAGTATTTCTTTATAAAAGTACTTTTTAAAATATTATTTTTCTGTATTTTAATGATAACTCATTTCAACTAGAATTACATTCAAATATTTTCCATATTAAGTATACAGAAATTTATATTTATGTTTTGTTTGTTTATTTTTAGAAAATTGTACATAGTTTTTTTTTAAGAATAGGCAGATAATTTTTCTTTGTTTTAGAGTAATTTTAGTTGAGGCAAAAAAAAATCTTTCAACATCCTTTCTTATAACTGTAATTCAAAATGTTCATCCATTCTCTGACATCACACCAATCAATCGATGTACAAAAAAGAAGAGAAAACATTTTGAAGCGCTATTTTGCAATAAGTGTATTTGATGAAAATTTAATAAGTACAAATATAAAAATATGTTTTTGAAACACTCTTTTATAAGCAACTTCATTCTTGAAAATCACCCTTCATTTTTTTTCACTACAATTCATATTTAATCCATTAATTTGGCTTGGGCACCAAACTCGACTATGAAAAAATTTGAGTTCGGTATTTTTTTTTATTACACACTTCATTTTGTTAACAATAATTTATTTCATACTTTTTAGCTGCTAAAATAATTCATTGTTGCAGTTTCACAGACATTTGGCTTATTTTGGCGAGCATTTGTTGCCGTGTCATTAAATCCGTTGTTGTTTGAAATCGTATACAACTGTACAAGTTACATAGAATATTTGGCGATTTATCACCTGTGGCACCGAACGCAAAAGTACTTGAAAATTAATGCATTATTTCGCTAAGATGTTATATATTAATGCGGCCGCCATCTTGGATTTCTCGGCAATGTTTTGTTGGCGTTTATCGACAAAGTAACCCCGACGAGTGTCGTGTTCTGGCAACCCCTTTAAGCCTAACATGTGCATTCAAGTTTATGAGAGGGATTCGCTGGTTTCATGCTTTTCGAGGTTGTCCACAGGGGTCCTGTTTGGGTCCCTTGTTGTGGACTCTGGTTGCTGATAAAATATTAAAATATTATAAGCGTCGTTTTAGAAAAATCATTTCATACGCTGATGATTCAGCTGTTGTGGAAGGGGCCGATGCTCGTGCAGCGCTGGAAGATAGAGTTAACGGTTGTATCGAAAATTTTATGAACGCATGTGAAGAGTTTGGCTTGACAATCAGCGCTCAGAAATAATCAACAATGCTTTTCGGTAAATATACTTTGAACAAACGCCGTCCGATTTTTAAGCTTAGGAATACTAGCATTTCGGTCAAGGACAATGTACTATACCTGGGATTTTTCCTGGATAGCCATTTCCGTTGGCTTGATCATTTGGATCTTGTTCGTGACAAAGTTATAGACTTTTCGTGCTCCATGCGCAAAACCCGTATTAGAGATAAGGGTCTTCCCTTGGACTACATGAAAACTTGGTATCATTCGGTAATTAAGAAGCAGATATGTTATGGATATGAAATTTGGTTCCGGGACTTGAGATAACATGGAATTAGACGCTTGTCTTTATGCCAGCGTGTTTGTTTATTATCAATAATCAGAGTTTACAGATCTGTATCTACGGAAGCTCTTTGCGTAATTTCGGGTATACCTGCCCTGGAGCTGGAGTTGGAACAGATGTCTGGTCACTATAACACGGTGCGTCATGAAGATCTAGTATGGATAAATGATATTTGTGTAACTAAGGAAAATATTATGCCACATTTACATACATTTGATTATCCTTATTTTCTGTCAACTCATCATATACAGTTTGTAAAGTCAGTCACTTCTCTAGTACCTATTTTTAACCACCCTGTAATTTACACAGACGGTTCCAAGATGAACAACTCAGTTGGTTCCGCTTTTGTTGTTTATATTGATGGAGAGATCCTTTTAGAAAAACGTTTTAAACTTTACACTTATAATACTGTTTATCAGGATGAATTATCAGCCAATGACAAGGCAATCGACTGGTGTTGCAAATTCCCCTTCACTGAAAATTCCCCTTCAGTAATTTCGGTTAATATGAAGTATGGTACGTGAATTCTCTTGTACAGTCTTGTATACGAAGTATAAAAATTATATACCACGAGTTACATCCAAAACATTTGTTAAATTTAAAAGTGCATATCGAATTTGAAAGCACATTTCCAGCAATTATTGCTCACAGACAGTACTGTAACAGATTTATTTTGAGTGTTCCTGTAAATGAACGACGAATGCTATAATACCCTATTCTATCGTAATAATCTTGTACTGAATTTTACAGATTTCTATCAATTTAAATATATTTAAAATAGCGTAATGTCATTAAAGTACTCTGCAAACGATTTTTCCCAATTTACCATAATGCAATGGAATTCTTTTGAGTTGCCCCTGTAAATGAACTATTAATGCTAAACACTTCATATGCAATATCGAACATGCCATGCTAAACATCCTTAACATATATCAATTGCATGAAAATCCGAGTACATTTACGCAAGTGAGATCGTGGACAAACTGGCAGACAGATAGACGGATAGACAAACCGAATGCATAAACACTTTTCAACTTTCTTGGAAAGTATTAAACTAGGTTTAGCATAATAAAAGAGTGTAAAAAACTCAAAGCCCTCTATTTATCACTTTTACACAAATGTAATAAGGTTAATATCAGAAAAACAGCACCGGTATTTTCAAACTAATTACATTGTTTTAGTATCGTTTGAAACTTTCTGAAAAACTTTCATTCAGAAAAAAAAAATAAAAAGCCCCACTTGCAAGCATTTATCAAAATTTTTATGCGTGCTCCAGTTTCTTCGCCTTCGCAGTTGAAAAAGTTGGCGCGTGGTACGGTTCCCATGGAACGTATATTGATTTTTCTTTTCTACATGAGTGTGCATTGAATATTTGATTTATTCGTTTGTTTACGTAGAGAATAAACAGGTAGTACTTTATAGGAAGTTTCAATAAGAAATGCATGTTCTTCAAAAGTTTTCTGTACATTTACATTTAAAAATATTGAACGAAAAAGTTATTTTAGATCCGAGTTTAGAGGAGATTTATGTAAAAAATGGAGGAAATTTGAAATTTCCTTAAACATAGAAATTTTTCGAATGCTTTTATATGCGTTTAAAGCACTAGAATTGTTGTTGGATTTATTTAAAGACATTTCTATTCCATTGCCATACGGTTCTAGTACTTTTTATATGTTTATCCATTAGTTTATCTGCTATAATAAAAAGCTAAAACATGTATAGTATTACACCAATACTATGTTTACTACAGCTTAATATTGTAAATACCGTAAGCTATCTACAGATAGCTCCAAAGTCCAAACAATGTAATTTCCAAAGTCCGCCTTACAAGGCGGACTTTGGAAATCTGTCTAACTCTGAAAGATTTTCAAGTCCCTGCGAATCCGTAGACATAGAGTAAAATTTGTCTGAAGCGGAATATTGTCTACTACGGAAAATTTTCTGGGTCCCGATCAATTCCGCTTTAGACAGAGTTTACTGTATTTATAACATAATAACAATTTATAGAATGATATTTACAATAGAATATATTTACAAAAACTTTGACCTGGCATTTGACAAAATTGCAAATACCGATTATTTTTTCGTACGAAATAGATAAATATCGTTATTTCTTTCTATAATCACTCATAGATCTTGAAATAATATATTTTTATTGATCGAAACAAAAAAAAAACACTTAACTAATATAAAAGGATACTAAAATTCCACCCAAGTATATTTATCAATTAGCTCTGCCACACAGAAATTCCATCATTTAGAACTTACACTCACAGACAGGCAGCGCTAGAAGTAGCGGGCTGTGCGCAGGTCCAAATATTGGGTAGATGTCCCCATAGAAAATAACTCACCACACGACCGATTCAATACCAACGAAAATGATTTATCATTAGAAACATAAAATTCTGAATATTTCTAATTGTAATATTTCTCATCAAATGTTTTATTCTAACCTCTTAGATTAGTAGGTTCTTCCAGCTTTCGGACAACTGCACCTTCTCTCGCTTACTTGTGGTACAATTAAGAAAAAAATATATCAATGAATCACAATTTCTCTCTCTTTCAAAGGTTATGAGGGTATGGATTACAGGGGTCTATGATGCCTCTGTTTCAGTAATCGTACAATCGTGGGGAAAAAAAGTAAATACCCCCTATTAACTCCTCAAAAAATTATCGTAGAAGAAAGTTACTGGTACCGAATGATTGGAAATAAAGTCTACTTTTAAATGATGTATATACAATTTTCTTAGGGTGCCATCTACATATTAAAACGAACCCAAACTTCATTTTTTTCAATGGCAATACCCAATTTTAACAAGATATTTCAAATCTTCGGTTCAAACTATGCCTAGACACCAAATTTCAAGTCATTTAAATGATAAGTTTTTGAATTACAAATTTTCAAAATTTAGTGTTTCTAATGTTAAATTACATTTTCATATTTTTATTAATATCTCCTGAAATTATACACCTAATGTGCTATTTTTTTGTGTAGCAGTAATACTAAAATACCGAAATATAAATACGTTGAATTTGTAATTTTTGTAATTTTATGATATGAATTATGAATTATTAAATTAATATTCGAAAAAAATTATGAATTGCAACCTGCAATTTTTTTGATGGACTTACATTTATTAAGTCCTGCTTTATGGAAATCCAAAATTTCACATTTTTCTTCCAAGTAGTTTTCAAATTATGCTTGAAAATCGGCAATATGATGGTTTAAGGGTACATCGATGATAGAAGTGACTAGATATTTTGAAAATTCTTGTGCTATCTTGTAATTTAGCAGTCTTCAATGACTGCTTGAGTGGTGTTTAAGATGCCTTGATCAAGAAGGGGACTCTCTCGGTCAACAATCGAGTACCGAGCATCAATTTCGATACAGCCCCTAAAATACGCATATTTTAAAATAATTAATTTCTCGAAAACTTATCGTACGAATTGCATAAAAATTTGTTTTTAGGCTAATTGAAGGGTTAGAGTTCATTTATCGTATCAGAATTGTGTATTGCCATTGAAAAAACGAAGTTGTGGTTCGTTATAATATGTAAATGGTCCCCCAAGCAAATTTTGTATACATCATTTAAAAGTAGACTTTATTACCAATCGTGTGGTACCAGTAACTTTCTTCTACGATAATATTTTGCACAGTATAATCTTCTTTGCAGAGGGGTGTTTACTTTTTTTCCACGACTGTACCTTCATATTTTATTCGCTTTTTCTACGATTGCACACGAGTATCAACTCTCACAGACCCTCGCATTGTACATCAGAAAGTCTCATCGATTTTTATAATCATATACATCTTATGCACATATTGGCATGTAAAATAGAATATGAACTATGTAAGTAATTATAATTATAAATGATAATAAAATTGAAATTTTGAAGTGTGAGCTTGTAAGGAAGGCAGCAACATGTTTACTTTTCTTAACCATTCGAACATTTTCGCGGACACAGAAGATGATATATGTTCAAATGTTCCTATTGTTGCTGTAGAAAATCTCTGTATGATATAAAAAGTATGGACCCTTTCAACATATTTTGAATGCACATTTTAGTTCACCTTCATTGGCTTTTTGAAAATATCTATGTGTTATACAACACTGGGGTTTTACTGGATTTAAATCAGATCTCCGTGATAGACAATTTAGCAACAAAATCTTCTTTACTTCAGACTGTGATTTTGGTGATGGTATTTTTATTTACTGTGATCTTATCTTACATAATATTGTATGCACTAGATATATTGAGAGAGGTTTCTGCAATACATTTTCAGTAAGAATAAATTAATTTTCTTTAAAACTTGTTTCATTACTTAAAATTATTATTTGTCAAACTAATTTAATATTTGCTTAAAGTGATAAAAATACATTTAAAAGGCAAAAAATACCTTTATTTACTCAGATTCGACATGTTTCATTGCTCTGACGGTAACATTCTCAAGAAATAAAATAATACAAATATTTTCCCCCAAAAAATTGTAATTGAAAACTGGTAAACAAAAATCACGCGAACTCTAGTATAATGAAATTAACTGCAGTATTAAAAATGGATATTTCTGAACGTGAATTATTTTATATTATTGTTCCAATATTCTGTGGAGAATCTCTTTCCAAATTTTAGGAAGCTCCACGGAGGCTAAATCATTGCATATATTCTCTCTTTGTAAAAAGATCTCTATTTATTCTTGGATAATGGATTGCAAATATAATCTTGATGGATAAATTATTCTGCTACTTTTTAAATTAATCTTAAAGGTTCTTTGTTATATAGTCTAGCTAAAGCTGTAGTTTTCTTGTTGTATTTGATGTCTGCAGTGTGTTCTTTGATCTTAGTTTTAAGCTTTCTGTTTGTCATCCCTATATATAATTACACTGTTCCATCTCCTTTGGTGAAATGTATTTCATATACATTGATAATTGATTTGGTTCTATTGGATCTCTTTTCTTACATGCTATTTTTTTTTTTTTTTTTTTTTTTTTTTTTTTAATGAAAGTTTTGCAACTATGGAGATATTGTATTTATTGAGTTTATATTTCAATATTTCGAAGAAACCAAGAAAATATTGTAAAGAGGATAACTTGGAATTCCGTACATTGAAATTTCTTTTCTTCTTATTCTTCATTCTCTTAATTATGATTCTTCTTTACTTTTTTTCAATTTAAATTTTTTTTTGCGAAAATATTTGTATTATTTTATTTCTTGAGAATGTTGCCGTCGAAACAATGAAACATGTCGAATATGAGTAAATAAAAGTATTTTTTGCCTTTTCAATGTATTTTTATCACTTTAAGCAAATATTAAATTAGTTTGATGTTTTCAAGTGATTTTTACATATAGTTTTATAGCATTACTAGACACACTTCGCGACCAGTTTGGTCTCCCTTAAAATTTATGTTTGGGAAAGCATGCTAAGCATTGTATCATGTTACTTTTATTCATAATTTAATTTACTTGGACTCCCTTAAATATAATTATTATAATCCCTTAAGCTTATATTAGTTTTTGTTGCATTAAAACATCTCAATTTGTCGATTTTCTGTAAGCAAGTAAACCCTATAAGTTAACAATGGAAGTCTATGGGAATTTGGCGAAATATTAGAAATATTGCCAAGTTGCGTCACTTTTGGCGACTAATTTTGGTCGCCAAATTTGGCGATATATCGCCAATTTGGCGATAAACTTGACGAAATTTTTCGACGGAAGAGGATTTCCCCTATGGTAAACCCCAATGTCAATGGTTTCTATAACCAATCAGATGCGTTTCATTCGAGCGTGGCCATTAAACAATTAACAAATAATTACAATTTCTGTGCCACGTACGATAACGTAATATATATATATAGAGAGAGAGATAGATTTGTTTTGCTCAGTTATAAGCATAAAAGCCTCAAATAAGATAGTTCCGCTTTCGCATAGCCATTTAGACATTTAGAGAATAAAGCTTTTGTTGTGCAAAAATTACGCCAGCAATAATAGTAAGCATCCTACCTATCTGTCAAACTTCTTCTTGCCTGAGGCATCTCCACACATCTTGCTTATTAACACATGCGTATTAGGAATTTCTTTTCAATCCTATAGAGTGTTTTTGTCCGATAAAATTGCCTTATTTATTTTGCATATTGACATGAAGATTTTTTTTTTACATTTCTGAAACGTAATAAAAATTCGACTAGTACTAAAAAATTTTGGTTTAATATTAATACAATTAATACATATATATGAAAAGTTGTATAAAATTCCGGTCAAACTAGTGAAAGGTTGTAATTGGATGCATCAAATTCGTAGAATACTGGTGGCTGGTGACAAGTTGTGTTATTTTTATAGTCGTCAAGCCCGATCAACTACATGAATTTGTTGGTAATAGTTGAGATCGGCTAAGTGAAATTGAAACTCAAGTATTCGTTTTGCAGTTGTGTTATTAATCCGATAATCCGGGCATACGTGTACCAAGGCAATGGATTTAGCAATCCGGTAGTTTCTCCAGAAAAACAGAACCAGTTGTCATTCTAAAACGTTTATGCATCAAAATATGAAAACGTAAACAATTCCCACATTATGAGAGCCTTCGTAGAGGCCTCAGGCAGGAGCATGAATTGCTACATCATACTAAAAGCTATTAAAAAGTGAATTTAGAATTCTACTACACTGTTAGACACCGGGTAACACAGTTGGAATTACTGGAACAAGAGAGAAATCTGAGTTCCGAAGTCATCGCATCTGCTTTTTGTAAGAAGAGGCGGAGGGTGACAGATGTCTACGTAGTACCGAAATGAACCAATCAAAGAAAGGCGCACTTTGAACATCGGGCAGCAAACTAATGGCGTGAGAGAGGGAATGGTATAGAACAGTGTTTCCCAACGTGGGGCGTAGGCCCCACAGGGGACAATTTTAGATTTGTGACCCACTCATTCACTATCAGTTTCTTTTGTCTTTAAATAAATGGAATGCAAGCACAATTTAAAAAAATCAGTTCTGTTCAATTTTTAAAATGTTTCTAACTAAAAGTGTAAAATAAATTTCAAACCAGAATAATTAAACAAATAATCTTTTAATGTATTCTGATCCCCCCCCCCTCCTCCCTTTTCTCTAGTATTAAAATATTTTATAAATTTTCTAGTACTCATTTTACATCATTTCATAACGCTTTTGATTAATTATGGAAGGAGCTTCCTCCTTCTGATCGCTCTGCTGTATGTCACAGGAATAGTCTTTTACATGTAAACTACTTAAAAGTATAAATATATTTTACTGTCTTGAACATATTTAACATAAAAACATTAGAAATATCTGAATGCAGTACTACCAACTTTATAAAACTTAAATAGCATAAGAAAAAGAAAATGGGTAGATACTAAATAACTACGGCTTTAGAGCAGATGACCCACACAGTAAATAAAATTACAAGGTGATATATACATTTTATATTTTAAAGTCAGATAATATATGGACAACTAACGATATTGGAAAGGAAAAACAGAGAAAATGTGTTGTGATGGTGGAATAATGATTACCTAAATTTGATAAAAATAAGAATTTTGAAATGCTTGTTGCGTATTGTGTTATCCATAGAAAGAAAATTTAGTGTCAAAAGCTTTTCCACCAACCCTTAATAAGTTACAAAAATTAATTATAAAATGTGTGAATATTATCAATTTTAACGTTAAATGTCTCTTTTCAAAATATTTTGAGGAGATAAAAGTGCAGACCGTATAACACTTTTCTTTAACATTGAGTAAAGTCGGAAAAGTACAACAAAACTCTTTTTGTACAAAGGCGAAGATGCATTGCATTAATAAAATTATGGTAAAAAGACATTTATGACAGAAGATTCATCGCTTTGATGAGTTAAAAAAAAATGTGAAAAGAATAGTTCTAAAGCTTTATCGTGCTTCTTCCATGTTAATAGTTTATTTATTTATCTTTTTAATAGAGGACAAAATTTAGATATAAAGGGGGGAAGGGGACATAGTGACTTTACAGATGCTTTGGAGGGGCGTGGCCAATAAAAGGTTGGGAAACACTGGTATAGAAGAATTAATTCCATTTCTGGTAACATAGGGATTTCGATGTAAAAAGTCCAGCGTCTAAAAGGCGCGGGAAACTAAATTCGCGGAATTAAAATTAATAATAAAAATAGCAAAATGGCTTGAAAAACATTCGAAAATAAAATTAGCTTCTCTCAGAATATTATAACTTGGGTAGCTGATGAAAATTTTTGAAGGGATTAAAAGTTTTAGATTAAGATTTTCAATAAGATAATTATTAACATACGCGTTTTAAATTTAAAGGAAATCAGCTAGGAATAAATAATAGATATTATTAAGAAATAGGGAAATAATGAATGTGCCGGAAACTTAGAATAATTTAAATGAATATTACAAAGTAAAATTTTTATATAACATATATATTCGTCAATAAGATTTCTTTTCCAGAAGAGCTGTAGAAGTCTCAATTCGTTACTGCGTATAAATTTGAAGCATATCGAGATATTCTTGCTCAAAATGTATTACCAGAAGCACTTTTCATTATATGTGAAGAAGATACATTTCAGCAGGATATGAGATCACAATACACGTTTCACCAGCCTCAAAAGCATAGTTTATAGCAAAATGGATTTTGTTACTTTATAGAGACGGCTGCACAGATCATCATCTCATCGATTTCAGGATTAGACTGAACTCGATTAGCATATTAAAAAGGAATTAGTTACCAAGTGATATCTTGGTGGATACCACCTGCAGACCCAATATTTGTGGTTGATCGGTAGATTTATCATTGCGTTTTTCTGTACCAAAGGTATCAAAACATGGGGACTGAGAGCAGGAAAACACAATGGTAAATCTACTTCCACCCCCTAAAAGCGAGTTTGCAGGTGTTTTCCACCAAGGTATAACTTGGCAGACCAGTTGCATTTTGATATGCTAATAGAGCTCTGTCTAATCCTGGAATTTCAGCCGTCAATTCGATGAGGTGATGGTTCCTGCAGCCACCTTAACCCCTTGAGGACGAGCGACCGGTATACGTGCCACTTAAGGTGCTCAGAATACTTCATTATTCCCACCGGTTATTTCTTATTGTAATGTTTATCTTATTTAATCAGAGCATTTTCGCGATTCAATTACAGAAATTTTTCTGTTTTGAAAAACCGGTGGTAAAAGATTAAAAATTAAGCAAATGGCTCCCGTCGCGAAGCGGTTATGGTCTTCTACTATCCATCACTCAGCCCTGATTTAACTGAAGTGGAATACCTATGTGAGATATTTATGGAAAAATAAAATGTTATTCCAACAAATGGGAATTAATATCTGCTCTTAAAATAATCTGAAAAAATCCCTATGACTAGATTTGCCAAGTCTCCAGTTTTTGTTAACACCACTATTATCTTAGAGAAAATATTGTTATTTTAAATCGCCAATTGTTTCAATTAAACAAAACAACATTTTCTGTATTAAAATTCTGGTATCCAAAAAAGCCGGAGACTTGGCGGCTCTGCTAAGACACTTAAAAAAAAAACTAAACACCCATACATTCGAATATTATAAAATTGATCGAAAATAGCAGTAGTTTTGGAATTACTAGATTTATTTTGCTTGAATTCTACGATGCCTCTATGATTTTTTCCAAATTACTTCCTCTATACAAGTAATTAAAACAACACTAATTTAAAACTATCTAATTTTTGTCAAATGTTTGACTTAAAAGAGCAGTTTTAGTTTATTGTGAAAGTAAAATTCAAAAAAGTCTGTATTTATTACTAACTTTCAGTTCCTTCAACAGATTTTGCACTCTTTATTTTAAAATTCATCATGCATGAAAAATATGATTCGTGCAGGCGAATTGTATATGTATAACCTCCAAGTCCGCTTATAAAAAAATTCTTCCCCTTGTAATATCTTAAATACAAAACAGTACGTATTCATATAAAATATCTTACAAAAAAATCCATTATATCTTATTCAGAAAAGCAAATATATTTCTCTTTCATTTCCGAAAATTCTGTTTGTATTGAATTAACCTAAAAGTATCATTTAAAAGATAAAGAAAGAACCTAATGTATTTTTAATCAACGTCCTACATTCTGTTGGTTTCTTGAATCATAAATAACACAGCCAATACTTTTTGCAAAGCAAAATAAATATTTATCTTGGACATCTCAAGAAGTTTTTATTTAATAGAAGCATGTTTTATGTAATCTCTTTATTTACTTTTAAAGCTTTTACTTGAGAAGTTATTCTTTATTATCTGAAGAAAAATTTATGAATTGTTTCGTAGTTTTTTAATAATAGATGGCATTGTCTCGTTTTTATTAACAGTATTATACATGTCAATAAAGAACCTCTACCCTGTAAATAATTTACTAGAATTGCAAGATTTATGTTGTATGGAAAATCTGTTAATTTTGCAGATTAAAAAATTGCCAGCATAGATATTGTTTAAAAATGTCTAACATACAGAAAAAAGTCTGTATTTATTACGAACTTTCCGTTCCTTCAACAGATTTTGCGAACTCCACATTAGATTAATCGGTTTACAGATTTTTTCCGCAAAACATTTTTTTACTGAAGTTTTCGATACGTTTATATTCATATATTAAAACTCTTTTTAATATTTTTAATTTTCTCTTTTTAAACTGTTATTTTTGTCGTTAAATTCATTTTCTTTCATTTTTCCTTTATAAAATTAATTTGGTTCTGATGCCCGTATTTTTCCCCCTTGTGATTCATGCGATTGATCATATGCCTATTTTTTTTTAATCGAGAGACGCTTTCGAATATATTTCGCACGTTTTTGAGAACCAAATGAATGTGATTTTATTTTTACGCCGGTGACTACCACAACTCGCTTTCCCATTGGCTTCGTGCTTGTGTCTCATTACGTATTTTGTATCCTGGCTCTTTAACAAGAAAACTCTTTTGCACTGGCTCGTAGAATACCTTTTTCGCCTTACTCTCTGTTTAATGAATGTAATGTGTAATGAAAGTAGCTGGTCTAGTTTATTTTTATTTAAGTTAAACTATGAACAAAACTTGTTTTGAAATTCCTGTAAAAGACGAATACTGTAATATTTCCCAGTTAGTGGGCTTGATTCATTTTTTCCATAAAGATGTGATTAAGACGAATTGACATTTTCTGAGGTAAAACTCCGGTGTGATTCGATTCCTTGTGCCTTTCGTTAATTCCTCGGAATGATGTCTCGACTGCTGTTGCAGCTTCATGTATGGAGCTGGGAGTTTAACAGCTATCGATCCTAAAAGTTGGATTATGAATGAATGAATAATCATGTCGCCAATTTTTACCAAGTTTAATCCTTAATTCGTAGCCATTAGATATATTATTTTATTATTTCGCTATTTAAATATTTATTCGTATGATAATGTAATTGATATTTCTTATAGTGAGTTATTTTTTTGTATACGGTCAAACTAAAAATAATTTTGTACCATTTTACCGATTAATGTTCAAAACTAGAGATTTAGGAAACTATTCAACATATATTTTAAGACTATGGAAAATAATCAGTTAACGATAGAAAAACCTATATTTATGGTGGATAAAACTACCAAATGACATACAATGTAATACTCAAATAGGCTGAAAACGAAAAATTTGTACATTGCGATAGTTAGTTTTTGCATAAAACCTTTTGAGAAAAATATAGATGTTGAAACTGAATCATTTTTTGAAAATAATAATTATTTTCTTTAAAAGTAATACATCTTATTTTTGTCTCATTTCATTAAATCACGCTTGATATATTTTTACGAAATAATCTAATTGTTTCATCATTTGATACTTTCTTTAAACGTATGTTTCTGTATATTTCTTTCTATATATGTAAATTTTATCAAAATATAATTTTCTCTATGAATATTTATATTTGCTTATCTAACCTATGCATTTTACAATATTATGAAATATCTTGTATTTGTAATAGCATAAAAAGAGAAAATAGTTGGGACGTAACGACACTATGACACGCGCTCACACAAGAAAACTTTTAGCGCGCCCTCTAAACGATTACAACTGAATTTTAATTAAAGCAAATACAATGGACAAATCAATAAATCTGAAGTAACACAGATTTTCACTACTTTCAGTTGAGGTAGTTAAAAAATATATCTATTTCCAGTTTCTGAATTATCCTGGGCATGTCAGTGTGTAACTTTATTCTAAATTAAACAAATGCTAAACAATTTCGAACTTATCAAGTATTTTACAATACATATACATTTAACGTCTGAATTTAAAAACCATTAAAACACCAAATAAAATAAACTAAGACAGACTTGAGCACAGTTAAAAAATCAAACAGATATTGGTTCACTGAATTGCGGTCGCAGGCTTTGAATGATGCTCGTTCTGTCCCTAGTAAATATTGCTTGTTTTTAAAATAACTAACTTTAGCTGTTCTTGATTTGTTCTGTCGTTTGAAATGCAATGGATATTTTTTGTACTGATGATGCCTTGCGTGTCGCTTGGCGAAACGTTTACATATTGTATTTTTAATTGTTTTTAAGTATTTTCTTTATAATTTTTATTTTTTAACTGTGCTCAAGTCTGTCTTAGTTTATTTTATTTGGTGTTTTAATTTATCAAGTATTGTTTTCATTAATTTCATAGGCCAGCAGTTCCAAACCTTTACTGGTACACGACCTACCTTTAAATAAAAAAAACTTTCGTGACCCACCTAATATGAAATGAGTATCTAATATCAGTATGGAAATTATTGTATGACCACTATAAGCTATCAGTTATACTATTCTACGAAAAAGGGAATTTTTCGTACGAAAGATGCACTATCAACGAAAACAATAACTAGTAATCCGGAGATGTGTAATAATTAAAACAAACACATATTAAAAAGATAACGAAAAATACGTCTTACAATTATCAAAACACAACTTTACAATCAGAGAGATTTCTGGACACACAGTTTGTTTCTGTGCTTGTTTTTCAAAAACAACAGAAAAGGAACATTTACACAATGTCGTGTTGAACCCATCGAGGACCCCCATGATTATTATGTTTGTAAAATATTGTATTTGTTATATTTTCGTAAACAAATGAAATATAGATGGGTCATTCCATAGTAACTTACGTTACATTTAGGACAAATTACTGTAGTGATTTTTGCAATACAGCACCAAAAAATATTCATATATAAAGTTGGCATGATTTGCTATTAAACCCTTGTCGCAGCTTTCCCTGCAACATATCGGTTTCCAAAACATTGACGGCATTTTCACCTGTAATGTTTGAGTTTTTTTTATTTATCTTACAATGCCATCGAACCCCTGAACCACCGTTGCATGGAGAATCAAACGACACCATAAGTTTTGGTGCATCGGTGGTTCAGTGGTAGAATGCTCGCCTGCCACGCGGACGGCCCTGGTTCGGTTCCCGGTCGATGCACCAAAGCTTATGGAGTCGTTTGGTTCTCCATGCAACGGTGGTTCAGGGACAAGACGATCTCATTGTTCAGAGCAATGAAAAATACTGCTGAAAGAGCGGTAAAATTGATGCAGGACTTTCATGATTTAATAACGGTGGCTGAGGAACAAAAACAATTTTCGTTATGTTGCGTACAAGAACACACGAAGGTCTATCCCGACTGTAAAAAGAAAACATTGAAATGAAAATAAGTTCAGTAATGTTTCTTTCACTGTAATATGTTAACAAATATCTTCTTTGAATAAAATAGTGTTTTATGTACCAAAGAAATATACATTTTACAATCTTTCCAATATTCCCCATACAAGATTACATGTTCAAGTTTGACCTAAAGTCGGCACGGGTTACCGTTATCTGATTGCAATGATATTTTTTATTTATGTTTCTCAGGTGAAATAGAAAAAAAAATAGAGGGTATGCGTATTTGATTTTGAAATTTTTTTTTTTACCTTGTATCCTGGGACACCCTAACGTATGTACATACGTACATACAGAACCGGCGGGCACATAAGCTGTTAGGCTTTGATAGCCTGTGAGCTAAAAAGGATTTCCAATATAGAAAAAACGAAATTTAAAAACTTTAAACCACAACAGTAGGGAAGGGGTATCAAAATGATTTAATTTAATCAAAATTACATCGCGAAAGAAGACATTAAAACATACAAACAAGTAAAATACTGTTTGCATTTTCCTACCAATTTAAATATTGTTTATTCAGGTGCTAGCACTTGATTAAAGATGTACATTTTATGCAAAAACATTCCTAATTTTACATGAATAAAAGCGATAGCATTCTAAATAGGAATTTATGCATATCATACATGTAATTATAAATTTTATCATATAGTTTTAGAACCACTATCAGCGATTGACTATCAAACTTTGGCAATGTTATTCCAAAACGAAAAATAGCTTTGCTAGTTACCATTTTAACAGCTGGAATGCGCAAAATATGCGATGCCACATTTGAATTCTATACAAATGTAGTACTGAATGAGAGAGGTTTTGATGGAATGAAATGAACAAATTGGCTTTTTGCCTGATCTTATCAGAATCAATAGTTTATTTTTTCTTTATATGCAGTAAATCTCGATTAATTTAATGTTATTTAGTCGAATATTCTGCTTAACAGATTAAGTTTGCATGTTAAAAGTTTTCGGCAAACATTTTTATAGAAAACAATGACGTAACAGAAATTATAACTTTACTCTGTGGCCATAATTTTGTGACTGATATGGTCAAGTACGAGTAATAATATGGTGAAAATAACCGTTAGCTTCAGAAAGGTTGAATGACTGGACAGGGGTGGGGAAATGTACGATTTTACTCGTCACTGGCGAATGAATTTTCTGGCAGGGCGAGTGAATTTTTAGGTAATCTTTGAAAACTGCAAACTATAGCGAAATGCGAAAACTTTTTTTTTTGTAGTTAGCTATATTTTTCAACTTTCCTAATTACTGCGATGTAAACATGTGCTAGGTTCTATTTTATGTTAAACTTTCATCACTTTTTTATATATCTTAATTTTAAAGGGGGGAAAATATGAAAATGCAATATAATAATAGCAACCAACTAATTTTGAGTTGTGTAAATTTTGTCATAAAAATTTTCAACCGTACGTTACATTTTACTGGCTGGCGAAATAAATCCTTGGCTGGTAAGATTTTCTAGAAATTCCCCGCCCCTGGACTGGACAATTTGCTGCAAATTTTTAACGGTGTAGGAAAGTAACAGTAACTATTCACATGGTCAACTAAATATTCTTCGTAACAGATTAATATTTATTTTGTTGAAAATAGCTATTTCAACAAAATGAATGTTTATCTGTCACGAATACTATTTAGTTCACCGTGTGAATAGCTACTGTTACTTTCAATAGCTATTCTCTAGAGATCGATTTTCGGCTCTTTTTTTGGAGCCAGATCCCGTTCGAGATCGATATCGAAAGAATGTAGTAGAAAATTGTTAATAGCATTTTTAAAATTATTCAAAATTGTTTTGCTCATTTGAAAATCTCATCGTTCTGAGAAATAAATATTCATCGTGAATATTTATCAATGATGGCGTTATTTATCAACTCAATGATGGCGTTTCATGATTTTCATGTCCCTAAAAATCTGTTTAAATTAGCAAATTTGTTATTTATAGCCAACCACTGGCCAAGAGTCACAATTTTTTAAATATCACTGCACAGCTATGGCAGAAAGACACGAGTTCTGTTTTCGAGTAGTTCTGAAGAGGGACTTCAAACAGAAGTAGGGAATAGACAAGGGGTATGACAAGACTTCTTTATGTTGCTAAAACACTAACGACCACAACATTTCTATTGTTCACCTGGTTAGTTATTCTTCTACAGAGATTAATTTATCTTGGCAAGATAAATATTCTCTCTATAAATCAACTACGCTAATTTAATACCGGTTGAGCCAAAAGTTCGTTGCAAATTTAAAAACCCATAAAAAAGGAAGAAAGGATGATAAAGGAGTGCGGTTTGCAAGAAAGGACTCACAAGATAGTCGGATTTTTTTAACAGCAAAATTTTAGTTGAAAAATCACATGTAGAGGGCGCTGACGACCCGAAACACAATGAACAGGACAACAGTTGTGTCGTAGAATGTTCTGGAGGTCATGTTGAACATTTGCTATTAGAAGAACAAATGAATGGAACGTACTGTTGTCCTATTCATTGTGTTTCGGGTCGTCAGCGCCCTCTAAATGTTATTTTTTAACAATTTGTTTTTTTGCTGCTAAAAAAATCCGATTACCTTGTGAACCCTTCCTTGCAAACGGCACTCTTTTATCATAATTTCTTCCTTTTTTATAATTTTTTTAAGTTCTAACGAACTTTTGGCTCACCCGGTGGATTAAATTATGATTGTAAATTAAATATTTCAATGAGCAAGCTAGATTATACAGGGTGCCCATACAAGAATGTCCCAGTTTCAATGGTATATTATAACAGTTTAATTTAGACTATTTACAAAGGGTCAGCTAGGTGGGGAGGCTTACCAAATGGCTTAAGCACTCACAAGCCCCACCCATTAGACTATTTACAACAAATCATACATCCAATCGAAGGTAAACTAACCTAGTTTTTCTTACAAATATTCAATAGGTGTACCTTTAGTTATAAGGCACACAGCCAACCTAAAGTACAATTCTTCCCATACTTCGGTTAACAAATCCAAAGTAATGGAACCAACAGCCTCTTCCATTCTGTGTCTTAACTCTGGCAAATCATTCGATAGCGGCGGAACATAGAGACGATCTTTTATGAAGCCCCAAAGGAAAAAATCGCATGTCTCTAACGGCTTTTGAATACCCAGCCTAGCAATAACGCTTTGCGCTCACAAGTAAAGGTACTATAGTATGTGGCGGCTAATTTCGATTTTTATAGCTTATTCGATTCGTCTCATCGAGCTAAGTATTTTACTACCTCGCATATCGGCTATTGAGTTTTAATAATGACAGGGTGCAATTCAAAATTTAAAAATTTGCATAATGCGAGCTGCCGAAAATACAACAGTAGCAGAAAATTCCTTCGCATGCAACCGTACGCAGACGTTCCGCAAGTTACTCAAAAACCGACAAAAGAACGGCCAATGTGTAGTTACAAAGATTTTTTTTTCTCGTAATTCGGGAAAACGCATTGACAGGATGAGCAAAACTAGACCAGTGTTGCCAGTGGGCTATTTTTTTTAATTCAAATTTCTTGATTGACACCACTTTTTTGAAATAGTAAAATTCGCTTTATTTTCGACATATTAATTAAGGAGAATATAAGGTGAATTTTACCATTTCAGAAAAGTGGTGCCAATCAAGAAATCTAAAATTTAAAAAAGTACCCCACTGGCAACACTGAACTAGATGAGGATATCATAACTTGCGAAAACCTGCCTATCAAGTAGCATACGAATATTTAACTGCAATTACAAATTCTAATAATAACAGCAATAATATAACCGTATAGTAGTTATTGGCAATGTATGGCATTGTAAAAACAATTAGCAAACTTAAATCGCTCTTACTTCTTTGTTGGTATCTGTTTTTCAATGAACAAAATTTGGAACTTTGACCCGGACCCATATCATTATAAAATCTCAATAGCCGATATGCGAAGTATAAAATTACTAAGATCGATAAAACGAATCGAATGAGCTATAAAAATCGAAATTCTCCGGCACAGACTATAGTACCTTTACTTGTCAGGAGTCGCCATTTTGCGTATGTGGCGTTGCAAGCGAGCCAATAACAAAGCAGTACTCGCGCTTGCGCTTTTCTAAAAATGTTTATTTGTGACCTTCAAGCAACACTCTACAGCGCTTACAGTTAATAGTATTAAGGGGTCTCAGGACTCTTAAAGCTTAAAAATTTACGGAGTTTTAAGTTTTTAGATGTTAAACTCCTATCCTTTCTGAACATTTTGATATAATTGTTTCCTTGAAATTCACATAAGAACATAAATTATGGGTTTCAGAATAATACCCGCTCAATAACTGAAGCGGCGTTTACGAAACTTTGAACTCATTTTTCTCCAAATGACGTTTTTGGCCATAACGCGCACGATATCTCAAAAACTTCTGAATATTTTTTCATGAAATTTTCGAAACAAATGTTTCATTTTACTCTGTATAAACGGAACCTAAAATTTCCTTTTTATTGTTCAAAATAGTAATACTTGTTTCAGGTGATTATACTGTTAAAATTTTCAAAATTTTGTATTAGCTAAATGCAACTTTGTATTAAAAATAGAAAAATTCTTTAAATACAAATTTATTTAGGTTCAGGGTAATTATTATAGTCTGAAGTATGAGTAGGCAAAAACGTTTTTATCTTAGTTTCAAAATTTCTTTTGTAATCCTGCGCGTAAACTGTTATACCAATTTTCTGCTTGCCAAATGTCTGACACTTTGGAGCACCCTATAAATGCTAACTCTACATCTTGCAATTTTTTAAGTACATGAAATGAAAGAACATAAAACACATACATAAAATTTTTATTCCGAGTAAAAATTGTGTTTTAAAATCATATACAAATACATTTTAAGATATTAAATGTTTAAAACTTTTTTTTTCTTTTTTGTAACTAGGGGGCTTTGCCCCCTACGAGTTACGCTCGCCAACCCCCGTTCAGGCACACCAAAATCAAAAAAGCACGCTAATTTGATCGGCTTTAAAAATATTCAATTAAAATTAAAAAAAAAAAAAAAGTTGCGATCTCTCTGTAAACGGGTTTCCATTCGTCTTCCTTGGATTGGGGATTTTTAAGGCCAAATCTGCTGCTGTTAAGAGATACAATGGCTGTTTTCGTATTTAATTAAAAAGATTAGTTAAACATTTGAAAATAAGCTAATGTAAAATGAATTAAGTAAACAGTGCCATTATCTCCCGGTATTTTTTAACAGCGCTATAAGATAGTTCTTTTAAATAATTCATTTTAAATGTATCGTTTCAAATCTGACGTAATTTACACCAAAGTTTTATTTCTCTTATTAATATTCACGTGAAAATACTTTTGTTGTTAGAAGGAAATATTATTTGCGCTGTCTTTGAATTCACGATAATAGTTGAAAAGATTATCTCAAAATATCTCGCGCAAATATATTTTTCAATTTAAATTGTTTTGCTACATTTTTTGCTATTTTAAATATGACGTAATTTTCCTCAAATTACAAGTTTTAACGCATAATAATGATTTTTTTTTTAATTTTAAGATTTTGTTTCTCTTTTAAAATTCAAGTGTAAAGATGGTTCGGCACAGATGTCATATACCGCAGAATATTGGCGCAATTTTTTTCTGACGCCAATTTCATATACGCAACGGGTACTTAACTGGTTCTAAAGTGTCGTTATTTTGCTTGATATGGTAACCCGGATGTTGTTGTTTATGCTATTGATGTTTTCCCCAAATTGGCGTATATGACATCTGTGCCTATGTTTCTTATGACGTAATTTTCCTGCTTTTAACATGTAATCATTTAATTCTAATTTTAAAGTTTTTTTTTTTCCGTTTGTAATAGTCACGTGTAAATAAATTTTTAATTTGAAGTAAAAATTATTGTTTGCGCTGTTTATGCAACTGGCAACAGTTTAAATTAATAACATTTTCTAAAATTTGTAAAAAATATCTCTCGAAATGCTAAAAATTTAAATTTAAAAATGAAATAAAACCACAAAAAATGAGTCAAATAAGAAAAATAAATGCAATCTGCACATCGGGAACTTATAAGGTATAAAATGATCTAAAAATTATTAAATTCTCATGTATATTTTTAGCTCCAATAAAACTTTTTTAATGGAACGATTTTGTCCAACTTTAGCATTACATATATCTCTTAAAATAATTCTTTGATTTGAAAACTGTCTGCATCAGCGTATTTATCAAACATTTCTCTATAATACCACCGATTTTCATATTTTTCTATGCAACAGTTTTTTTTTTTTTTAATATTAACGATGAAAGACCATGCTTAAGCATTCAAATTGGATGCCGATCTGCCCGGAATATCTACGCAGATTTTCATCGGTCCATTTCCAAATCAAAACTTTTTTTATATATATAGAAGGATTTTAAGAGTCCTGAGGCCCCTTAAAATTAGTACATTAGTACCCTAGGACATTCTTTTATGGATAGCTTATGTAGAAATTGATAAATCCAATAACAAGGTATTATTTTCGGTTCTCGCGTTTTTTTTCCTTTTTTAACGTTTGCCTATACTATCCACGTTTTAAATTACTATACTTTCCCAATACGTCTTTACATGCCCGAAACAATTGGTTTAGTTAAGAACAAACATTAGTCTAATATTGCACTAGTCTTTTCGCTGAAAATTTATAACACACATTTGCAGAATTTACAAAAAGGAGGCGAAGTATCAAATCATTTCATATTACAATGTAGTTGGATAGAAGACATACCCATAAAATAAATTCAGACGAGATAAACAATAAAACAACTATTACAATAGATTATGCAATACAGATGGCAAAAAACCCCTCTATAACCCCAAAAGGTTTACGGGAATGTTTCAGCATGGCCTAAACTTCCATTTAGTAAAATTGTTAAGTAAATCCCTCATATATTTTAGCGAAATAAAAAAGATTAAACAATGATAAAAATGCAAAATAATTCTATTATGTTTTTCAAAGATTCCTACTTATTTCTTCGTTCCATTTTTTACCTAGCTTGTACAAAGTATTAAGCACCCAAATAAATATAATGCCTCATTATTTACATTAAAATGAATTTTAAATTTCTTAAGCATAAAAAATACATGGTCAAAACAATTGTTCTAGTTAAGTGGACCTTCTACATTATGAGACCAAACAACAACAACAAAAAAAAAAAAAAAAAAAAAAAAAAAAAAAAAAAAAAAAAACAGTTTGTTTATGATTTTTTGTAAGAAAACTGCATGATGGATCTTTTTGAAATTTTAACAGTTTATTGTACATATCTTAAGGTATACACAAGAATTTTTTTATTAGATTTTGTTGCTTCTATTCTAAGTTATAAACAAATATGTTCAACTGCTTTGGAAAATTTCGTCTGGACGGTGGACATGATAGCGCCTTGTAGAATTATCTGAAACACAAAAATAATTTTTTTTCGTAAACTTCGTGGCTATAAATAAATTCTAATTAATTTAAAGGAACCCATAAATTTATTTTTAAAAATATGTAATGGCTGATTTAAAAAAAAAAATTGTTAAACAAATTCGTTATTATTTGTTAATAACTTTTTTTTAAATAATTTTAGTAAAAGCTTTAATTCATATCGAAGGCAATTAAATAAGCTTTAACTAAAAAAAAAATCAAGATGATCCATTGAGTAGTTTTTTTAAATCTTGGCCACCGTGTCAAAAAATGTTGTTGAACATATTAGTTTATAACTTAGAGTACAAGCAACAAAATCTAATAAAAAAATTCTTGTGTATACCTTAAGTTGTGTGCAATAATCTATTAAAATTTCAAAACGATCTATCATGCAGTTTTCTTACAAAAAAAAAAAAAAAAAAAAAAAAAAAAATCATAAAAAAGTACTTTTTGTTTGGTCTCCTAATGTAGAAAGTCCCCTTAAAAACAAACATTAGTCTAATATTGCACTAGTCTTTTTGCTGAAATTTTATAACACACATTTGCAGAATTTACAAAAAGGAGACGAAGTCTCAAATTATCTCATATTACATTGTAGTTATATAGATGGCATACCCATAAAATAAATTCAGACGAGATAAACAATAAAAACAACTATTACAATAGATTATGTAATATAGATGAAAAAGAAACCCCTCTCTAAT
The DNA here is from genome assembly GCA_963932465.1 of Maratus speciosus. Taxonomy (NCBI): domain Eukaryota; kingdom Metazoa; phylum Arthropoda; class Arachnida; order Araneae; family Salticidae; genus Maratus; species Maratus speciosus. The sequence continues at coordinate 81,688,214 of OZ010793.1, read as the reverse complement.
CCCAAAAGATGTATGGTAATGATTCAGCATGCTCTAAAATTCCATTTAGTAAAATTGTTAAGTAAATCCCCTCATATATTTTAGTGAAATAAATAAGTTTAAACAGGAATAAAAATGCAAAATAATTCTATTATGTTTTTGAAAGAATCTGAAAAGATGATTCCTTTTTCTTTCTTTGTTTTCATTTTTTACCCAGCTCGCAAACAGTATTGAGCACCCAAATAAATATAATGTCTCATTGTTTGCATTCAAATGAATTTTAATTTTCCTAAGCATAAACAATACAACAAAATACTTTAAACTTTAGCAGTAAAAAATAAATTCTTAGCAAAAAATGGTAATAAATGCAATTTAAATTACTTTTTAATTTAAGTAAATGACAATTTAAAGTTATCTTGCTAATCTGCAACATAAATTTGAATATATATATATAAATGTTTCTGAAAAAAAATAATTACCAAGTCTAATCCTTTTGTACGACAGTAAGATAAATGCACGCGCAGTGGACCAGTTAAGGACATGTATGTAATTATTATGAAACTGTTAGAGAATTCCAAAAGATATATATATATATATTTAGAATTGTCCTATCCTTCATGTATCAGAATAAACATTCAAAGTTTCAAATATATTCTTCAGAAAAAATTTAAAAAAAATGTTACCTTCCTCTATGCTCCAGTGGTAGTGGGCCGAATCAATTTCTGATGCACGAATCTTTAATTTTTTGGCTTATCCAACAAATTATTTATAATATAATAGAGTATATCAATAATAGTTTAATTTTAAATAAGACATAATATTAAAGAAACAACTTTTTAAATAAAAACTTATCTCTTATTGAAATCTCTTAGAATTTGCCAAAAAATCAGTTTTTGAAGACACTCTAGAAAATAAACTAATGTACCAGCAGAAAAAAAAAATAACCATTCCAAGCAGTTTATGGAACGTTAACATTTAAGGATGTTAGTCAATCAGATTTCTTTCAGTCGTTTTTCAGAACTGCATACCGGGCTTGTTTTTAAACTTTAAAAATTAGTGATCCACTAAGGTGAATTTACCTTATGTGAGCTCGTTTTATTACTCTAGCTCTGTCTTTTTCTGGATAGTTCCATGTTATTCCTGTAACTCTAACTATGCGTATAGGGCATTTTTCTAACAAACGAGGTATTTGTTGGACTAAAAACCTTGCATATATCGAAAGTGTCAAGACTACAAGCTCATTTATTAACCCATTTGTGTCTTATTTTATGTTTTCTCAAATTTGTTGGTAAAATCACTTTAAAATGTCGCAAAATGAACTGAAAAATACAAAAAAAAAATTACGCTAAAATATTTTTATATATATTTGATAAAATGTAAGCGTACTAAATATAGGAATATGCATAAAATTTATAATAGTATAATATGCATAATTACATGTTTTGTCTAAATTTATATAAAATAAGCTTTGAAATTGTATATTATCTACTATAATTAGTATTTTTATGAACTACTAAAAAAATATATTTATTTCTTTACAGAGACTAATAACATTATAAGTATTAATAATAATAAACTAAGAATAATCGTATTTGACGATTAAAAACAATTTATTTCATAATCATCTTGAAAAGAAATTTACATAAATAACTGTCCACTAATTGGGTAATACAAATATATACCTAATTTTGACTAGCGCCCTATGTTTTGTAAGTTGCAATAATGCATAAAAAATAAGCTTGAACATATAATTTCACAATTTAAAAAAATACGTATTTCAAAGAAGTCTACAAGCTGATATTGTGACGTATTTATTTGGATCCTTGATAGGAAAAATAGAAATAAACTCACTTTTTACATTTCGCAATCTTGAAAAATTATTAATCTATAAACACCGAAAAAAGTCTTCATTTAAGCAAATAAATATCCATCTTATGCTGTCATCTCTTGGTAACAGATAAAGACATGTATAGATAATTATTTCATACTGTTTTCATGTTATAAAGAAGACGAAAATGATACAAATTTATGAAAATTCGAAGCGTCCCAAAAATGGGACGCTAGGCATAAATGGGTTAAAATAGTTTTTTTCTGTCAAACTTCCAGTAATCCGTTATGCTTTTATTTTTACATACACCATATTAAAATATTCTACTTTTTAAACTAAATACGAGAGACATATTATGTAAAACAAGATTTTTAAATGAAATTTTTTGAAATGTTCATAACGATAAATAACAATTATTATAACACATGAGATTTGATAACGTAAAACAAAATTCATTATTAATCTAAATAATTTTTAAGGATTTCTAAAACATTCACGCTTTAAAAAAAGTAACTTCGGTATAAAAATATTTATTTACAGAAAACATAATATTATTTATTCTAAAAAACTTTAATAAAGTTCAAATGTTTTGTATTGTAAGTATTCAAAATACTTCATAGTTTGTAGGATCACAGAGGTAAAGCAATGAAATAATTTGTGACAAATAATATCATAAGATGAAACGCAATTTTTCACCTCGGTTGAACATAAAATATATAATGTGTCCACAATCTTACTTAAAAGGCGACTAAAGTAATGAAAAAGATGTTACAGGTTTAAAATATACATTTTATTTAAAAGTTCTTAGTACTTTCAAGCCTTCCAGGCTCATCATCAGAGAATATCTTAATATGGAAATCGTTAATCATGGAAAGTGACGTATGAGAAACAAAGTGATGTCATAAAATAAATGGAACTGCAATTAATAATAATGATATATATTTCCTCTAATTAAATTCAATCCAAGAAACTGCTATTGCTACTCCTACTTTCAACTCTAGTAATTATTGGCTCTCTCATTTTCAAAACAAGGTGACGTATTTGTATAAATAAACAACATTTAATTATTAAGATATTCTCTAATGATGAGCCTGGAAGGCTTGAAAGTACTAAGAAGTTTTAAATAAAATGCATATTTTAAACTTGTAACATCTTTTTCATTACATTAATCGCCTTTAAAGTAAGATTGTGGACCTTTTTAATGTTCACATTATATATTTTATAATTTGTGACATTTACAAAAAGAAAAAAAATCACAGTGCATAAAATTTAACTTTAGGGAAAGAAAAAGTTTTGAAAATTTTCTAAAATATGAGATACGTTATTAAGTCATATGGATTCTTCTGAGGTATGAAATATACAATTCTTAAACATTAAAAAAAAATATGAGATAGGAAATTTCCATATTAGACAAATTCTAATATATATAAACAAGTGTTTCAGTTTTCACCTAGTCTTCTTTATTATACAAACGTTCCAGAAAGCTTCAAAAAATATTATAAATTATGCTTAACATTTTTTGCACAAATTAGTTGCGTGGATTTCAAACTAATTATCGTATAGACACGCAATGTAGCGATTAGTAAACTATTGTATTTGCTATTGTTTGTAAGATCGTGAAAAAAAAATCAATTATAAGATTTTCTTTATTGCATTTTTGTTTTGTTACTTACTAACAAAAAAAAAATAAATAAATAAAATTGTACATATAAAATTTAATATATATTAAGAATATACAAATGTGTCAACCGTAAAGTAAATACTTCATAAACTGGAGTTCATTGTTCTAAATATCCATTATATTAAAATCTGACTGTGTGTTTGCATTTCTAATCTACTCCTTCCAGTGAATTATGGGTTAAAAATAGAACCAATAATTAGAAACAATTCGAGGATCTCATAACCAAAATAGGTGATTCCAAATAACCCTCGAAGTTTTGTAAACGAAATTAGTCTCCGAGATAATGATTTCGTTGTAAGTTTTAGCGACATTCCTACAATGCTGGCAATTTAATCATTCCATTGGTATGGATAAAACAGAGAAAATGGAAATAATAGGGTTTATTATACTTTTATTGGCGTAATTTTCAAATTAAAAGAAAATTATTTTGTAATGTAAAATATTGTTAAAATAATTTCATTATTAGATTATATTTTTTAAGTAAATTTCTATATTCAAGCTTTATGAACTAGTTTATTCCACAGATCAAAAATCGTCTGTGGAGAAATAGACATCTAGAATATTTAACAAACAAAACAAATATTTTTAGGAAAAACTTGGGGGCCAATTAAGTTATTTGAAATTATTTTTTATGTATATAATTATGTGGGATATCGTTGGAAACATCTCGTAACATCGAACACAAAAATATATTTGTTTTACTATTAGGTATTATATTTTCAGAGGTACCGTTGAAAAATTACTGCAAAAATATGTCCCCCCCCCCCCCATCTCTATTTTCAAATATACTGAAACTAAATTATGGAAAAATTAGGAGTACAAGGAGATTATTTAAACCTTGCAGGAAAAATATAGAGATTATCCCAGGTCACGTAGTGTTTGTGAAAATGGCTTTTTTCCATTACACAGAAATTTTACTTTGCGGGCGCTCACACGGAAAAAGCTATTTCGTTAAAGGAACTAAATATTTGGTTAATATAGCTCCATTCCCGTCCAAATATTTGGTTGGACTGACCAAATGTTGGTTGTTCTGCCCAAATGATTTTGTTAGTTCAATAAAATTTTATTGAACTGACAGAATCTTTGGGTCAGTCCAACCAAATATTTGGACTGAGTTATATTAACCAAAATTTAGTTCTTTTAACTAAATAGTTTTTTTTTTTTTTTTTTTTCGTGCAGAGAGGTATTTTAGAACCGCTTGAGGTATCTATCGATGTGCAATTATCCAAAAATCGCTGATAATGATTTCGAAAAAATAAATTGTCGGTGCTTAGTCGATATAGACATTAAAAACCTATCTAGAAAAAAAATGCGTTGCGGCCTAATGCGGTGTTCTAAATTTGTAAATTCCTTTCGAAGCACGTTCACCATAGTGCCAAACTTGAACGTTGTACAAGGTCTTTGTTACAGTTAATTCGAATCATACACTGTTAAAATTATCGTAAAAATTACCTCTGTTTTTAACGCTATCTATTTTCTGACCAATGAGAACGCTTCATAGACACCTATGGAGCGTTCTCATTGGTCAGAAAATAGATAGCTTTTAAAACAGAGGTAACTTTTTACTATATTTTTAACAGTGTAGTGACGTGTTTTTCATTACAACTGAATTCGAATGTTAAAAATTAATTCGTAGAAAATTTCAAGACATTAAAAGTCAGAAGTTTTGAGACAGCAATAGTTTATAACGCAGTATATAATTCCTTTATAACGATAAAACTTTTCAACTACAAATCACTTCAATTTTGTAATATTTCAGATAGTAATTAATAAATTTCTTCTACGGAACCGTTTGTACACGAGTGAAACTCGCATTTGACAGATTATTTTTCTCTCAAAGAACCGAAAGATCTCGTGCTATTTCAATACAACACTGTGGGTTGGCACGCAGTTAGTATTTATTTAAATCCCGTAACGCTGAATAATCATAAGATTATTTACAAAAATTTCAGAATAATTCAGTTATATCGCAATTGATAGAGTGATTAACAAACTTATAAAAAAATATTTTGGAATAAAATTCTTGATGTCGTTATCTCCAATTCTTTCATGGATCCAAATAGTATAATCCCATTTTTCAACTGTGTCTGTAACAAAATCGATTAGTTGAATGGAAATTATAAACTGCTGCCTTCTAAATTAACTTTGTATGGAAAGCAATAAGCAGCGTATTTGGGCTTTAGTATGTTGATACAAAGGGAAAAGTTTTATTATTAAAAACTATCAAAATACTCAACAATTGTTATAAGTGATAAACATAAATTTAAAAAAGGCAAAAGTACCTTTATTTATTTACATTTCGACATTTTTCATTGCATCAGACGGCAACATTCTCAAGAAAATAAAATGATAAAAATATTTTCACAAAAATTCAAATTGAAAAACTAATAAACAAAAACAAAAAAAAATCACGCGGACACAAGGATAATGAAATTAACAATTAAAACAATTATTATATCATATTCAAGGGTGGAGTAGCACAGTTGAAGTTTATTCCAACAGAGCGAAAAATGTCCAGACCAGGGATCGAACCTGGATACTTGGAGTGCCATGCCAATGCCTTACCTGTTAGGCTATCCGGACCGATACCTGGCTGACATAATTCACTCTTATTAGTTGAACTTGGCTGCGAACTGCAGCGCTAGTTTCATTCATCCGAGCTATAACTATAGCATTTACATGATGAAACTACTTTAACACGGAAACTCCTGTATACCATGTAATTAGTATATATTAACAATTAAAAATATAAAAAATGAAAATTTGTGAACGAGAATTATTTTAAATTATTGCTTCATGATTCTGTGTAGCATTTCTTTCCAAATTTTAAGGAGCTCTATGCACTCTGAAGTGGAGAGAAATGCTACACAGAATCATAAAACAATAATGTAAAGTAATTCACATTCACAAATTTCCATTTTTTATATTGCAGTTAATTTCATTGTCCTTGTTTTCGCGTGATTTTTGTTTTTGTTTACTAGTTTTTCGATTTGAATTTTTGCGAAAATATTTTTATCATATTATTTTCTTCAGAATGTTGCCGTCTGATGCAATGAAACATGTCGAAATTTATTAACTTAAGGTAGCTTTGCATTTTTTTTAATTTGTGTTTATCACTTATAGCAATAATTGAGTATTTTGATATTTTGAAGTGATTTTTATATATAGATTATTGAAAACTATTTAGAAACTATATTTCGCCCTATCACTTGTGTTAATTTTTTGTGTATCTGTATACATACATGTGTATATACAGTCGGACCTTGTTATCCCGACACCCGGTTTTCACGTCACTCCGCTTATCACGTCAGTTTTTTAGTCCCGATTTTCTGTATAGGATTTTAATGAAAAAAAACCTCCGGATTTTACGTCGATAAATAATTTTCAAATCCGGATATCCCGACGGTTTAGGAAAATTTTTCATTTTTCATATTCCATCTTACAACCACGGAAATTAAGCGGTAAGAAATGTCTTTTCTAAATTTTTCACAAAAGTGTCTAAAATACCCATTGAGATAAACGAGAAATTTTACTTTTATCTGAATAAATAAATTCACACACTATGAATGACCCACTCCAGATAGACGTATCAATCTACTCGCGGTCTTTCAGTTCTAGCCAGGTGGCGCTTTCTTGTGGTTAGACGGCGTTTTTCATCCGACTAAAACCGAAGTACTGCATTGCATTCCATTGAAACGATCAGAAATTACCTAACATCCATTACTGAATACACTGTAATCAACGAATATTGATTACAATGCATTGTATAATATTGAAAAAAGAATTGTAGGAAGCGCATCTAGGGATAAGCAACTCTTAATTCATCCATATCTCACGTAACAGTAAAAAACAAAGTCATCATAAATCTGATTTTTATTTTTTTCAATTTTGTTTTTCTGTATATTTTGTTTAATAATAATGTTTTATTGCTTAAAACTACAAGAACATTTATGAACTTAAAATTGTCTTAAATTAATTAGTAATACAGCTTTTTGTAAACATATTCTTCTCCAACTCCGGTTACCACGACACTCCGCTTACGACGACACTTTTTTCTGGTCATTTGAGTGTCGCGATAACGAGGTTCGACTGTATATACATATGCACATTAGAATGAATGTACATTATATCTGTTATAGAAATTTGTGGTAATTTTTTTTTTGCATCTTCACATTAGTGTTTACTGTAACAAAAGACGCATCATTCTAAATCTACGAAAATATAACATAGCCGTGAACGAAAATATACAATAACCTCTTTCGAGTTACCCATGATTCCGAAAAGCATTCTTTATGATAAGAAAACCCCAGAAATCAACATAATTTCGAGACTCGAGGAATCATTTGTAAAGACAAAGTTTCTTTTGCTGCCACTGAATTTCTGGAAAGTTTCCGAGCAGTTTTTATAGTGTACTAATCAGTTTTCTCAAATCGTAATACACCATATTATTAATTCTCAGTTAACCCTTTATCTACTGGCGGTACTTATAAGTACCATTAAAATAACTTTTTATAAAATTCATTTAATACATCAATTAGTTGTAATACAGTTTAGAGTGAGTTATAGATGCATTACTTTATCTTGTTCCAAAAGCATTATGGGTTACACAGAACAAAAATATTTTTAAAAAATGATTTCTTTTTCATTTGCATCTTTTCAGCTTTCTTGTCGTTGGGGGGGGGGGGGGGGGGATTTTTCAATTCCGAAACATTTCTATATTTCCATTGTAAGAACATTATATGTGTGTGTTTCCTAATTCTACAAAATACTAAGAAAAATATTTAAAATAAAAGATTTGAGTGGAATTATAAATATTGCACAAAATCCCTATACATTCAAATTTAAGTAATACTTTTAAATCCTTCAATCCTTCTAAAATCCTTCTAAAATTTATTAAATGATTATGTAAATCTTTTATTGTAGTTTCAAAAATTAACGAAAAATGCTTTAGAAGATAAAATTTTGATGAATTCATAATTCAGTACATAAAGAATTAAACATTTTCAGCTGCGTAACTGAATTTATACATCTAACAAGGGAACCACTTTTGGTGTTGCTCGCGCCTAGCATTGAGACCTGGGGCATTTTAAAGCCCTATATGAAGTTATATATATATTATGAAGTTTGAGAATCGATAAAATTTTTCTATTAAAATAACATTTCTTGATTATACAGCAGCATATTTTTCTGAAAATGCAATTTTCGAGACCACTTATCGGAATATTAACATTGAATTTTTTTAAAGAAAAGCATTTAAAAATAAAAATTAGTTAATAATAAGTATAAAATATTGAAAATTCCTTCAAAAACCCACGAATTTGATTTCGAAAAATTGCAACTTTATATTCTTATTTTTGGCGGGGAAACAGTTGGCGTTTATTATCAAAAGTAGAGTTTTCCGGCAACCCTAACCAAATGTCATAGCTGAATTTGTAATTGCTAGAAATTGCAGTCCGACCTATTTCGCCACAGTAATTTTTCTAAATTGTGTAAAAATATTAATTTTACCGAAGGACCATTTCATACAGCAACATTTCATTTTAAACATTCGAAACTTTATTTCATTCGATTTCAAAGAAAATAGTTTGCTTATTTTGTATTTCACAAAAAAAATAGTTTTCAATGATCTTCGAAGCTTTTATAGAATTATATTTATTACTTATATATTTATCGTCTGCATAGAAAAAAAAAATTAAAAACCTAATATTTGTTTCTTATGCTATCAATTATAAAAAAAAATCGCAATCTGATAAAATTCTAGTAATATGTTCTGTACATTTTCTCTTTGGATAAAGCGGGCGGAAAAATTGTAGCGCCCTATTTGGCGACTTAACTTACTTTTGGCGTGAAATAAACAAATAAATATGTAATAATAAAAAATTAAAAGTATAAAAAAGTATATAAAATATTATTTTAACAGAGAAATTTTTTCGGTTCTCTAACTTTTATGTGTAGAGCTACAAAACGCACCAGGTCTCGATGCTAGGTACGAGCAACACCAAAAGTGGTTCCCTTGTAAGAGTAACAAAATTTTACCAGTTTTAATGTTATTGTAATAACGTTAATTTACCAAGTTTGTTTCTAAAGCGTATTTGTTGAACATGAAAATGTTTACTCGAAAATTCATAGCATCCTAAAAACTATATTCTGGGTTGAAAGAACAATGACGTAATCTTTAAAAACTACTCGGAAACACTCTAAAAAGCCGTGGCAGCAAAAGAAACATTTTTTTTATATATAAATGCTTCTTTAATAATAAAACAGCTGGACATTTACAACATGAAAAGTCACCATATTTATAAACGTGAAAAATAAAAAGCTGCAAGTTTACTAAACGGTGTATAAAATGTTGTAAAGTCATTAAAAGCACATTAAAATAAATTTAAGATATTCAACGTTTCCATCATCGTCTGTGACCTTCATCAGGAAAATGTTGACGTAATTCAGAACAAAACTGTCTTGAATTTAAAAGGTTCGTTATATTTCCTGTCAGTTATCGCTTTAACCAATTACAAGAAAGAAAACCTGTAGTGGCACCATCTATCAGACATAAAATAGAATAAAATTTCAAATGATTGAAGGAAGGATATGCCATGACGTCATCTATCACGTGAAAACAGAATAAAAGAAAATCGAATGAATAGTGTGGCATGCAAAGGCTACATCTATTGTAAAGTGATGCAAATAAATGCAGAACTGAAAATAAAAGGGACAAATTTTGCTAAAACCAAAAATATCAGTGCATACCCGACGTTGAAAAAATTTCAACGTCAAAATTCATGAAACTGATAGGGAATAACCCTGGTATTGCTTAAAAAGAAACTGTGTATGCATTTTAAAATTCGACTTCATTAAGACAATTGAATTTGATTTTAACTTATTATAAGACAGAATTTTGATGAAAATCGATATGAAATTCAGAATAATATCTCTAAAAAATTAACTATTTAAAGGATTAAAAAAACAATACTCAGATTTTATTGTAATGCAGTTTTACGCGATTAAAACACGAAATCGAGGAAATATCTAAAAAATTAAGACGCAAGCAGCATTTTAAAATTTTGTTTTAAAATTTTAATTTTTTTTAAAGATCTTAAAATTATAATAAGATTGGAAATATTTTTAAAGTGTTGTATATACTTATGGAGAAATGTATATTTGCATAAAATTTAAATGTCTATTATGAAAATTAAAAGAATTTTTTTAAACGTCCACCATCCCCTTAATTGCGAAATTAACAAACTTATAAGAAACAAATGTGAATTAAAATTCTTGATATCGCTATCTCTATAGCCCGAAATAATCATATTTCTCTCTCTGCCTGTGACAAAATCGATTAGGTCACAGTAAAAAGAAAATAACAAGTTGCTGCGTTTTGAAATTAGCTCCGCTTGAGTGGAAAGAAATAAACAGCGTATTTGTCGATACAATGGTAACAGTGTGAAATGCATATGCCATTTGTCTGAATCAATTTTTTTATGAATAGGAGTGTTTTTCCGCTACTACCTGCATTCATTTTTTGTGTATGTACATACGCACATTTGAACATACATTGTATTATAACTGTCTCAATGTATCTGTATGAAGAAATAGATACTAGATTTAGGGTATATTACGTACTATCTAGCTATATATCTCTGTAAATCGGCAGACAATCATTTGAACGGAATAAAATTTTCTTACGTCTTAATTTTAATTTTATTCATTTAGATGCAAAATAATTGTAATGGTGAATTATTGAAATAAATGCCTGTTACCAGAATTTACAAACAATTTAATTTAAAAGTAATAATTGCCTTTCTTTATGTCTATTACAAAAACAGCAATTTATTCAAACGTTCCGATAGAATTTTGACAGTTGGGGATTAAAATTAAGTGGTATAATTAATGTACCAACACCCTTTAAATGCTTAAGAAAACGTATATTTCGAGGATTTTTTTATTATTAATATTTTTTAGAAAAATAAAATATAATATTTGAAAAAATCTTTCTGTATTTTGCTTTTTTACATTACGTTATGTGATACGCTCAGATTGCGTCTTAAAAAAACGTACAATATTGAATAAATATACATATTTTTAGTTTCGCTGTAATACAGAATGTTGAAAAAACATAAAATACTAACAGTATCTTTATAGCATTTTATTATTTTTTTTATTTTTATATTATTATTATTATTATTTTTTTTTTTGCCATTTGGTTAGGAAATTTTCATGCTTACGTCCGACAGCGTAAACACAATTCAATTAAATATATTTCAATTTTCTTTGTAATACATGCTACTATTATACATACATGCGTATTAAACTACACTGAAAGAAAAAATATACCGCCTTCATCTAGAACAAATAGGAGTCACTTTCTAAATACATAAATTAGAAATATAGATTTCCGAGTTATGCGAATAAGGTAAACAAATAAACTGAACAGACGAAATGATCGAGAATTTCTGGTCTATATCACTGTAAGAAATCACAGATGTTTCTTAATCTGCAAAAATGTACTATAATCAAGAACGAAAATATACTAAAAACTCTTCCGAGCCAACTATGATTCCAAAAGGTGCTCCTTTATCTTTAGAAACTTCAGAAAACTATTTATTTACTAAATTTAAAGAAGGATTTATAAAAATAAACTTTTATTAGCAGCCCGTAATTACCGGAAACGTTTCTGAGTGGCGTTTATAGTGCAAAAATTAGTTTTGTCAAATCAGAATATCACTTTTTCTGATGCTATCAATTCTAAGGTAAATACTTCGATATTCAGAAAGCATGTTTAACAGACAAACATACGAAATTAACAGTATTAACATTAATATGAAAATTAACATTAATTTGTGACAATTGCATGCACAATTCAGCTGAAAATGGTTACTTGACGATTGATAGAATCCGAAAAACCGATTTTCCGGGTACAGAGAACTTGCAGATTAATACGTTGTAAAAACGTATTAATTAGACGTAATAAGAACGTAATAATTAGACGTTCGGGGAATGGATTTTTGACGTTTTTGAAAAATGTGGGATTTTTTTAGCGAAGAGAAAGCAAGTCCCAGATCTGGAACTTGGCGGGTGAGTACAAGTACTTCCGGCCTATAAGTAAAAAAGTCAAGTTCACAGTTTTCCTTGCTAGAAAAATTTCCTTTTGTAAACGGACAAAATTTTGAAAAAAACTGAAACGTTATGTTTAAATTTCACCAATAACGATTTATTTTCGGAAACTACTCTATTACCAAATTTTTAGCCCAATGTATTCTGTGCAAATTGCTTTAATCCGCACTTGAATTGAAGAAATAAACAATGAATTATTTACAATTCCGTAAACCCTTCATGTGAGAAAATTGCCGCAGACGATGAAACAAAGATGCCCGCCATGCACAAACAAAAATTAATAAAATTAAAATAATAGACATTTTGTACTTCCATCATGCTAGGGTTGTTCTACAAAAAAATTCAGATTTTTAAAAAATGGTCAAGCAACGAATAAATGATTTTCTGGACCACTTGAAATGGATTCACTCGTGAGAACTGTGATGGACCTCTATGATTTTTTTTTCCTGAATTTATTCTTCAACCATCGATGAGTGTCTTCTACGCTTAGGGTTATATTTACTTCCCACCATGCACAATGATATTGCAAATTCTGCTTTGAGGCATTATCTCCGATTGATGATCATTAGCATTCCAAACTCTTTTGTAGAGAAGCCATGAGTTTGCTATAATGAATTCACGCAATTAGTAAAATATTCGTAGATACTATTTGCGACTACGAATATTGATTTTGTAGCGGGGCGCTACGTTATCCAAATCTGTCAACTCCTCCGATATGTTGATTTAATTCCTTAATCACGTATGGACTATCTATTTTAATGATCTTCTTTTGACTCCTGTCAACACGACTGTCTTTTTTTACAGAATTTGTTCCGGCAAAAGTAGATATAGGTTCGTGACGAATTTATTGTCTGTCCAGACTAGTGATGAAATGTCGATGCCATCTACAGTTGTAGTATATCCTATTAAGAACCCCGATCTAAAACTTTTAAGGGTTTTTCATCGGGTAATTTGCACCAAGGAATTCTATTTTTTCTGACTGTATACCCAATGTATGGATGCCAGTGTTTGCCAAATGTACAATAGGTACTAATGTACAAATGTAATAGTTTTAAAAATGCAACTTATGGTTTACTGATGTTGGTATTCTTCTTCACAATCTATTGAATACATTGCTTGATGGGCCAAAGTCGGGTTCAGTAATTGGTCCCGTTAGCATATTTTCTTGACCTGAATATAATTCTGAGTTACAAGCATTCCTAGAAATACCAGCAAGTACAAAAAGTTTAAAGCCCCATTTATGGGTTTTATTTTTCATATATTCTTTCATGTGATGTCGAACTTTCGTATTGCACCTTTGCACTGTAAAAAAAATCTGTAAAGTTACTAACATATTTCTCGGAAACTGGGATTCCAGGAACTTTTTATGTAACGGCAACAGCAAAAATTTCTGTAACAGCATCTGTTACAGGAATTTTTCTTGTTGCCGTTACATAAAAAGTTCCTGGAATCCCAGTTTCCTAGAAAAATTTTAATAACTTTACAAATTTTTTTTTTACAGTGTGCTTATCAATTGGGAGATTTTGCTTAAAAGGGTTAGAAGCAAAATGATTGTTTAAAATATCGATGATGTTTGTGTTAATCGATCATGTTTCGTATCATCTCGAGGTAGGTGTTTTTGGTTGTCATTGAAATTAATAAATTTTCGGATTTTCTCAAACTGATCTCTCCTCATTGTGTCCTGAGTTAAAGGAAAACCAAGTTCATGACTCCAATGCGTTCGAACACTGGGCAAATGCCCTAAAGACACGTATAATATTATCCCCAAAAATCGTCTTAAGTCTTGTGATGTGAAATTCGTAGGTTTATAAGGATCTTTTTGGCAGGCATATTTAATTGCGTTCACTGACAATGTTTTCTATAAGCTCATCCAAAGAGAAATATTTGAAAAAAGCTAGTGGTGTATCCAACTCATTCACGTTTGGGGAATATTCTCATTTCCACTAAACTTTATCTGGTTTTCATTTACCTTTATGTTATCTTTTTTCAAATAATCTACCTGTTTGGCAGTCTACATTACTTTGAAATCTCTTTACTGCATTTCGGAATAGCCATTTCAATATCATTATGAGAGTAATTATGAACGAATTCTTCTATTTTGTTTTTGAGTCAAATACTTTTTTGGAGGCATTCTAAATATGATAGAGTAAAATTTGCAGAAAGTAAAATGTAGAAAAATATCTTGCATACATTTTAAAACAGTGAACTACAATTATAAACAGATAAAAAAATAAACTACTTCTATTGAATATAGAAGAAAGTAAAACTAAAACTACTCATTGTTCTCCAGGCTTAGTGGAACACTTATTGCCTGTTGTTGCCAATTGGCAACACACGCAAAAATCTGCTTACAACAAATATATTACAATTAAATATCCAAAAATAATCATAAATACGTTCGACATAATTTACTTTTCCATGTAATAAATTTTATTTGATCACTACAGAACAAAATAGTGTATTTCACAAGCTTCCAAACAAAACAAAAAGACCATGTAGCAACAATTTAAAAAATAAATCTATATTTATTCATAAACAACGTTAGTGCTGCCATCGGCATGTTGGAAATTGATTTAATAATATATTCTATATGTATTTTATTGGTAACATTAGCCATTAGAGCTTCAATATTATTCTAATAGTATTTTAGAAGGATAATCTAGGTATGTTGCCAAAAGGCAACACCCGGCATTTAAGGGTTAAAACTAAGTGATAGCCACAATGTTCATTGATTTTAGAAACAGTTATTTACACTGGATTAAATTTAAAAAAATTAATTTACCTCGAAAAGTGCATGAATAAACATTGGGGACGGTAAGACTATAAAAAAATCCACGACGCTTGCAACTGATATTTAAATGCTGATTTAAATTCTGAAGTAAGTTTCCTGTCAAATAATTTTAGCCATTCTTTCTCTAGCATAAGAAAAAGTTAAAAAAACATTTTGTGGCTGCATCTGAAGTGATTTTCTGAATAATTTTAAAAGAGTGACGATAAGGAATCTAAAACCCAGGGACAGAGTTAAAAAAATAATAACAACCGTAAAAATGTGTGAAAGTTAATTTTTTGCTATGTATTTATATAAAACAGTAGTCTCAGTTTCAGAAAAAAATGACATCGAATTACTTTTATTGAAATAATTTTATACAGACAGCTCCAAACTTAAAAATCAGCATCAGGGACACGGGACAGTATAGGAATTTTGTGGTATATTTGGATCCCCCCCCCCCAACATCGTCCAAAACTTATTTATCTCGTTAATATTGTTATGCAATCATGCAATGGGATGTGTTCCAGAATAGAAAATTAAAAAACCCCAAGAATATCAACTAAAATAAAAATTATTAGTCAGGGACTTAAAAGTCAACAGATTGTGAGAATGCCTCATATACAATAAATATTTCCGATTTTTCCATAATTCCGAAAAACTCCAAAGTGACTACTATCTGAGACATTTCTGAAGTCATTTTTATTTGTAAAAGCATGAAATTTAGCCCATATGGTTAATCAGACATTAAAAACCCGAAAAGTGTTTCTCATTGTTCTATAAAGTGTAAAGATGTTATATTTAACCCTATAGGCGGCTGTTGGAGAGTGTTTTCCTGTTTTCAAAAATCATATTAAAATGTCTATAGAAAAAAAATATTTTTAACAGACTTATGTTTTGAAATATATATATATATACTAGCATTTACAAGCATTCTCCAGACTTTGATAGGAAGAAAATGGAGTCAAAGTTGACATTTTGAATCGCGTTTTAGAGAGACATGGGTTGGTCATCAAACATTTTATTATAATTCAAGATCAAAAAATAAAAATCACTGTTCGCTTCCAAATGACTTTAACAGACATGCTTGAAACTTTTATGCTTTTACATTTAAAAGTATGACTCCATGAATCTGTCAAAAATTTAAGTGTTGTTGAAAGAAGGGGGAATATTTGTTTTGAAAACAGCCTTAATAAGAGAGCTGCCTTCTTTGAAAGACTCTGATACTGAAACAGCACACTTCTTTCTGATATTTTAATCTGTTTCCCTTTCTTAATATCATACAAAAACCATGAATCTTCATATAACTGCCTGCAAACGACATGTTCTTCTAAACTCATGGATTTTTTATCAATTTATTTTATATTTGCTGTAAATTTTTAAATCCCTTGGTATTTTCGAAACTCAATAAATAAAAGAAAAGAAATCTTCTCAATAAATTTTAAAATTTATTAATCATTTCATGAACTTAACCTTACAGGATGCCCATAACTTTTTTCGGGGATTCTTTACTTCATTACATTTGTTTTAAAAACGTGATTAAAAATATCATAACATACACTATACGGCCATTAATCACCGGAAACATTAAATTTTAGGCATTTTGTCGAATATTTAAAGATATACTTGTCGGATTCTTCTGGAACTTCAATATTATAACGAAAATGTTTGATTTCATATTATCAACGTCGGTTTGATAAGGAGGACAATTAGGGTGCGAACAAAAAATCAAACAAAAATAATAATATTTGGCATCACACTTTAAAATAAAATGCCCAAAATAATTTATCGCTACAACATACAAATATGTGGATATTGTACAATATGTATATTCATTTGCGTAAGAATAGCACTTTTATCAGGGGTCGTACTCTTAAGGGATTTTTTCAGGACAAATATCACTATTTGTTTATAGAAAAATAAATCTAGGTTAAACGCGCGAAATTTCGCCCTATTTAAGAAGAGCTTTTTCCATTAGAAAATGCTGGTCGAAATTTCCTGGTCGTGAAAATTCAGGACAAGTACGACTCTGTTATATTCATGGAAGTATAACGAATTTTTTAAAGGTTAACCGGGGCTCGCACCGTTCCTAAAATTTTCGCACTTTGCTACCAGTATTTTAAATAAGAATTCTTCGTGGTAAATGCCTTTAACATCTATAATAGATTCATACAACAAAGATTATAATTTTAATTTAGTGGTAGCAAAGAGCGAAAATTTTAGGAACGCTGCGAGCCCTGGGTTAACATATTCTTGCAAGTTTTCTGTTAATATCATGCAATGTTTTAAACCAAATTTAACGCCAGTTTCAGAAAATTTGGCGTATAGTGTATTCGTAATGTACAACTCAAAAAGTATTTTTGATAATACGAAAAAGTTACATATGCTTATAGCTGCAACTCAAAAGCTTATTAATCAAGTAACGATTATAATCACATAACAAATAATTTTTAAACTTCATCTAATTCATCAAAACATTAACAATGAGCCATGTAATCTATCTAACTTTTTGCTTATATTTTTCCTTAATAACGTTTTGATAAATTTTATAAAATTTTAATGTTAATTATCTGATTATAATCGTTATTTCATTAATAATGTCTACAGTTGCAACTTTACTCATATGTAACTTTCTTTGTGTTATTTAAAAAAAAAAAAAACTTTTTGAGTTCAACTTTACGATTGCGTAATAAGATTTTTCATAATCATCTTAAATCAAAAGTTATGGAGTAAGGAAACCCCGACAATAAATTATGGACACGCTGTATATCTACGAGTCAATGATTATTTACGACACACTCTGTATCCTCTCAATTTTGTGAAATCAGAAGATCTCTCGCAGCCCCTAGAACAATTTAAAACTGTACGCACTTGAAAATTATATCTTAAAGGGTAGCTAGTAAATTAATAGTACCAACTTTGTTTATAAACCATGTCGATTTAACAGCAAGAAGATCCTTTTTTTTTTCAAGTGAAATCTATTAAGCGTTTGTGGAAGTTTTCCAACCTGTAAGCATATTTTATGAAGCTTTTTTAATATCTAGAAACGAAGTAGAAATATGCAGGCTTTTGCATAAAAATCGCATATTTTGAACCTTCAAAAACCAATATTTTATTAAATTTTATTGAAAAGTGTGTCTTCTGAGCTTGCTTTTCTTCGAAATTGTGTGACGTTTCGCAATGCCAGTATAGAATAATGAACAGAAAATAACCTTAAAACCTACGTAAGTCCCTAGGTCTTGGTAGATCGTTTTTTCAAAATTTTCACTTTTAATAAAGTAGTAGACTATCAAACTTAATTTATCAATTTTCAAAAGAAAATTCTGATTTTGCTTTGTATATAATAAACGATCGAATTAAAAATTTAAATAATGCATAGTCTAGGACAAGTGTATTATAAGAGCTTTAATTTAAAAAAAAAGAAAGAAAAAGCAGAATTTGTCCGTTGCAAATTTTGGATAACTAAAGAAACATTGTTTCGATAAAATCGAATATAATGTTTTACAACGAGTGCCAATCGTTCGTCCATTGTGAGGTAAGAATTGCTATATGCTCTATTTCTTTTTTCTCAAACGGCTCCAAAAGAACATTTATGAAATGTCAACCGCTCTTAAAATGGCGAATACAAATATGCAGTTCTGTAAACCTAAATACTGACATTCCCCTTAAGTGTTTAGCTTAAAGACTTATCAGACTATTGAATTTACTATACGTTTTTTTTAAATAGAATTGTTAAATAACAATAATAATACATATAATTTTGAAATACAAATAATAAATGCATCAAATTTTGTCAAATTATTAGACCTCACATTAGAGGAGTTAAATTTCCGATGCTCTAGAAAATTATATCATAAAGGCTAACAAACAAATTAATAGGATCGACTTCTTTAATAAATTCAAGGTACGTACTCTCCTTGGAAATTACAAGAAGTACGAGATCACTATTTTATATTAGAGATTTTCCATTTAATATTTAAATCGTACAATTCACATTTATCTGCTTTAATCGTAGAATTTCTAATATTTTATGCAATAAAATACGGCGAAACAGGCTATTAAAATGTGGTAAAATTAGATGCACTCCGTAAATCATATTGATTTATCAACAAGAGATGATTCCTTTCAGAAGAAAACTATTAAGCGTTTATCTTTAGAGGAGATATTTATCAAGCTATAGGGCATAATACCTGTCTCTTTTAATTAAAATGTTGAAACAATGCTCATATGTGAGATATTTAACTTATTGTGGGTTAATCTTAAACAAATATTGTTACATTCAGTATTTTGTGATCACACAAAGCATTTAGAGCAAAATATATGCTTATATATATATATATATATATATATATTTTCTTTTTTTTACTTTTTAACAGGGGAAACATAAAATGTGTGTTTTATATGGTTCTTTAAATATTAAAGAAATTCCAAAGAATTACTGAACTCATATTCGAGCCGGTTCATGGGCAATACAAATTATTTAAGCAATTTTATTTAAATAATAATTTATGTAGTTGTATTTAAAATTTTGAAATATTTTTTCTTTTTCTTTTCTTTTTTATTTAATTTGAATGGTAGAAAATATATAAAAACTGGCGATCTAATAGCAGATATTATCTAGAGATCATGATTACCCATTATGAAAATCCCTTATCACTTCTTGGTATAATTTGCACTGTTATTTTAGGATAACTTTTTTAAAGAAAAGAGGAACACTGTTAAAAATGTGCTACAAACTGTCCTGCATTTGACCGTTTTTAAAGATAACAGTTACTTTTCATATTATGAAGCGTATCGTACCATATTATTGACCATATTATGGTCAAAATAGAGTTAAATTACAGTTATGTAGCCATTTTCTAGAAAAACTGTCGATTGTATTGCTGTGTTGATTGTTGATGTCCAATATTGCATCAATATTGAACAGTTTACTGCAGATTTTCAACAGTGTAGAGCAAAACATTTCGTAGCCTGGCTAATTTGAAAAAGGATGTATCGTCGGTACCATGTCAAACTATCCAATGTGAAAACAGTGGGATACTTTTGTTAAAATATTTCTTGATTGGCACCACTTTTCTCAAATGGTAAAATTCCCCTTGTTTTCGCCTTAATTAATATGTCATTAAATAAGGTTGAATAAGGCGAATATTACTATTTCAAAAAAGTGGTGCCGATCAAGAAATCTGAATTTTAAAAAAGTAGCCCACTGTTTTCACATTGTATAGTTTGGCATGATATCGACGATATGTGCACACTGCTAAGCATTTGCAGCAAACAATCCAATCATTCGACCTTTTTTATAGAAAAGGACTACATAACATTAATTTCAACGTTCTGACTATAATATATGCAATAACATACACTGTTAAGAATCTGAAGCAAACTGTCCACTCATTCGACCGTTTTAAACATAACGCTTACTTGACCACATTATGAAGCGTATCTGGTATAGGCACAGATTCCGAAAATTTATAAGGAGCCAGTGACTCCTAAACAGGGTTGTAAAAAACCCATCCCGGGCGGGTAGCTGGGTGGGTACCCGGGCAGCTACCCACTACAACCCTGGCCCTAAACCCAAATAATCCAGTGGCCACACTGAAAAAAAAACGAATAAAAGCAATACCATTTATAAGGGAAAAAAGACTCAGGAATTCAAAGAGAAAAATAATCTACACATGCACAAAAAAACCCAAACTAATTATCAAAAGTGTACATTTAATCACACAATTATTTTCATTCGGGATAAATTAAATATAATATAAATCTTAAGCTATGTACAGTCAGAAGATAAAGTGGGCAGGATAGACGTAAAGAAATACAGTGGGGATTATTAGGAAAGCAATATTTCTTATTTTCATTTTGTCATACAAGAATACATATAAAACAACTGAATGGGTGAGATTATTTTTCACTATAAAAATTAAAACATTTGTTTTTCGTGGAAAAAACGCGATCTTCTTCAAAAGATCGTGGGAAAAAACGCAAAATTCGCTAAATGATGGCGACTTAGACGCCGTAAATTAGTTGCCAAAGCAAAAACTTTAGTCGCCACGTGGCGACTGGCGACCGTGAATCTGCACCTGTAGTAGTAGCATCTGGTCGTATTATCGATTATATTATGGTCAGAATAAAGTTAAATTACGGTTGTGTAACCTTTTTCTATAAAAATGGTCGAATGACTGGACAGTTTGCACAAAATGTTAATAGTTCATTGTTAAACATTTGGAGCAAACTGTTCAGTCTTGCGACCGTTTTTGTCGCAAACGTTTACACAACCGTAATTTAACTATATTCTGATGACTGTTTTGTCCATTTAATGTTCAGAATAAAGTTAGATTACGGTTATGTGATCGGGTTTCCAAAAAACGGTCAAATGTCTGGGCAGTTTGCTGTAAATTTTTAACAGTATGCAGTCAGATACGCTTCATAATACAGTAGAGCCTCTTTTAACCGAAACTCTCGGTTAACCGAAATCTATTTTTAAAGCTTTTTTTTTTTTAATATCACATTCCTTGTGTGCAAGCGGTCCTTTTCGAGCCACGAGTACAGATAGATATTTGGGATCACCTTTCTTAGAATTCCTTTGAATTTAACTTGAGCTCCCGTAAGCTGCAGAGTGGACTAGAACATAGTAGGAGGAGGGCGAACCGGAATGTGTGAATGTGATTTAGCAGGTGTTTTTTCTATTTACCGGAATATTAATTAAAAGTGTACTGTGGTGGAGTAAGCAGTGAGAAAAGAATTCGAGAGTGTGGCAAAGAATTGTTATGTTTCAAACTGATATTAGTCAACGACATATGTGAAAGATAATTGCTGAAGTTATTCACTCAAGAATCAGTGCTTCGTGATGGAGCTTCAAAGGAAAGGCGATCAAAACTGCGACAAACAAAATTTGTTTTAAATTCTTGTATTGCGAAATAGGTAAAAGTGTACTTAATTTCAAAATAAAAATTCGGGTAATTTATTCTGGTTTCTATTGTTGTATTTTTATTAAGTACTTGTTACCATAATAAGAAATAGCGTATACATTTGTCCTTAATCTTAAAATTGAAGGATTCTCGGTTATCCGAAAATTTCGATTTTCCGAAAAATGGTCGGTCCCAATTACTTCGGATAATCGAGGTTCTACTGTATTATGAAGTAACCGTTATCTTTGAAAACAGATAGATGGACGGACAGTTTTCAGCAGATTTTCAAAACTGTAGAAAACTCCCTTAAATCCTCACGTAATACATTTTCAAAATATTATAATGAATTTAATTGAGTTAAATTTTGATTTTAAATGGATCTTGGTGCGTTATTGAGCTAATGAAAACCATTTGAGTTCCCATTGATATATTTTTTCTTAAATTTATACGATCTAAAGAATACAGAGCATTATTTTATTCTAGGTAACTTATACAGAATATTTCGAGTAATGCATTTCACGTTTGCTCGAAATCCAAAAACTCATATGTAGAATTAAAATACTGTAAACTGTAAACTGTAAAATTATTGCTTCGATTCAGATGAAATATTATTGTTTGTAGCCAGTTTTCTTTTAAAAACTACATCTCCAAGTCTGCGTTTCTAAGTTTGCTGCATTTCTGTATCATTCTCAAACAATCAGATACCCCCTGGTTTAGTTAAACAAGTTTTGTAAAGCTTTATGGAGCTAAAGAAATATTCATAGAATATGTCTAGTAAGAGTAAAATAATAATAAGTAAAATATATATAAGTAAAATATATATAAGTAAAATAATAATAAGTAAATATTTTAAAGTATCAGAATTGAAACTTAATGTATTGAAGCTTGAAAGGGGAAACCTATACCATAGCTGCCAACTCTTATGCTTTGCTCCTACCACTATATTTGAACAAAGAAATTGTCTTATTTAATCCTCGAAAACTGGAGATTAAATAAGGCAATTTTTTTCGTTCAGAAATAGTGGTAGAAAAAAGCGTAAAAGTTGGCAACTATGCTTTAATGGCAAGGCTGTTGTCTCGAATGATCGATACACGCAGAAATCAAGTCGAAAATTGTACGTCAAATGTGGAAAATGAAGTGCGTTCGTATTATAACTAGTTTTATAGTACGGACATATAATGTGTTAACATAAGTTATAATGCTTTTTATCATTAAGTTTTATAAATATTCAGACCTTCGTGCAATAGCTGTTGTACTCTTATGCAAAAATGCATGAATACAAAATTTATTACGATTATATATATATCAAATTCAGTAATGCGGAAATAATATGACTCTATATTAAATAGGGCGTAATCACCATGGCAATCTAAAATCATTACTTGTCACTGGATATCAATGAATTAATTACGCATGATAGGATTTAATAGATGGGGTCATTCCATGGTAACTTGCGTTACATTTAAAGCAATTTACTTCAGTAATTTTAGTAACATAACACCAAAAATAGAATTCAAAATATAAGGTTGACATAATTTGTTAATTAAACCTATTCAATGCTCAATTTAGATGAAAGTTATCTAATTTTTGTGTTATTTATTGAACTCTGGCAGTTATATTTATTATGTAACTGACATTACTGAAAAAGAAACATAAGTTACCATAAGAAATATAATATTCATTCTCATTTTCTAAGTAACTTTCATTCAAATTGAGCTTTGGATAGGTTTTATAACAAATCATGTCAACTTTGCATATGAATAATTTTTGGTGTTGCATTACTAAAATTACTGCAGTAAATTGCTCTACATGTAACGTAAGTTACCATGGAATGACCCTAGAATGAAAGAAACTTTTATTAATATCTTTTTAAGTTTTGACTAGATTTTCATAAAATTTGAAAAGACTCGACCAAATTCTGCAACGATTATATACATTAAATTTTAAACCACTCGGTTGGATAGTTTTTGCGCTGTTATATGCAGACAGACGGACAGACAGACAGACAGATGGACGTACCAGACAACGACTATAGGTGCTACGTATTTATATAATTACGACGGCACTTACAAACAAACTACCAAATGAAAAATATAACTGGGACTATAAGCGACCAATACAAAGAAGAAAGTGTAAGGTGGACGCACGGAACTCTTTAGTGTTGCAGAATTCATTTAAAAACTCAACAAGGGAGCGAAAGGAGTCAATCAAACATTGTTGACCCAGCACACATCACGGTGTGACCTGATACTTTCAACATGAAAAATAAGATACGTTCCAAGGAGTCAGTCAAACGGGAGCTACTAAGTTTAATGTATATATATATTTAACTGCGCTTTAATAAATTAAAAACTGGAAATTTAATTTAGTTCATTTCAGATTAAATAGCTGATATATTTATATACACTTTTTTGTTTTTTACGAAAGAACTATCATTAAATAGTGATTCCTATTTCAAACTTTTAAAAATAACAATAGAAAAATATCTGTAAATAAACTCGACTTCACTTTATTAAGAACTATATAGTTTTTGCACATAAAACAATTCATGTGCTTATCTTTTGCTGTTTGTGAGAAAAGGTACACTAATTTAACATGGTCGCTAGAGAGCATTACGATTGCCCATAAAGCGAGAAAATTGTCAATTACAAACAAATGTCCCTTTTACGGAAATAAATCTTTAAAATCATTTATATTAATTAAAGTAGTAATATAAAACTATTTATATTAAATATATTATAAATTTTTATTACCTTCAAAATAATGAAAGTTCCTTAAACAGATTTTTTTTTTTTTAATATTTCTTTTTTGTTGGCTACTTTATCACATGTAAAATATTTATGTGTTAGATTTTAAATATGTTGCAAAATAATTTTTAAAAATATATGCGTGAGTATTCAAGTTTTTCTTTTCGTGTATATTATTTTAAATTATGTTTTGGAAACTGATGATATGATTAAAAATCTGATATTTTGATTTGTTGATCCCACTTTTTTATATAAAAAATTTGAAGAAAAATACTTAACAGTAGAATTTTAAAAGTTATAAAGTAGTTTGATCTTTTGAAATCGTATTTTATAAAGTTTATTTAAATAATTATTTATTAGTACTTGCCTTGTGTCAAAAAAGTACATCGAATTTGCGAAATTAAAAAGATGTATTTAATTATGACTCGAAAATTTAAAGAATTATATGAAATAATAAATTCGCCTCCATCCAAAAGATATTCGCCCATTTCCAATAACTGGATAATATTGCAATCATTCGCACGATATCTATCCCCAATAGTGGAGTGTTGACATTTTGTCAATATTTACAAAAATATTAAGCCAATGTAAAATGAATAAATCATTGGAAATATTTCCGATACGCTACCAATAGCTCACAAATATTGGATTTACATTAGAAATAATTTTCACTGAAACGTCAATATTTAGTCAATATTGGTTTTATTAGAGTTATTATAGTTATTGACGTTAAATATTTTTTGCCAATATTGGAAAAATGTCATCACGCCTATTTTGGGGGCAGTATTTCATGACAATATTTAACCAATGTCTCAATACTTCGTTAAGATACAGCCAATATTGTATCAATATTGTTTTCCTTATTACCCTAATTTTGTATTCTAATTAATTTTACAATCAAGTTTTTTCTTTTTATTAAAAGTCATGACCACATGATATTACTGTAAGGAATATATTCAATAAATTTTACATGAAACATTTATTTAAATAAAAATGCCTTATTTATCTATTCTCCACCTGGACCGCGACTAGATTTTTTTTCATTTGAAATGTAAAAAAATGGGCTGATCCAATATCTTTGGTCATAAAATCAGTGAGTGAAATAAATCTATTTTAGACTGTTACATTTGAATAAAAATAATTGTCATATTTTCATGTTTCCGTTTCGCATTCGAGTAAACGCGAACTCATTTTCAGGCTTTAATAAACCATTCCAAGAATTTAACTCTATGCCTTAAGCACATTTCTGTAATTTATTCAAGACAAATTACAGCTTCTTCATCAATTATGTGACAACATGAAATTATTCTGAAGAGCTGGTGCAGTTTACGCTAGGCGCACTTGAAAAGATAATTTTAGAGGTTAGATAAATTTATAATATCACTATGGTTATTAAATCTGTTCGATTTATCTGTCAGGAACACTTAACTGCTGTTAATACTTTGAGGATAATATATTATGTAGATACCTTTAGCTATTAAACTATAGAACCCAATATCTCTATCAATTTTGTGCGAAGTAAAGCGAAAGCGCTCAATTATCTATATATATTCAGGCTGTTTTATGTATAATATGTATACATAATGTGTATACATATATATGTTTGAATGAATGAATATGGAAATATGTTTGTATGCTATAATTTTACAGTTTATTATCGTAAACTTAACAAGCTCTAAAAGTATTCTGAAATGTTACACCAACCATCAAAATTTGATAAAACTTTGATTAGCTTCCTCATAAATTATGTGACTACATGAAACTCACGACATTATTCTGAAGAGTTCGAAGAGGAAGAATTTAACGCTAGACGCGCTTTAAAAGATAAATTTTAGATGTTAGATAATATTCTAATATCACTATGGTTATTAAGTCTGTTTGATTAATCTGCCTGAAACAATTAACAGCTGTTAATACTTTGATGATATATATTAAGTACATACCTTCAGCTATTAAACTACAGAACCTGATATCAATATCAATTTTGTATGAAGTAAAGCGAAAGCACTCAATTATCTATATACATTCAGACGGTTTTATGGATACGAAAATACGTTTGTATGTTCTAATTTTACAGTTTATTAATGTAAAGTTAAGAATCTATAAAAGTATTCAAAAATGTTACATCACACATCAAAATATTGTAAAATGTTGACTTACTTCCTTATAAATTATGTGACTACATGAAACTCACGAAATTATCCTGAAGAACAGGAAGAGGAAGGATTTAACGTATGAGGGAGAAATTCCTATACTTTCAATTGAAGGATTGGCCTTTTCGTACATAGTTAGTACTTAAAATTCATCGCAAGAACCCATGAAATGAGCTCTCATCCCTTATGAAAACAAACTGCAAAATTTACATCTTAAGAAGATGTTTTATTTTTAAGACCCATGACAACAGTTTGGCAGGGGTGGCCCACCAAACGACAAGACGTGCTTACAGCCAAGAAGTCAAGAGCAGAATAATGGCATTACAAAGTTATTCGACGCCGACATTTTTCAAAATCTAAGCCAATCCGAGAATCCAATGAGCACCAGATATTAACCGTTAAATGAAATGCTACGGGGAGTTTTAAAATATTGGCGGAAATAATGACAGGGTTACAATCGCCAATATATCGTGCACAGTAACGCTGTGAATCGCAGACAGAAAACCTACAATATGTTTATATTAATCGTGAAATAAATACATTTGCGTTAAATTTATCGAATGAATAGAATGGGAAAGTAATTACATCATAAATCTTGTTATTTTAACTACGTTGCAGGCATGTGCTAAATACATAACGTACCGAAAAGGATTCAATCTTCTCAATTTTTTATTACTTATTTCTGCGATAATGAAAATAGAATAACGGCTGCAGAATAAACATGACAGGATGTATTTGATCGTGAGAAACAAAGAAGTTACTTTTAAATGGTAAAATTGCTATGAAATTTTTCAATAAACAGGAAAGAAAGGATAAAATTTAATTGAAATGTTACATAAAAAAACAATATATGATGTTTCATCGCAGATAATTTTAGATGTTAGATAAATTTATAATATTACTATGGTTATTAAATCTGTCCAATTTATCTGCCTGAAACACTTAGCCGCTGTTACTACTTTGAAGATAATATATTAACTATATACCGTTAGCTATTAAGATATAGAACCTAATATCTCTATCAATTTAGTATGAAATAAAGCGAAGGCACTCAATTATCTATATATATTCAGACGGTTTTATTTATACGGAAATACGTTTGTATGCTATCATTTTACAGTTTATTATTGTAAACTTAAGAAGCTACAAAAGTATTTAAAAATGTTACATTACCCATCAAATTATGGTAAAGCTTTGATGAGCTTCCTCATAAATTATATAATGATGTGAAACTCACAAAATTATTCTGAAAAGCCGGAAAATGAAGAGTTTAACGCTATACGCTCTTGAAACGATAATTTTAGATGTTAGATAAATTTATAATATCACTATGGTTATTAAATGTGTTAGATTTATCTGCCTGAAACACTTAAGTACTGTTAATACTTTGAAGATAATATATTAAGTATATAACATTTAGCTATTATACTATAGAGCATAATATCTCTATCAATTTAGTATGGAGTAAAGTGAAAGTACTCAATTATCTATATATATTCAGGCGGTTTTATGTATACGGGAATACGTTTGTATGCTATCGTTTTACAGTTTATTATTGTAAACTTAAGACGTTACAAAGTGATTCAGATATGTTACATCACCCATCAAATGATGGTAAAATTTGATTAGCTTCCTCACAAATCATGTGACGATATGGAACTCACGAATTTATTTCTGAAGAGATGGAAGAGGAAAAATTTAACGCTAGACGCGCTTGAAAAGATAATTTCAGAGTTTAGTTAATTTTATAATATCGCTGTAGTTATTAAATCTGTTCGATTTGTCTAAATGAAACACTTAAGTACTGTTAATACTTTGAAGATAAAACTTTTTAAATGTGTGTATTTTTAGCTTTTAAACTATACAACTTAATATCTCTTATCAATTTAGTGTGAAGTAAAGTAAATGCAATAAAAATTTTACATAATATATTTAGATAGTGCTGTTTTATGCATTCGGGAATACGTTTTTATGGTATTATTTTAAAGTTTATTGTTGAAAATTTAAAAAAAATTAAATGCTTTCAAAAATGTTACAAAAGTGTTACAAATTGTTACAAAAATCTAAAAAAATGAAAAAATAGACCATTTTGAATATTTTAATATCTTAAAATGTATATAATTTTAAAACACAATTTTTAAGGAGATGAAAGATATAAGTATGTTATTTCGTTTCATATATTTAAAAAATTAGAAAATGCAGAATTAATATTTATAGGGGCTTCGAACTGTCAGAGATTTGTAAAGCAGAAAGATGGTATGACAGCTTACGCGCACTATTATAAAATAAATTTTGCAACGAAAATGAAAATTTTGGGGCCTAATTATACGTCAGATTCTAATAATTAACCTGAACCGAAACAAAGTTGTATTTACAGCACTTTTTTTTATAATTTTTTATAATTTTAATACAAAGTTGAATTTAGCTAATATAAAATTTTGAAAATGTTAACAGTATAATCACATAAAAAAATATTTTTTGAACAATAAAAAGGAGATTTTAGGTTCCGTTTATACAGACTAGCATAAAACATCTACTTCGAAAAACGTAATAGTTTTTGAGATATTCTTATATCGTTATGCCCAAAAATGTCATTTTGAGTAAAATGACTTCAAAGTTTTGGAAAAGCCGTGTCAGCTATTGAGCGCGTACAATTCTAAAAGCCATAACTTATATTTTAACGGAAATTTCGAGGAAACAATTATATGAAAAATTCCAGAAGAGATAGGAATGTAAAATAAAAAATAAACAAAATTTTGAAACTTTAAGAGTCCTGATATATCTTAATTACTTAAAATGTTACAGCATAAGAATGAAATTACGTCATTTTCATATCACAAAATAGAAAATGTGTCATAATGGAATGAAAGAAATATCGCAAACTGAAATCCATATTTTCTACATACGGAAGTATCTCAGAATAATTTAACATATCACAGTGTATTTTAAACAAATTGAAAAACAAAACAAATTATTAACAAACCTCTTAATATAAAATTCAGAATATACTGTTGATGGGCGATAACAAACTTTTAAAAAACATATGTATAACAACTGTCTTAGGATATTTAAATAAATTCATTTTTCAAGAATAAAAAATTGAACTTCGTAATCATGAGCTAACTGATCAAAGTTTTGAAACACATACATTCTGCTCTTAAAAAATAGATGTATATTTCCTTCTTAAGATAAACCTTTGCAATATTGTATGTATAATCGTTGTCTACAAAAATGCTATTCTTTACCCTCCCAGAGAGCGCAATGTTCCGTTAAAAAATTATTAAAAAGTTATTTTTAATTGTAATACGAAAATGGCATCCGTAATGATATGGTAATTCTCATTGTTTCCCTTCTCTCTTCAACAATGGAAGTAGCCTGATTGCGAAGAATGTAAAAAATAAAACATAAAGGACATTTAAAATTTAAATTTAAATTTAAAAATTTGATCATTTAAAAAAAAGGGCGAGTGTGGGCACATCTACAAATAAATTGCTTTCATTTAAAAAAAGAATAATCAAAATCGGTTCATTAGAAAGCTCGGTCCAGGTGACTAAAAAAACCGTCTTATCTTTTAAATATACTTGGGGATCGTACCCGGGCTTCCCGGGTTAAATAATATAGGTGAAAACATTTTTTTTTAATTGAAAACTAATAATTTTTTTATATGCAATACATTTTTTAGATTGTCCACTTACATTAAAAAAGCATTTTTCATATGGAAAATATGAATTATACAATCAAATAAATTTTTGAAATTTATCAAAAGCGATATTTTCTTATTAGCCGCATGCTAAGAGTTATTTAACCAAGATTTTGCTACTTATGGCATCCTTTTATATTCTGATAATTTCAGAGTTTATACATGTCTGTTAAATTTGTGCTTTATTTATATTATTTTATTTATTTATTCACAGGGAACTTTTTTTAATGGACAAAATTTTTAATGGACATTAGCCGTAAGAGAATTATAAACTCTTTATTTCGTTTTAAGGGCAAACGGATTAATCTTTCGTAATCGAGCTCCGCGCGATATAGATAAATTAAAAAATATTTCATGCTTTAAAATTGTTTTTAAAACCATAGACAATCAGTAAATTGAGATGAACTTTGCAAACAAATTCCATTTGAAAAACAAAATCCTATTTGGTGATCTAAAAATTTAAATTGTACGATTACAAATATGTTCGATTTGTGTTTTACAATATTATTCTTTTATTTGTTCATAAAAGAAGTATTACTTTCGTTAATTTCTCTTTCACAAATATGTTAGATTGGTGGTTTTTTTAATATTATTATTTTATTTGTTTATAAAGGAAGTATTAATTTCGTTATGCAAAAATAGTCAGAAACAAATGCTGAAAAATGTTTGCTGCTTTATGTGCAAAATGTTTATTATTATTATGTATTGAAACC
Organism: Maratus speciosus; assembly: GCA_963932465.1. Lineage (NCBI taxonomy): Eukaryota > Metazoa > Arthropoda > Arachnida > Araneae > Salticidae > Maratus > Maratus speciosus. The sequence continues at coordinate 81,656,627 of OZ010793.1, read as the reverse complement.
GGTACGTGATAAGATAAACTTAAAAAAAACCATGCTTAAAAATTATTTTAGAAAATATAATATATCAGTCAATTAAGATACAGTTTTTAAACAAATTGTATTTGAAAGTAAATTTTTTCCCTATGCGATGAACGATGGTCAAAAGATAAAAAAAAATGCAGTAGCGAAAATTTCAAGATCGAAATTTGATCGCGAAATTTGATCAGCGTTACGCACAGATACGTTTGTTCTTTATAATATAGATACTTAATCAGTAAAATATAATAAAGATCAGTTATTAGGATATGGTCATAAGCTGAGGCTCTTATGCTTGGTATTCCGGAATGAAAAACACCAATTTTCACCTTCTCAAAATTTGCATACGCACTTCTCATATCCATATTCATGATTTTTTTTATAAAATTGTATTTTGTTTGATCATTTAAAAATCATTTTAACTCAAAACTTGAAGTCACTATTCTCAGCAACATCTGTTATGTGAACAGACGCAACCTTTACTTGAGATTCTAATCTCAATTACGGAGAGTAAAAATTTCCGTAATTTATGTTTTTTTAAATGCATTTGTGTTAAAATGTTTAGTTTTACCTAAGAAAACGATCGTTTTCTTTTAAATATGACTTCATTTTCACTTAAATAAGCATTTCGCCCAGTGACTGAAACGTAGCATCAGTACACATGCCGAAGGAAAAACAATATAGAAAATTTATGAGGAAAAATGCGTGTTTTCAAAAGCAATATGTCATTTTCCGTTATTATGCCCCTAATATAACATTCTGCTCCTAATGGGATTTTGCGACACTAAACCTTATACAACAATTTTTATCAACAATTTTGAATTTTATCAGAAAATAGCATGAATAAAAATAAAAATACCTCATCATTTCTCTCTTGTCAGCAATAATGAAAGCTATCCAAATTTCACCATTTTGAAGAAATTTCATAAAATTCTTTTAAAATTAAAATATAAAAGTGGAGATATTGAAAAAACAGATAGTACGATTACATCTACAAATAAACAGTTTTCAGTTAAAAATATTATTAGTAAAATTGTTTCAGCAGAAAGAGCACGGCAGATGACTAAAAAAAAAAAACACGTGTTTTGAATATATAGATTATATAAAATTATGAAAAATTAAATTCAGTAAATTATGTTATTTTGATAAAATTATAGTAGAATGCCCTAAAGAATAGCATTAAAATTTTATTATTCCAGAGAATTTTGGACAAAAAATTCAGGAACATGACATTATTTTAAACCTCAAATTATAGTAGAATGTCCTAAAGAATAGCATTAAAATTTTATGAATGATCATTTCAATAATGAAAGCTATCTAATTTTCACCATTTTGAAGAAATTTCACAAAATGCTTTTAAAATTAAAATATAAAAGTGGGGCTATTAAAAAAAAACAGATAGTGCAATCACATCTACAAATGAAGAGCTTTCTGTTAAAAAAAAAAAAAAAAAAAAAAAAAAAGTATTAGTAAACTTGGTTCAGCAGAAAATCAGGGCAGATGACTAAAAAACACACTTGAGTTTTAAATATATAGATTATATAAAATTAGGAAAAATTAAATTAAGCACATTATGTTATTTTGATAAAATTATAGTAGAATGCCCTAAAGAATAGCATTAAAATTTCATTGTTCGATAGAATTTTGGACAAAAACTTCAAGAATATGATATTATTTTAAACCGCGAATTATTTGTTTGCTTGTCTAACTCGGCGAAGCAAATCCATCCAGGCGAGAATCATCAATTTCTGTAATATAAATCGCTATTACTTGCATGTCACCTCTCTTCTATAAATACACTCTAAATTTTTGTAAAACATTCCGTTTTATCAATGTGTGATTTCGATTAAATTATTTTCAAAAGTGAAGCATTTTCCCCTGTGAAGAAGCTGGGCTGTGAAAATGACGCACTTCTACAAAACATAATTCAGGTATAAGAATTAATATACATGCTTTTTTATAAAATGACGTCATTTGCATCCGCTAAAGCAATCCACTTTTATAATCCAGTCTTAAACTTCGTCTGTAGAAAAGTATGCATATGACGTCATTGTCACGGAATAACAGACAATATTCTTGACATAGCCCATATTTTAATTTCAACTTTTTTTGTTGTTTTTATGAAAAAATGGCAACAAAAAGATACAGTATCTCCTATTTTCGACTATTTTCCGTTTACTTTCAATGACTTTCAATAGAAGTGGGGTACTTTTGTTTCCACAATAAGAAAAATGGTATTAAAAGCTACAAAAAATTTAATATCTCAAAAATAAATTGAGATACAGCTTTCAAACAAATTGCATTTAAAAGAACATTTTTTCCTTATACGATGATGTAAAAATTTAAAATGTGCGATGTTTAGAAGTTTAAAAATTTGCAGTAGCGAAAATTGCAAAACCAAAATTTTATTTCACATTTCAAAGTGCAGCCATTCGCAAAATGACGCATGCGTTACGCGCAGATATGTTTGTCCTTTATAATATAGATAGATAGATAGACTTTCCTTTGCAATATCATACAAATCGTAAAGTAAACTGGTATAAATATTTTTTAATTGTATTTTTAAGAGTGAATTTTTAAAGCGAATCGGTAGATTCGTGTAGTTCATAAAGAGGCTTTTTTTAACAGGCAAAATAAACATTTTCAAAATTATAATGAATCATGAAAATTACAAACTGAATTGTCTTTTAAAAAATAAAAATAGCGTTTTAATAGCAATAAATCTCTGATTGCTAAACATTACCGGTAGAACAACCGCTCTTTTGATTTCAATTCAGGTAAAATCATCTCGAAACCCACTTCATATGAACTTAACTTTCTTGAAGCATTTCATATGTATAAAAATTTTCACACTGTTGTTAATTGGGAATTCGCTATTCCCCCTTTATCAGATTGTTGGAAATATTATATAAAATCCTTTTTTCTTAATTACAACCAGCATTTTTCACACCTTTGGTTAAATTACCTATACTATTCTCCTGTTGGCTGATATCCGAATTTTCCTGCCTTTCTATTGGTCAATGAACTTCTCCTTTTGAATCCGCTTCTTTCGTACATAATTGAGCAAGTTTCCATTATTCTTTGCACTGAGGATGGTGCGCTTAATGCTACCGAAACTAGTCTGCTTAAAGTCTATATATTCTGGCGCTTTTAACGTTGTTTTAAATTTATATTATACTGCACCACGTTGCATCTTAATAATATATATTAATAATTATTATTAATTATTTAATAAAATAGGGGTTTCGTTGGAATTCGAACTTCGGAAAGTGTGATTCTATTTCAGACTAGTTGTATAGCAATCCGCTGTGTTGTATTTGAATTTTTAAATATTATTAAGTTTTTCAGGATAAATACTTACCAATCCAGTTTTTAAATTAAAATATATACGTCCTAGGTTAAAAATTTAATTATTATTATTTATAATTTTTTATTAAAACTTTCAATTGCCGTACGAATTCTTTAAAATTGACCAATGTGTTTACGAGTTTTTGAGTATCGTAAGATTGGTTAATAGATCAATTCTTCCGGTTTTTCTCTGTTAAGAAAAAATTCCTATAATTAAAATGGGTATGACGAGGAACACATCAGTTGATCGCAATGCCATCTGTGCTTACATGAATACTGTAAAGTCCTTTATTTCAAAATGTTATTAGTATTTTTTTTTAACTACGCGCCTTAAATCTCTAGAACCGTTTAATGTTTTTACATTCAATCTTCACGGATTTAGGGATTGTACGAGAAGTATCCTCTCTAACGTGTGCATCCAGTCACTGTCCTATATTTGCACCGGCTCTGTTTGCTAGCTATTTTGCATACTCATACAGAAAAATAATATATCTTAAAATGAGCTGCCGGTTTTCAGAATGGAATAACAGTTGAAAAGTGTCAATTATTACAATTACGCTTGCAGGATATTAATGTGTAAAATAAGGATTCTCTTTATTGCGCTTCCTTGTTTTAGTACCAAAAGTTACCGATAGGTGGTGCTTAACTATGGTACAAATTGTAAAATTTCTCAAACTAACCTATAAAAATGAATTAAAATTAACAAAGTTTTTACACGTCCTTCAGTTTAGCAACTGAAACATTTTAAAAAATATATTTGCGTTTTGAAATTCTACGGTAAATATCACTGCAAAAAAATAGAAACAATTCCTTGCATTTTATTTTTTTTTAAATACTTGTAAATAAAAAATGTTTTCCTGAATATTTCAGTTGTAAACATAAATTCTAAAAATTTAAATATTTTACTTACAAAAAGTTTTAAAACACTCTATCATTTCTAATAATATTTTATTGGCTAGAAGGAGGACATGTGGTTCATAGCTTCTTTTAACACAATTTTTACATTAAGAGAAAGATGACTTGCTCCCATCATAAAATAAATTTTCTTTGAAGCCTTATCTCAAGTTGTATCCAGACGCGAATATATCAAAGACACTACAATCTTTCTTAAACTTTGCAATTCTACAATTCTGCTTTCTTACAATTCTTTTTTAAACTTTGTGACATTTTGAACTCTTTCCACAGATTGTTTGAAAGAATTTAAAAGGTTCGTAAACTCGAGGTTTAGATAAATGCATCAAAGCGTTGTATTAGTTTAAAGAATTCCATTTATAGATCTAATATAAAGAGTCTAGTACAGCTTTGATGTTCAGTGTGTTACATACACATCATCAAGCATGAGATTTACCGAATCACAAAAGATAAAAATTCACTGTGTCAGTAGAATTTGAAATCTTTATTAGTTCAACAATCGAGTTTTATTTTGGCATACGGTAGAATTCAGATGCAGCTGGAGCGTAGATTTCATTTAATTCAACCGAGAGTGTATGCTGGATTAGTTTTAACACAATTGTGCTAATTGGTAAATGTAAATAATATGATACGAATTCAATTTTTCCAACTGAGCGAAAATCGAGTCCCATCTCAGGACTGGAAAACAGAACCCTTGACTTGCATTGTCAATGCAGTTTGAGCTATCTAGACTGACAACCGGCGGGCATATTTCGTTCAGATAAACTTATTGGCGATAACATTTTTTCGCACTGTTGGAAAAATTGAATTCGTGTGATAACTTTACCAAACAGTATGAATAAGTTAAAAATAATTGTGTAAATCATATGAGTTGTAATTTTCCAACTGAGTGAAAAGGTGTCCAGGTCAGGATTCGAGCCAGAGGCCTTTTGACTTAAGCTGCAATGCTTTGACAACTGAGCTATCCTGGCCAAATCTGGTGACTGGGTGAATTGTGCCAGCATGATTTGTCCAGGATAGCTCAGTTACCAGAACATCTCGGTTCGTATCCTGTGCTGGACATTTTTTCACTCAGTTAGAAAATTACAATTCACAAGAATGTATGGTTTGTATGTTTGTCGAATGTATGTTCCTTCGTGAGCAATGTGCAGATTAGCGTTTGACTAACCTTAGTCATTTGGCTAATCAATAAAGAAAATTAAAGCCAAATGAAAATAATGTTAGCAATAAATTAGTGGAGAAACGCTGATTGGAAGACCTCTTTTAAAACTTCCAAACGTGCCTTTTTTTTTTTTCTTTCTTTTTTTTTTTTTTTTTTTTTTTTTTTTTTTTTTTTTTTTTTTTTTTTTTAAATATGTGTTTCAATTTTTAGTAATTATTTTTTTAATACTGTAATTTCTGCCGTATAAGCTGTTTATGACCAGAAAGTTTATTTAATAAAAAGTAACTTATTTTTAAATGATATTTATTTGACATAAAATGTCTGGGATGAGAGCTTTATTTTAGAAGCGGCTTATACTCCAGAAAGTATGGTAGTTATCGACCTCAATTCAACTATCAGCTATAGCAGCTAATAAGGCAACTAGATGATTTATAAAATCGGGATTTAAAAAAAAAAGCTGTATTTGTCATTTGTCTCCAAATAGTGTTACGACACATAAATTGAGTTAACTCAGGATTCAAAATAGCATTTAATGGATTAAATAATAATAAATGTATTTAAATATGATACAGACATTTTCAATTATCCATTAATATGTTAGAGAGTGTTGTCGAAAGACAAGAAAATAACTGTTGCAATTAAAGTAGTTTCAATCTTCCTTTTTCTCGCCAAATAAAACATCGTCTAGCAATTTGGCGCAAGAGTGATCGGTAGCGAGAATCCTGCTTTATATTATCTGTGTAAGAAAATATCGCCATAAGTGAAGCGGAACATGCCTGATACGATTCTATTGGATCTGATTTTAACTCATATTTTACCATCTCCCTATATAAAATTGGACAATGCAGATTTCACAAGTAATATTACTGTTTGTTTTCGGAAAGCAAAAGCCTCCGCACTTTTGCGCATGCGTCACGTCTGCTTTGATTTGATCAAAATAAGGATGATCGGAGTTTGTTTAAGCTGCGTTTGGCTGAGCACCAATCTTAGTGACAACGTACAAGAGAACGCCGAAGCAGAACTTCGTAAAATACCCACCTCAACGTAACACCCATTTGGGATAGTAGAATCGTCTCAGAGTGCTAGTTGCGGCTTTCGAAAATGAATAGTGCATATATTATTTCTGCTCAGCTACTGAAATCAGTGAGCTCCATATATAACAGGAGATCTGAGTCGGTGGTCAGAATCTTGAAACGCAATTGAAGCTTGCAAGGCAGGTGGATAAAATAGTCTGCGTTGTCCATGTCCATGTTACACATTTAGTGCCCTCATTTTCTATTACTCTAATTGATACTTCTCTAAATAAGTTATACTTATGTAATTAATTAAGGGGGCTGAGGACTCTTAAAATGGGAAAAAATGAAAAAAATAAGACTATTTGCAACATTTAATATCTTAAAGTGTATATGATTTCAAAGCGCAATTTTTATTGCCATGAAAGATATACGTATGTTCTTTCATTTCACGTATTTAAAAAATTGCAGGATGCAGAATTATTATTTACAGGGGGCTCCAAACTGTCAGATATTTGGCGAGCAGAAAACTGGTATAACAACTTACACGTAGGATTACAAAATAAATTTTGCAACTAGAATGAAAATATTAGTTCCTACATGTACTTCAGATTGCAATAATTACCCTGAACCTAAATAAATTTGTATTTAAAGCATTTTTATATGTTTAATACCAAGTTGTAATTTAGATAATACAAAATTTTGAAATTTTCAACAGTATAATTACCTAAAAAAATATTTTTTTGTACAATAAAAAGGAAATTTTAGGTTCAGTTTATATAGACTAACATGAAACATAAGTTTTGAAAATTTCATGAAAAAATATCCAGAAGTCTTTGAGATATCCTGCGCGTTATGTCCAAAAACTTCATTTGGAGAAAAGTGACTTCAAAGTTTCGGAAATGCCGCTTCAGTTATTGAGCGGATATAATTATAAAAACCATAACTTCTGTTCTAACGGTAATTTCAAGGAAAAAATTATATCAATATGTTCAGAAAAAATGACAGTTTAACATCTAAAAAATTTAAAAATCGAGAATTTTGAAGCTTTAAGAGCCCTGATACCCCTTAATTCTTCTCTAATAATCTAAGTAATGCTATAAACAGTCTGTTTTACCATGATTGCGAACTAAAACTATCATCACAGTACCCTTCCGCGCTGGCCGCTGGAAATCATGTTGGGGAATAGGAAGACAGACTTCCTGTTATATCCTCGTGAGACCCAAGCAAAATATAATGCATATGTTTTTTATATGAGTTTTTTTTCAACAAATAGGCATAAAAATGATGTTTTTAAAGAAATTAATTAATTTCGATTTTTTAATTTTGTTTTACAGCACATCCATCTAAATGGATGTTCAGGCCATAACTCGCTTTAAAATAATTTAAAAAATGCTAAAAGTATGAGAAAGAATAGAATTTATTATAAAGAACATAAGGCAAGTATTAACATCTGCTATTAAAATTGCAAAAAAAAAAAAAATAGTTTAAACAAATTAAAATACCATAAAAACGAAACTTACGTAGAACCAGCAGAACGTAGAATTCCAACTTGACTCATTTATTACGCCATTTTGTAAACAAAGTATTTACTGTTGCCAAAATCCAAAAGCTCAATGTTGATTTTTGATTCATACATTACCATGCCAAACTGTTTTTAGATTGCTACAATGAAATTTAACGCAATAGGAGGAGAAAGCAAAACATCCATTTAAATGGATGCCAGGTCTCAGGAGGATATATGGAGCTCAGTGACTGAAATAAACTTTAAGATTGATGACTGCCACTTGTAATAAAGAAATAATACAACATAAATTCAATTTTTGTTGATTATAGAAATTTTATTTTACTATTTAACCAGGCATGACTTTTTCTTTTTTTAAATTTAAATAACTGCATAAAAATATATCCATATCCTCTGCAGATTTTTATCATGACAAGTTTTATATACTACTACTAAAAAAAACCTCAGTATTGTTGTGTAATTTCAAAGTATATGTGCACAATTTATAGTAGTTTTTGTACAACAGTCATACATATAGGACATTTTGTGAGAAGTAAACCAATAACTTTTGTTAAGTTTTTGAATTTAATACTTATATTTGTTGTCTCATTTGTCTCTGTAGAGTTTTAACCCTTTGCATTCGAGAGTGTGTCCAGGTGTCGTGCAGAGATCAGAGCTCCGAATGCTCTGGACACACCTAATTTCTTACTGTTTATTTAATCGCCGATAATTCTGCCATTAGGTAAGGCGAAGAAAATTACCTTAAAAAACTGGTGTCCAGAGCATTTGGAGCCTCTATTTACATTGGGGCCTAGTGGTGAATGAGAGTCACTTCTCGAGGGCAAAGGGTTAAAAAACAGAATATAGCTTTTAATTCAAAACATTCGAATAAATTTAAAAGTACAGTACCTTTGTTTTGAATGCGTGCCTTCATTCATTCGTACAATAATTTGTTCTGAAACGTATACGGTATGAATCGATGAATTAAAAATGCGTAATCTTTGAAGACTTGCAACTTGAAAAAAGTAGATTTAAATTACTAATAAGTAATCATTACTAGGAATAAATACGATTAAACTGGGTTTTTTCATATTTTAATAGAATAAGATTTATATTCTTCAGAATTCTGAATCATAACATTGCATATTCGACTACTGCTCCGCACCAAAATGCAAATGCAGAAGCAAATAAAATTATATAATAGAGAAAAAAAACAAGAATTAATATACATGTATACAGAAATAAACATAAGAGGATTTTAGAATTTAAAAATGAGTTTAAAACAATATGAATTACATTTAATTAAAAGTCTATTTATAAGCAGTCAATTACTTTGATCAGAAAGAATATTGCCGAGAGATTTTATAGTGCTCCCATTTATTGCGAATTGAGCCTACTAAAAAGAACTTTCTTGAGAATTATACAGTCTCCAACTGTAATTTTGTGCAAAAACGTTTTTTTTATATGTGCTAAAATATCCGTTAATATGCGATTAATCCATACATTTCAAAATCGATTTCCTTGTATAAATTGATAACTTTGAGGGTTCGAAACGAACACAACTTTCGAAAATGATTTCATTCGTGATATGTTTTCTTATTTAAGATTTTTGTAAATATAACATATAAAGTAACACGCACAGGTCATAGTGCAATTTGGAGTTAGTTTTATGTACATATGGCATATAATTAAATTTCCGTTCGTCTTTAAGGCTACAACTATTTTTTATTATATTTTCATTGCAATTAGTTTCCATTCACATATTTATATTATTTTGCTGAGTGTGGGTGTTAAATTATTATTTTAGATTTGTTAGTAGTAATGAAACAATAAAGCATATGGTTATGAAAATTTGCTGGATTTTAATTCTAATGAGAAAAAAGAAATTGTTTACAAGTTCAATACATATATTATCGGCGTGTGGAAATAGACAAAAGTCCTGCAGGCAATTTTATGGAATGAGATAGCGTTGCTTAATCAAAATCAGTACGCTGTCCTTTTAAGCTTTATGTTCTAATAAGAAAACAGACAGATTTCGATGCAATGGTTTTAAGCACTAATCAGAGGAAGTGAAGTTGTTTAAATTTAATTTTATAAATTCACGGTTCATGTGAAGCTATGGAATTAAAAACAAAAAAATACAGAACTCGATAAACTCAGTTAAACAAATCTAATTTCGAGAATTTATACGAATTATATCCTCTTACGGTGCAAAGTCCTGGATCTACTTAATAGCACACTGTCAATATATGTAGATGTTATATCTAAATATTCCCCCTCAAATATAAGAACAATAAATTTGTGTATCATAAAATCTTTAACATACCAATTAAACTTGCAATAAATGCCACTTCAGAACTCTCCATTTCACCGTATGAAAAACATATTTTAGACCAAGATCGTAACTTTGACAGTTTCTTAGATAGCTGGGATATAATAATTTCTACAACACTTGAAATGCCTCTTGAAACTCTCCAAGAGCGGCGGCTTTAAAAGACACCCATCCCAGATATATACAACTGCATCTGGGGCCTTTCAGAGCCTTTTGGCTCGTACTCTGCGAAGAGCTTTTTTTTTTGCACCCTGAGCTGGGACAGTGCGGTCCGCATGTGAAGTTTGCGAGAACATGCTTCTGCCGGGCAATCTCAACGGAAGTACACAGATCTACTTCGCCCGAACTTAGACGCATTACTAAAAAATCTGCGGATAAAGGCTAAGTGAACTTACTAGTAAAATTCCAATCTGCTTCTAATGTGTTTCATTCTACTTGTGTCGCTGTAAGAATAAAGATTATGTGGCTAACGACCATACTGAAATTATTTCTCATGACAGTACAACGGTATCAATATTCCATTTCCGTTCCAATTTATAATTAAAATTTATTTTGGTTCATTTGTTGGAGATTAAATACTTCTAATTTCCTTTATTGTTTAGTATTATCAAAATTTAAAACATATGTTTGCAAAACACATTGGACAGCACATATCTACTAAAGATTTATCATTTTGGAAGACTTTGGCAACGACGCTTTGCGTTTCAAGGGAATTGTCACTATCTATGGCATGTTCGCTAAACTTGGGAAATGCAGTAGATTGTCATTTAGTTTGAATCTGTGGAGACTGTGACATTATTACAGAGTGAATAATTTCTAAACAAATACCTGCATCGTAATCAGGCATTTGTATTCACATGACGACATTTGTATGAAACACGGCTATTATAAATAAACAATAATCTTTAGCAATCTTTTCTCTGATTGCAAGAGTAATAATTTTAGAGCCTATAATCCTGAAAGGCCAACAAAATTTGAATGCATTACTTAATTTATGCTGAGTTGCAAATCATATATTATTTAGATGACTTTATTGCTACAGATGGCAAGTTAACAGCTGAATGTCATGCAGAAACAACAAGTATGTATTTAGCTTATATGATTAAATTTGCAGATGAGCTGATTGAGATACCATTGAGCAGTGAATGATTGCTAAACAATCAAATGCCTCATTTTGAGGCGTATGTATGCATGAAACTGTATTTGCATAAATCATGATTGTTAATTGTTATAAATATGCATTGTGGTCATTCTTTTCACTGAACACATAACAAAACTATTGAGATAGCAGCATTTGCCTTCGAAAGCCGTTTCCTGTTTAGACGCTTTTGTTGGTGTAGGCTTCATTTGTGAGGTAGAGTATTTCGAAAGATACTAAAATCATACTATTAAATATAATTAGATATACAGGGTATCCGGGCTAAAGATATCCAAAAGTGATGGCTTATTTTTACGGAACTGCTCATTCAAAATTTTTAAAATATATTTATATAGAAAGACCATTTCACCAAGTTTTAATATCAATACATTTTGGTGTGTGGAGATGTTAGATTTGAAAGTTTGCCAGTTTCAGATACCAAAGTTACGCCCCCCCCCCCCCTCTTATGCCTATTCCATTTGATGTCGGAGCATCGACATTCCATTGTAATTGCAGTTTGCACCCGTCACTGAACACGCTTCACAGCGGGTGCAAACACAATGGAACGTCGATCCTCTGATATCAAAATCCATCTAGCAATCGAATAGGCATAGGAGGGGGAGACGTAACTTTGATATCTAAAACTGGCAAATATCCAAATCTAACATCTCCACACATCAAAATGTATTGATATTAAAACTTGGTAAGATGGTCTTTCTATATAAATATATTTTAAAATTTTTAATGAGTAGTTCCGAAAAAATAAGCCATAATTTTTGGATACCTTTAGCCCGGACACCCTATATTATAAAACTATTATATAAAATAAACTATTCTAAAGATGTCAAACAATTAGGACTGAAGTTTGTAATTTTATAATAAAATATTTTTCTATTTATTAATTTTATATGCTTGACTTGGTCAGAAATATGCATGGTCCTCAATGTATATATTTTTTATATATTTGTATGTCTCATTTTACTTATATTAAATCTTCTTCTACATATATGTTACATATTTCAAGGAAAACGTTAACATTTGTCTTTTCATGCTGATGTTTTATATTGCTATTCTCACAATAGTTATAACAATTTTCACAACAATGTTTATCAACAATATCGATCTTCTCTTCCAGCTGGACCGCACTCCCGTTCATTGGGCGGCTTCCAAAGGACACATTGAAATTCTGAGCTTACTTATCCAGGCCAAGTGCGACTTAGAGGTGGTGGACAAGGTAGGTCAAAGCACGTGACGTGCATCCTTATTCATTTTATCACTGATCAAGTGGCTATAAACTGCTTGCGTGTTCGTCCACCTGTCGAGATTTATCAATGAAAGAAATGGTGTGGAATATTAATTAGATTTTTATTATTAGTTTTATAATACATGACCTCATTTTTTTTATTTCGTCTTTAAAGCTATACAAAAAGATAGTTTGTTTAAGATGTAACAAACTCTGCAATCCATTATTCAATTTATTTTTAGTGAAGTGGCAACAAACCGTTTGTGTGTTTGCTCATCTGTCATAATTTATCATTTCAATGAATAATGTGGAATTCGAATTAGATGTTTATGATATTTTCTTTATTTATGATCTCATTTATTTTCTTCTTTTAAATTTATATCAGTAATTAAGTGGCAATAAATCGTTTGCACGTTCGCCCATCTGTCATCATTTAACAATTCAAAAAATGGTGCAGAGTTATAATTAAAGAAATGGTGTGGAATATTAATTAGATTTTTATTATTAGTTTTATAATACATGACCTCATTCTTTTTATTTCGTCTTTAAAGCTATACAAAAAGATAGTTTGTTTAAGATGTAACAAACTCTGCAATCCATTATTCAATTTATTTTTAGTTGAAGTGGCAACAAACCGTTTGTGTGTTTGCTCATCTGTCATAATTTATCATTTCAATGAATAATGTGGAATTCGAATTAGATGTTTATGATATTTTCTTTATTTATGATCTCATTTATTTTCTTCTTTTAAATTTATATCAGTAATTAAGTGGCAATAAATCGTTTGCACGTTCGCCCCTCTGTCATCATTTAACAATTCAAAAAATGGTGCAGAATTATAATTAAATGTTTATAATTATTACATTAATTAATGGCCTCAATTTTGTCTCTTTTTTAAATTCATACAAGAAGAAAGTTTGTTTAAGATATTTTTAAAAGTGACAAATTCTGTGCACCATTATTCAGTTTATCAAGGATCAAATAGTAACAAACTATTTGCGTGTTCTCCCATCGTCGCCATTTATCAATTAAAGAAATGGTGTGGAATATGAATTAGATCTTTATTGTTAGTTTTATAATACATGACCTCATTTTTTATTTGATCTTTAAATTTATATACAAGACGAAAGTTTATTTAAGATATTTTAAATGTAGCAAACACCGTGCGATTGTATTCAATTTGTCTATGATCGAGTGGAAACAAGCTGTTTCAGTGTTTGCTCATGTGTCATCATTTATCAATTCAAGGATTATCGTGAAATCCGAATTAGAAGTTTATTGATATTTTCTTTATTTATAATCTCACTTATTTCCTTCTTTTATATTTATATAGGAAGAAGGATTACTTGTGATAATTTTTAAATGTGGCAAATTCTGTGCATCTTAATCAACTTATCAGTAATTAAGTGGCAACAGCTTGTTTGCACGTTTGCCAATCTATCATCATTTATCAATTGAAAGAATGGGGCAGAATTTTAATTAAATGTTTATAATTATTGCATTAATTAATGACCTCAATTTTGTCCCTTTTTTAAATTTATACAAGAATAAAGTTTGTTTAAGGTATTTTTAATAGTGACAAATTCTGTGCACCATTATTCAGTTTATCAAGGATCAAATAGTAACGAACAATTTGCATGTCCGTGCATCTGTCATCATTTATCAATGCAACGAATAGATTGAAATTCAAATTAGATCTTTATTGACATTGTTTTATGTTCTCATTTGTTTGGTCTTTTAAATTTATACAGAAAGGAAGATTGTTTATGATATTTTTTTTCATGTGGCAAATTCTGTACATATTTTCAGTTTCTCAGTAATAAGGAGGCAATAAATTGTTTGCGAGTTCGCTCATTTGTCTTCATTTATCCATTCACGGAATAGTGTGAAGTTCAAGTTAGATATTTATAGATATTTTTTATAACCTGATTTATTTTGTTTTTTTATTATTTATTTAAGTAGAAAGGTTGTTTGAGATATTTTTTAATGCGACAAGTTCTGTATATCTTTATTCAATTTATCAGAGTTCAAGTGGCAAACAAACTGCTTACGTGTCCGCGAATCTGTCTACATTTATCAATTCAAAAAAATGTGTGACATACCAATTAGATGTTTATTATTATTATTTTTTTTATTGATGACTTCCTTCATTTTTCTTTAAATTTATACAGAAAAAAAATAGTTCGATAACTTTAAAATATGCCAAATGTGAGTGATAGCCCTCCCCCGCTTTGTCATTTTTAGAGAAGTTTTACATCGTTAAAATACACAAAGATTGGTCTTGTACTAAATAAATCTCGATGCAATATTAGCCTACTATTCTGAAATATCGTGCCAATGTTAGAATATCGAAATATGAAAACAATGAGCCTTACTAATATTTTTTAAATATTTGTTAAATCATGGAGAATATTGGAAATGTATCCATGTCTACCAATATTGCCAATGTATTTGCATGAAGTATATAGTCTGCTCCCCAACTATTTCTTCAAAACTTAAATTAATTACTTATCAGATGTCGATGTTTTGTTTTTTGTGATTAAAAGTATGAATTCAATTACACTAATAAAATCTCATTAAATACCCTCCAAAAACTTCAGCATTACTATTTTGATGATATATAAAGTATAAACCAAATTAGAAAAATTTATTTGTTGAAATATAATTTTCTTAAAATTATATTAATTATTAATATGTTCTTTTCTGATATGAGCGCATTTTTAAATATATGACCAACAAAAGATGGATATGCATAAAAAATGCATGACAAATGTAGCTAATTTTATTATTATTATTATTATTATTATTATTATTATTATGTAACTAGAAGGTAGCCCGTGAAAATGACGTGTTTGCATTTTCAAAAGAATGATATAGCATTGCATTATAAAAAGAATTATGAAGTAATAAATTTTATCTTATCTGACTAATAGGATCAGGTGGGAGTAAAATAGTTATAAAAACAGCCCATTTATAATTAAAACTTAATTTGCAAGAAAGAACTTCACTCACAAAATTTAAAGAGCTACTTCACAAAAAAACATGCAAATTAGAATTAATATCCTATTTTAAAATATATTGTCAATTAACTTTCGTCTTCGTTCATTGCTTTAAAAAAAATCAATAACCTTCAATTTCTTATAAATTAGAATAACAATAATAATAAAAAAATTAAATAAGAGTCCTTCACGGATTAATTGCCGATAGCTGACGCCAATATAATAATTATATAACTTAAAATTTAAAAAGTTTAACTCAGATTAAATCCTCATTTTTTAAAAAACATGCATAAAGAAACCTATAAAAAAAATTGATCATTAAAAATGATCCTTTATCACTTAAGTAAATTGTAACTATTAATTGCATTAACAGATTTTTTTTTCTAAAATTCTTTTATTAAATTACAAATTTATTTTCCCTACAAAATACAAAAATGCAAAATTTTATTTCCATTGTTTTATATATATATATATATATACTACACAGCATTAAGTATCCCTGATAGTCTAATTATATTTTATAAGAAATACTATACATCCCCCCCCACCCCCCAATGTCTTCATAGTTCAAAAAATTTCAAAAGAAACTTCTTTTTTATTTTAACTACCGATTGATGACGCCAACAAAACTCAAAGTTCACAATGAATGCAATACAAATGAATGTTTACTTATGGAGGGAGAGGGCCAAACTAATTTCAACTGAAATTATCTCAGAATATGTTCATAATTAAATGTAAGTCACCTTTCAAATGTTAATTTATTTTGAATAATCTTTCTAAAAATGTAACTTTTATGAAGTTTTATTCGAAAAAATAAATTTCAATAAAAATGGCCGAATGGAATACGAGAAAGCGAAGTGGAATCCGGATGAGTTCAACACCGGAAACGTTATACACTTTGTGTTATTATATATATAATAAGTGTTTGCTAATTTTGTTATGAGGTAGCACCAGTTTGGACATATGCAATCTTATGTAAGATAAGTAACCTGTATATGAAGGGTTGAAACACTTGTAATCTGTGTTATTTATACTTTTGCAGTGTTTTCAGTGGTAAAAATACTTAGTTCTAATTCATATCCAAAAGGTATTTCATTAATTTTGTATTTTATGGTAGACACATACCTCACCATCTTTAGAAAAACTGACACCGAGAACTGATTTGTTGATAAGCAATTAGGTGAAATATTATAGATAATTTTCAGTCAAGATTTTTACAGTTATAACTTTTTTTTAATTTCGCTTTGTGATCTCTAAAAATTATTTACAATAGAATGTTCAATGCTAAATCTCTAATAAACAAGTAGGTATGTGTTATTGCAGATAGCACAGAGGGTTTCGTTTAATATCTATTTTAAAACACTGTGTCCTTATTCTATAAATCAAAATTTTTAATTTATAATTATTAAACTGTTACAGAAATAACAGCATCATTAAATTTAATTTTAAAATAATTAAAAAAGAATTTTTAGACCAAATTAACAATATTCAAGTAAATTTATTTTAAAAAAAACGAATATTTTTAAATTTAGCAGTTTAAATAAATTAGCGGAGGTATAAATAAAATATATCTTTTTAAAAGAAAAATCGTTTAAAAAATACTTAAAATTTTGAAGTAATCCCCAAAATAACCATATTGATTCTTTCACTTTCAAATAACTCACTCACTAGATGGCTCCAAAAAAGGATGCTAACACTTATTAAAATTATAAAAAAACGTAAAATGGCTAAAAAAGGCGAGGTTTCTTTTAATTAAATCCGTCGAACAATTCAATCTAAAAAATTGAAAATTTCAACTTACGCCGATATGCCCGAACGCGTGATCTTTCGGTTAGAAATAACACACTCTACTACAGGACTATCGATTTCACGAAAAGGTGGTTGAAATTAAGATTGTGCTTTGAAAGCGCAAAAATGATGGGATGTCATTACATTAATTTATTAAATTAGAATAACATAACTTTTTCAAGATTTTATGATTTTGGGTATAACAGGGGGTATTCAGCTCTCTATATAAAAAAATTCAAGCCTATAACTTAAAAAGTCTCTGAGTACAAGAACTGTAACGGACAGAAAGAGAAGCGAAACTATAAGGGTTTGTGAGGTGAACGAAACCCTAAAAAGCTTATGATGAAGTTATCGTCTGCGCGGCCATTTTTCACACAACTCCTATTTTTCACCTGAATCCAAAATTGAAACAAATTAGATTGTGTTAAGATCAAGCTAGATATTAAGAAACGTTATAAGAAAACATTTTTATGAAATTTCAGAAGCTCGTGTTATTGTACAGATAAAGGTTTCAAATACTGCAACTAAATAAATAATCTCATAAGTGTTTAAAAAGTATATCGCTTATAATTCAATATTAAAAGATCGGGCATCAATACGGTAACATTCTAGGAGCGCAGTTAATTTAATTGTTTGAACAATACTATTTTTAGAGCGCTTTTCAGTGTTGTGTTCATTGTTGACAGATTTGGGTTGGTTCTGCCTGGGAAACATTATACGACGATTAAGCGATGCTTTAACCGATTGTGACTCTACAACACCGATTTGAAAAATATTTACTCAAATGTTAGAGTACATAATTTTAATTCTCTGAAAAAATAGAGCATGGAAAAAAATATATTAATTAAAAGATAGTTTTTTTTTTTTTTTTTTTTTTTTTTTTTTTTTTTTACCTTTGCGATAATTAGAAAATTACATACTTCTCATAAATAATGTCAATTTTCTAATACAAAATTGCAAAGTATGCAAAAGTACCTTTGTAAAAAATCTATTTGTGGACGTTTCCAGACCAATTTTGCAAAATTTACGCAATTTCTTTTAACAATAACGATGAAAAACTGCTCAAATGAGTGATACAAGGGGTTAACACGCCGTTTCAAGAACAGGACATTTCGAGGTATCACATTGATTGCTCCTAATTAACTAATGCTAAATTGTATGCATATATATAATATATAATACTCATTCGAGCAATCATTTATCTATTTTTGGTGATTATAAGGGAAATTTTCGAAATTTGCGATCCCTTTTTTTCCCCTATGCTCGAAATACACTGAAAATATTACTTTAACCCTTTAATGCATATTGTAACTCAGAATTTACATAATCTTTTTTTGCCATTTCGCACTTTCTATTGTTCTTTTGGCGAACTATTGCGTGTTACTTACGTGTGATAACATGCATTTAAGGTCGTGAAATCTGATTTGTTATCACGGGGAGGCTATAACATCTTTCGTTGATACTGCTTGCAATGTGCTGTACTGACGTTTTTTCTCTATCTTTATGAGGTACTCATTATTCATTCTGAAAACAATTAAAAGCATTATAAAAATAATTCTATCCTTGAATAGTTGTTATCGTGCACTTTAAAGTCAGTATATAATTTAAAATTATCATTTTTGAGCATTTTTTTTAATTAACTCAGGAATGACATAATGAAATTATGTCCAACAGAAACAAAAATAAATTTTTCCACTATATTTTTAGTGGATAATTAACAAAAATAGACACCAATATAATGTTTTCCGAACAAAATAAAATGCGTTAAAGGGTTAATATGTTACCGTATAGCGATCTAAAAATTATTTTATAAAATTTTATTGGAAACTGTCTATGAACATACACGATGAAATATTGTTAAATACTCCACCAAAATTTTCTAATGTAGAAATTTTTATGTAAAGTTCCGCAATATTTGCAGAAAATTAATTGTTTTATCAGACGAGAAATGAACTGAACTTACTTTGATGTATTTTTAATTTGCATAATTTAAACATTAGTGATGAAGCAATTACCTTCTTTTACATTTTTAAGCGATTTGCAAAGATTGATTGTTACGCTTAATGAACTCATTAGCCATTCATGTGCAAAGGATGTATAAGTTATATTTTAAAAGTTTAGAATAGTTGTGCCACGTAGGTTTTTCTTGTTTGAGGTTGTTTATATTCTTAAAATATAAAAGTGGTATTTAGAAATCTCCTTTCATATCTTTTCTTGCACTACTTAACAATTTATGTGCATTGAAAATTGTTAAATTGTTTTTCGTGTTGGCTGCGTTGGTATTGTTTGTTAGTAACTCTTTTACTATATTATCTATTAACCACTTGATCTCTAGCGCTGGTAATGGATGTATGTCACTAGCGATTATTTTTCATTTCTATCTTATTCATCATTAATCATCATTAATGGTGATTTAATTCATTTAATTCATTTAATTTCAGTCACTTTGATTTAATTCATCATTAAATCAAAGAACATATAGCAGACATCAAATACAACAGGAGAACCACAGCTTTGGCTAGGTTATGCAGCAAAGAACCTTTACAGATCGATTTTAAAATAGGTCAATAATTTATCCGCCAACATTTTATCTACTACCCATTATCCGGGAATCAATAGAGATATTTTTACGCAACGAGAATATTTCCAATGATTCAATGTCCTAAGAGTTACCTAAAATTTGGAAGGAGATGCTATGCTGTTTTAGTAACAATAGTAAAAATTAATCCACGCTCACAAATATTCAATTTCCTTTTATTTTATGTTTGCACGGATTTTCATTATGCATGAAGTCTCGTGACATTATTTACCAAGTTATTGTTTTTTGAATTTGTTTGCAAAAATATTTCTATCGTGAATGATTTTGAAAATGTCCCCGTTTGTGCGATGAAACGAGTGTTAATCCGAATAAAGGTATTATATCACTTTTATAGCATTTTTTAGCTTTGTTTCATTATAAGTGAATAGCATACGTATACAATACATACTTTACAAGTTAAATTTGATGAAACTATTGTAATTATCGCTTGCAAATTAACATAATTCTGATACAAAATGATGGCATAAAGCAAATACGAATACTACATCAAATGCATAGAAAAGAAATCTTATCATGGAAGTATAATTTAGTAATCTACTTTCGGTGATAAGCATCAAAGTGGTTTTTATTACAAAGCACTGGAAAATCTACGAAACCAGATAAGTAGAGTATCCCTACATTTTATCTACTGACGGTACTTATAAGTACTATTAAAATACCTTGTTATAAAATTCATTTAATACATCGATTAGTAGTAACACATTTTAGAATGAGTTTTAGATGCATTACTTTAGCTTGTTCCAAAAGCATTATGGGTTACACAAAACAAAAATATTTTTCAAAGGATAATTTCTTTTGACTTTGCATCTTTACAGATTTCTTGGCATTGGAAAGGGTGGGGGTTCAATTCAAATACTTCTTATTTCTATTATAAGAACATTATATTTGTACATTAACTAATTCGACAAAATACTAAGAGAAATATTTAAAATAAAATATTTCAGTAGGGTTATAAATATTGCACAATATCCCTATAAATTCAAATTTTATTAATCCTTCTAAATCCTCAAATCCTTCTAAAATCATTCTAAAATTTTTTAAATGATTATGTAAATTCTCTAATATAGTTTCAAAAATTCACTAAAAATGCTTTAGAAATAAAATTTTCATAAATTCAGTACATAAAGGGTTAAACATCTATATTTCCCAGAAACTTTAGAAACGCATAGTTGAAAGTAGCTTTTTTTTCCTCTCAAAAGTGATTTTTTTTTTTTTTTTTTTTTTTGTAAAATTATTTTAAAAATCGTTATAACTCGATAAATGAGAGTTCAATTACTAAAAAAACTTTATTCTGTTTTAAATATATATTCAAAGGTAGCAGACTATTTTTATGCTGCTTGGTTGAAATTTTATGAGTTACACAGTTTTAATCTACGAATTATTAACTTTTTTCAAAAAGTTTCAGCGTTGTCTGTCTTTGTATACCTATGACTTAAAAAATAGTCTAGTTCCTGTATAATATATTTTCCTTAGTATATCCTTTAAAATATATTTATTATGGAATTCGTAAAGTGCATTTATTTTTAATAGTTTTAAATTTAAGAAAATAGCAATTTTTTGGTTAATGTTATATAATTTTTTAAGTGAAAAATTAAAAAATATATAAATATTTTTATGTTTATGCCACCTTTTTAGGGCTTTTTAATCATATTTTGCAATTTTAAACCTAAAATTTAAAAAATAAAAAAATGTTCCGAAACCATAGAGATACCTTAACCCTTTCCCTACTTGCGTCCTTGATCAAGAACACATTTTTTAAGAATTTTTTTAAGGCGTGTAATTTAATTTAAAAGAATTTTACAGATTTCGTGTGAGTCTTTAATCATTTCCCTACCAAAAGCACAAGTATTTAGAAATCAAAACCAACAAATGAGAGAAATGTTTTGAAGCGAAATTTCTCCGAGAAATTTTTGAGTCAAGATGGATGAACTCGTCGATGTAAACTTTTTTTAAATCCTCTTATTTTGATATAGTTTAATGTCTGAAGAAGCTAAACTTATTTTTAATTTTCTTAAATAAACTAGAAACCTTCATTTAAACTTATTGTGATAGCTCTATGTACATAAATACGCTGCTCAAAACAATTAAAGGATATTTGAAGTTTTATATAAAATAAAGATATAAACGAAATTTTTTTTACCGAAAATAGAAGAAGAGAATCACAAATGCAAATTTTTCTGGTTTTCAAACTGTGGAGTATGCAAATTTTGAGTTCGACGTCAAAAACGTCGCTTCAGCGGCAGCGAATGAAATTTGACTTTCAACTGGATAAAAGAGAATGAAGACAAGGATGATCGGCATTCACTGATTGCTTTGTTTCGATGAGTACGGTGTTTCAGCGAAGTCATTTGACAGATTCAGAAGCTTTGAGAATTGTTGGTAGGTTAGAAGGGGGCCAAACTCAAGCCGAAGTAGCGCAAGCCATTGGAGTGTCACAAAGTGTCATTTCCAGGATCTGGAACCGTTTTTTGGAGAGTGGATGTGCAGGCCGAAGACCAGGGCAAGGTCGTAGACGGGCAACAACGCCCAATGAAGATCGGTATTTAGCGTTAACAGCTCGGAGACACCAAACCATGAACGCTACTCTTCTCCAACAACACCTTCGCTCGGCTACAGGCACCACGATTTCAACTCAGACTGTCCGAAACCGGTTCCATGCTGTAGGTCTGTATGCTCGCCGACCGATGGTATGTGTTAGATTAACATCAAGGCATCGTCGCGACCGCAGGGAGTGGGCAACCGAGCATGTCAACTGGAGGAGAAATGAATGGAGCAATATTCTGTTTTCTGACGAGTCCCGTTTTTCTGTGCATCCGGATAATAGGCGTATTTTCATCTGGAGGGACCGTGGCAGTAGGAATAATCCTGCGTTCGTGCACGAAAGTGTCAGATTTGGCGGTGGAGGAGTGTTAGTGTATGGTGGCATCTCCATTGACGGGCGCACTGACCTCTACATCATTCGAGATGGAGCTCTGACTGGTCGCCGATATAGGGATGAGATCCTCAGACCTATTGTAGTCCCTTACGCTGCAGCAATCGGAGATAACTTCATATTAATGGACGATAACTGCAGGCCACATCGTGCAAACCTGGTGGAGGATTTCCTTTTCGAGGAAGGAATCGTTAAAATGGAATGGCCAGCGTGTTCTCCAGACATGAATCCAATCGAGCACGTTTGGGACGCTCTAGGAAGACGAGTTTCTGGCCGCCAACAACCCCCACAAACTCTCCAAGAACTGGAAAGAGCTCTTCTGGAAGAGTGGGGCAGAATACCCCAACTCGTCATTAATAGCCTCATTGAGTCCATGCCTCAAAGGTGTTCAACGTTGCTGGCCGCCCGTGGAAACCATACCCCTACTGAAAATGATTTTCTTTGAAGAAAACACCTTTTCTTATTCTTTATTTCTCATATGCACAAATTGTGTTTTTTTCCTTTAGTACACAAATGCGCAATAAAATGCATTTTTTTCTGCCAAACATGTGTAATTTATTCTCATATAACCTACTATGTCTGTCGACCATGTATCAATCAGCTAAACAGTTTACCAGATACAAAATCCACCTAAAACTGCAATATCCTTTAATTGTTTTGAGCAGTGTAATTTTGCTAAAACGCGTGTTTATGACGTTTGACCATTCTATAGCAAGACCAACAAAAAATCGTCAGGAATTTCATATTACATGGTTTTGTAACTCATTGGGAGCATTCTTAACAATGTGTGAAAAATTCATAATTTTTATTTCAGTTTTTTAAATCTCGGTACTGAAAGGGTTAATACACTCTTGTGAAAAAAAGAAACCCAATATATACAGTAAATTCGGTCTAAGCCGGTCTAAGCCGGTCTAAGCCGGACTCTGTGAAAGCCGGAAATCCGTCTAACGCGGAAATTTTTCAAAGTCCCGGCGAACCCAAAGCAAATAACATTAATACATGCTGTTTAAGCCGGAATCTGCTTAACGCAAAAACGGAAAGGTTTTAAGGTCTTACCGAACCGAAAATTTTGCATTAGGCAGAAAAAATGATATTTTAAAAATGAACGCATTTATTCATGAAACTTTAAAACTGATATGCATATATATAAAATAGTCTCGAACATTTAAATTAAATTTCGTATCAGATTAATAAAGTTAATTCAAAAGAACTATATTTAACTGTATGGTTAAATATGGTAATTTTTACCATACAAATGAGTAACGCAATGTCCCATAATGTGTTAATGAAGAATGCGTGTTAAACCGGAAATAAAAACAAGTATCGATAAAATATTATTTTCCGTCGCGTCAAAAACTATGTTAAAGATGAGGTATATGATTGTATTAAAGTGAATATTTTTCATATCACAATATTAAAATTTTTATTTGCTTAAAAGACGCTATAAAAACACATTAAAAGTAAATTAAAATCTGTATTTACATGTTTCAACTCTTTTACCGAGTCGTCATCAGAATGTATAACAGAAAATTACAAATGCATATGAAAAATGGAAAAAATCATCGAATGTAAACAAGTAATCATATAACGCGCCCTACATTTTCGCGATTGCTCGTGTACCCTCTATGTCGCGACGCTGTAACTTGTCCAACCATTCAACCCATAAATTCAGGATACGAAAAGATAATATATCGTTAGAAACTCTTGAACCTCTTAAATAAATTTCAATGGTCTCTCTTATAAATAATTGTAAATAAAAATTAGACCTGTAGATTATTTTACTCTCGTTAAAAAGTACGTTAATGTTCTATATTTGATTTAGCCGGGATAAAGCAGTATTACCTCTATTATATTTTATGTCCGCTATATGTTCTTTACATCCGATATTGAATTTTCGTTGGGTTATACCTATATAATGATTTTTGATTCCTCCCTCCCTAATAAATGGAATCATATAAACTCCTGAGAGGTAATCTCTATTAATAGGATCAATTTTAGTATTTAAAAGTATCTTTAATTTCGGAGACGGATTCGTGATCAAACATAAACGAAAATTTCTTAAATGATTTTTTATATGTTCAAAGAAACCTGGGAAATAATTTGCTACAACCCTTTTCATATTAACTTCATTAATAGTTTTATTTTTATTTTTAGAAGCATCAAAGGACCTCTGAATCAATTTGTTAATTAATTTTACCTGATACCCATTATCAATAGCTCCTTTGATACTTCTAAAAGTAAAAATAAAACTATTAATGAAGTTAATATGAAAAGGGTTGTAGCAAATTATTTCCCGGGTTTCTTTGAACAGATAAAAAATCATTTCAGAAATTTTGGTTCATGTTTGATCGCGAAGCCGACTCCGAAATTCAAGATATTTTTAAATACTAAAATTGATCCTATTAATAGAGATGACCTCTCAGGAGTTTATATGATTCTATTTATTAGGGAGAGAGGAATCAAAAATCATTATATAGGTATAACCCAACGAAAATTCAATATCAGATGTAAAGAACATATAGCGGACATAAAATATAATAGAGGTAATACTGCTTTATCCCGGCTAAATCAAATAGAGAACATTAACATACTTTTTAACGAGAGTAAACTAATCTACAGGTCTAATTTTTATTTAAAATTATTTATAAGAGAGTCCATTGAAATTTATTTAAGAGGTTCAGGAGTTTGTAACGATACATTATCTTTTCTTATCCCGAATTTATGGGTTGAATGATTGGACAAGTTACAGCGTCGCGACATACAGGGAACACGAGCAATCGCGAAAATGTAGGGCGCGTTATATGATTAATTGTTTACATTCGATGATTTTTTCCATTTTTCATATGCATTTGTAATTTTTTGTTATACATTCTGATGACGACTCAGTAAAAGAGTTGAAACATGTAACTGTAGATTTTAATTTACTTTTAATGTGTTTTAATAACGTCTTTTAAGCAAATAAATATTTTAATATTGTGATATGGTTAGTAGTGGACGTAATTTTGACTTACTACTCGCACTTATTTACATTTGAATATTTTTCATTAAATTTCAGAACTGAAGATATTTCTAATCAATACTATTTATTTCAGTATTCGAATGATGTTTTTCAATATTATTAAAGACTACAAATGTAATAAAAAAGTTTAATTTCAATAAAAATTTAATTTTAAAGAACGGTACTAAAGGTTGCAAATGTAAAAAAATATACAACTTATACATTTTTTTAATTTATTTTTTATTTAATTTATTTTTGATGGTATTTTGTATAAGGCGGAATATTATCTACTGCGAAAAATTTCATCGGTCCCGATCGATTCCACCTCAGACAGAGTTTACTGTAATTTGATCATCCTGAAATTTAGCATGGGAATTTCTTTTCCTAGATTTCCAAATTATTAAAATTAATTTACAGCGTTCCTAAGAAAAAAAAACCTTTTATATCAAAATTGATTATAAAAACTGTACAAATACATAATAGACAAAGAAATCTTTGGTAAGTTTCATCTAAGAAGATATTTCAATATAAGAGATTGTGATAGATAATTACAATTTATGAGATGAGAAACGAGTTCAACTTCCAACAGTGTACACATAATTTGCATAATTCATACATTAGCGATTAAGTAATTACTTCACTAAAGTTTCTAACCATCGTTGAAAAGACAAATGTTGATTAATCATCTAATTTGCTAGATTCATAATGCAGAGCAAAAAAATGTGTTGATGAGAGACTTTCATTCTTAATGTTATTTATTAATCAACTGTATTTATTATATTATCTTTGTTGTATTTAAGATTTTTTGGATCTTCTGGATAATTCTGCTTTGCATTTTGATAGATTTTCGGTAAAACATTTATTCTTTAGCAATATTTTGTTTCAGAAGAATTAATGATGCTAAAATAGTATTTAATAGTAAATCTCCAATTTTTTCTACTTTATTCAATATAAAATAGAAAACCCACACGTTCACAAAGATATAATTTAACTCTTTCAATAAACAATACTTTGATGTTCTAAGATCTCAAGTAAAGTAAATATTTTTAGATAACATACAACTTAATATTTTCTAATGATTTTATTTTGATACACACCAATATTAACAGGCCATAATAAAGCTAAACACTTCGACAGCAATCATTTAGTTCGCATTGTAAATATTTTGATGTCATGTGCCGTTTGAAGTCGCACTTTGTTTAAAAAAACTCCAGAAATTTAAATTGATCCGTTCATCTTTTTGCTGTTTGCAGATTTTTTTTTCTTCTCATATTTACCGCACATGCTCTATCACTTTTGAGGGGAATCTATAAGCGGTCATATCCTGAATTAAAATTCATTAAAATATTTACTTTAAAAAAAAAAATCTTTATAAGTATAGCATTTAGTAAAACTTTCTTCAAAGTGCACTGTAATGTAAAATTCAGATTTCCATCATAAATGCTTTGTAATTAACTAGAAAAAAAGCTTTGTGTATCAAAATTGATTATAAAAACTGTTCAAATATAGATAAAGAAATATTTGTTAAGTTTTATCTAAGAAGAGATTTCAATATAAGAGATTGTGATAGATAATTGCAATCTGTGAGATGAGAAACGAGTTCAACTTCCAACAGTGTACACATAATTTACATAATTCATACATTAGTGATGAAGTAATTACTTCGCTAAAGTTTCTAACCATCGTTGAAAAGACAAAGGGTGCTTAATCATCTAATTTGCTAGATTCATAATGCAGAGCAAAAAAAAAGTGTGATGAGAAAACTTTCATTGTTATTGTTATTCTTATTTATTAATCATCTAGATTCATGTTAGTCGCCTTTATTGCTATTTAAGATTTTTTTGGATTGCCAAGATTTTGCTTTGCCTTTTGATAGCTTTTTGATAAACATCCATTCTTTTGCAATTTTTTGTTCCGTAAAAAGTTAATGATGCTAAAATAGTATTTAATAGTAAATCTACTATTTTTTCCATTTCATTTGATATAAAGAAGAAAACACACACGTTTACAAGTGTACAATTTAACTCTTTCTATAAATAATAAAATAACTATGATATAATGTCCTCACGTAAGAGATTATTTTTTGATAACTCTCACCTTAATAATTTCTAATGATTTTTAGTATTTTGTTATATACCAATATTAACGGATCATACTGAAAACTGAACACTTTGAAAACAATTATTACGATTCTTATTATCATTTCTTACAATTTCCAAGGAATATGGTACCACTTTATCTAATTAGATATTTTAATATTTAATATTTAAATCTATTAAACTGTAATAACCCTTTAAGACCCAACCCGCACGATCGTGCGGGTTAGACATTCATTTAATTGTTTGCTTCTGAGTCATTTATAATAAAAAATCGAATCGAATGATCGTTCTGGTTTACAGATAGAGTAAAGTATCATTTTTTATCAACAGGTAGCGGTTCAGTCCATGTTTTACTTGCTATAGGCATGACTAGTTTTGTTTACAAATACAACCGGTCTTAAAGGGATAACCTTTTTTAATTATAGAATTTGTAATATTTTTCTGTTATTAAATAAGGCGAATATATATATATATATACTTAGAAATTGTGCTGCACGCTCGCTGTATTATGTAAAAAGAAATTAAATATTACTAATTAATATACGTATCTTCAGTAATATAACAACAAATATTATTCTTAACTTTTTGATGTAATAAATAGATAATCTTCTCTAGTTCTACACAGTTCAAACTTTAATTTTTCTACCATTTCCCTGATGAGAGATAGAATAGAACGGATTATCTAATTCTAGAAAACTTTTCCTAGAATTAGATATAACTGATCCTAGAAAATTTAATTTATAGAAAAAAACAACATTTTTGTAAGTCGTAAAAAAAAAAAAAAAAAAAAAAAAAAAAAAAAAAAAACTTATAAGCCCTACTAACTCTGACCAAATCCTCGTATAAAAATGTCACTTTGTACCAATTAGTTTCTAATAATATCTGCTAATGAATGCTATATTTAAATTTAGCTTAAGTGTCTTCATATACATGTGGAGATTATAATACATTTCAAAATTCTCATTACTAGGAATTACTTTTTTTCATCGTATTTGGAACTATTATTTTAACACAATCAAGCTGATTGGTAAAGTTATCATACGAATTGAATATTTCCAACGGAGGGAAAAAATTCCCAGCCCGAGAATCGAATCCAGATCCTCGGCTTACGAGGCCAATTCTCTACCGTTTACGCTAATTGGGCCGACAACTGGAGAGTCGGACTCTCCGGTTGGCTCTTAAAAAATTGGCCTCGTAAGCCAAGGATCTAGGTTCGATTCCCGAGCTGGGAATTTTTTTGCTCAGTTGGAAATATTCAATTCGTACTTGGAACTGCCGGTAAATTTTATCTTGGGATTATAAACGGGAAGTCGTTCAATCATGTACTTAAAGAATTATTCAGGTTTAAGGAGAAAGACCACGCTGAAGGTAAAAAAAAATCGAATCTTCAAAGTTTTCGCGTGTATACCTTGAAATGCTACAAATCCAATAAATTTTTTTATATATAAATTTTCCAATTAGAACAGGAATTATCTCTAAAAAAATTGACATAACTCGAAAGTCTGTAGCTGCTCTGCTTATAAAGTTAACTTTAAAGCCCTTTCTCTCAAAACCGTATTTCTTGGCATTGTGCGTTCTCTTATATAACATCTAATTACTATAGAACCTTGAAAATTTGCATATTACTAATTTTCGCGTGTACTTTTATGCTGAAACTAAATTAAGATTTTTGTCATAGAGAATTTTTCACTGAAAAATTAAATGTAAACATATCTGTAAATTTAGTGAATATGATTATAAAAATCATTAATTATGCTAATGAACTTAAATATACTTTTAAATTTAGGTTCAGTGTAAAATATAGACGTATAAGGGAAAGTAAATACAATATTAAATATGCATCTATCTGCCAATTTTTTAAATCTTGTGCGCAAAATATATATTTCAGTATTTTTATTTTTCAAAAATCATTTTTGACGTTATCATTTAATTAATTAATATTGTTAAAATATATGTTTGAAATTTTTAAAAACCATTATAATGTGCGAAAGAACAGAAAAACTAGAAAACAGGAATTCTACTTTTTTAGAATTTAGTGTCGCCCCCGATGAAAAATATATATTTGTATATATAAATTGTACAAATCATATTACAATTTTAAAACTTACAGCACGCACTTTTATTTTATGTAAAATGACGTCATTCGCATCCACTTAAGAATTCCACATTTACGATCCACTCTTAAACATCTACAGTAAAGTATGTATAGGACGTCACTATCGTGAAATAATACACAAATGCAGCAAAAAGATGCCGTCATGAAAGAAACTCCACAAAAGAAAAACGGCTGTCTAATGATTCATAGACCTTCATTTGTTTGTAACATTAATATAGACACTTAAAATTAAATATAGCTTATAATAGCTCCATGTTTTAACAGAAATCATTCGTTTATATTTTTAAAAAATAGCACATATTTTAATTATATTTTCTTTCGGTTGTTATGAAAAAATGGCAACAAAAATGTATAATTAATATTTTACAACCATTTTTCCTTTACTTTCTACAGAAATGGAGTATTTCCGTTGCCAGTATAAAGCTCCAAAGTAGTATAAATAGCTCCAAAAACTACAAAAAAATTAATATTTCAAAAATAAATGGAGATGCAGTTTTCAAACAAATTGCATTTAAAAGTACTTTTTTTTTTCCAATACGACGGTATAAAAATTGAAAATGTGCGATGCTTAGAAGTTTAAAAAATTGCTATGGAGTATTTAATCGTACTGCTTTCTTTTACGGCTAACTTCTCTAAGGTAACGTTATTTTTTGGAGACGACACAAAATAAGCTGGGAGAAAGAAATAGCATACCGTTCCGGGGGGCTAAAAAATGTTATATTTCATTGGTTTTGAAACTACAGGGTTTTTCGTAATGGTTTAATTCTTGTCAGTTTTCAGACTGCTCAACGTGATCTCCTCCCTTAAAGTTTGAAATTCCTAATGCTAAATTCATTTTTAATCATTGGAAAATAGATTGCAATGCGGGTAATGTATTCAGCATAACACACAAAATACTTTGTAGAAAGAACTGTAATTTTGGATTCGCATATTTAAAGTTTCTAGAAATTGAGTTCTATTCAACAAAATTGACTGACTACCATTTCAGATTTTTTTATAATGAATTTCAAAATATATGTTATTTCAAATTAATAATTCCTAAGCTACTTGACCAAATGACTCCCCGGTTGATACTCGAAATTACAGTTTATCTAAAATTCCAAATCTGATGTCAAAATTACGTAACAAAAAATTTTAAGTTAGTTACATATTTCTATATGGAGACTACTCCCCAAGCAAAATTTTAGTATAACATTAATATTAAGACATTATTACTTATCCATGGCTTATCGATTTTTATAAAATGTTTTAGTATTAGT
The DNA here is from genome assembly GCA_963932465.1 of Maratus speciosus. Taxonomy (NCBI): domain Eukaryota; kingdom Metazoa; phylum Arthropoda; class Arachnida; order Araneae; family Salticidae; genus Maratus; species Maratus speciosus. Next base: position 81,625,170 of record OZ010793.1, on the reverse strand, counting down.
AGGGGAATATACTTTTTTCCCGCGACAGTAACATTTCAAGGGAAAAAACGCAAGAAACATATAAAACTTTCCAAATTGTATGTAGAAATTAATTGAAAAATTTAGAAATGAAAAAATAAATTAAATATCTTGAAAGGAATAGTTTAAGAGTCTACACTAGTCATGCGAAGAAACTCGAACACTATTATTAAACCTAAAGAGAAACCTTTGCATATTTTTGGCTTTTATTTTAATATTTTTTAAATGATTTTTTTTTTTTTTTTTTTTTTTTTTTTTTTTGGCATAGGATACATGAGGGCGATCTCTAATGTTGTGTGGGCACTTTCACTTTTGGAATCGCTTGGTAGCGGTTCTGAAAGGGAAACAATCTTCATTCCAAAAAAAAAAAAAAAAAAAACTATAACTCAAATCAAAAAAGTAGAAACGCACAACATTAGATTTCGACTTAAGTATGTTACGCAAATAAAAAAAATTACTTACAAATATTAAAATGCAAGCGGGAAACAGTAAAGACGTCTCCCACAGATTTAATATTAGCATTCTCGTTTCTTCACATAACTAGTGTACGCTCTTCAACAAAATTTTCAAAAAAATGTGACTTTACGAAGTAATAAATGAGTAATGATACGGATTAATGAATAAACAATTACGAATGTGACTTACATTTAGATAGTTTCACGTGTATGCTAATGGTATTAAAGTTGCAAGAAAAAAATCTTTTTATCTGAACATTTTAATTATAAGTATGCACGTCGAAGATAAATCTGTTTTTCATTTACTATATAAATATGAATAGTAATTTATATTTTTATTATACGTATATTTAAACAGGTATTATAAATGTGGTCCAAGCTATACAACAGATTATGACAGTAATTTAAATTTTTTCCGTTATTATCAATATGAATTTTCTTCAGTCTAAACATGGTGAAAATTTCATGAAAGATCTAATCTAATGTTATTCCACACATTCATAATAATAATTGTAAAATCATTAAACACTTTAAAAGAAAAACGGATTAATTTCTCTAATAATTTTTAAAAAATTATTAGAGAGTGGATAAACGTTTTTTGCTAAACTTTTCTGATGTAGACATTTCTATACATCAAAATCTAAGAGATACTGACAGTTGAATGAAATAAGAAATAGTCTAAGCTTTCAGCTATATAATTATAATTTGCAAAATATAATTATTAATGCTTAAAAAAATTCCTTCTCTAATAGTTCTAAACTTCATGGTGAAGACTGTAGTTTTAGCTGTATTATAATGCATTCTTATGATCAACAATTCTTCTTTACATTGTGGTTACAGTTAAAATATGATGTTACATTCTGATAAAATTTACTTAAAAAGGTGCTAAAAATACATAACAGGTTTTCACAACATGAAAACCGTCAAAGATCTTAAAAACACCCGAGCGCTTTCAACTGCACTGCAACAGTTGTCATCAGGGGAAAATCAGAGGAGTGAAAGTTCATGGAAAATTCTCTGCTTAAGTATCAGTGGACGAGTCTGTTTCAAAGGAAGGGAAGAGGGGGGGGGAAACTGAAAATGATTATGTTTCAAAATCGCTAGAAATATCTAGTATGCTATACCAGATCTTAGATATGTTGTAGGATAAAGTATCGTTGCAAGTATTCTTCCTTTGAGTTAAAATTTCTATTGATTCTCTGATTATTAATGTGTAGTAATTTGAAGTATGTGCTATGACTCTTGCTTTACTGAAATCAATGTGAATATCTTGTTTTTGGTTTAATCTGGATAGAGCAGTAGAGGGTTTGTTATACTTTATGTCTGTAATATGTTCTTTTCGTCTGTCTTTAAATTTTCTAGTGGTCATTCCTATGTATTTGAGTTCTTTCTGATTAACTTTGTTTGTGAAAGGTATTACATATATTCCAGAAGTTTCATCGTTAGGGATTGGGTCAATTTTCCGGTGTACAAGATCTTTTAATTTAGCAGATGGTTTTGCGATTATGTATATATTATATTTCTTTAATGCATAACTAATCCTTTCAAATAACTTAGGTATATAATTAAAACTATAAAACTTGAGATTATTTTTAATGCTATTTCTGGTTGATTCTCTATGCTGAATATCAAAGATTAATTTATTGATACATTGGGGGGGGGAAACCATTTTCTATTGCAATCTTCTTGATGGTGAGTAGCTCTGGTTGTAGGTATTCTCTTGTACAATATTCAATGGCTCTATTTATATAAAATTTATAAGCTGCAGTTTTGTATTTGAATGGAACATTACTATTGTAGGATATTGTACTATTTGAATTGCATGGTTTCCTGTAAATTTTCCTATCAATATTGTATGTTGCATTATTTCTTATTAATTCTACGTCTAAAAATGGTAAGGATCCTTTTTCTTCGATTTCCAATGTGAATTGTATATTTGAATCTAGGTTATTAGCTGTATTTAAAAAGTCATTCAAAGCGGGGATACCATGGTTCCAAATTAAAAAATATGTCATCGACGTAACGCAGCCATAGTTGAGGTTTTAGATTTGATTTACATATAATATCTTTCTCAAGTGGTCTAAGTTTTAGTTCCGCTAATAATCCTGAAATGGGTGAGCCCATTGGGGCACCCTCAGTTTGTTTATAAAATTTCCTATTAAATTGAAAGACATTGTTATTTGTAATCAAGTTAATGCTTGAATTTAAAGTTGTTCTTATTTCATCGTTATATGCCGGGTTACTATCTATGAATTGCTTTATAAGGATTTCTATTTCTTTTACATTTATTGAAGGGTACAGGGATTTGATGTCCATACTTGCAAGTATACTGTTATCACATATATTTTCGTTCTTTATTTTCTCAATAAACTCTCTGGTTGAGTTGACTACAAGGTTGGTTGGAGGTAACAACCTAACCTCCAACCAACCTTGTAGTCAACTCAACCAGAGAGTTTATTGAGAAAATAAAGAACGAAAATATATGTGATAACAGTATACTTGCAAGTATGGACATCAAATCCCTGTACCCTTCAATAAATGTAAAAGAAATAGAAATCCTTATAAAGCAATTCATAGATAGTAACCCGGCATATAACGATGAAATAAGAACAACTTTAAATTCAAGCATTAACTTGATTACAAATAACAATGTCTTTCAATTTAATAGGAAATTTTATAAACAAACTGAGGGTGCCCCAATGGGCTCACCCATTTCAGGATTATTAGCGGAACTAAAACTTAGACCACTTGAGAAAGATATTATATGTAAATCAAATCTAAAACCTCAACTATGGCTGCGTTACGTCGATGACATATTTTTAATTTGGAACCATGGTATCCCCGCTTTGAATGACTTTTTAAATACAGCTAATAACCTAGATTCAAATATACAATTCACATTGGAAATCGAAGAAAAAGGATCCTTACCATTTTTAGACGTAGAATTAATAAGAAATAATGCAACATACAATATTGATAGGAAAATTTACAGGAAACCATGCAATTCAAATAGTACAATATCCTACAATAGTAATGTTCCATTCAAATACAAAACTGCAGCTTATAAATTTTATATAAATAGAGCCATTGAATATTGTACAAGAGAATACCTACAACCAGAGCTACTCACCATCAAGAAGATTGCAATAGAAAATGGTTTCCCCCCCCCCCCCAATGTATCAATAAATTAATCTTTGATATTCAGCATAGAGAATCAACCAGAAATAGCATTAAAAATAATCTCAAGTTTTATAGTTTTAATTATATACCTAAGTTATTTGAAAGGATTAGTTATGCATTAAAGAAATATAATATATACATAATCGCAAAACCATCTGCTAAATTAAAAGATCTTGTACACCGGAAAATTGACCCAATCCCTAACGATGAAACTTCTGGAATATATGTAATACCTTTCACAAACAAAGTTAATCAGAAAGAACTCAAATACATAGGAATGACCACTAGAAAATTTAAAGACAGACGAAAAGAACATATTACAGACATAAAGTATAACAAACCCTCTACTGCTCTATCCAGATTAAACCAAAAACAAGATATTCACATTGATTTCAGTAAAGCAAGAGTCATAGCCCATACTTCAAATTACTACACATTAATAATCAGAGAATCAATAGAAATTTTAACTCAAAGGAAGAATACTTGCAACGATACTTTATCCTACAACATATCTAAGATCTGGTATAGCATACTAGATATTTCTAGCGATTTTGAAACATAATCATTTTCAGTTCCCCCCCCCCTCTTCCCTTCCTTTGAAATAGACTCGTCCACTGATACTTAAGCAGAGAATTTTCCATGAACTTTCACTCCTCTGATTTTCCCCTGATGACAACTGTTGCAGTGCAGTTGAAAGCGCTCGGGTGTTTTTAAGATCTTTGACGGTTTTCATGTTGTGAAAACCTGTTATGTATTTTTAGCACCTTTTTAAGTAAATTTTATCAGAATGTAACATCATATTTTATATGTTTTTCAAGGTGAATTTGACGTTCAACAATTATAGTTTGAACTATATTTTATATGTGGTTACAGTTTCTGTAGATTTACAAACATAAATTATAATCATACTTTATAATCCAATAAATTTAAATCAGAATTAATTCAATAAAGTAAATATTTTTAACATAATATCGAGTACCTCATAAATATTACAGTAGACTAAATCAGAACTGATTGAGACCAAGAAACTTTTCGTTGTAGACAGTATTCTATTTTCGACAGAATCTATTGTATTGCAAATCGTTTTACGAGACTTTAAAAATTCTCCGCTTTCAGTCTTATGCAGAATCTGCATTAGACAGAGTTTACTGTACTTATTGGAACTACATTTCCTGTTCAATGTTAGAAAACATCTTAATCTAAACTTATTTGAAGTTTTTTGGAAATCTGGATGGCGAAAGAATAAAATCTTTGGCCATTGAGAAAAATTCTAAGACAAAATAACTGGTTTGTCATATGAGAAATAATCTGCATTTCAACATTGTATCATAAATTTAAAAAATATGCATTAACACAAGAATAATTGTCAGCTTCAATGTTTATAATTGTCGTTGCAAAGTGCGATGTTTCTAATTGTCAGACAAAAAGATTTACAGAGATTTACATTTCTTAGAAAATTACATTATTAATGCATTTGTTATTGTTTGAGCTTCTTTAAATTTTCATATGTAAAGCACTTTGTGTTTTACATCTGAAGAATGTACTTTAGACTGCAATTTCATGTTTTCAAACATATTAATTTAGATTATGATGTTATTTTTTTCATTATTAAAAAAAATAGTAAAAGGTTATTTTACACTGTCCTAAATAAAAAGAAATCACGTAATCATTAATGATATCTTTGCAGTGCAACATCAATGAAATAATAGTGCAATCAAAAAACAACATTTCCAAAATTGTTTTAACTCTCTCGTGCCTATAACCTCATATGAGTTGTATTGAAAAATGACCCTTAGCAAACTCTGAATAGGCTATTTTTGCTTCTGTATCACATACTGTAAACATCATATTAAAACCAATAAAGCTTGTGAAATACAGAAATATATGTAGTAGAGTCATTTGCTTTTAAATATTTTGTTTGAAAATTCAATTTTGGTGGAAAAGTTTTCTTTCTGTTGGAGACAAGATTTTCTCAACTATTTCCAGTTTAAGGATATAAACAAAAACACAATCTAAAATGTTTATTTACATTTTACAGTGTGATAAAATGCCCAATGTTTACATATTCACTAAAACATTTTCATAACTGTTAATAATAATTGTATGTTTGTAAAGGTTATATCAGAATAATTTTGTAATTATATTAAAAAAAAATTGTAAGATTTTCAAAACTTTAACAAAATATGTTTTTAATATTCCATTATAAAGGAACCAGAAAGTTGTGAAATGAAAAAAAATTTTTGGAGTTTGATCATACATTAGGAAATGTGTAATTAATTTAAATTATTGCTTTTTTGTATATTATAAAAATACAAAATACTTGTTAAATTGTAAAAAACAATAAGAAAAGTTTTAGTATAGTACTATATAATTAATCTTGCAATATACGTTTACCACAATATTCCGAGTCCTCATTCCACATTTTTTAGTAATAATTTTTTTTATACTGCTGTCTGAGAGATAAAACAGAAGAAAATTGTAAAAATTCAAAAAATTCAAAATGCATGAAAACTGATTTACTACAAAATAAAAATATTTTTGTTGCTGTTGTTTTTGCAGGTAGTATAGTTTGTCGAGAATTTAATTTCTTTATTAAAAAAAAAACGCATAATATAAATCCACAACTTGATCAAAAGTTATGGTACCAAAATCCTGAAAAACAGTGCCTGGATTGAATTTAAATTTTCGTCACTTCATAGTTATCGCCAATCTGCGCGGCTCAATGTTTACAACTAGTACGGCAGTATATTTCTTTTAACTGCTAATTGCTAACTTTAAAACAGTAAAAATAGTTTTATTGGATAGTTTACATGTTTCGGCTCTATATTTCAAAACAAATAAATAAAAATATTCTGAAACTGCACGATCTACGATGTAATGATCTAAAATGGCATCATTCAATTTTTCCAGTACGCTTTCAGATGACGCCCCGTATTTGTTATTTTACCTTTGATGTTCATTTCCATACACATTTGCACAAAAATTGATCCAATTAATTTTGAGAATTATTTAGGAGTATATTAAAATACATTTTATTAGAACAGGCGGATCAATGAATTACTATATTGGCATGACTATTACCAGGAAATTTAACAAGTGGGTAAGTGTGATCACAGATCGCACAGAGGGGTTTTTTTTTAATATTTCTTTCAAAACACTTTATCCTTTTGCAAATTCTGTTAGTTTCACATTTCGCAACCAGAGGGCGCACTCTATTCTAAACAAATCTCTATCCAAACGAAACTCCGTTTTACAACCTATCCGTAGATATATTAGTCGAGGGGATCGGGACCATAGCACTCGATATAGTTAGGCGGCCCCTGGCGGTAAAATCTGGAACTAAATTATATAAGGCTATGGGGATAATATGAAAGAGTATTCAAAGGAGTGTCAGCAAATGTTATAAAAGTGCACCCGGGTGAAAAGGGTGGAGGTTAGAAAAATTGCTTAAAATGCACAAGTTAGACGCCGGAGTGGTAAATATAAGACGTTTTGAAATTTTTATGATTTGTCCTATGATCGCCGTATTCAGCTATAAGTATTCAAAATTTCAAATCTTCAATTTAATTAGGAGCTCTTTTAGAAAAAAAAAAAAGCTTAAAATACTCAAGTTAGAGCTCAGAAGGGTAAATATAAGATTTTTTCAAAATTTTATGATTTGTCGTTTGATATGAGGTGTTCATCTATAAGTATCCAAAATTTCAAGTCTCCAATATATATAGTTTCTGAGAAAGGGCTCAGACAGACAGAGGAGTGAGACGAATAGGGTTTCGTCAGATAACGAAACCCTAAAAATGGAAAAAATAAACATATAGTAGATGAAAAATATAATGTAATAAAACCACAGCCCTAGCAAGATTATATCAAGAAGAAACTATTCAAATAAATTTCATATGAAAGTAAGATGACTTTTCCACCCAGTCTATACTATCCATCCATTATAAGAGAAACCATGGAGATTGTAACAGGCAAAAAATCAATATGTAATGATGCAGTATCATTTATCTTACCAAAATTATGGCTGCAGTTGTTCCGTAGTTAAGAGTATGGAAATAAACATCTAAGGAAAAATTAACAAATAACCTGCGGGATCTGAAAGGGTACGTGAAAAAAGGTTGAATGATCGCGTTTCGGATCATAATATCATAGATCATGCAATTTTAGAATATTCTATTTATTTGTTTTGAAAATGGTTCGGATAGAGCAGAAACATGTAAACAGTCAAATTAAACTATATTTACTGTTTTTAAAGTTTTCGTATTACACCTTTTAGCAAATTAAAAGAAGTATATCATTGCAATGTGTTAATCTATATTAATAAAAGATCACATCGCTCTGTCTGTGTGTATGTGTGTGTGTGTATCTGCGATGGCTAGCGAAATATACGGCACGTACGAGGCTCAAAATTTTGGTGAGAAAAGTCAAAGGCCTCTCCTGGTATACCTGAGCAATCAGAATTTTAAATTTCTAATAATTAGTTGAGAAATTAATTAAAAACCCCAAATTAAAAGTATTCATAATTCAACAAAAGCATAGATTTTTATGAAACTGCAGAATAAATTCTCACTCAGGTGTTCGCAGCCAATGAGATGCGTTCTTCGAGACGGACTCAATATTATTTCAAAGCAACATGTGACTAAAGAGAGTAGGCAATTTTGTAGCTCTATAGATTTTTTTTTTAATATTGCATTTATCAATTTGAAATTAACACATTTATGCGTATTTTTTAACACTGAATCCAAATATGTAATTTTCTTTGAAATACTGCTGCAATTAACGAATATACATTAATTAAAATTTTTAAATTATCGTGCGATTTTATCTGAAATCATTTGAGCATAGACAGCTGTCTGTGAAATCGATTTTTTAAAGGAAAAAGAAAACAAGCACTTTTTCACTCGAGACATATTTTGTATTTGTTATATTTGCGGAGACAGGGAGGGGAGGGGGAGAAATATTTTCGATTAAATATAGCAATTAAACCACATGAAAGAGGTTTGTTATATTATCACGAGCCCGGGCAACGACGGGCAGGTCAGCTAGTATTTTATATATTAGTACAACAGTAATTTTAAGAAATTTCCTATCTGACCAACTGTACGACTTTCTTGAAAGTTCAAAGAATAATAATAACAAATTACATTTGTTCCTTTATTTCAAACATAAAATGGCGGATGGAAAATTGTAAGTTAAATTTATAGGAATTGAGATTATCGTATGTGAGATTCTGAGAAATAACTTCAGTTTTATGAGATGAGGAACTCTCGGTAGTGTACACATAATTTGCATAATTTATACATTACAAAAGAAATAATTACCATTCTTAATGCCTCAAAGGCGGTGAAAAGATCAAACATTCCGTTTTACCCAGCAATTAGCTATTTCCACGGAGAACAAAGGATGCATAAATTATCTCTCTGAGGATTAGTAGAGTTTTGGATAAGATCTCTTCCTGTGGTGTATGCTTCATACAATAACATATCTATTGCATTGTTATTACTTTAGTTTCTTTAGATGTTTAACCCATTTATGCCTAGCGTCCCATTTTTGGGGCGCTTTGGATCTTAATAAATTTTGTATAATTTCCTTCTTCTTTATAACATGAAAATTGTATGAAATGATTATTTATAAATGTCTTTATCTGTTACCGAAAAATTGCAGCATAAGATGAATATTTATTACATTGAAATGAAGGCTTTTTCGGAGTTTATAGATTTTAAATTTTCAAGTTGGCGAAATGTAAAAAGTAAGTTTATTTTTGTTTTAGGTAGATTTCGTATGAAATACTACCTATTAGCGTCGTTCCTATGTTGGAATTTCTGAAAACTTTTTACAGATCTACACCGATCATGACCCCTAGAGCCCAAAACCACCCTCACTAAAAAACTTTATATATATCTATCTATATATATCACTTTCTTCTGGACACGATAACTTCCACAATTCTGCACCAATCTCTTCCAAACTGATACATAAAATGAAGGGGCATAAAATCTCGGTCGAGTTCATTAATGGGCAAAATCAGACCAAGGGGATGGAAATAGGGAGGGGTTTTGTGAAAACCGAAAAACCCCTATAACTTCTTAAATTTTGTACATATCGAATCAGTTTAAAGTTTTTATTACTTCTAGAAATAGGGCCAAAAATTTATGTATCACAGATTTTTGATAAAGTTAAAAATGGGCTCAAGGGGCGGAAAAAATAGGGCTTTTGGGAGAAACAAATTCATAACTTCGTCAATTCTCAAAATGTCAAATCCAATTAATTTTATCATGAATCTCCTTAACATTATATACAACTTTTATATTCACAAGTTATTGATAGGACCAATTCGTACCGCAAAAAAAATTAAAAACGAAAACAAAAAGGGCGTTTGAAGAAGAAAAAAATCTATAACTCCGTCAATTCAAAAGATATAAAATCCCCATGAATTTATCATATATCCCCATTTATCATATATCTTCTTAATATTGTCTACAACATCTATATAGACAAGTTTTGGATAGGACCAATTCTTACAGCAAAAACAAATTAAAAATACATAGCGGTTGAAGAAAAAAATCATCTTAGTAAGGGTGTATTCAAATCCAAACTGCTTATCTTCTGACTCATTTTACAATTCATTTTTACTCTCAAAGGCTTCCAATTGGTACCTTTTCTTACTCAGAAACTATATAATGTACCGTAATGGTCAATTTTTTGATAGGAGCAGAATATATTTTTAAACACGCTGTCAAAGTGGGCCTTTTGAACCGAATTTCCCGAAGCGGATTGTGTTGGAAAAGGAAGTATTCAAATCCAAACTGCTTATTTTCTGACTCATTTTTAAATTCATTTTTGCTCTCAAACGCATCCAATTGGTAGATTCACTTATTCAGAAACTATATAATGTACCGTAATGATCGATTTTTTGACAGAGGCAGAATATATTTCAAAAAATGATGTCAAAGTGGGCATTTTGAACGGAATTTCCCGAAGCGATTGTGTTAGAAACGAAAAATATTGTCTTACTGAGAAAACAATTGTTTATGTATCAAGTTTTAATTAATTAAACGGAAATTAAAAACACAGCTCGCTTATAAATCTCTTCAAAAATCACGTCAACAAATTTCACGTTTTTCCTATTAAAAATGAATCTGGAGTTATGCCAGAAAATTTCAAGTTGTTGAGCATGGAAAAGTATTTTTTTTAATACCGCCCTAACATGATTCTGATAAAACCAGTTATTATATAAAAATGAAATAAAAACTCGTCAAAAGCGGCCAGATAAAATTGTTAAAGTGGGTTTATCTCTAATCATGATTTGGTTTTTGTTTGTGAAATTAGTATACTTAACTTCGAAATCTACCTCCGCCTGTAGGCCGGGCCGGCAGGGATTTTTTTCTACCAATTATCCAAATAAATAAGTCATAATTGTAGCTTGTAGACTTCTTTGAAATACGTATTCTTTTTTATTAAATTGTGAAATCATGCGTTAAAGCCTATTTTTATGCACTTTTGTAACGTACAAAATATAGGGCGCTAGACACGAATGGGTACATATTTTTATTAGCCATTTAAGGGACAGTTATTTATGTAAAGTTCTTTTCAAGAAGATTATGAAAGAAATTATTTTTAAGCCTCAAATACAATTATTCTTAATTTATTATTACTAATGCTTATTATGTTATTAGTATCTGTAAAGAAATATCCATATTTTTTTAGTAATTTATAAAAATACAAATTATTGTATATAATATACAATTTCAAAGTTTATTTTATATAAATATAGACAAAACATATAATTATGCATATTAAATTATTACAAATGTTATGCATATTCCCATTTTTAGTACGTTTACATTTTATCAAATAAATACAAACATTTATTAAAGTATTTTTTTAGTATTTTTCCAGTTCATTTTGCAACATTTTAAAGTGATTTTACCTACAAATTGGAGAAAATAAAAATTCAGGCACAAATGGGTTAAGAATAACGCATTAATGCTGGTTTGCAGTCTAACAAATTTTACATAGATATTGTTATTATATAAATAAATAATGGAAATGTATTTTATAAATAATTAAAATCCACTGTAAATGTTACACAAGTCTAGGGAAAGCAATTAAAAATTTCATGCTAAATTTATACGAAGTGGTTCGCAAGACAGAGCTTATAAATTAAAAAAATAGTTACCACTTTAATATTTCTAAATCCGTTCAAAAGACCAAATATTCCGTTTTATCAGATAATTGACTATTTCCGCGCAGAACAAAAATGTAGAAAACTAGAGTTGTGCTAAATTGTTCTATTACGTGATGTATGCTTCAAACGGTAATGTGTCCTTCCTTACATTATGATTTATTTTCTTCGATTCTTTAAGAATAACAGATTCATGTTGGTTTGTAATCTCGCTAATTAATTTTACATAAACATGTAATAAAATATTTATTGGAATAAATAAGAATTTCTACAGGATATTTCGTTTATAGAAAAATTTCGTTTTTCAACCAATAAATCAGGAAGTCTGAGATTTTCTTTTCATTTCTTTAAAAGGAAGTAGGTTGGTTGGCTGATCGGTTTTTTATTGGTGCAAAATTACTTCTTAAAAAGAAGGATCCCACACATTTCTATAGATGTACCTTCTGTGTCATTAAGAAATAAAATTAATATAATTTTTACTGTTATGATCATTATAAAAAGTGTTGAATATTTGAATGGTTTTAGTTTCTCTTCTTCATTTCTTTATAAATATCATTAAAATAAAAGAAAGGCCAGAAAAAATACAGTAGTAATAATATTATTGGTAATGTATTAATGCGATCAGTGTTGATTTCAGGGGGTGGCCCGGGGGGGAATGTCCCCCCCGGGATTCAAAAATGTCCCCCCCGGAGGACATTTTTGACTTTCTCCTTATTTTTCCTAGTCGTGATATTTTCCTTCGAATTCTCCCGAAAAACCTGTTAAGATGGAATCGTAAGATACCGTTAAAAAATTCTGTCTTAACAGATATACTTGCATAGCATTTTTGTCGTCAATTACAAGGAAATGTTCCTTCTAAGGTATTATTCCGTTACAGATAGGTTCAGTTTTTACGACATATAACCGCTTTGTATAAGTAAGTCTTACAAGCTATTCGAAAAATCGTACAAATTAAAAAAAAAATTACGAAATTAATGTTTATTCTGTTTATTAATATTTAACCTTTCAGCTAACTTTTTGCACAATAGGTGCTTGTCATATTTTTGTGTACAATAGCAGTTATAAGATTTTAAAGAAGAAGAAGAAGAAACAAATTACATAATTATTAACTAGCATACCGCTAATACTTGCATAATATCTATTTAAAGCATACCGGTAGTAAAACTTAAATTTTAATTTTGGTGCCATATACGAGATTAAACTGTAAGAAATTGTTGTTAAATACTAATTCCAATTTTTTTTTTTTTTTTGTAAAATTATAAAGTAACTGGTATAAATTTATTTCATTAACATTTTCGAAAAAATTAAATGTGGTAAAGTCTGGGAAACAGAACCTGTCTATAGCGGAATGCGGAATCCTCTCTTAAACAAACAAAAAAAAATACGGTTCAAGCAAAAATAGTGCACTGCGTGATACTTTCTAAGACGGAAATGTGTCTGTAACGGAATTTTTCTTCCACCTCTTTCAATTTTATATTTGCGGTTTAATATACTACAATTGCTTTCATTGGGACCGTAAAAATTTTCTGGTTAGGAGAAGATTCCATTATTGACAGGTGTGATGTCAAATCACATATTTTTGGCTTACTTACTCTAATTGCATCAATTATTAAATTATTTAGATATTTTTAATTAGACTCTCAATTTCTCTAAAATGTATTTAAACTATACCACAAAATGTATTTTTTCGCTTAATATCCCTTATTCAATCTTAACAATAAACATAATAATTCATTGAATGTATCATATCACGCTAATAATTTATCTAAATAAGCTTTTCCTATCCAGTGAAATATTTATTCATTATATTTTGAGGTTATAATATTAATTTCATGTATCATAAATAAAACTTTTTCTGTTACAAAGTACTAGCTCATAAAATAAATATTATTACTTCCTTATTGTGAAATTCTAAATTTGTGCGTTTCTTAATTAAAATATGATATATTGGTATTATTCCGTTCACTCATAAAATATCTTGAAAGTTAATCCTTTCAGTAATAGTCCATTTGTTTATCCCGTATTACACAAATAACTGCTTTATCTAATTGTAATTTTCTCTTGGAAAAACCAAATTCATTTATCGAATGATAAATTGATTATGCTGTCAAAAACATTATTATAATATATTTTGAGCGGGTATGGACAACTGAATTAAAGGCACAGAAATATTTTCATACTTAATAGTTTTAAAAAGATTTAGTTACTGAAAATGTCTAAATATTTCTATGCAAACTTTATAAATTACATCCGGTATTTACTTGTTCGCTAACATAAAATATTTTATTTTTCTTATTTTATTGTAGAATGCTAGGGAAATTTCATTTTCAAAGACTACCAATAAGCAATTAGGTGACGCTAGTTCTAGACGACACTGTGTCTGGTTAATCTATTGCGCTTTTCTGTCTTGATTGTTACAGATAAAAATTACAGCTTAAATTGAATATTAGATAGGAATTATTTTTGATATTGAATTATGTCAAAACAGTCGAAATTATTTTCTTATATTCAAATTAAAAAAAGAAGACGTAGTGAAGAACCTTTAGTACAGTCATCTGTTGAAAATCAAAATAATAACTCTCAACTAATTTTGAATGAAAGCGAAACCTGTAATGCGATAGTTCCACCCTCGATACCTTCGTGTAGTACTGTTAGTGGACAACCTCAACCGGAAGATAAAAATGTTGGACGCAAGTTCAAATATCAAAAACAGTGGGAAGATAAATATGAATGGCTGTATTTTGATCGAACTCGTGGTGGTGCATTTTGCAAGCTCTGTGAAAAGCATTTAAAAAATGATGTAGAGGTATTCCAAAAAACAAGTGGAGTATTCATATCAGTGCCCTTCACAAATTTTAGGAAAGCAACTGGCAGTACAGGAAAACTTGAAAAACACTCAAAATCAGACAAACATTGCAAATCTGTTTTTATGGAAAATGAAAGATTACAGAATTTAAATGCTCCTACACACACACAAATAATCCAATACAGCGAAGACGAAAGGGATAAAAATAGACAAGCTTTATCTTCATTAATTAGGAGTGTGTATTTTTTAGCTAAAGAGGAGATACCCCATACTACAAAATATGAACCCTTAGTTCAAAGAATTTTAATGAGAGAAAATGAAACTCTTCGCGACTGGATTAAGTCTCAAAGTGAAAGATCGACTTACATAAGTAAATCAACTGCTTCTGAAATATTAAGCTCAATAGGCACAATCTTAGACAAAGCAGATGACAAAATACTTAATGGTAAGTATTATTCTATAATGGGAGATGAGTCGACGAACATAAACAATCAAAGTGAATTATCACTAATGGTGCGGCACGTCGTCCATGATCCAGTTTGCGAAGTAAGAGAAAGATTTTTGTGCATAATATACTTAGAAAGAACTGATGCTGAATCAATATTTTTAGCTATAGATGATGCTTTAAAAAAAAGAAATATGTCATATGATAAATTGGTTTCATGTTCTTTTGATGGTGCAGCGAACTTTAGTGGTAGTATAACTGGTGTTCGTGCTCGTATTTCAGAAGCTAAACAATGCGAAGTGCCTTACATTCATTGCAGATCCCATATTCTATCATTAGCTGTCACTAATTCAAGAAACAAGACTATAATGATTAAACGATTTTTTCACACAGTTAAAGATATTTATAAACTTTTTCATAGTTCTCCTAAGAGAGGAAAAATTTTGCACGAAATACAGAAAGCTTTAGAAGAACCCGTTCAAATCATACCTGAGGCAACGGATATACGCTGGCTTAGCAATTACCGTACTGTTCATGCTGTATTTTTATCCTTTAAATCGATTATGATTGCATGCGAACACATACACAAGGATGGTGCTGATTTAGCAAGTTTAGCTGGTGGTATTCTCTTGGAAATGATTAATATTAGTTTTATAATCAGTTTAGTCGTTATGGACGAAACACTTAATGCTGTATCGAATTTAAGCAAAATTCTTCAAAAGAAAACTCTTAGCATTTCATTTCTTCCTCAACTTGTTTCTGGGACAGTTGATCACTTGCAAGAAATTGCCAACTTTTGTGATACTGACAATGATAATAACGAATTGCACATTAAAATTAAAGGTCTCGAGAGTGATGCATCAGAAATTAAGAGCATAAATTTTAATGACACGAAAAAAAATTGCTTAAAAAGTGCAAAAACTTTTATAGAAAAAATGATTCATCAAGTTAAGGATTTAATGATAAAGCACTGCGCTTAATAGAACTATGTGCATTTTTTCGAAGCTTTGGAGAATTTGTAAAAATAAATGAAAAGCAGTGTAAGGAGCTGTGCCATCTTTTTGGAATTCAGGAAGAGGATGCAGCAGTGGCAGATCTCCGTTCTTTTAAGTACGTTGCACACAGTAATTTAGATGATACCAGTACAGATGTCGCTTCTTTCATTTTAAAAGCTGATATTGGATACGAAGTTTTGAAAAAACTTGCCGAGTGTGTATTGTGTGTACCAATTTCAACAGCTAGTGTAGAAAGGTCATTTAGCACAATGAATAGAATTATGACAAAACTCAGAAATCGCATGGGGCAGGATACTTTACAATCGTGTATTAAAGTATCTATCGAAGGTGATGAGGAGCCAACAGATGAATTCATCGATGCAGTGATCACACATTATGCATCTTCGAAACCAAGACGCATTCGCTTAGTTTAAAGGTGAGCAATTACAAATTTAATACTGAACTTATGCGATTTATCAAAAACTGTGCTTTATAAGAAGTAAGGATTAGTTTTATACACAAGGTAGATTTGATGGTTTTACATATAGAATATTATAATTACTATTTAGTACATACACATTATATGGTATTATTTATTTAAATTGCTATTAATATTTTATAAAATTAAAGTATTTAAAAAAAGAGTGAAATCTCTATTTCTTTAGTGGACATGAATGTTACGGAAGATTTGTTTTCATTAATATTAAGAAGTTATACTTAAACATAGACGCAGATAGAAGTATACAAATGGGGTTTCAATTTTAGATTTTGAAATGTTACATAACTTTTATCTTTCATAAGTTTGAAAATATTGCGGACGTTACAAAATAATTAAAAAATTAAGAGGAAAAAAAATATAATTTTCATCTACAGTAAAAGGTTTTAACATAGTAGGGCGTTGCCCAACTATATTCTCCCCCCACGAAAAAAGGGAGAAAAATCTCCCTATTCCATTTAATTCCCTCCCCATTCCGCGTCTGTGTCTGAAAGCATCATTATTAAATAATAAGTAAATATCAAATAATAAAAATTTGTTATTGTATTATTTGTAAACTCTGTTTGTTATTCTTGTAACGAAGTTTATTATTTAATTGTGATTTATTGCCATTTTTCGGTGCTGTTTCATGAATAACTGTATATTAATAGAAATATTTCAGAGGTAAATTGTAGCAATGTTGATTCAAAACTTTTATGAAATGGGATATTCAAATCCTGTATGGCAAGTTAAACTGTAGGATATAATGAGATTAAATAAAAAACAAATGACCATAACTTATATAAGTTATATTTAGAAGTGGAGATTTAAGATAATTTAGATTATCTTAAATTAAATAGAATTTTTAAAAGTTTTTTAAATTTTCAATTTGAAATTAAAAAATAGAAACTTATATATAGCATAATCTATGGAAACAGAAGATTTTCAAAATCCCGACTGGAGGGATACTTGTTAAGACAGAAACTTTTTCTGATCCTCGGAGATTCCGCTTTAGCAGGTTTTGGTATATTAATGAAATCAGAGAAAATTTCATGTTGGAATACTAGTGTCCCCCCCAGGGATCAAAATTTCCCCCCCGGAGGTAAAGGTCTGGATTCAACACTGAATGCGATAAAAGCTATGTGGAGCATGTGGACCCTTCATCTTTTTACTTTTCTCTAAATTTCTTTGCAGCGTACTGCATTTGCTGAAGCCTCGCCCTCCCTATTTTGGATTGGCTGTCACTTCAGCCACTTCCTTAATTAGACATTTTCTCTCTTTTTCCCCCTCATTCCGTCTTTGATTCTCGGCATTCAATGCTGTGAATTATTGACACTCTTTATTATAGTAGTACTTGTACTACACTTAGACTAAGGCTGCGAACGCACGCGTATTTTGCCTGCTTGTCCAGTATTCTTGGAAAAGCTTTCATACTGAACCCATCTGCGGTTTATTGACAAAAGAATGAGGGGAATCAACAATGGGTCAGGAGATAAGGAGCTCGACTCTACTTGAAGGAAAGGTTCCTCTTTCGCTGGACATCAGTCCCTTTCCTGCTAAAGTCGTTAAAAATCAAAGACACCGACTGGTGAGATCAATAAACCCGGCTGTTGATCGCAACTAGTAGGAACCTCCGTTCGCAGCTTAACATTCCTTTTTTTCTTATGAAGTTCTATACAAATACTCATATACAGGGCGTGGAGTTGTTTCGCAACTGGGTAGCCCTTGGAACTTTCTACTGTTCACTGTTCATAAAAGCTATAAAACCGAAACCTGTCTTTAAAGATATCATTCTTAAGTAAAAAAAATACATGGTTATGGAGAAAAAAGTATAATATCATTATAGGCAAAGTGTGCACCTTTTAATACGGAAACCTTTTTAAAACGAAATTCTGTTCAGTCCCTTGCAATTTTAATTTAGAAAGTTTTAATGAACAATTAAATTTAATAATTATGCATCTATTATATCTACATGCAAGTTATTAGAAAAAAAGCAATGTACGCGAAACAAATTACATAAAAGCGAAATCGTAATTTTTATTTTCTGGCATTAAAGTGCTAATAATTGTCAAGAAATATCTGTATTTAATTTAAAAAATTGCATGCTGGAATACAGTAAAACAACCGTGTAATACGTACACCATACTTTATAATGATTCTAAATTATCTTTGTCCAAATTCATAATTCTACACAAATTTATACAGTACAGTCAAATTCTTTTATAAACTTATTGGAAGTAGAGATTTTTATAAATGGGCACATAATTTTGGCATTTGTGATAAAATAGTTTTGCCCTTAACATTTATTAGCTCCGTTACAAAGTTTTTAGCCTATTCAAATAAGTAGCAATTCATATAGAGAACAAAAGATAAGTGATCTTTGAAATTGTTAGAATTTGTAATATCATTTTCATTATCACTTTTTGAGCTTCTTTAATTTAGATTGGGGGGGGAGGAGATATTAACACATTTGGAAGATCAGAAACACTATCCGAGAGATAAGAAACATACAAGATGAGAAATGCTTCCGACTTTCTACAATTGAACGTACTTTGCATAATATATTCATTAATGCTGACATTTATATTTCACATAATGTCTCTAAACGGTAGCTTTAAATATCTTCTTCGTGTTCAGATTAATCAAGTAACTGGTCTTTTCTATATAAGAACAGTGATAATGCGTCATATTTAAGGGGATTAAGCCTGCAATGTTGCTTGAATTATTGTTGTTTTTGTTTGATTATTTTCTTAAAATGTAAAACAGCTGTATTTTTATGTAACAGAATATAAAAGGTGGTCCAAAAAATTCTAACATATTATGAAATTTAATATAAAATCAAGTAATTGTCGCACCGCAGTGTGTTTGGACTAAATGTTTCTCACGATGAAATGTTTTCTTAAAACGAATAAAAAAATAATTCCAACATTCGCCCATAGATGGCACTGTACCTTAAATTTTCAGAAAGAAGTATCAAAAACTGAAGCCAATCGGTTACAAATCCTTTATTTTGTCACAAGCTTTTACAGAGCATTTATTTGTGCAATCCATTACCATATTTTAACCCCTTGGAGACGAGCGACCGGTATTCGTGCCACATAAGTTGCTCAGAATCGGTGATTATTCTCACCAGTAAAATTGTATTGTAAATTTTGCCTTATTTAATCCGAGCATTTTCCCGATTCGATTAGGCAATAATTTCTGTTTTAAAAATCCGGTAACTAAAGATTAAAAATTCAGTAAAAGACCCTCGTCCCCAAGGGGTTAATGTCTCCGCTATTTGTAGCTCGAGCAAAAGAAATGTCCGATAACTGCTTGTAACAAAATAAATAATTTGTAACTGATTCTCATGAGTTTTTGGGACAGCTTTCTGATAATTTAAGGTACAGTGCCATCTATGGGTGAAATTTGGAACTTTTTTTTATTATTCGCCCCTTTTCATCGTGAGGGGCATTTTAGTCCAAATCGCACTCACGGACGACAATGTCTTTATTTTATATTAACGATTAAAATGTGTCAGAGATTATTTTGACTACCCTTTATTTTTCAAATCAACTCCTTATATAATGGTATTGAATTAAAATTCACCGTCCATTCCGGCGTATATCGTGAACTCCAAAATCAGTATTTTTTAACAATGATGTATTAATTTCAAAATTTCTGTCTAAACAGTTAATGATTCAATGTGTTGCAAATCCTCTTCCAAAATAATAACAAATTTATTAACGTGCGTTTAACTAGGCGTAGTAATGATTATTTTATGTGCTGGGAAATGATGAACATGCTTCAATGCATTAGTAAAAAACATTAATTATTTAATAAAGAGAAAGTAATTGCGTTTGCGAATGTCCATTACAATGTTGCAATATGCATATGTATCGGTTAATTTACTTATTAGCTATTTATTTGGAAGCTAAATTAGATATTTATTTGGAGGCCTTATTAACCATTAACGTAATGAATTTAATTCAAGCAGAGTAGAACTGCTGTGTGTTTTTCTTTGCTTTTATTTTTTTCAGAGATGTCTAATAACTAAAGAAATGCATTTTCAAAAAATTTACAAAATTCTTGAAAGGTTTGTCTTAGATTGCTAACGTTACAGTCATTTATGTAACAGGTTTAAATTTATAATTTCCATATAAAGACGGTATCAAAACTAAACTGTAAAAGATTACCTGTGAGCAATAATGTTTAAAATTTTTCATTTTAGATAACTATTTTCAAATAAAGTAAATTTGTCGAAATATTTAGTTTAAAAAAATAACAAATCTTAAACATAACTTTTTGATTTTAAAACAAAGCACTTTTAAAAAAAGAAATTATCAACGAACATTATAAATATAAACAAATATTATAAACAAATTTGCAAAAAACTATCTATAAACAGTTGCGTATTCTCTTCTAATTTTCAACTTACGGAAATACTATTTCAAAATAAAATTTTGAAAATAATCTTTCAAAATAATTACAAATATACTAACACGCGTTTACCTAATAGTGGTCAAAATTCTCCAATGTATCAATAAAATATAAGTGTTCTTAAACAACTACAAAGTAATTGTGTTTGTAAATTCCTCTTAAATTATAGAAAAGCTCATAAGCATTGAGTACTTATTAGCCATTTATTTGAGGGTATCACTAGCCATTTATTTTAAAATTTTATTAGCAATTTATTTAATGTATACAGTGTTTATTTTCACAACCGTTGGTCCTAGATGCATACTTCTAATTACAAAAATGATTTAAACTAGGTAAAGAGTTATTTTTAAAGCGATTTGGGTCAAGAAAAACATTTCTTAAAAAATTACGAAATTTAATTTTTTATACGGCCCCATACATGTTATATTTAGTAAATTTTTTCTATTACGCTGACAAGTAAGACAAGAAAAGCCCTGTTCATATAACACTAATATCGACCGAGTTATGAAACTTTTAAAATGCATGTCTTAGGGGAAAGTAGGGTAATGACGCTCACTTAAGGGAAAACATGAATAGCTAGTCAAATTTACACAAAAAATCTATATTTTATTAATGAAGTATAACTCCAAAGCATAAGGAACAGTTTGCAGTAAACTAATTTGCATAAAAGTTTTAGGATTTTTTTCTTCGTTTTATTTAATTAACAATGGTTTGAGCAGTAATTGCGCTCAAAATTTGAATAGAACATTAAAGCTGGCGTAATATTTGACGTAACAAAGCACTACAAAAATAAATAAAAGCATGAACGTACAGCTAAATCTATACATTTTTTAGAAATAATGGGTAAATTAACATTTGAAAATAAGAGTGTACACTTACCTTCAAATTAAATGATTAGATTACCTTCAAATGTGTTGCAGAATTTTATTATAAAACAACTTCAAACTAATAACGTGAGGACACAAAAAAAACTTTCCTCCCGACGGTCACTATATCCTTACTCCGAACTTACGATGAAGTTCGCTAGGTACCGGTACCGATTGCACGTTTTCAATTCTATTCTGTTTAGAGATATTCGGGTGAGCGAGATTAACCACTGAGCGTCATTACCCTACTTTCCACTTTATTACTACTTATACCACTTTATTGCTTCTGAACACTGATGAGTTCCGCCATGTTTTGAGATGTCATATACCAACTGCTTAAAGTATTGGGAGAAATTATTTCACGTGTCTCTGCGCTTTGAAAAAAAATCGTACAAGCATTACAATTAAGTTTTATTAAGTTTCACATTGACTAAAATAATTGTATTTTAACATATGTTTTATTTTGTAAGAATATGAGAGGATATGAGACGGTTTCTTTTCATGATTTCTTTTAATACAATTATGTTATTTTTATAAGTTTTTATTTAACTTCAACAATCGCATGTATGTTTTTCCAGTTCAAAATTTGTACTTGAATTTTAACTCACTTTCAACTATGCGATCGAGATTAAATTTTATATACTGACATAAATCCGATGACAGTCTAATATTATGACTTTCGGTGGTTACCATTTATACTTATTATACAGGATATCACAAACAAACTTAACTTCAACTTTAACTTTGAAATTTACAATTTGCGAAAAATCCTGATGTGATGGTTAAAAATGAAGGTCATTTACGGATTCAGCGGTAAAAAATACATAAAAATAAATTATCGAAAGTTAAAAACACAACAATGACATCTATTTCATAATATCAAATTTTCGTTACTTTTTCTTTTTATAACTTTAAAATTTACGATTTGCAAAAAATCTGTACTTGATGGTAAAAAATGAGGGTAAATTTTGGATTCAGCGGTACGGAATACATGAGATTCAATTATCAAAAGCTAAAACTGTTAATTTTTATCATTTTAACAAAAATTCTGTCTTTTTTTGCTTCTTATATTTTTATTACAAATTGCATTAATATGTCAGAATGATTACAGATTTCAAATTTATACTGCAATGTTAATTTTACTCTCAACCATTTTTTAACATATCTGACGAAATTATATTTCTACAAAATTTTTAGATTATCCCTAATTTGCAGCAAAAAATATGCTCCAACTTTAAACAGTTATTACTCAGTTAATTTTAATCGTAGAATAACGGGACTATTTTTTTGTCTTACTTCTCAGTGTAATAGGAAAGTTTCACTAAATATAACTTATAGGATCGGGGGACCGTATAAAAATTTAAATTTCGTAATTTTTTAATAAATGTTTTTCTTGACCCAAATCGCTTTAAAAATAATTCTGTACTTTATTTAAACCATTTTTGTAATTGGAAGTATGCATCTAGGACCAACAGTTGCGAAAATAATGGTCGGTCAGGTGATACGTGGACACCCTGTATACTCGTAATACACTCAAACGAAATATAACCGCATATTCTGCTTTTATTGGATTTTCATAGATGTCTGATAAAAAAGTGACTTTCAAAATATTTACTTAATTTATGAAAATTTAGTTTTGCCTTTGTAATATTGTGGTCACTTCATTAACCAATTTAAGAGTTTTGTGCTTTGGATGTCTGTTAAATTCACTGTTAAGAAAACAGAAAAGGTAAATTGCGTAACATTTCTCGCTCGGTTTTTTTCTTCTTTTTTAACGGATTTTAAAGAAATTAGATTACTGGATACATATATTCACGCATAATTTCAGAACAGACTTTGATATTCTTTTTGGAAAGGTATCATTTTTGTGAATGGCACGTTTAAATTTCTCTAGGCGAAAATATAGCACATTTGTTTTTCGTACTCTGTTAAAAATTTATCCAGTCATTCGATCGTTTTAAAAGTTAATTTATACCTGACCATATTATTAAACGAATATAACCATATTTCTGGCCATCTTATGGTTAGAATAAAGTTAAAATGACTTAACGTTTATGCTGCTGCTTTCTATAAAAACGGTCGAATGACTGGACAGTTTGCAGCAGGTTTTTAAAAGAGTACTGCGTCCCTCCAAGTTAATTTTGTCCAAAAAATCGTTGCAAAATTTAGGACTTTTGTTAAGGTATAAATTACAATTTTGCATATTCAAGATAATGATCGTATCGCGTAAGATAGATTTTTACAAGAACGCATCAAATATTTAGGTATAATAGTCTAGGGTCTCTATAGAAATCAGTAAACAAAATCTCGCATCACTTTAATGCTATGCGCACTATCAAAGATCAATGAGACAGCTCAATTGTAGATACTCAAGCTTTTAAGTTTCCATTCTTCCTTCAGGTTAAAAAAATATACGTTATGAAAGTCCTAGCGCAGTTGCCATGTAAATATCGAATCGCAGAAATTCGAAATACAGAATGCAGCACAAAACGTCCGGATACCACTTTCGTTATTCACTGAATTCTTCATCCTTCACATCTCCCAAAATTCTTCATCCTTCTCAATTTCCCGAATTTCTCGCTCTTCACAATTCAATGATTTTCAGACCCTTAACTTATCTATTAAGAGCCTCATTTTTTACAGTTCGCCGATTTTTTCATCCTTCACAATTCCGCGAATTCCTCGCCCTCCAAAATTCACCGAATTCCACATCTTCAACAAATTCATTAAGAGCCTCACTTTTTACAGTTCGCAAATTTCTACACCGTTCATAATTCCCCGAATTCTTCAACTTTCACAATTTCGCTATTTCCACATCCTGAACAAATACATTGAATTCCTCACTTTTTACAATTCGCCGAATTCTTCATTTTCACAACTCTACCGAATTCTACACCGAATTCTACACCGTTAACAAAGTCATTGAATTCCTCACTTTTTACGATTTGCCAAATTCTGCACTTTTCACCATTCTTTATATATATTTATTAATGTTATTTAAAAGCGAAATATTTTTTATTTACAGTTTGCGCGATACCTCGCAGATTTTAAGGATATTTTTTATATCTTCAAATGCAATATTTTGAGAGATAAAAGGATTTTAAATAAACCTCTAAAATAATGCTTTTTTCAATCATATTACAAGTATACAAAACAATTTTTAAACATTTTCTTCAAGAATGAAAATTAAATATCAGTTTATTTCCGTTAAAGGTAAAAACCTATGTAATCAGAATTGAAATATTTGCAACTTTTGAAAATTAGATTTGAACTCTAAATTCAACCATTCAATAGAATACCTTCATGGTTAATGCTAAGTATATAGGGCAGCATAAATATTAGAGATAACTAAATCAGCAATTGCAAGGCATCGATCTAAAATTTCCCGCTACATTTTCAATTCACAAATTTACAAAGGCCACATGAAATATTTATGCTGGATTTCCAGTCACGGGTTGCGTTAATATTTGCAGCAAAACACCATTTTCAGCTCGAATAGAAACACATCAAAAAGCATTATAATGAAGATCAACAAAGTATATTCCGCACCGAGCCGCAAATTAACAATGCTTTTATGATGTACTACTGCTTTAATATACTGAAGAAAATAAATAGCGAACAGGAACATAGATTTATTGGCCAAGCATGGATTATAAACTATTTCCAACATTGAGAAATTACAGACTACGAGTAAAACGGGAGTTTCATAAAAAGTGATAGTTAAATCATTAAAAGAAAATTAAAAATGAAAAATCATGCATCAAGCATAGATTATGAAATCAAAACTAACAGAATATTATTAGCAACAACATATTTCCGACAAAAACACTTTCCAAGACTAACAGAATGTTATTAGCAATAACGCATTTTCAACCTTGACAGAACAAAGGAATAGCTTCCCGAGATACAGAATATTGGTGAGAACCATCATATATATTATTTCTGATTAAAATACATATAAAGCACAAATAGTTGTACAAAAATTAGTTTCTGGTGCATAAATATAATATAAAGATATTTCGAAAACAAATTAAAAATATCTTAAAATACATCAGAAAAACGTAAACGTTTTTAACCATTACACGGCCGTCATCAGTAGGATTTAACTAATGAAATATTTTATTGTTATTGTATTTTTATTATATTATATTAAATTTGTTATTATTATTATTTTATAATTCTTATGTAGTTAAATACTACTGATGACGGCCTTGTAATGGCTGAAAACGTTCTAGGTTTTAATGATGTATTTTAGAATATCTTTAAATTGTATTTTAAATATATTTCTATTCTATGTATGCACGTGAAAGTAATTTTTGTACAATTATTTGTATTTTTATATGTATTTTAATTATTTAACCCAAGGTGATTATAGCACTAGAATTTTAATTTTATATTATTTCTGGTGTTAACATACTTTTTTCTCTGCATATGCTAAAGGCACAGAGATGTATGAGGTATTTTTCAAATGGTTCTGCAAGCCGCTTTTATTGTAGTATACTTATATATCGTTAAAAGACGTTGTTTGATAAAAAATATTGAATTTAGTAAAAAATTTTCGAAAAAAAGTATCAGAAAGTAAACTTGTTAGACAGTGGCTAGAAACCCGCGTACGAGTCTACCGGTTTGTTTTTAAATTGATAACTCTAACAGATTGTTTTTATTTAATATATTTTTTTAGAATGCCCACTAACAATAACAAACTCATATTTATATGAAAAATAGTAATAATGCGTTCAACCAAAGTTTTGAAACGTATTAAAAGCGATATTTTCATATTGGCCTAGCGCTAGGAGTTAACAGCCGAAAATCGCTATTTACAATCAGCCTTTTTTATTCTGTTCATTTTAGGTTATTAAGCTTCACTTGAGTGACCTGTAAATGAACGAAAAATGCTGTGAATTCTATAATCTATAGAATGCAAGTTGTGGTCGCCTTTTTAATTTCATTATGTTTGAACATAACATAGTTAAAATGCATTGTAAATGATATTTCCCCATTGAACGTAACATTATTATAATGCACTGCAAAAGATTTCCCCCCTTAAATCTTAATGCAATGGAGTTCCTGTAGAATAACTATGAATGCTACTTATTCTATATTCCTGAGAAATCATGTTGTAGGCAGCTTCATTGATGCATATCAGTCGCATTATGTTTGAAATATCGTAACAGCAATAAAATGCACCGAAAACAATTTTTCCCCATAGACATAATGTAACGGAATTCTATTGAGTGACCCTATAAATGAACTATAAATGCAACTCATTTTCTTTTCAATACCAAACATTCTCTTGTTAACCTCAATATATGAAAATTAAATGGCAATTTGAGTATATTTAAGAGAGTTAGAACGGACAGATGGACAGACAGACAAACTGAGTTCATTAACAGTTTTTAGCTATGTTGGAAAGATTTAGATTTTTACCCGCACCTGACTGTTTAAAAAAAAAGATATATTAAAAGTTTTTATTATTCTTGAATTTTTATAATTTCAACCCTTAAATCAGATTTAATTTCGTATTTAATAATGCACTTTTATCACTGATAAAAGAACTCCTTATCCTTTTTACAAGATAATCTTTATATTACATTTACGGATTTAAAATTACTGTTTAAGAAGGACTAAAAAAATTCTGTCTTTAATATTTATGCTCTAAGTAGATAGAAACATTTAGGTATATTTAATCTTCGCTAACATATAAATGCCTCGCTTTTATTAGTTAAATGCATGCATGTTAAAATGAAAAATCTGTGTATATTCTACATTAGAATGTTTGTATTCCTTGAAAATTAGATTTGCACACAAACAAATTCAAATTATTTCACACAAAGGTTTCTTGGCTAGTGTGGAATACACAATAATGTACAAAGGTTTGGGATAAACTAAACAAGATAAAAGTAGTCTGTATTTTAAAAATTTACAGCAACATTTACTATTCAAAAATGTACAATGATGATATGAAATATTCATACTTAAATTTTAGAATTGCGCAGAGTTTATATTTCTAGAAAAATAAGATTTTGAGGTTTAAGCTCGAAATGGTGCACATAAAATTTCATTTTTACTATATGAGTAATTAAATTTAGTTTTTGGAGTAACGAACTAATAATGTTTGCTTTCATGAAATTTTTAAGCCACGCTTGGATTACGGAGCATTTTCCACATTATAGAAATATACTTACGGTCTGAAACTTACTTATGCTTCGTAACTTGCTGCTGCAATCCACATTTTTAATTTGGATATTTATATTTAAATTTTAGAATTGCGCAGAGTGTATATTTCTAGAAAAATAAGATTTTGAGGTTTAAGCTCGAATTGGTGCACATAAAATTTTACTTTTACAATAAGAGAAAGTAAATTTAGTTTTTTGAGTAACGAACTAATAATGTTTGCTTTCATGAAATTTTTAAGCCACGCTTGGATTACGGAGCATTT
The DNA here is from genome assembly GCA_963932465.1 of Maratus speciosus. NCBI lineage: Eukaryota > Metazoa > Arthropoda > Arachnida > Araneae > Salticidae > Maratus > Maratus speciosus. The sequence goes on along the minus strand of OZ010793.1, from coordinate 81,596,890 downwards.
TCCACATTACAGAAATATACTTACGGTCTGAAACTTACTTATGCTTAGTAACTTGCTGCTGCATTTCACATTTTTAATTTGGATGCAGAATACACTGTAAAAAAAGACAAATGTTTCTTAATCTACAAAAATATAACATAACCGCAGAAGAAAATATACATTAACCTCTTTCGAGTCGCCCAATATTCTGAAAAGAGTTCCTTTATCGTTATAAACCTCGAAAAAAAAATATTTTCAAAATTTAATTATTATAAAAATACGTTTTTATTAGCTGATCGTAATTTCGTTTCCTAGTAGCCTTTACAATGCATTGCTCAGTTCTCTCTACCCGGAACATCGTTTTTTCTGATGCTATCCATTATAAAGTAAATATTTTCATGTACAGCAAACATGTTTAACCGACGAACATGCAAAAAAACAACATTAACATTAACATATCATTTTGCATTATTCTGTTTTTTCCCGGCTGAATCAAATAGAGAGCATTAACGTACTTTTTAACGAGAGTAGAAGAATCTACAGGTCTAATTTTTCTTTTCAATTATTTATAAGAGAGTCCATTGAGATTTATTTAAGTAAATATATTTTTGTAAATATTTATGATACATTATCTTTTCGCATCCCGAATATATGGATCGAGTGGTTAGATAACTTGCGGAATCGCGACACAGAAGGAACATGTGCGATATCGAAAATGTAGGGGGCGTTATATGTTTACTTGTTTGTATTCGATGATTTTTTTTTTCAGTTTTCATATACATTGTATTTGTAATGGCTGTTATACATTCTGATGACGACTCAGTGAAGGAATTGAAACATGTCAATACAGGATTTTAATGTGATTTTAGCAACGTTTTTTAAGCAAATAAATATTTTAATACATCTTTTGACTTTTCCGTTTGGAATATATATTGTTATGGTTATTAGTGGGCGTAATTAAGTCTTATTACTCTTATGTATACTTACATTAACATTATTTTGTTACAGTTGCAGGTGCAAATTCAGTTATGAAGCTGAAAATGTTTACTCGAGAATGGAGAGCATCCGAAAAAAACCGATTTTCCGGGTAGAGAGAACTGATTAATTCATTGTAAAAATTATTCGGAAACTTTTCCAAAAATTTCGGGCAGCTAATAAACATTTATTTTTGTAAATTCTTCCTTAAATTTTCAAAACATTTTTTTTTTAAGTTTCATAAAGATAAAGAAACCTTTTCAGAATCTTGGGTGACTCCGAAGATGTTATTGTATAGTTTCGTTCGTGATTATATCATATTTTCGTAGATTAAGATAATTTTTTTTTTTTTTTTTTTTTTTTTTTTTTTTTTTTTTTTTTACAGTGCAGTAGTTTCTAAACTGTTGATCGCTCACGGTATCTATATACATAGTGTGCTAAAATTTTCCTTAGTTACAAAACGCATAACACAGTCTGAAATTCACCTTCAGCAATTTCTACCAATAATCGGAAATGCATAGGAATAATTTTTTGCAGCTCTGCAAAATTATTAACTACAGATTTTTAGACATGCTTTCTATTAAATTAAATTTAATTCAGTAGTAATTCATATTCGCAATGCTTTTTGGATCATTTACAAAAACACATTCATAGGAAAAAAAATTCGTAAAATCACTTAAATTGTACAGGTAATTGACGGATTTTTTTTTTATTTATATTCATTTTTTTAACATTAAGGATTAAACTTGTTTAAATTTTTATCTAAATTTCTTCTATGAGTTACTTCATTTATTAATGCTTTTAATTTAAATAGTTTAATGGTTTTATTAAATAAGGCATAAAAATTCTTTTATTAAATAAGGCAAAGATTTTAATTGAAAATTACTGGTAGGAGTATACAAGGGTTTTTAGAACTTTATGCATCACGTATACGCAACACTCCAAGCTAGGGGGTTAAACTGATTAATGCTTTGTAATTAATTTTTAAAAAGACATACGGTAAAATCTAGAAACACAAATCTAAAATTTAAAAAAAAAGCAATTTTATTCAAGTCAATTTTTAAATTTTTAAATAATGCAAAATCTAGATTTTAAAATTTTCATCTAGAAAGGTATTAACTGACGCTTAGCTAATAAATTGAGCGCTTAGATTAGTAAAATTTCAGAGTGGTACATAAAATACTTTACTAGCATTAATTTAACTAAACATTTTTTTCAACGTTAGATTTCAATAACTACTAACAATGGATTTTGAAGATAGTTTTTCTACTTCCCTCTATAAAAAATGACTAAATCTCTGTCTCCAGTCTTCATCATTTGTTTTGCAATATTACCATTGAAATGTTATGGGGTATCTTCTGGTTATAGACATTATCTATTTACTTCTCGTCATTTCTATATTTTTTGAGTGCCAAACTGAAAATATGTTCAATAGTCCTTCTATCAATAGTTCTTCCACTTACTGCAATGACTATTGGTTAAACAGAGTGAAAGCATATTTGCTTCAATCTTCAAATCATACAAGACATGTTTCAAATTTTTCTGGGTATATTTTCTTCGAAATATTTATTATTAGTTTCCTTCTAAAATCTTTTACAGATTCTAAAAAATCAAATACTGAATTTGAGTACTTGAAGTACGAGAAGAACACGTACATTAAATTTAGATTTGTATTTCAATAAGCTTTCATTGAAGGCTTTATAGACGCGGCCTGCTTTAATCCGTTCTAAGATATGATAGATTTTTGAATAAAATACAGCGGTTTTCTTTTCATTTCTAACTATGGAAGCTAAATGAAATAATATTGTACGATTTCTGAATGTGTACGTAAGAACGTACACATTCCTTCCCTTTTCCATTCCATTTCCTTTTTCTTATGCTATTTCTTTGATTTACATGTTTAATTTAATATATGGTTAAATACCCTATTCACAATTTTTAATTAATTCTTGGTTACTGACATACTTCACAGATTTACATTCTAATTTAATATATGGTCCCCATTCACAGCGGTCAATTTTCAATTAAACATAGCACATTTAATTTTTAAAGTATAACTATGGCATTTTTGTAATAATCTTGATGTACGTAAGAACGTTTTGCAAGTTTAAGAAGAATTTGCAAAATTTTCTTTCTGCATTATCGTCCGTGTTTCCTTTTTCTTATGCTATTTCTTTGAGTTACATGTCTAATTTAATATATGGTTAAATACCCTATTCACAATTTTTAATTAATTCTTGGTTATTGACATACCTCACAGCTTTACATTCTAATTTAATATATGGTCCCCATTCACAGCGGTCAATTTTTAATTAAACATAGCACATTTAATTTTCAAAGTATCAGTATGACATTTTTGTAATAATCTTGATGTACGTAAGAACGTTTTGCAAGTTTAAGAAGAATTTGCAAAATTTTCTTTCTGCATTATCGTCCGTGTTTCCTTTTTCTTATGCTATTTCATTGATTTACATGTCTAATTTGATATATTGTTAAATACCTTATTCAAAATTTTTAATTTTAAATTAAGATAAGTAATTCAATATAAAGATACAAGTATGTAGGTATTGCATAATGATCTTTCTGCAGTAAATGAGAATTTTTTTCATAAATCAATTTTTATCTAGACATTGTGAATCTACGTAGAATTCCTAAACTTTCTTTTGTTTCATCCATGTTTTTCCATCTATGTTATAATCCATGTTTTTTCATTATTCACATAACTCACATACTTACATATTTAATTTATTATATGGTCTCCATTCACAATGGTTAATTTTAAATTAAGCGTGGACACCTTGAACATTAAAGATACAGATATGTATGTATCAAGTAATGATCTTGCTGCACAAATAGGGTATTTTTTTCAATAGACCAATTTTATGTAGAAGCTGGGTATCTAATTAGAATCGCGAAACTTGTTCTTTCGTATTATCGTCCGCGTTTCTTGGTTATTGACATACCTCACAGCTTTACATTCTAATTTAATATATGGTCCCCATTCACAGCGGTCAATTTTCAATTAAACATAGCACATTTAATTTTTAAAGTATAAGTATGACATTTTTGTAATAATTTTGATGCAGCCAATGAAAATATTTACATGCAGTAAATCAATTTAAGAGAAAAGAGAAAGATATGATAATTTAAAAGAATTAATTTGTTTAATAGAAACCACAGATCTATTTAAATACAATGTTCTTTTTTCTACCTTATTTTAAACACGTTTGAAATTTACATTGTCCTTTTTATCTCCAACCTCAAAATTGAAGCGCGTTTAAATTTTTTGGGGGAAACCTGGTACAGAACGGTCGGAAAAATTATCAGTGACATTTGTTAAGCCAAAAATGTTTTCTGCTTCAATTTAATCCCAAAACTTACCTTGTTCGCGCAATTTCAAAACTGGATTGAATAGTCTAAGTTTGTGAATAAAAGTAATGTTAACGATATTTGCAATTTAGACACTTTCCTACTAAATATTTAAAAAGTAAATTTATTTCATCGTTCTCTAAATTTACTATTGTTTAAATGGAACAATATCTAGATAATCTCTCACATTCAAAGCTAAATAATGCATTTCACTATATTATAATTTCAGCAAATAAATAACATTTTGATAATGTCCCTGAGTACAAATAAATATATTTAAGATATTTAAATTCCATTCATGTATCTAATTCTTGCATTTTCTACGTTAACAAGACACTGAACAAAAGATACATTTATTCGATATATTTTTAACTTATTTAAATGTTATTCAGCAGTTATCAGTCTAACAAATTTTCTACGATTTTCAAAATTGTACAATATGTGTTAAAATTGTTATACGAGATAACTTTGTTCAAATTAGAAAACAAGTGCTCTGTAAAGAAAATTATGTTTAAACATGCTGAATTGCATGTTTATTTGGGTAAACTTAATATTCCCAGTTAATTATCTTACTTTTTATAATGATCCAAATAATTAAGTTTTGTAATAAGGAACGTGGTTTGTGTAATTAGACAAGTGGAAACAATGTATGAATCCATATGAAACATGGGTATTTCACTGCAAAAATATATGCGATAATTTAACGTCGGTATTTTGCTGTATGTTAAATTTGTTTATCTCAAAAATATTATACATCTTAAAATTAGTGTCTCATATTTAATATCGAATGTTCTTATCTCCCAAAAGGCATGCTGAATAATGATCTAAAGTATTTTTGTTTTTTAAAACGTTAGTATATGACGTAATGAAAATGTAAAACGATAATAGCTTAAAGGAATTAGTAAAATTAAAAGATTTATTCCGGAAAAAAAAATGTCTTTCAAATTTGTTGAAAAATATTGAAAGATTGAACAATAAACAAAGAAGCAAAAATAAATAATTATAAAACAGATCATAGCATAAAAAATCTTTTTTATTAGTCTCTGGATCATTAAATTTAAATTACACAAATGATAGAAGAAAATTTAGAAAACGGAAGATCATTTAACGGATCGATTTGTTACTGAAAATTGTACAACACAGTGAAGACTCCATAACACGAATGTTTCTGTATGTATTACTACAGTTTTATTAAATTCCAAGTTTATACATTTTACAGTGAGACGAAATAGTTTAGATTAAAGATTATATTATTATTAAAAAAACTAAGTAAGATATTAAACTCTTTTGTATGATTCCGCCTTTTCCTTGCCGTCCTTTAGCACTTTGTTGCTTTTAGTTCATTATTTCTTCTGGTTTACTCTTATGATAATTTCCTGAGTAATGATAAGTCTAGAAATGATGCTTTTCAGAAATTAACTTAAACAGGTTCTAATCTTTCTGCTAAGAGATAGATACACCAGAGGTGCTCACAGGGCTCTTGTCTAGGCCCACTACTATGGCTCACTGGTTTTTATTATACGAAATGTATTCATGTCTTGCGTCAAGTACAGAAAAATATTTCAAACTGTTTAGGGTCAGCTGGAAAATTTAATGAATCTTCTTCGTCAGTGAATAGAGAAATAAGGAAATTCCATCTTCTATAGTAAGTTCTGAATTTTGGTCTTTCTGGGAAATATTTGAATCACTAAGGATTTGATGCTTCAAACTGCCGTCGAGTTGAATTTGCAGATCGATTGTATGATTTCAGACTAATATGGCCTTATATGAAATTCTAGATGTTCTTTAGTTTTTTAGCCCATATTGAACATGAAGAATGTACCTTTAAAAATTTCTCTAATTCCTTTTTCTCTAAATTACTGTGTGCACTACTTTGTACCAAGAGAATCAGGTCTTGCCAATCTGCTGATCTGTATAGACTTTCTTTGGTAAATAATTCCACAATTAAACGAACCGTATATAAATGTCATTCTTGAAAATATTATTAGCTCTTTTTACTCTAATTTGAACTAAAGCCTCGGACGCACAATAAATAAAAGACATGCAGTCTATATATTTACTCAAACAATGCCTCTTTTGAAATAAAATTTCCCTCTGCCTTTCGTATGGACACGTCCACCAGCTATATATACAAGTTTATCGAAAATGTTTGGGCACATTTGGAATTTTTTGAAAGGCACAACGCTTCTGTGCATCGTCTGAGGATCGCAGCTGTGAAACAGTAACATCTAACAAATTTCAAAGTATTTCCCAGTACTGTGAAAAAAAAGAATTATTCTCAATTTCTTTTTTAATTATGATTACTAGAAAATGCGTCCAAACTTTTTCGATGATTGGTTGGTTGAATGAGATTTAATGGCTCAAAGTCCCTTATTGGACATGCTCCGCCAAGACAAGGTAAAAAAAATAGAGATAGATATTAAAAAGTTTGATTAAAAAACGTTGATAAGAATATGAGAATGCATAAAAACAGAAATGATAAGAAGAATTAAAACCATTTAATAAAACCAATATCATAGATAAAAGACAAAGAAGTATATTACAATTAAAAACTGAAAAATTTGTAAAGAAATGACTCTTCAAAAAACAAATATAAAAAATTGTACTAATGCTACATGAAAACAAGTTTAAAAATCACAGATTATTAAAAACAGTATAAAATCATTAAGGTTGAAACTTTTCAAAAACAGTATTTTTTTCGTCGGCATCCGAGTCATAATTGTTAGAATCTTGTTACATAGACTCTTCCACATAGTGGAGCAGCTGTTTGGGATTTTTCATATTACTGAGAGATGGACTAAAACAAGATTTCCTGTTTTTTTTCATAGTTTTTCCTCTGTGAAGTGGCTTGAAATGAGAAATTTCCTGATTATTTATTCGTTACACATGTTTTTTGTTTTCCTTTTTGTATAGGGGAAACATGAGGTTTTTGCATTTCATTTGTAGATGAAACAAAAGTTTGCTCAGGTTACCTTTCAGTTAGCCTTTCAGAGTGACCTAGAAGTTTTTGTGATTCACCAACCAAAATGTAATAACGTGCAGCAGGATCATAATATTCTATTTTAACCAATTCTGATGATGGTGGCCAAAGTTTTAATTTTGGAATAACGTATTGTGTTAGCAGTAAATATCGCATTATGGGTGCTTTTTTATAGTGACGGATTGTGCCTCAGGGGAATTATTTGGTGTAAATGAGGGTTCAGTTTGTGTGCTTATGTGCCTTATGGATTTTGATTGTTGTTTGAGTAAACTGGACTAAGAAACCCCAACAGATGGGGTTCTGGACTCAACAAATTTGCGAACTTTAATATAAGAAAATTGTTTGGTAATTTTGACAGCAAGGATATCTTTTCCCTGGATTCAATTTGGACATGAACGAGAGTATGCAGCATAGTCACCCTTTTAGTTTGCACAGAGTTCTGGGTTCTTGCAAGACTTAGCGTCATGGTTGATTTCTGCACAACGGGCACAGGTAACGGAACCACGACAGGTAGTAGTAGTATGACCATAGGGCTAACATTTAAAACATCGGATAGGGTTAGGAATGTAAAGTCGGACAGGACAGCTAAGGTAGGCAGATTTGATTCCAGTTGGTAGAGTGGGACTATTGAAGGTGATTATAATGTGCTTCGTGGGAAAACTTCCCAATTCGGGAACTATAATACGACGTGCATGTATGACATTTTGTAGGAGTTCTTCTTTTGTAGAGAATAAAAGATCTGGTTCAGATATAACACAACGGCAAATATTTAGAGTTTCAAGAGCTTTAACAGAAACAGAAAATGAACCTGTTGCATTGCGAGTTAAAAGAAGCTGTGACTAGCTGGCTGAAGAAACTTCAACCAGCAAATCCCCAGACTGAAATTTTTTGAGCGAATGACCATCACCAAAGATAGATTGGAATGTTTTAGCTATGAGGAATGATGACATTATCTTAAAAGAACTATCAAATAGACTATCGGTGCGTTTTATAACAAAAAACGAGTAAATAAATTTTCCTGTACAGTTTATTGCTCTCGACATGGGACAGAAATAGAAGAAAGTGAAGTACTTCCATCCATATTAAAAATAAATAGAATTCAGACCCTGGTCGCACCACTCACAACCAAACCCAGCAAGGGGAAGCACATTCGTGCACCAGTGCTAACCAGGGCCGATACAGTCACAAGACAATCCTATCTCAGTCTCCATCCTTAATAAGATGACTTTGTATATTAACACAAAGCTTTTGTTTATGCTTATATTAAACATTTTTGCAGGCATTGCTATGCCAGATGTTGTCTTGGTGTTTCTGTTTTGTTGTTAAATGCATTTGAGACACATAAGTGTTGAAACATTCTAAATATAGTGTACTGTATTCACTCAGCGTAACCACATTTTTGCATTCGGAAAAATGAAAAAAATGTTTCTCATATATAATGCGCATCATTGCATTGTAACGGTACAAAATTCAAATATTAGAAAGAAATTCCGTAATCCTGATTAAAAGAAAAATCGAACCTAAATTTTGATATTTACTCTTGTATATTTACCATACCATAAAATATTTATTAAATTAAGGTTTCCGCGATAAATATTCATTTTTCATATTAGAAGCTTTGTTTTAACCCTTTGCTACAGGTGTCTTTGTCCAAGGGCGCACTTAAAAAAAAAAATTAAGACGTTTAATATAAAAGAATTTTACAAATTTCGAGTGTATATTTAATCATTTCCTGTTTAAATGTTGATCAAAATTTCATGTTTATACAAAAAAAAAGGTTTTCAATCAGGTCACTAATTCATATTTTTCTGTTTTTATTGATTTTCGTCGTATTTAACAAGTGCACTACACAATCCCTCAAACACGATTCCAAAAAGCGTTTCTTTATATTTATAAACCCGAAAAACTCAAATACTTTTTAGATGTTGAAAAGCATTTAAAAAACATTTTTTATTGGCTGCTGCTGATTAAAGGAAACGTTTCCGAATAGTTTCATATTCCCTGCATCAGCTTTCTGAACTGAAAATATCGGTTTATAGGATGTTATCTATTCCCAAGTAAATATTATCATGCTCAACAAACATGTTTTACGAACAAACACGATAAATTAACAGCAATACTATTAGCATTAGAATAAATATCATTTTGTCACTCTTGTATGTGTAAAATTAGTTACGCAGCTGAAAATGTTTAATTGAGAAATGATAGCATCTAAAAAACCTATTTTTTTGGTTTCAGAAAACTTATTAATACCCCGTAAACACTACTCGGAAACGTTTCCAAAAATCAGAGGCAGCAAAAGAAACTTTGTTTTTATAAAAGTTTCTTACGATTTCTGAGATTTCTAAGGATATAGAACTCTTTTCGGAAACATAGGTAAATCAAAAGTGTTTATTGTATATTATTGAACATGATTATATCATATTTTGTAGAATAAGAAAAATTTTTTTTGTTTTTTATAGTGTGTATAACATTTAAAATTGTATTTAATGTATAATAATAGTTAATTTATTTGGCTAAAATTATTATACTAATTTTAACAAATTAGAATATCTTCAATCGCGAATAAAAAATTCAAACTTGTTCGAAATTTTGAAACTTTATTGCATAAGTGGTTGCGATTAGAATGTAAGCGGAGACGAATACGCCTATTACTTCGTCTTTTCCTGTCTCAAGCTTTGATGAATTCCTCTTTGTGAAGTAATTAAAACTGAGATTTCGTACGTTTTGTAAACAGAAAACGGTTATTTAACTTCGTGAATTCTTTTCAGTTACAAAGTTTCGGTAAGAATTTGGCAGTTTGCTAAGTTATCTAAAACTTAAGCTGGTTATCCATTTTGCTTTATTATAAATCTTTAAGAATACGCAGAGATATAAGGAGAATATTTGATTTGCGTTCCTGTTAGTCCTTTGTGATTATGCACAGCAAATAAACAGTATACATAAAATATTTTCAATTAAACTTTCTTAATATCAAACAATATATATAGGAAGAATCTCGCCGTTTTAAACTTTCTGGATCTGACTACACTTTTAAGTTTGTCTTTCTATAGAAATATAAATTTGGTGTTATGTTTATAGAATTTAAAATGTTTAATGACTCAGTTGTGATACTTTTACCTACACTGTAAAAAAATACAGATGTTTTTTTTTTATCTAGGAAAATATAATATAACCACGAACGCAAATATGCAACAAACTCTTTCGAGTTACTCAGAATTCCGAAAAGCGTTCTTTATCTTTATCGTTAGCCTTAACATTAACTATAAAAGTAATATTATTTTGTTAATCTTGCATGCATAAATTCAGTTACGTAACTGAAAACGATAAAAGTTATAGATTATGTCAGGAAATACTAATTGTGTCGAAAAAATATTAATAATAAAAAACAACTGTCATTGTAATATATATTTTTTTAATTTACGATTACAAAAAAAACAAAAAAAAAAAACATATGTTTTCGAAATATGCATTTTGAACCGAAAAGCAGCAGAAAATGTTTTCATTATGTTCATCTGGTATCTTCCAGAAATTTGTCTTTTATTTTTCTGATTCATTTCTCATTTTCAATGTTTTCGCTGTTGTTAAGCAATTTGAATTTTTTCCCTACCGAATTTTCGAATATTCTAACTTCAGCAGTGAATATTACATTTTTTTCTAACCCAATATTTTTATAAATATTATTTGCTTAAGTAATTTTAATAAGTGAACTTTCCAAAGTTTATATATATAATATATATATATATATAACACATGTGTAAAAGCAAGTAGAGCATTAAAATAAATAAATAAACTCGAGCAAAGGAAAATACAAATATAAAAAACTGTGAAAGTGTTGCGAATTCTTCAGGACAGTTTCATAGCACAATTAATAGTAAATCTATGTCATTTAATTTAATAATGTCAGCATGGGTGCCTGAAAATGACAATATTAATCTTCTTATACATACAGATAAGATATAAGATAATTGTGATAAATTAAGATATTATATATATATACTTAAAATGAACACATGTGTAAAGGCAATTGTAAAATGGAAAATAAATGATCAAACGAAAGTGAAAATACAAATATAAGAAACCGCGATTGTGTTATGTGTTATTTTATGAAGCTTCTTTTAACATATAGAAAAAAATATAAGATAATTAAAATAAATTAAGATACATATATATTCAAAATATTTTAATTACTAACCTATCTAAAAATTATTCTAAATTCCCCTTCCCTTTAATTTTACTATTTTTGCCTTAAAGTATTATTATTCTCTTTTTCTTTTACTCTTTCAAATAATCTAATTGATTTTACGCGTCTTTATTTCATTTTGGCTTTGCGCCAGCAAAATTCTATCCCTCTTCAAACTCCTTTTTCAGAATTTTCCTTTTCAATTTTTGCTTCGAGAATCCGATTACTCTTTCTCTGAATTATTCCTGGACATCGTTTTTCACGCCTAATTAAAACCGCTCACGGCGTTTTGGTGTATCCCGGTGGCTTAGCTTTTTTCGTTGGATATTCGCTCTGTCATAATGCAGATATTTGTGCTCCTACACACTCACAATGAAATATTTCTGTGCTAGCTCTGAGGGATCTTTTGAGTCATATCGTCTGTTAAAAATAGCTGCGGCATCACAAGCATGACTTCTCAATTTATAGACTTCCAACTCCAACATGTTTCATAAAATGTTCTGCTTAGTAAATTGAGAGTGCTTCATTTTTTGAGAGACGAGTATTTCAACAAAGAAGTTGTTCTCAAACAATTTGATTCTTTCCGGTGAAAAAAATCCGGATTTTCGACGTTTACTATTATTATTTTTAATTCTCTCTGCTCTATGCTGGTAATAACTGCACTATTATTAATTGTGACCGCTCATTTAAGTGATTCTACTGCTGTATTTTAAGTATGGAACTTGAGCTCGAATTACTACAAATAAGTACAACTTCCTCTCCAACCTCATTGAGTATGTGTTCAGTGGAACGCACCAGTTTAATTAATTAGCTGTATAGGAACTTTCATGGCTGCTCACCGGCATAAAACAACTTCGGCAATCAAGAAAAAACTGCACAGTGTTTAGATGGAGTCTCGTCATCTACATCTCTCATGTATATCGAGTGGTCCATCTGTTGTTTCTTTTTTATTATGAAAGAAAACGCATTTTTTCTGAATAAAAATCGAAATTATTTATTGAACATGGAAGGTGGACCTATGCCATTTAAGTATGGGATACAATTTCGCAATTTTGGCCACCCCGACTCCGCTTACGTGCTATCATTCGAACATTATAATTTTCAGTGACTTTTCCCAGAATGAGTGGATGTTACGTTTGAGGTCTTTGATTGTGCGGGGGCATTGGCGTACACTTTACTTTTCAGAAACCCCCAAAGAAAGTAATCCATTGGGGTTAAATCGCATGATCTTGGCGGCCAATTGACATCAGAATTTCTGAAATTATGCGATCTGGGAATTTCTCGTTCAATAAGTTGATGGTTTGTCGAGCAGTCTGTGCCGTTGCACCGTCTTGCCATACAAATGGCTTACATAATTGCAAATGGCATACATTTGACAGTTCATACATGCATGACACATGACCGCTGACGCAAATAACCTGTGAAATATTCATAGTTCAAAAAAGAACCAACAGATGGATCTCCCTATATATGACGACGTGATTTCAAAACGCGCCTAATCCAAAATTTTTAAAAAATCATGTGTTCTCTATGAATCTATTCTATTGGTAAACCTGCACCGAAAAAACACAACAATTTGCAAAACAATTAGTTCTATCCTATATTTCTTAAAATAAAAACCAATGAAAGCAGTTAGATGTTTTTCGCGATTTCCCCAAAATATATTTTCTGGTTAAGGCGGGTTTTGAAACTCACGTACTCATATATAATTAGGCTTTACAAAATGGCTTACATGTTTCATTATTTGCGTTCGAGAAAGTCAATTATGTCTATTTCTCCATCAAAACAACTGAATTACCGTGCTTCTTCCGTCTTATCTGTAATTATTATCTTAAAGAATAGAGTATGGTATTATTTTATGATAGTTACTTACCAAATATTCGGAAAAGATACGGCGATATAAAATCATATATCAAATTAATTGTTCTGATATTCCTTCTTTTAACTCAGTTATTCGCATTTGTTTTATTTCTTTAATGCGTAAAAATGTACAACACGCAAAATATATATTATCTTTCTATCGCAATCTGGTGTTATACAGTATCGATTTATCATAATCAGTTATCTAAAGGTAATGAGTAAATTATAGCAACAATGAAGTTTTTTTTTTTTTTAATGCAGTTCCTGAATTCATTATAGAAACAAAAAATAAAATATCACGTAATTGCGAACAATTTCAAAGGTAGAATTCGTGTAAACCTGTTAATTAAAACGAACTTCATTAGGTAAAGTTGAAAAGCTAGTTGTAACCATCGAATAGTCACGTCTCAAATCTTTTCATTTGAGAAAAACACGATTCAGTTCTATACTTTCAGAGTTGAACTTTTTATGTAACATTGAATCACCTTGCATCATAAAAGAAGCTGAGAAAATTTTGTTTATCTTTTAAAGACAATAAAACATGTATGATAGTAAGAAATTTTAAATTAGTATTTTTCTTTAAACAAATCTTGTAAATAAAAGGAGATTTTTTAAAAATAGGAATAACAGTGAAACAAACAAACAAAATTCTCTTTAAGAAAAATTAATATACATTGAATTTAAAAACATCTGTGTCTTTTGTTTTATTTTAGCGAATAAAGTTTTTTAAAAAGAATATTTTGAATTAAATTGTGAAAATATTTTGAATTCATGCAATTTTGTAAGAGAATTATGTAGAATTAATTTACAAAATATTTATGTTAAATATTATACGTACAGTCGTGGAGAAAAAAAGTAAACAGATCTTACTAACTCTGCAACAAATTGTTGCAGAAGAAAGTTATTGGTACCAAACATTGGAAATAAAGTCTACTTTTTAATAATGTATATAAAATTTGCTTAAGGGCCATCTACATATTAAACCGAACAAAACATTTTTTCCAATAGCAATACCAATTTTTACTCAATAAATAAATTTTACACCCTTCAAATAGCCTAACAAGAAATTTTCAAGAAATTCGTATAGTTTCAGAGAAATTAATTATTTTAAAATTAGCATATTTTAAAGTATGTGTCCAAATTGAAGTTCTGTACTCGATTGTTGAAATGCTACAGAATGACTGTTTCCCTTCTATTAATTTATTATTTCTCACCAATAAGACCATTTCACTCGCTTAATATGTTTCGCCTATTGTTAGCCCAAATATTTCCATAAAATGAGTAAAATATATTTTTTTTCAAATAAGGCTTTTTTGCACATCTTAGACGACCCCTTAAATCATCATTTTGATGTTTTTTAATCATAATTGTTAGACAACTTCGAATAAAAATTTGAAATTAAGAATTCGCATAAAGCAGGACGTAATAAATATAAACTGATAAAAAATTGAAGGTTGCAATTCATATTTTTTCCTAATATTGATTTCATAATTCATAATATATATATTTTTTAATTACAAATTCAATGTTTATTTTATTTTTGGTTTTAGTCTTATAACCACACGAAAATGTATCACATTAGGAACATAATTTCAGAAGGTGTTAATAAAAATATGAAAATGTAATTTAACATTGGAAGCCCTTAATTTTGAGTGTTTATAATTCAAAAACTTATCATCCAAATGACTTAAAGTTTCGTTTCTAGGCATATTTTGAACCGAAGATTTAAAATATATTATCGAAATTGAGTGTTGCTATTGAAAATCCAAAGTTTGGTCTGTTTTTGATTGCAGATGATCCCCCCAACAAGCAAATTTTATATACACCATTTTAAAGTAGACTTTATTTCCATTCGTTTGGTACAGGTAACTTTCTTCTATTACAAATAGTTGCGGAATTAGATGGGGGTTTTTATATTAATTAAGATTTTGTTATTATATTTTGCTTAAAGCAGGGTATCGACAACTAAAGGAGCTTTTAATTATGGTCTACATCTAAAACCGGTAGACGATACTTTACTTTATGAACAAAGGAATTTTTCGTAACACGCAAATTTTAAAAATTATAAAAGTTTGGGGATATGTAAGGCACATGGAGGTTTGTAACACTCAATTGTTCTTTGTTGCCAAGATTCACTCAAAAGGGGATAAATATTACCGGGGAATATTTTTCGAACTTATGTTATAACTAAGGTAAGAGATATGGTGGTAGGTATAAGAGATGTTACTATGCTACACTTATGGTATGAGAGCAATAGATGTTAGTTAAAAATTACTTCTTTTTATTATTTCTTGTTCACAAAATATCAATTGATAATAACATTAAAAACATTTTGACCAAAAATAATAAAAAAAATTACAATATCCGTTTTATAAACAACCCGGAAATTCTTTTTTTGCTGTTGTTGTCAGTAAAACTACCAATTTTCATTACATGTAACAAATTACCAAAGTCATTCTAAAGACTTCGTGTATTAACAATTGTCGATCAGAAAAACTTTGTATTTTCGCTACCGATTAACCCGTTCACTGCAAGCGTCTTTTACATTACTGTTAATTTTTCGAGATTAGATTTTTCCATACTGTAATTTTGACTTATTTAATAGATCAAAAGTTTAGATTAGATAAAGAGAAAATTTCGTTCTAAAATGCTCTTTTTCAAATTCAAAAGTTTCGCGCGCTTGAAATGGCAAGTAATTTTGTCAGTCAACGTGAATAAGTTAAGTTGAAAACGTCGAAATTTCTCTGCCAACAAGCACGAAACTTTTTGTTCAAGAATCTTTGTTAGTTATTAAAAAATGATATTTTGTTAGTTTTCGATAGAAAAAATTTAAAATAAGCAATTTTTAACTTAAGACTTTTTTTTCTAACTCATGCCATTCACGAGTAATAAGATAAGTTCGAAAAACATTCTGGACTGAAATATATTCCCTTAAACAGAATTTGGAAAATAATAAAACAATTGAGCAATATCAATAAACTTACATATCTTTAAAGTTTTGTATATTTTTTAATTTGTATGGTGGAAAAGTTCATTTGTAAGTTACAAGAGGGCAAGTTTTAAGACAAGTTCAGGATTTGGTTTATAACGTCATTGTACAAGATTAATTTTTTTGTATGAATATTGTTATCTTGGATGGACATGTACATAATAGAATAACTTTCGAGATAAGCACACAAATGAAAATAGCAAGACAATATATTACAACTTTTTACAGGCCACTATAGATCGGGATAACCGAAGTGAAAAAACAATAAAAGAATAATTTCTATTCATAGTGAATTGAAACGAGCACTTTTTATTTTTTAAACAAGTAATATAAAAATTTTGTTTTTAAAGTCAATTCCTACTTAGGTCATCAAAGAAAAATTTAATATAATCCCTTAAGCTAATATTAGTTTTTGTTGCATTAAAATATCTCAATTTGTTGATTTTCTATAAGCAAGTAAGTTTACAAGGGAAGTCTATGGGAATTTGGCGAAATATTAGAGATATCGCCAAGTTGGCGTCACTTTTGGCGATTCATTTTGGCGCCAAATTTGTCGATATATAGCCAAGTTTGCGACAAGCTTGGCGGTATTTGGCGACAGAACAGGATTCCCCTTATGGTAACCCCCCTTATAGATATGAAGATGCATTAAATGCTTCAATAACCAATGGCCGCCATTTTGTCGCCCATGTAAAATTAAAATTAATTAATTTAAATTTAATTAATGAATTAATATTTGAAAAAACTGTATTAACATCAATTGCCATCCAGTACAAGTTTTAAAAAGTTTATTTAAACTTGATAGGATGAATAATAAGTATTTTATTAACGATTGAAAATTTGAACATGATATATAAATAAATAAATAAATAAATAAATATAGGTAGAGTGTGAACTAATAGTAGGAATTGAAAAAGGGGAAAGGTTTTACTGGTTTTTTTTCTATAAAAACATGTATAAAAACATGTATAATAATCACTTATAAACAAATTAAGTTAAAATAATGCTATAAAAAGTGATAGAATATCTTTATTAAGACTTACGATCGTTTCATCGCACAATCGGCGACATTTTCAAAATCAATCATAATAGAAAATATTTTCACATTACTTAAAAACAATAATATAGTAAACAATGTCACGAGACATGAAGCATAATGAAAATATTGCAACCATAAAATAAAATAAAAATTAAATTAGCTATTTGCGAGCGTGGATTAATTTTCACATAATTTAAAAACAACAAGGTAAACAATGTCACGAGACATCAAGCATACTGAAAAACATTGCAAAACATAAAATAAAATAAAATTAACTTGGCTATTTCCCTCATAGCATGCATGGTCACAGTGACGTCATTGTGACGTCACTGTAAGTCACTGTGGTCACGTCACATCTGTGACCAAAATGCCACCACTCAGTGATGTCACATTGTGACTGAGATGTGAACTTCTTAGAAAACTTAAAAAAATTACAAAAATTATTAAATCATGTTATTTACTATAAAAAATATTTTTCTGCCGGATTTAAAATTTTTTTAAACCGTGGTCCAAGTTGCCTCTGTGCCTCTAACCAAAACTTTTTATTTTCATATAACATAAAATGTAATTAATTCATCAGCGACACAAAAATATTTCCTAATTATGCGAATTTCATATTATTAAAAAATTGGTTTAGGTAAACAGACCCCGACTTATCTTTTATAAAGATTTTTGTAAATGATCATCTGTTATAGTAGAAGTTTCTCAAAGAGTAGTCGAAACATTTCTGTGGTTTCAAACTAAAAACTTTCTATTACAGTTAAGTCTGCAGCTTTTAATGAGCACGCAGAAAGCGTCTTCAAAGTTTAGTCATATATGCATTTCTTGCTTTATAATTTGCATTCAAGTCATTTTTTTTCCTCTTAGTGTTTCACTATTTTAAGTAACTTTTTTTTTAATTCTACTTCTTTCAGACGTTTAAAATAAAATTGACATTTTCCGAATATAAAATTAATGTACAAAATTTAGGCAAAGACCATGACATAATTAATTATTCATATTTTATTTTTTGTTTTCAAAATATATCTTTAAAAATTATTTTACAAGACGTTTTATTCTAGAGAAAATTAATATTAAGATAATGACAGATTGGCAAAGAAAAACTCATCTCTTCTCCATAATCTTGTTGTATTTTTTAAGAAGATATTTTGTATATATTACCTGTGATATAAATTTTACTTTAAAAAAAAGGAGGGGGTCATCATTATTACCATTAAATTAATTTATACACATTTTGAAAAATTAAGCAATATTTTATCTAGTAAACTCTAATTATGGATAATATTATTATTATGATTTACGTAAATGAAACTTTACAATTCAATAAAACTGATAAAAATAAAAGGTGAAATACAATAAAACATTTTCAAACAGGAAATTGAATTAGAGACAATTTGATAAAATTATTACGCATTTAATTTCCTTCCGAAACTGTTGTATAGAAAAACAAATAAAACCGAAAAAACATCTGCTTCGAACTTCGAAACTTAAAAATCGTCTGCATCTGCACTATTTCAGTTGTTACGACTCACCGCAGAATAACGGATAAAAGTAACAGTGAAGCTTTTTAGAATAAACGCGGGAAGTTATGTGGACACTGGGCAGCATAGACGTGTTGACACGGATTTAAAAAGGGAAACAAGAACGTTCTCAGGATCCAAGTTAGTTCAGCTAACAAAATATAAACCCGAGAAAATTACGGTAGCTTTGACTTGTTGAAGATGATTCAAGTCATTGCTATGGTACTTATTATCGGATTTAATTGGTTCCCCAAAATCAAAGTATCACGTACAACGTCAATGAAATTAGGTAAGTAAAAATATTATTTTCCCTGTTTGCTTTTTTTTAACCGCAACAATTTTAGTTAACTTCTCATAAACATGCTGTAGAACATAAATATTTCACTACATTTATTTTTTATTTTGTTGAAATATCTAAAATATTATTTTCCCTGTTTGCTTTTTTTTTTAATTACAATGATTTTAGTTATCTTCTAATAAATATGTTATAGAACACAAATATTTCATTACATTTATTTTTTATTTTGTTAAAATATCTAACTTCCTTTTCAACAGCTTTGATCAGATTATTAAAATTAGTGATTTAAATTGCATTTTAATCTGTTTTATATTCTTATTTAAATATTTGGTTAAAACCACATAGTGTCCTAAATATGAAAGTATATGGATAAGTATTATAATCAGTCATTAATATAATTAATAAACATTTAAAGATAATTAAGTTATTTTTTTAAAAAAGTATTTTTATGGAATAAAATTATTGGCAAACATAATTTTTTAATTTTGTATTAAGTGATGGTCTTAAACAATTTGAATTGCATGTTTTTATTTTTAAAAAATTGCATCTGCTCAGAAGAGGAATTTATAAAAAATAAGACACAACGGAAACGTATACTATTAAAAGAGATCGTAGATATGTAATGTTAAGAAAAAAAAAAAGATTATTTAATGTATTATTCAACCTGAGAAATGTTTTAAAATCTATAAAGAAATAGTCATAGCGGATGAAAGCTTTTCAGTTGTTAAACATTCTTACTGAAATGTTGTCTGTTGGCAAATGAAAATATAGAAGTTACGCAATCAGTAAGTGTTTAAATATGATTTTACTTTAAAAATAACGCAAATACTTGAACGGTATGAATCTAAAATGTAATAATCATCTTTTATTATTTACTTTTTTTTCTGGATAATTTTATCATTTTATCTCCTGAATGATTTTATCGAGATAAATTTCAAAGTATCGATATTATACACTCTTTATAAACAGCGTGATTAAAATGGATTTCTTATTTATAATTACCATAATCTTGTAAATAAAATATTAATAATAATAATGAACCTATGTGTGACTCTATTTTGTGTTTATGGGCTCAATTTTTATACTTTATTTACATTAAAAAGTAGTTAACCATTTGATACTGAGTTCATTATTTTGTTTTATTGTGTCATATAAAAATAAATATGATTATTTGTAATTCTAATACAATATATACAGTAGAACGCCGATTGTCCGAACAAGTCGGGACCGACCCTAGTTCGGATAAACAAAAGTTCGGATAAATGGGCAGACAGTTTAAGGGATGTTCCTGACTATTCTAAAACCTTCACACTTTATCTAGGTTTAGGACTGACAGCACCAGTTAGTACTGGAGTGCTTAAAAATTGTTTTGTTTTTTTTAATTGTTTTTTGTTTACTTATTATTTAATTTTTTTTGATTTTATCATTTTCTAAACTTCAGAGATTATAATTTAAGCAAGAAATAAATTGGAAGTTAGGTGTTTTTTTTTTTTCTTTTTTAGAGCGACAAATATTTGGATAATTGAAAATTCGGTTAAAAAGAATTCTTTGAGAGAAATATGCTGTTCGGATAGTTGGAAGTTCGGTTAATTGGAGTTCCAATAATCGGCGTTCTACTGTATTTATAAAACTTTCACCAGACTTTATTCTAAAAATTTCGTTGTAGATTCTAATCTGTTTGTACTATTTATGACACTATCAGAGTTATAGATGTCATGGCAACATATATCCAGCCAGATAGATCTTTGGCAAAACATAAAAACTTTCACATTAGACGCAAAATAGAGTAGCTGTGTTTTATAAACAATAAGGTATTATTGTTTTAAAAAATCATAGATAGTAAGAGTTATTTTTATAATATATAATTTCATAAATAAAAAAGTAATTTTGGCAATCAATTATTAAAGTTATTTTTTAATAATCAAAAAGTTGTTTTATATATGGATTTTACTCCAAGCAAACCCTGATGTAAAATAAATTAACCCTTTGTATCACCGTTCTATGCATACCTAAAAGTTTTATTTACTTTTACAGTGAGCATAAAAATACGATTTTATTTATTGCTGCTATCTTCCAACATAACGATTATTGCCGAAATTGTTCTTAGAATTCTCAACATAATGATACTGGTGATACTCAGTTAATTTTCTATACCAAAGCTGTATTTTTCATTTGAGTAGTTTCAAATGGTTATTGCTAAAATGTACTTCGGAAATTTTGTAATGCATGTATGGGGCATAAAAGACGTAAACAATACGTATATAATGACTATATGGCACATGATGAGCGTTTCGAGTGTATATATATATTTATATATATGTATGTATATAACGCATGCATAAACTTCACAATGATCTTAGCAATGTCGTTACTGCAATTTTTGCATAATCAAATTTATAGGGGCCTCTATAACAAAGAAGTTTCCTATTTTCTCAGCCCGAACTTGTTTGAATTACAATCATATATATATATTTTTTATGGTAATCAATATCATAAAACATATAAAATTTAATTACTTAATATCGGTATTTCTTTTTATCTTTCATTTTTTTTTTTTAATTATAAATGTTGTGTAATCGAAAAAAATTCAACCTCACCAGTGACTTCGAGTTTGTAATGCGTATTAAATGAAATAAATTAATTTCATTCAGTATTTTCTATAGTTTAAAGAATATAAAAAGTACTGTATATATTATAAAATATTATATTTTCAACACAAATTTTATCTTGATAAAGATTTGAAAATTTAAACAAATTGTTTCTTTGGTAATTTTAATGCTTTTAACGAATAGCTAATTTTGAAAAAAAAATGTGATAGATCGATCATTCAGTTGTCTTCAATATTCTCATTTATTGCAATAGGAAAGAAAGGTGCAACAAAAATTGAATTCTGCGGGGCATTGCATTTTGATTCAATAAAATTCTTTTGGTATACCCTTGTTAAATCGGCCCCCAAGTTTTAATTGCGATGTATCGCCGAAGTATATTAACGCTATAGATGTAAATGATTTTACAACATGCATAATTATGACTATGTGTGACATGCATACGTGTTTACAACTGTACAAGTATGTCATGGTGTGACTTCACAACATTGCCGCTAGTCACATATTCGTCACAACGTTAATGACAAAATTGTCACAAATCACACAATTTTCACAAAATTGTCACAATGTGACTTCAAAGCAGTGTCGCTGTCGTCACAGAATCATCACAGTGTTAAAGACAATTTCGTCAAAAATGACACATATTTCACAAATTGATCTCAATGTGACTTTAAAGCATTGTCACATTCGTCACAAATTCGTCACAAAGTTAATACCAAAATAGTCACAAATGACACACTCTTCACAAATTTGTCACACCGTGACTTCACAAAGTCGTCACAATGTGACGTCACAAAAGAGCTCTAAAACGGCCATAACGACCTCACATGCTAGTCACAGTGACTTCACATCGACGTCACGTGACGTCACATCGACGGTCACAATGTCACAGCGTGACGTCACAACGACGTCGACGTGACGTCACCATGCCTTACGGGTTGCGAGTGTGGATTAATTTTTACTATTGTTTCTACAATTACTTAGTATCTCTTTTCAAATTCTAGGTAAATCAAGGGACACAGAATCATTGCAAATATTCTCGTTGCGTAAAAATATTTCTATTGATTCTCGGACTATGGATGGAAAATAAAATCTTGATGGATAAATTAACTTGCTATTTTTAAATTCAATCTGTAAAGGTTCTTCGCTGCATAATCTGGCCAAAGCTGTGGTTCTTCTATTGTATTTTATGTCTGCTATATGTTCTTTGATTCTAGTTTTAAGTTTTCTGCTTGTCATACCTATATAAAACTGCTTTGTTCCATCTTCTTTGGTGAAAGGTATTTCGTATACTCCTGCTAATTGGTTGGACTCAATTTGATCTATTTTCTTGCATACTATATTTTTTATTTTCATGGATGGTTTTGCGACTAGGAAGATATTGAATTTATTGAGTTTATATTTTAAGCGTTCGAAGAAACCAGGAAAATATTGTAAAGTGGATAACGTGGAATTTTGTGGCTTGAAATTTCTTTTCTTTTTGTTCTTCAAGCTCTTAATTAATTTTTCTATGGTTCTTTCTTTGTATCCATTGTTTCTTGCAATATCATATATTTTATTTATTTCGTTATTTAAATGTTCAGGAGTACAAACTGTGAAAGCTCTCTGAATAGAATGTCTAAATGCAGAAACTTTGTATGAAAAAGGTGCTTGCGCATTATTAGGGATAATGGATTGACTGGCTATGGGCTTTCTGTACACAGTGCGCTTTATTCCTTGGTGCGTCTTGATTAATAATACGTCTAAATACGGTAGCGTACCATTTTCTTCTATTTCCAATGTAAATTTAATTTTAGAATCAAGATTATTAATCTGGTTCAGAAAGTTATTGAGCAAGGTTTCTTCATGTTGCCATACGATGAAAATATCGTCTACGTATCTGATCCATGCATGGGGGGTATAATCCAAATTGTATATATCCATTTCAAGAGGTCGTAATATGAATTCAGCTAATAGTCCTGATATAGGAGAACCCATTGGAGCTCCGTTATTCTGTTTGTATATTTTTCCGTCGAAAGTGAAGTAATTATTATTAACTATGAGATTAAGAGCACTCTTTAGAGTAATTTTCATATTTTCGTTAATACTCTCCATGTGGTCGATGCAGTTATTTATATTAGTAACGGCTTTTTGGGTATCAATAGATGGGTATAAAGAGACTACATCTAGACTGGCAATTAAATAATTCTGAGGTAAATTAATGTTATTCAAATATTGGATGAACTCATAAGTTGAATTAATTACATGATCAGAGTTGGGCAAAATATTTTTCAATAAAACTACAAAAGCTTTTTCCATAAAATATGTGGGGCTTGAGCATTTATTTACTATTGGCCTTATTGGCATATCTATTTTGTGGTCTTTGAGTCTGCCGACAATTGCTGGGATTACTGCTAACTTATTAATTCTCATTAGAACTTTCATATTATCAGGCCAGCTCCCTTTATTAACCAATTCGTTAGCTTTTTTGTTAATTATGTTAAGTGGATTCTTCTTGACTTGTTGACAATCCATATTGTTAATACACTGTACCATTTTATTTTTATAGTCATCAGTATTTAATATGGCTAATTTATTAGATTTATCTGTTTGGACTAAAATAATTTCTGTATCAAGTTTAAGATTTTTCAAAATATTCAATTCTTCCTTTGGTACTATTGTGGGTTGCTTAATTAACTTCTTAAGTTCGTGGTACATAACATTGCGAATTTCTTCTTTATGATCGTTATTAGCCGACTGTACAATGTTTTCGAGTTCCGGAATTATAGATTTTAGATTAGGCTTACCTGGAAAAATGTATTTTGGCCCGCGCTCAAGCACTTTTATTTCTTCTTCCGTTAAAGGTCTGCTAGATAAATTCAGAAATTCCACAGGTTGGCATATATGGTTGATATAGGACTTTTGTGCGTTGCAAAGATTTTCTATCTTGCGAGCTTGTACTTTTTCTTTCAAGCGGATTTTACCGTATCTATATTTTTCCAGGCTGTTCATGAGAATATCAAATATATATTGTGGAGTAGAGGCTGCGAATTCATAATATAAATCTAAGGTTTTCTGTTGTAGTTTACTAATATATGCATACTTCTTTCTAATACATAATATTAAACATTTTCTCTCAAATTGTCTATTAAGTTCAGTAAAATTATAATTAGCAAATTTATTTCTGTTTTTCAAAAATGAAGGTATTATGTTCCTACTTCGGCATAATTTAAGAAAATCCAAATTCAAAAGTTCCCGATCCAGGCGTAGTCTTTCATATTTGAAACGCGAAAATATTTTCTTATCAAACTCTTCAAACATATTCATTCCAGCATCGAAGAAATGTTATAAAAACATGTATAATAATCACTTATAAACAAATTAAGTTAAAATAATGCTATAAAAAGTGATAGAATATCTTTATTAAGACTTACGATCGTTTCATCGCACAATCGGCGACATTTTCAAAATCAATCATAATAGAAAATATTTTCACATTACTTAAAAACAATAATATAGTAAACAATGTCACGAGACATGAAGCATAATGAAAATATTGCAACCATAAAATAAAATAAAAATTAAGTTAGCTATTTGCGAGCGTGGTAATTAAAACTTAATTGGTTTTCTTTCATTAAAACACAAAACTTTCCATTTTTATTCGCTAATTTTTCTTAAAATAGATAAATTTACCAAGCTAGTATAAACATTACGTGAATTCCTTCAATCTAAACATTCATTTTCGTCAAATAACTTTTGGCGGAGCATGTCCCTGTGGGGACGTTGCACTGTTAACCACTTCACCGGCTGCCCCGAGATAACTCGGGGGTAAAAGCACTGTTTCCCCATACCTGTCGCCGGTGAAGTGGTAAACCCCATCCATGCACACATCCATCATCAAATCACTGGGGTGTTGGTAACTGCACTTCCTGTTATTTTTCATATTAAAAACCGAATTTTCACGTATGTCCGTTTCTTTTCGAAACATGAAATCTCACCAACTGAAGACTGAAAATTTCTTGAAATACTTCAGTAAAAAAGACAAATTTCTTCAAATAACAGAAATATCTTTTCTAATCTCAGGAGTGTTCCGGCAACTTGTTTGGCAACTTGCTACTTGTTACATTTTACATTTCTTTGATGAAATTTATTTTGAGAGTGCAGTTGCACGAAAAAAATACATTGATATTTCTTGAGATATAATTACGTAGAGTCATAGAAAGAGAAAAGTGCAAAAAATCATGAAAACAGCTTTTTTCGCCATTTTGCTCAGTGCACAACTTAAAATTTCGCATTAAAAAAAACAATAATCCTAAAAATCTGAAGATGCATTTAAATTGATACACGTAATTAAAATAACGCAAGATTTTATACAATTAATGAAAAATGCATTTGTTAATTTATTTTGAGAGTGCAGTTGCACAAAAAAGATGCCTTGATAATTTTTGATAGAAATTACGTTTTAATCACAAAAATAGAGACACACAGAAAAGCATGAAAATAGCTTTCCTTTTTTCCATTTGCGTACTTCACAACTTAAAACTCCGTATAAGGAAAATAAAGTATCTAAAAATCAGTAAAATGATTCACATTATTAAAATAGGGCAAGGTTTTATACAATTAATGAAAAATGCATTTGCTAAACACTGTAAGAAAAAGGTTCTTAATCTACGAAAGTATCATCCCCATTATTTCTAAAAGCGTTTTTTTATCTCTAAAGCATTTCTAAATACAAATTTTCTTTTGTTGCGACTGAT
This sequence comes from Maratus speciosus, assembly GCA_963932465.1. Taxonomy (NCBI): domain Eukaryota; kingdom Metazoa; phylum Arthropoda; class Arachnida; order Araneae; family Salticidae; genus Maratus; species Maratus speciosus. The sequence goes on along the minus strand of OZ010793.1, from coordinate 81,570,356 downwards.
TTTCGGAAACTTTTCTACGTTGTTTTTAGTGTTCCGTACTTAAAAAGTAAAAACGGAACCATTATAAGATCACTCCTGTGTCTATCTGTCTGTCACAGCCCTTTTACTCGTAAACTATGAAACGTAGAAAGCTCAAATCGGGGGAAGTAATAAAGACTATTAACCCACATATTTACAGATTAATAAATATTCATAAATATATTTAGGGAAAATGTAGAGGGACTAATTAAGTTACTTGAATAAGAAAATCTTTTCTTTGTATATCAAGTAGGGTATCGTGTGAAAGCTTTCGTAACGTTTAACTCAAAAATATATTTCATTTAATTTTAGGTATTATATTTTTAAAGTTATGGTCGAAAATGTAGTGCAAAAATATGTTCCCCCCCCCATCTAATTCCGAATCTACTGAAACTAAAATTACGAAAAAAAAATTAGGGGTAGTAGACGTTAATTTAAACCTTGCAGGAAAATTTTAGCTATATACCCTAGGTCGCTTAGTTTTTGAGAAAATCGTATTTTTCAGTTACACGCAAATTGCGATTTACGGGCATTCAGCAAAAGTGTTGAACAGCGCTGGAAGTACCTATCGTAGCAAAAGTATAAAAGCATTGTTGATCATGAATTTCGGAAAAAATCGTTGGTAATTAGCCGAAGATATACATAATGACAGCCTAGATAACAAATTTTAAGGATATATTTGTGTAATGCAATGACCAGTAGCAGTATAAACGCAATAACCGTTAAATTGTTAAAAACAGACTACTTTAATGAGAATTAATTGCATAAATACTATGGGATGCGCTACTAATTTGCATTGAGTGGCTCTCTCAATACACCTACCGTGTCTTTAAAGGTTAACTAAAAACGTATATGGAAAAACGCTTCACGGACCAAAGCGGTGTTGCAACTTTGCGACGTCCTTTCGAAGCGCACTTAGCACACTGCTAAGTTTATATTTTAAACAAGGGTTTTGCTTTAGGCACAATATAAAAAGAAAAGATTATTACTACGCTGAACTTAGGTTTATGAAATGCCAAATGAAGTTTAAATATGTACTACGTTTATTGTCAGCACCGAATTCAGTTCATTTTAAGCAGATTAGTATAAGATTAAAAAAAGAGTTATACCGAATAGCTATATTTGATATTATTTAGGTTCCATATCTCTTTGAACTTTCATCGTATATCCATTTATACTTTTCTAGTATATACAGCTATACCCAACCCTACATTGAATATTTTTTACAAAGTCTTATTATTCTTTTAGCAACTTTTTTTTATTATTATTAATACGCTTACTAATTCATAAATTATTGTACGGAACCCTCTGTGCGCGAGTAATACTCTCACTTGACTGTTTATTTATATTATAATAATCAATTTTCTCAAATCGGCATATTGTTTAAAAATTATTTTTCCATAATTTTAAAATTAGATTTATTATCAAAATTATTTTTTAGACAGACAGAAGTATTGTTTTCACGTACTTTACTCACAAACACATATACTTACAGTAAAAGAAACAGGCAACATGCATAATACCTTTTTTTAAAAAATTATTTTACGCTTTGCCGCATTCGAAGAAATAAATGCAATGTAAACAAATTTACAGAATATTTTTCATGAAAATAATCCTTAATAGCTAACAAAGTATCTCATCCTGAAAAAAAACATTGCCTAAACTATTTTCGAAACTATCAAAAAATAAATTTTCACTAGCTATCGATCGTTTCTCAGAATTTTAAAACAGAAAACAAACGTAAGAATTCTATTAGCATGCATTGAAAACTAAATAACAAGCTAATAAAATTCAATTTAAAAAGTTACTTTTGAACTTTTCAGTTGTCCTTTTTTTACTGCTATCTTTATAACCTAATTCCCATTGTACAAGTTTAGAAATGGCAGTACAAGAATTGATTAATTAAGAATAGAATTTTCAGTTAAATATTTAAAGTTTTTCTATGTATTGTTTTCATCTTTCTTTTAAATTTACAGTTGTACTTTAGAGAATGCAATAATAATATTAAATGCATTTTAAAAAGAATCTTGATGAATAAAAGTATAGAAAATTTTGTTAATTTAACAAAATTCGTGTAATATTTCTAAGCAGTTTTTTTTTTTTTTTTTACTATTATTATTTTTGCTGCTGTTGTTTCTTGATAAGATTTATATAACAACTTTATTCTTATTTAAGCATAACAAGTTCATATAATAAGGATATTGAACCTGGTCGAAATTTTTTTACATATTACCTTAACATTACACTTCTGCCAATGGAGTTAATTGTTTCAAAGTAATACCCGTAAACTTATACTTTTTGTTTGATACTATTTACTATCACAAATTGTTTTTGAGTATGAGATCCATCAATGTTGTCAGGATTTTATTTATAGTAAGCAAAAAAACAGACGTTCACTTTCAAATCTCTTTGTTTAACATCAAACATAAAAAAAATAACTATTGATTGTTTGAAAAAGAAACCCGAATCGATTAGCATTTATGTACTTAATGTACATAATTTTTATTCACGGTTGTTTTAAATATTCCAAATATCTAATTTCACTTCATTTTGTTTATTTGTTTTAGGTACAGACAAAGTTATTTTATGGCGATCATGTACCTGAAGGTACCGCATCTGTACAAAAATTTCGTTTCATGCACTGATTTTTCAATTTTTTGCACCTAATATTAAAAAAAAAAAACGTGCAAATTTATAGGTAGAACTTTTTTAGAAAGCATTTATTTGTTAAAAGGCAATGATTGACAAAAAGCACGAATCAAGATTCACAGACAAAAAGAACAGACTCTTACCCTTTTCTTCGTACTTTTATGCCTTACAAACGACTACGGTACATGACCTGTAATTTATTCTTTAAATTAATGAGGTTTGCCCTGCCTATGAATATTATCTACCACAGTCTGAATTTCATACCTCGTTTTGTCAGAAATTGCACAGTTAATCAATATGACATCCCTGTAACGTTACAAATAGTCACAAGTGTCGCAGCCATGGAGTGACTACTAAGCTCGTTTTATGTAAAAGGCTGGTTTTTAAGTCAGCCTCCTAATGACATTCAAGTTACCATCATTTTAGGAGTCTAGCTAGAATTTCGTATGAACGTATTCAACAACTGATGCCGCATGAAAACCACACCACAGATTAGGCGCATTAAAACTGAAAATAGTCGAAAAGCACGTAAAATTCGAAAAAAAATGTATTAAAATTTTCTTGAGAAATACCAAAACGGAATATGTATACTATAGAATGACTTAGATTCATTTAATTTTTGATAACACATCACGCGACAAATTTTGACTTGAATGTTCATGGCTTGAGTATACGCTCTAGCTTTATTTGAGAAACAGAGGGTATACGTAGCTTCTTAAAAATATCTACGAGTAAAAGCTATATGGCGTATACCTCCGTATACCCTCCCCTAAACACATTGAATTTCTACATACGAACTGATGTTTACTGTGTTGAAATAACTGAGGTTTTTCTCCCCATCTATAAATATGGTATTCCTCAATTTGAAATCTACATTTTGTTTTGTCCGAAAGTTTCTGAAAATGCAACATACAAAGAAATGCAAGAACATATGAGCTACAAATTGAAAGTTATATCTGAATTGAAAGTTATAAAAAGTAATAGCTAAATTTCGCGGTTCCTTTTGTGTTAAACTCTAAAATGTAGTATTAGTATAATACCACCCTGTCATTTATATGGAGGTTAAATGAAAATAAATATTTACTCATAAGCATAAAATGATCTCTTAATTTATTCTTTCTTTAAGATAGAGTAAAATAATATATTGATATAACTACAACCAAACATGATAATGCAAAATGCGACGAAAACATCTCATACTATACTCCTCAAACTTATGTAAAAGTAACACGATGACACAATATTAAACAGAACGTAATTACGAATTGCATTAAGATCGTTAAAAGACACAATAAATATTACTTAAGACACTCTAATTCACTTAAGCCTCGACTAATGCGTTACGGTAAATACCACAGTCCAGGAAAATCAGCGGACGTGTACATAAATACAATGTTTGATTTATATCTGAAATCTTAGAGTTATAAGTTTGTCGCCGAAATGATGTTTAAAATAGGCTTAAGCATTTCCTTTTATATTAATATATTTTCTTTTACTTTTAAACTGTACTACTTTACATTAGTTTTTTACATTCAAACTGAAACTGTGATGCCCACATCAGAAGAGCCTTACCGGAATATTCTTTATGCTGTTTAACTGAATTTTATGAACATATTTTTAACATGTATTTTTAAATGAGCCATAATTTAATTTATAATTTGATTTCTATATAGATTTTTATATTATGTTTATCAGTTTAATTATTTTAATAATAATTAAAGTACAAAAGTAAAAGCAAAGAATATGACAACATTGAATATTTTTTTTCTGCGACAAAAACTATGAGTGCATTGTTCATCCAAATGTATTATAATTGATAAAAAATAATAGACACATTATCATATTAAGAATTAATAATTTTCAGAAACTTTCTTTATTAAATAAGTAATATATTAATTATAACATAATATTTGTATATATAAGACATTAATAATTATTTGATATTATTATACAAGGTAATTTTATATTTCTACTTTGTGGTTATTTGCTATACTAAAAAAACTATACTGTGAAATGTTAGGTTTCAAGTTTATGGCGTATGGAAAAATTTTAAATAAATTAAAAGTGTATTACATTTTAACACTTTCCAACATAGTTGAAAAGCATTTATGACTGCAGTTTGTCTGTCCGTCTGACCGTCTGTCCGCGCTCTAAATACATTCGTAAATATACTCCGATTGCCCTGAAATTTTAGTATGTTATAGACTTCTACTATAGCACGATCGCTACTGAAAATGAACTGTTTAGCATATAAAGTTCATTTAAAAATACAGTTAAAAGTATTTCGTTACGTTACGATCAATGGGGGAAAATCGTTCCAAGTGCATTTTAATGTTGTTGCAAAATTTCAAACATAATGAAATTGATATGAATTTATGAAATGCTCTAAAATAGGCATTCTGTAGACTATAATGTGCAAAGAATTTATTATTCATTTACAAGGCCACACAAAAGAATTCTGTTACATAATGTTATAGGTAGGAAACTGTTTGTAGCGTATTTTAATTATATGATACACTATTTTAAATTTCATGAAATTATATAAGTTACAGAGATTTTCTTTAACTTACATCCTGTAGAATATGAAGTGCATAAGATTTTCAGGGACACGCAAAAGGTTTAGGATACAGTACTGTATCCGAAATACTGTACAATAGCGATAATTGCTGGAAATAAATTTTTAATTATGACATGCGTTTTTAAGGATATTTCGTGGTGTGTATAAATGCTATAGATCATGTAGATCATATAGGGCTACACACAAGAATTCTGAAAGGTTACGAATTCTTTTGAGTGTGAGCTTAAATTGCTTAAAGGTACTTTTTAATTGAGCTATGCATTTTCACTCTGAACTATATTTAGTATACTAAGAGATGTTTGTAAAATATAGATAAAATCATATACTGGGCAACGAAAAGTACTAGATACATGGCCGTCTATGGATAATAATTTCTGAAAGTGTGATTTCAGTCACTTTAAGTGTGTTTTAGTCTAAGTTAAATTTTAATTAACTATTTGGCATGTTTATAAAGGTAGTAGGTAAAATACAGAGCTGTACAAACGTACTGAAGTATGTTTCCGTGTATTGGTAAAAATTGCTGAAGGTGTATTTTCAACCTACTGTGCGTTTTCTTACTAAACTAAATTTTCACACGCTGTATAGAATATATACTAATCTATAAATGAAATACAGGGCTACACAAAAGAATTGGAGTATATATTTGGTTATGGATGGTAATTGATGAAATCAGTTTTTCAAGTGTTTTATGACTTTTCTAAATTATTTACTTAGGTATCTCATTTATTTCATTTATCTAAATAGACAAGCTTTGTGAAAATATTCTGCAAGTGTTGGAAATGGTTTCATAATGTATGCTTAACGCATGATTTTTCTTTGTTGTTTTATAATAATAAAAAAAAAAAAAGGTTGGTGAGCGCTCTTTCAATAGGCATTTTATTAAGACGCTCTGTAGTATCTTCAAACACAAAGCTTAAATTACTAAAGAACTAGTTTTTTAGTGAAAAATAGCGGCAAAAAAGATTAGTATTTTTAATGCTGTTCTTCTACTGCCTTATAACTAAGACAACCAAGACATTTGTTTATCTTCATAAAGTTTTTTGGTACAGAATACAATATTTTTCTACAAAAAAAGGCAAACATATGCGTAAATAAATAATATTCTATGCTTGTAATAAGTTATTTTTAAAACGAAAAACTAGGACATTTTGTTAGAAAAATTATTATTAAACAAGGAAATTTAAAACAGTGCTGATCCATCTTGCCATAGTGCATTAAAATTTAACACTGAATTTAATTTACGGGGCATAAAACCATGAAAAAATCTGAAACTGTAGCCTAAATAGGCGTAAAAAAGTACCTTTTGATGATGAAAATTATTTTACCTTTAAGAATATGTTTTTGTTTTTAACAATCAGAAGAGCTTTTCCGGATTATTCTTTATGCTGTTTAACAGAATTTTATGAGCATAATTTTTTAATTTCTATAATGGTTAAAAGAATAAAACTTTCTTTTAAAACTTTCCAACATAGTTAAAAAGTGTTTATGAATTCGGTTTTTCTGTCCGCCTGTCTGTCCATTCTCTAATTAACGTAAATGTATTCCGATTGACATGGAATTGATATATGTTATTGGGATTTACTATAGTATGTTCAGTATTGAAAATTAAGTGTGTAGCGTTTACGGCTTTTTTTCAAGGTCACTCAAAAAATTCCGATACATAACGGTCTATGGGGAAAAATTGTTCGCTGTGCATTTTAATGATATTATACTTTCTTAAACATATTAAAATTGATATATACCACTGAAGTAAGTGTAATACAAGGTTCTTACTATGGAACGCGATGAGCATAGAATTTATCTTTCATTTACAGGGACACACAAAAGAATTTAGTTACAAAAGAAAATGAACAATAATTGAACTATTGAAGCCTACGAACAATAATTGCTGAAAATGCGTTTTCAGTTGTGGTATGCGTTTTTAAATTTAATTATTTTTTAATTATTACTTTGTGTGTATAAATTCTATAGATCCTATACGGAGCTGAACAAAAATTCTCAAGTACATTTTCGTTTATAGACGGAAATTTTCAACTGTGCTGATCGTTTAACTGAATTAACTTTTAGTATACTATGTAGTATACATACATATTTAGAAATCATATACAGGGCTGCACAAAAAAAAAGTATATTTTCCCGACTATTCATTGTAATAACAGAAATTGGGTTTTTAAATGCATTGTGCTATTTCAAATTGTTCGTTTAGACAGCATCTTTCACCTAAGTAAACTGTGACTTTTTTTACAATATTCTGAATGTATTGGAAAGTGTTTCATAATCTATGCCGTACGCATGATTTTTCGTTTATTTTAAGTTATTATAGTTCATTTAAACTTGCCGATAACCCAACAATTGTCTCAAACGAGTCATCACATGCATAAAGAAAACTGTCGTTAATATAATAAGTACATTAGCTTGTTAAGATATTTGTCAAAAGTTCATACAATTTAATATTATGTTATTTTAATTATATGTTAGGGGTGGGAAACCTTTTATTGATTCATTTTTGTGTGCAATCGCCTTAAGGGGAGACCTACTTCTTTGGCTTAAAACTAACGTGATTTTTACGATTTTTTCCGGTTACAGCGGAAAGCGATATCATCATCGTACTTTTTGCATTATATTTATTAACTTCATAATTATACATAAAAAATCGTGTAAAAGAAATTAGTATTATGTCTTGTGCGACTACAGATGCGAGGCGTCATGAACTCCCGATCGAGCGACCGGTTTTCTCCCGTCACGAGCATGTCCAACAAATTTATGAAAGAGCATGATGTGCTTCGCGGTACGTGGGTGGATGTCCTGGCGTGCGCTCCGTGCACTTCCAATAAATCCTATCTTTCACCAGAGTCGTCGACAATCTATTTTCGGTAAGGATTTTGAAAGTAAATAAGACTGACTGGAGCTTTAAACACTTTGAATTCAAAAATTTGAAAACCAGCAATGTGTCGGCCATACGAAAAAAAACGTCTATTAATTGACCCCTTTTTTTCGCATATTGGTGCTCTTCTAAAAACGCTTTCTTTTAATAAAAATGACTACGAATGGCCCAAACTCCAATAAAGTATATCTCCTTTAATTTAAAAAACACATCAAAATCGGTTCTATAGTCCTTGCGTTCAGATCTCAGTTTGAGAAAAGTCGTTCTGCGTAAAATACTTTTAAAGTGCTAAAAAATGGCCGGTGTAAGCCGGTGGGCGCGTTGCGCTGAAGCTAATAACTACGAAAAGACTTCGAGTTTGACCAAAGTGTTCTACAAGCTATAGGGAATATAAAATTTTTTAAAAAGATATTTTCAACCGAAAATAGGCAAATCCCAACTTTAGGGATGGAAAATTCAGAATCGGAGATTTTTTTTAATTAAAAATATGGATTTTAAGCACTATGACATTAAAAAAAAAAAAAAAAAAAAAGACTTTTTCCGGGCACTATCATTTTTCAGCTAAAAAATGCAAAAATAGACAAATATATAAAAAATTGTGCATTATACTAATTTATTTTGCAACCAGAAAACTAAAACACTATTTTTGAAGCATTTTCACGGAGAAAAAATGTTTAAACACCACTGATCCATGTTGTCATAGTGCATTAAAGTTTCATGGCGAATTCTATTTACAAGGCACAAAATCTTTCAAAAATTCTACAACTAAATAAGGGTGCTAAAGTATATTTTGATGCTGAAATATATTTTACTTCCAGGATTATATTTTCGTTTTTAGCCTCCAGAAGATCTTTCCCGGATGATTCTTTGTGATGTTAGACTACATTTTATGGGTGGAATTTCTGAATTATACAACAACCAAGGATTTTGTACTTAGTGCTTAAAAAATAAAGTGGTCTGTTTTAAGTTATTATTTATGACTCAAATCTACGCGTAATCTACCAATTGCTTCAAATTAATTTTGAAAAGCACAGAGAAAACCGACATTAGTAAAAGAAGTAATTTTTGTTAACACATTACCAACAAAAAAAATAGGAATCTTTTTTTTATTCAAAAAACATCATTGAGTAATGATGTGGCTACTACGTTAAAGAAAATGTATTTAAATCATGTTGTCCATATATATATGTTTTATAAAAAGTTTACTTTGCATTCATTTAAATTATTCTAAGTTTCCGGCATATTCAATATTTCCCTATTTCTTAAAAATATCTATTATTTATTCCTAGCTAATTTTCTTTAAATTTAAAACGCGTATATTAATAATTATCTTATTCGAAATCTTAATCTAAAACTTTTAATCCCTTCATAAATTTTTATTAACTACCAAAGCTTTGAAATTCTGACAGAAGCTCGTTTTTGTTTTCGAATGTTATTAAAAGTTTTTTTTTTCTAATCTTAAATTCCACGATTCTGTTTCCCACGCCTTGGATACGCCAGACTTTTTACCATAAATTTCTTACATTGCGAAGTTTGGGATTCATTCTCCTAAAACATTTCTTCTCTCTCACCATTAGTTTAGCTCCCTCTGATCGAAGATCACCGTTCACCGATTAGTTTATCTCTATATTACATTGAAATCTGTCACCCTACGTGCCTTATAATAAAAAGTCGATGCGATGTTTTCAGAACTTAAAATTCTGTCTTGTTCGAGTATTTTAAAACTTGTTGTTTAAGATCTTTTTAGCATGAAGTAATGATTAGTGTTCCAGCCTGAGGGGTCTACGAATGTTCTCATAATGTGGGAATTGTTTCCGTTTTTATATTTGGATAAATAAACAGTTTAGAATGACATTTGGCTCTGTTTTTAGGGAGAAACTACCGGATTTCTAAATTCTTTGCCTTGCTACACGTATGACTTGACCATCGCATTATAATACGACTGCTAAACGAATCCTTGAGTTTCCATTAGCCGATCTCAAATATTATCACCAATTCATGTAGTTGATTGGATTTGTCAACTGCAAAATTAACACAACCTGTTAACAGCTGCCAATATTCTACGAATTTAACGCAAGCAACTATAATTTTTCACTAGTTTGATTAGAATCTTATACAACATTACATATATATATATATATATATATATATACCGGGTGTCCCAAAAATGAATGACTGATGGATTTTCAAATTCAATAACTTGCAAACGGTGACAGATATTAAAAACATTCTTGCAGGAGGTTTATGTATGATGTCAGGAGTTTTTTTACTGTGATTCTTGATTTTAGTTCGAATTTCAAACAATAAATGGCGCTGAGAGAAATGGGTGCTCAGTACAGACCCAATTTTTGGTACTTCGGGATCCGTTCAATATTTTTTAATCTCCTTTTTTCGCATGGAAGAAGAGAGTGGCCGAAAAATCGAGCCTGAATTTAGCGGTTATTGTTTGCAGTGCCATCTATCGATGCTATTTATAACTAAAACTGAGAATCTCAACATAAAAACTCTTGACATCCTACATAACACTCCTGAAGAATTTTTTTAATATCTGTCACCGTTTGCATGTTATTGAATTTTAAAATCATATCAGTCATATTTGGGAAACCCGATATATATATATATATATATATATATATATATATATATATATATATTAGCTTGTAAGACATTTTATATTAACCCCTTAATTACCGCTCCCGTCAATATCACGAGCTAAGGTGTCGTTCATTATTTCTCGTGCCCATCATATTTCCAGGCTAGAGATTTATTGTTGGGAAAACTTCCGAACCAGAAAAATTTAACTGGCATTTCCGTGTGAAGTCTTTGAATTGGTTTTTGGCGCTGATTGTGATGTTGGACTTTATATTGCATGTTTCGAAATATATCACACTCCAAAAAATTATAAGTAATCAAAATTTAATGTATATATATATTTTTTTCAAATATTACTTGTAAAAATTTATGTGATCATGATAAATAAAGATCTAAGATGTGAAAAGTAAAGGTCTTATTCGCATTAATTTGTATGGTGTAAAACAAACATTAAGACACAGAATTCTCGCATGATGGCTTTTCTACAAATGTGAATTTGTTCTATAACATCCTTTTATTTCGCCTTAAAAAAACTAATTCCATATTTTATATAGAAACTTTATAATTTTTCAATTTCTGTAATAAAAAATAGGTAACTTTTTGATGGTTTTTCTAAATATTAGCGATCCTTAAGGGGTTAAACCAGCGGGGAAGATGGACCTACGTTCGGTTAAAATTAACTTTGTATTCAACTCGATGTAACAGTAAACTATCGCTGTATTGTTGCTATAAAGCATTTTTTATAACAGCATTATTTACAGAAATAATCACTATTAAATCTGTCTACATATTTCTAAATTTTACATTACTTACATATTTACAACAAAAGGGCATCCTTCCAAAATACATTTTAGCTGTACTCTGATTGGTTGAATTATGTATCTCAGCTTCTATTGGGAATTTCTAGAAAATTCTTTCAGATTCTGAAAGCCAATGTTTTCGCCAAATGTCGTCAAATATTGCCAAATTTGGCGACATTCTTTCATTTGACTCCAAGCATGTGTTTTGGCATTGGTAATTTTAAAGATCAATTTTCTCGCCAAATCTCACCAATGTCACCATTATTTTGCCAAAATATCACCAAATTTGGTGAAATTTGCCAACTTTGCGACTTTGTTCACTGCCAACTGCTCAACAACTTAATAACTGTTTCAACCTTTATTCCTACTGAAATGCACCCGTAGTGACCCCAAAATGACCCACTAATTGAATTTTCTCGAACAAGTGACCTAGCCCAATGGTCTTCTCATACCTCTAAACGGCAGGATACAAAATTTAGTCAAAATCCTTCGAGCCGTTTTTAAATAAAATTTGCATACACGCACACATAAACACAAGATTTGCTCGTATTATAATGTATGATACGTAGTTTCGAAGATATTTATCGAGGCATAAACTTGAGAAATCTATCTAGGAAAACAATTTACGAAAGACATTCAGAAGGGGAAGGAATCTTATACTATTTTAAAACTCAGATTTCACAAAAACATACCGTCTGTAATGCATTAAGTTATTTGGCTAAACTTTCTGCAGTTTGTTATTGAGCAACGGAGTTTCTAATTATTTTCCATCTCGGTTAAATCATCCGAACATTCATCATAAAATCATCCGGATTATAGGAAGAAAATATTGTTCTAGTGGTTATATCGTTCTGGAGTAGAATCTGTTACTGATTCTTTTTTGCATTCTATTCACTTCAAAGAAAAAGTAAATTCTAGAAACTTTTCCATAAACCTGATACATTCATTAAAACCGTTTGTGACTCAACAGCTTCGATTTGACATATATTTACTCAGATATTAGAATGCATCATTTAAGCATGTAAAAAATGATAAAGCAAATTTAGAACATTATACCTGGTCAAGTACGAGTATTACTCGCGTACAGAGGGTTCCTTACAATAAAATATATTAATTAGTGACTGCAATATTACAAAAAATCTATGCTAAAATAAAAGTAAGTTGTTATCTAGGCTTTAAAAGCCGACGTGGCGCATACAGTACACCGTCCGTGTCTTTATGTGTGTCCAAATATCTCGGCTAATTACAGAGACAGTTTTTCGGAAATCAGAATCAACAATCCTTTTATACTTCCATGGCGACAGGTAGCTCGAGCGTCCCTCAACTCCCTTGCTGAGCGCTCGCAAAATGAAAAGTTTCTGTGTAACGGAAAAATTCGATTTTCTCAAAAACTATGCGATCTAGGGAATTCGCTATAGTTTTCCTGCAATGTTTAAATAAACTTCTACTACACCTACTATTTTTTTTCATAATTTTAGTTTTAGTAGATTCGGAAATAGCGGGAGGGACATATTTTTGCATTACATTTTTGACGATATCTCTGAAAATATAATACCTAAAATTTAAAAAAAATGTAATTTTTAATTCAGCGTTACGCGAGCTTTCACACGATACTCCATACAATATATATAAAAAAATAAGATTTTTTTTTTCAAGTAATTTAATTAGTACCCCTACATTTTTCCATATATATTTGTAAATGGTTTACAATCTATAAATATGTGGATCAACAGCTTTTATTACTTCTGCCAAATTTGAACTTTTCACGTCCCGTAGTTTACAAGAAAAAAGGCTGTGACAGACGGGCAGACAGACAGTCAGACATACAGGAGTGATAATATAATGTTTCTATTTTTACTTTTTAAGTACGGAACTCTAAAAATGCAAAAATATTGATTAAATGACATTTTTCCGCATCTGAATTAAAAACAAAACGACACGCTTCACATAAATATTATCAATTTTCTAAAATAGCAAATTGTAAAGAGTAATTTTCACCTTTGTAAAAAAACTCTTTTTAGGCGACTCCAACTTTTTTTGGTTTATAAAATTTTAGCAATAACGACGCGCAACTACTCCAATGATAAAGAAAACTTTGGCATGAAAATTGAATTCAGTATAGCCGTCTGGTGAGAATTCTGTGAACAGTTTACACTAACTGCTGAGTTGGTGGGTAGCAGCAATTGATAAAATTGCATTTTAAAGCCCCCTATACACACTGAAGAGCCAAAACATTATGACCAAATACCTAATAACGCATTGTCCCAGTTTCGGTCTGTAAAAAAGCTACAGCCGCCTTGGCATGGATACCACAAGTTCTTGGTATATGGCCGAAAACAGATTGTACCAGATGTTCAAGTAGCGGTCACGCAAATAGGGATATTACAGCATGCTTGTTCTTTAGCTCTGGGCTGCCGTTCCATGACCCCTTAAATCTGCCCTATCGTTTTAAGATACATTCCGTTACGCTGCCAGGACCTTAACTGGAATTCAGTATTCTATTCTTGGTACCACCCCAGAACAATTCGAGCCCTGTGTCATGGAGCGTTGCCTTGCTCCAAGACTCCATTTCCAGTTCGGAGGATAGATAATATTGTAAGAGTTCAACAGTTCCGCACTGATGTCCCGATAGTATTCGGCCTTCGTGATCTGTTCTACCACAGCCACAGGTCCCAGAGATACACATGATAACGTTTCCCAAAGCTTAATATCGCCACCACCGACCTTTGTATAGCCTACTGAATAAGGAAGAGCAACAGTTCACCTGTAAGAATGCGTACTTTGACACGGCCATCGACGGGTTGAAAAATGAATCGTAATTCATCTGACCAGGCGGTTCTCTCTCAATGATCCATGGTCCAGTCACGATGTTCCTGGGCCTAGTGTAGAAGTAGTTGGAGATGATGCTTGGTGAACATAGGCACATGAGTGGGGTGTTTGCTGCGTAGCCTTATATCCAACATTGTCAGCTGAACTGTGTGTTCTGAAATATTTCTACTTGGACTTTATTTTATTGGGCTGTGTCAGCCAGTGTCTATCACCGATTTTGTATTACCAAGAGGAGGAGTCTCCTACGTCCTTTTTCTTTGATAACGAGTCGACGTCCAACGCCATCGCGTCCGCTGATGGTTTCATCGTCATTCATGAACTTTCCATAAGTACTAACAACGATATATCGCGAACAATCCACGAATCGAAAAGTTTCGGAGATACTCGTTTTGTGGCATTGGGCTATTGAATTCTGTTCTCCATCAAAGTCGCTTGGATCAGCAACCTTTCCCATCACATGCAGAAGTAAGCGCAAAAATGATTCCTCATACTCCCTAGAAGTAGTTAAATACCATTTCCACCTGATTATGTGCCTTCTACGTCAACCAAGTGAGTTCGTACCAAAATGCGGGGATGGTCATAATGTTTTGGCTCTTCCATATAAGTAAGATTCCTTTTTGGATATGTTACAGAAACGCAACGTGGTGATGTAAAGGGTTATGCTTTCGACCAATCGGAACGATACTATGACCTTCATTCGTTAAGAAAATTGTTATTTCTCCATTTATTGAAGGTTGTTATATGTAGGTTTAAGATGCATGTAAATATGTATGATGGTTGAAACTGAGTATTTAGCATTGGGATTATTTAAAATTTTAAACGTATTACTGATTTTAACCAATCTGAATGTTCTTTTTGTCGGTGATTTATTTTTTCTGAGCACATAAAACAATAAAATGTCTCGACTAATAATTATAAAAATATACTTAAATTAATAAAACAGTTTTATATTATTCTAAGTTATTTTAAAATCCGAAGACTAAAGCATTGTTTCGGAAACATTTTCAGAGCGAAGAAAGATTAAACACTACC
This sequence comes from Maratus speciosus, assembly GCA_963932465.1. NCBI lineage: Eukaryota > Metazoa > Arthropoda > Arachnida > Araneae > Salticidae > Maratus > Maratus speciosus. The sequence continues at coordinate 81,554,974 of OZ010793.1, read as the reverse complement.
GATCCTACTGTTTCTTTTCGTTGGTGATTTATTTTTTCTGAGCGCATAAAACAATAAAATTTCTCGACTAATAATTATAAAAATATACTTAAATTAATAAAACAGTTTTATATTATTCTAACTTATTTTAAAATCCGAAGACTAAAACACTGTTTCGGAAACATTTTCAGATCGAAGAAAGATTAAACACTACCGATCCTACTGTTTCTTTTTGTTGGTGATTTATTTTTTCTGAGCGCATAAAACAATAAAATTTCTCGACTAATAATTATAAAAATATACTTAAATTAATAAAACAGTTTTATATTATTCTAAGTTATTTTAAAATCTGAAGACTAAAACACTGTTTCAGAAACATTTTCAGAGCGAAGAAAGATTAAACACTACCGATCCTACTGTTTCTTTTTGTTGGTGATTTATTTTTTCTGAGCGCATAAAACAATAGAATTTCTCGACTAATAATTATAAAAATATACTTAAATTAATAAAACAGTTTTATATTATTCTAAGTTATTTTAAAATCCGAAGACTAAAACACTGCTTCGAAAACATTTTCAGAGCGAAAGAAGATTAAACACTACCGATCCAGTTTGTCATACTGCATTAAACTTTCACGGTGAATTCAATTTATGAGACACAAATTTTTGCACAAATAGGAAATTCTAGACTAAATAAGCCCGCTAAACCATCTTTTGACGTAGAAATTCATTCTACTTCTAGCATTATGTTCTCGTTTTTACCCGTCACAAAAGTTTTTACGGTTTATTTTATGCTACGAGGCCAATTTTTATGGATGAAAATTTTGCAGCAAGCTGAGAGATCAAGCAGCAGATTTCTGCTTAGTATTTAAAAGAGAAAAGCTTTCTTTTTTAATCTTCTATATTTTATCTAAAGCTCTCCATAATTCAGCATTTTTTTTAGATGGTTTTCGAAAAGTACAGAAAGTGTAAATATTATTAGAATTTAATTTCTTTGTTAAGAAATTTGTCGAAACATTTTATTATTATGCGACAAAGTTGCAAACTGTTTTGAATCTTTCTAAAAACGCCATGTCATTTATGATAAAAGCACCCAGACCATGAAAAGAAACAATGTTTGTAGCGGTTTCTGCAAGGAGAATTTATTACCTATTAATTTCTGTATGCAGTCACTTAAAAAATTAAAATATTAAAACCTACCAATTTTTGCATCAATCAAATTCTTTAAATTGTATCCGAATATTGCTTAATAATCACTATTACTTCATTTGTGGTAAAAAATATTTTTATAATAGTATTTATTTTTGGAGTGTTGAAAGTTCTTAATTGTAAATACAAACGCATACAAGTAAAGGAAAAGTGTATGTAGTTAAATGCATTAACACAACTTCTCGAAAATAAGCTCGTAATTTATGTGTACAAAAGTATGAATTGAAACCTGTTTACAACCCATCTAAAGCAACAATGCTCGGATTACGGCTTTTTCTTTACAATTTTTTTAGTACGGACAATAATTTCTGCCACCAATCTATAAAAACATATTCTTACGTTTACAGCATATAATATCTTAAGTATGAATAATTCAAGTTTAAAGAAATTAAGAAATATTTACTAATCTCAACAACTTTGGCTTTACGTTTACAACATTTTCTTTAAAACAATAATAATTTTCTTCTAAAAATTAAAATATGATAACTTTTATTTATAAAAAGAGAGTTTCGTCTGTATGTGTGTCTCACTGTTTGTCTGTCCGTTAGTTTTTTAATGTTTGTTTGTGATGGCTATGAAATTATATCGCATGTAGAGGTCGACAAATTCCATTCCGGATAGACGAAGGTAGTTCCAAATATACAAGGAGCTCATATTTTGGAATTTTTTATTAATGTTATTCATATTTTATGCTTGATCTTCCAAGTTCGCCGGCGATTTTGACCTACTCATAAAAGCAATCCAAATTCTATCTTTTTACAGATAGCACTTAATTCGAAATTAGCATCTCAATTTTCATTTTGCATGATTGTTTTGTTTAAAGATATCCATTTTGTCAAAAATGAGAATTAGTTTATGATCAACCAATTTCTACTAGATATCTAATCAATCCAATCTTATAATTTGTGCTCTTGAATTATGTGTATGGAGCAGACTTTTGTATATCGATTAAAAGAAGTTCAAAAATATGAAATAGAATTTTTTAAGTTACTTATTATAGAAAGTAAGGTGAAAGTAAGAAGAAAGAAGGGAAAAAATCCGGAGTTAATTTCCTGTATAACAACTTGCTTTTTGCCTGAAACTGTTAAATGAACTCCTCGCGGTCGGGAACGATTTTCTGTCGTGGAAAGAGGCAGGTTTGTCTGGAAAATCCAGCTAGCTATGTGAGATATATTATGCATTGTTATACCTGAAAAAAGTAAGGATATTTTAGCCGGGTTGGTTTGTTTTTTTATTCCGCTCTTTGAAAGAGTTCTGTTGAGATTTTATACTTATTAATGGTCTAGAAGCACAATCCCACCCCCCCCCCCCCCTCCTGCCCCGGAATTCCATAGTGTCATTGAACTCCATCCAACAGATCCAACAGGAGAAAAAGCAAGGAATCATCTCTGATTTTATGTATATTTAAGATTACTATAGCGAGGCAGGACAAGCCCGGGTGGGTCAGCTAACTAATAAATAAATAAACTCGTATGTATCCTACTAAGTTAATTTGTTACTTTAAAATACGAAAATTAAAACACGGTTTCCGCAACATCTTCAAGGCCAAAGGACGTTTGACCCTTTATGTACTGAATAATGAATTCATGAAAATTTTATCTTTTAAAGCCTTTTTCGTGAATTTTTGAAACTACATTAGAAGATTTAGATAACCATTTGATAAATTTTAGAAGGATTTTAAAAGTATTGAAGGATTTAGAAGGATTAATTAAATTTGAATTTATAGGGATTTTGTGCAATATTTATAATCTCACTCAAACCTTTTATTTTAAATATTTTTCTTAGTATTTTGTAGCACTAGGAAATTTAAAAATATAATGTTCTTACAATAGAAATATAGAAATATTTCCGAACTGAAAATCCCCCCACCCCCCCCCCCCTCCAACGCCAAAAAAGCTTAAAACATGCAAATGCAAAAGAAATCATTCTTTTAAAAATATTTTCGTTTTGGGTAACCAATAATGCTTTTGGAACAAGATAAAGTAATGCATCTATAACTCATTCTAAGCTGTAGAACTACTAATCGATGTATTAAATAAATTTTATAACAAGTTATTTTAATGGTACTTATGCGTATCGTCAGTAGATAAAGGGTTAAACACCACTGATCCATTTTGTCATAGTCCATTAAAATTTCAAAGCAAATTCGATTTACGAGGCAGAACTAGGGCTTGAAAAAATAGTATATTCTAGCGTAAATAGGCATGCTAAAGTATATTTTAGGAGGAAACATATTTTACTTCCAGAATTATATTTCCGTTTTAATCTTCGGAAGAGCTTTTCCTGATTATTCTTTATGCTATTAGATAGAATTTTATGCATCAAATTTTTGAATTACAATAATAAGGGATTTGGTAGTTAATGCTTAAAAGAAAAAAGCTTTTTTTCCATGATATTATCTTTTTTTTTTTTTTTTTTTTTTTTTTTTTTTTTTGTCACAAATAAACAAAATAAAAACTGCATCCATTCCAGAAATAATTAAATATTTGTTATGGTATTTGTTAAAATATGATCCATTAAAATTATCTAGTATACCATCAGGCGTAGACGAAGCATAGTTTAGGGCCCCGTGTCTTAGAACTGCTTAGAACAAAAGATTAACATCGGGATTTCAAACTTTAACCGTATAAAAGTTTAAACTTCGAACCTTTCTATGCGCTAAATTTTTTGCTTAATTTCCATTTAAAAGCCAAGCCTTTAATAATGAAACAGAATATTAAAATGAATGCAATTATTCCATTAGTTATATGTTTCACAGTCGTATGTGTATGTGTTTTTATGTACTAGTCAAATAGCTTTAATTGCCTCTTGCTTTAATTGCTTAAAAATAGTCGGTTCGTTCATGAAAAAATACATATGCATATTATATAATTTCACGAAAAATAATTTTGCTAAGTTCAGCTAATTTAAACATATGGTTTCATTGGATTCTCATTAATTTACAAGATATACTCCAAAAATTAATTATTAAAGTCACAATTTTTTCATTAGGAAATGCAGCAATGTGTGTTAGGTATATTCATGTGATAAATATTTAATCGTGAAATCCCAAATATTTAACACAACTTTTAACAACATTTTTAAATGTGTATAAATATTAAAAGTCATGGAGCAGCGAAGTTTAGTGAAATTCCAAATGAAGCGCTATTATGAAAATAAGAGAATGCATTTTCTTTTGCAAATAGTTATTCAAAAGGAACGTGACTTAAAATTAATTCGAAAGCCAGGCTAATAAAGAATAATTCTTCACTTGCTAATAGGAAAGCATTTTTTTCAATTCTAAGAAAAGTATTTTAAATCAGAATAGAAATTTGTGGAAGAACATTTTCATAATCTTTACGTAAACAGTCAATGCTTCCATTTTTAATATCAAACTGTAGTTGAATAAATAACTGTTAAAAAATAACTGTTTCGCCGTAGAATTGCGTGCTCATGAAGACTGTTCCATCTTGTACTGCAGTTACAGCCTTACCGACATATATGAGTGAGAGATTCTAAACTGAGTATCGTCCTCGTAGCTTAACTGGTAGAGCGCTTGGAGCACTATTCTAAGGGTTCCGGGTTCGATTCCCGGCTTGGACATTTTTCACTATGTTGGTTCTACACTTAGTTAGCAATGTGATAAATCCTGTGTTAAACATTTAATAATTTCAAGCGTAATTTCACTGATGAAAATTAAGTAAAATTATATATGTTTAAAAATATTAAAGAAACAACGCATTGATTTTTGTTGCGTTTTATTTAACTTTTTTTGGCGATAGTAAACAGTCAAAAGATGAAATATTATAGTAATTTAAGGAAGAGATATATTGTGTGTGAGTTTGTCTTTGAGTAGACGTGCACTATGGTTAGGGAAAATCTATCACACATAGAGGTCTACAAGCTTGGTTCCGGATAGACTAGGGGGGGTGCACAACCTTTTTAAGAGAAGGGCCACTTGCAAAAATTTCTGAGTTGTCGCGGCCACATCAGTAACACGGAGGGAATTCTATTTCGGGGAAGTGATCTGTGGCCTATAATCAGATAAAAAAATATGGTTTCAGAGGGGGGGGGGAGTTTTACTCCTCTAGGTTCCCCTATCCAGTCAACATATCCAATTCAGTTGGCAAGGATATATCAGCAGTTTTCATTTGTATATATAACAGACATATAGCAAGAATTTTTTAGAAGGAGTGATAATATTCCTTGACTTATTCGGGGGAGTAAATTTTGTTTTATTAAAAGTGCTAAAAAACAAATATAAGTATGAAAGTGGTTTAGTGCCGAAAAAAAATGTAAACTTTGCGAACGGAGGAGGAAGGGGGGGAGAAGGAGGCGATCAACGAAATTTGCGATTTTTCCGCGCCTGATCAACAAAATTTGCAATTTTCCCACCCCTGACAGACGAAATTTGCGATCTTTCAGCGTCCGATCGACAAAATTTGCGATTTTTCCGTACCTGATCGGCGAAATTCGTTGACTTTCAGCCCCTGATTTGACGAAATTTGCGATTCTTAACTGACTTAGACAAAATTGGCAATTTTTTCCTACAGAAAATCGCGATTTTTTTCTTGCGATAAACTGATGAAACTCGCGATTTTTCCGCAACCGATCAACAAAAATTTAATTTTTTCCGAGCACCATCGAGAAAATTCGCGATTTTTCCGAACCTGATCAATAGAATTTGCAATTTTTTCGCGCCTGATCGACAAAATTCGCAATTTTTCCGCACCTGATCGACAAATTCACTATCTCTCCGCGCCCTATAGACGAAATTTGCGATTTTTTAGATCTTGATGGATGAAATTTGCGATTTTTTTGTACCCGACTAACGAAATTCGCGATTTTTCGGAGCGCGATCGACAAAACTCGCGATTTTTCCATGCCCGATAGACGAAATTTGCATTTTCCGCACCTGGCCTACGAAATGTGCGATTTTTCAGCATGCAATCTACGAAATTCGCGAATCTTAAGTGATTCTCACGAAATTTGCCATTTTTTCCCGCGTCATATTGACGAAATTCGCGATTTTTTTCTCGTGATGAAGCTGCGATTTTTCCTCGGCCGATCAACGAAATTTTTAATTTTTCCACGCAAACACCATTGAGAAAATTCGCGATTTCTCCGTGCCTGATCAACGAAATTTGCAATTTTTTCGCGCCTGATTGACAAAATTCGCGGTTTTTTCGGGCCCAACCAACAAAATCCCCGATTTTTTGGAGCCCAATCGACAACACCCGTGATTTTTCCGTGCCCGATGACGAATTTCGCGATTTTTCTGCGCCTGATCGTCAAAATTCGCGATTTTTTCGTGCCCGAACAACGAACTTCACGAATTTTCTGAGCTCGATTGGCAAAACTCGCGATTTTTCTGTGCCTGATTGGCAAAATTTGCAATTTTTTCTGCACCCCATCGACAAAATTTGCGATTTTTGGTGCTTGATGAAGGAAATTTGAGATTTTTTCGCTGCTGATCGACAAAATTCTCGATTTTTCAGCTTCCGATCAACGAAATTCACGATTCTTAACTGACTGATAAAATTTTCAATTTTTCTCGCGGCAAATTGACGAAATTCACGAATTTTTCCTGCAACAAAATCCTCAAAAATTTAAATTTTTTCCAGTTATAAACTGACGATATTCGCGGGCCACAGGTTGTGCACCCTTAGGATAGACGAAGATAGTTCTAATTGCTCCTGAGGCTCAATTTTTTTTATTTTTTTTATCATATTCTAAATTATTTTATAGCTAACAGATCGTATTTTCCCAATTTTCCAAATTCGTCGGCGATTTTTACCCATTCATAAAAGCAATCCAACTTCAATCTTTTTGCACGATGTAGTGCATTTTCTTCTTTTTTCAATAAAGTTCACTCGGAATTCGTACAGAGTTTTCCGTGATTTTTTCGTTATTTTTTTTTTAGAGTACCGTTTCATCAAAAATGAAAGGTTTGTTTTTTATCAACCAATATCTATTTGAAATCTTATCCAAATAATCTTATGCTTTAATCTGTTTAATAAAATAATAAAATATTAATAATTCGAATTCACATGATTTTATTTAAACTTTAAAGAAGCAGAAATTTTCAATGGCCAAATGAAGTTCTCCGAAAAGTATTTTCCGAGAATGGGGTGCTTAAAATTACCGAAAAACCTTTTTGTTATGGCGAATGTATTCCTTCGTAAGTGATAAATATTAGATTATTACTATTTAAATTTTCTGATATGTATTCCGAATTTCCGCTGCATTTGGCAACACAAGCGCAAAACAATAAATTCTGATAAATTAAAATACTGCAAAATAGTTATGGGTATTTAAAACTATTGTAAAACGACCTTTTTTAAACGACTTCAGATATACTTCCATAGAATATTTACATTTTAATACCACGCAAAATAACTATATTCGTTATATTTCGGTAAATAACATATCCATTATATTTCAATAAATGCTACTTTTCTCATGTAGATAGCTACTTTTAATCTTTTAAATCTAAAAGTAATGTTTTCCCCAAATTATATAAAAAAGAAAAGAATCGAACACGAAAGAATTAACTGTAATAATTTCTATAACTTAATTTTCTCAATGAAACCTTTAATTTAATTTTTCACACATTTGTTATATAAAGAAACACAGACATATTCATTTGATTGTTAACAGCCGTATGCGGTATAATCCAGTTAAACCCTAACCGAATTAGAGTCGTATTTATTAATATTTATTGTGTCTCTTAATGGACATAATTTAATGCTTAGTAGCATTATTCATTATTTATGGTGCTGGATAGTGCCTTGTCTGGCTCAAGTACTATTTTCACTTCCAGTTACTGTAATCGTGTTTGGATATCGCTATTCATATGTTAGTGGAAAAGAGATTAGGGAGAAATAAGATTTAAGTAGTTAGGTTCCTATAGTATCAATTAAATACTTCCATATTTACAGAGTGAATCAAAAATTCTTACACAAACTTTAAGTGTGGTACGTTAACACTAGAACAAACAATTTTTGTATAGAAAAACTGGATCGTAATTAGAGTCCTGCATTGGGTCGAGTTAAAGCTAGTTTTTTTTCGGGTCGGGTTGACTTTAATTGTTTCGGTTTCGGGTATGGGTGTGATACATGTGAATCTGGTTCGGTTTGACCCGATTAAAAAAAAATAGTCTAGAATATTTTTGCACTTAATAGAAACTAGGTATTTGGACGTTAATGAGTATATATACGTATAGAAATATGTACATTTATATGAATATATTTGTGTATTTGCGTCTAAAATTTGGAATAAAAATACAACAATTAACATTAGGAATTGCCATTACCTCAAAAGTCTGAACTTCAACGAAAATAATAATAATTTGAAGAGAGGAAATAAAACGACGAAAAAGAGAAAAGAAGTAGGAAAAGATGGGAAAAGAAAAAATGTAGAAAAGGTTAAAAATATCCTATGTTGCCATGCGATAACAACAACCCTGTCCAAGACTGCCACTCGCCAAAATCTTTTGTATACTGATAAAATTGAAGATGTGGCCAAGGCAGTATTCTGTGCCTTTGTCCATATTTAATTTCTTACATTTTTTATATGTATACGCCAACAATAACAACATTCTAATGCATCACCAACATCAGCAAAATGTTACAAAGATATTCAATTCAAAGCCAACGTTTTTGAAAAAGAAACACTTCATTGTAAAGGACATTGTTACGATATAGTAAAATATTAGACTTATTTTCTGTATTTGAAAATATCTCAAAATGATGCATTGAATCCTGAAGGAAATTCTAAGGTAATAATCTATTTAAATAACTGATTCTAAATAATATGAAGAAGAGTTCGCTTTTGATGATCGAAACTGACTGAGAATTTTCGCGATGTTTTTAGAATTATAAAAATTCCCTATATCATCAAGTGCGAGTCATGAAAGTTTCGGAATTCCTCTTAGTAGAGTCGTGACTATTTCAAATCTCAAAGATTATCGCACGTGTTTTCTCAAAAGATTTGAAATGCTAGTTCAGCAAATGAAAGATATTCGAAGATACTATGCCTTCAATAGTTTATAGATTCGATAATAACAATCAGAACGCCACTGAAAAGAAAATCGATTCGTTTCGAAATGCAGAAGTATTAGCACACATTTAAGCAGACAAGATTTTAACACTTTGAAACAAAGTTGAAAGGCGTTTATGAATTGGGTTTTTTTTCTGTATGCCCGTTTGTCCGTACACTAGATCGCGCAAATATTGTTCGATTACCATGAAATTGATATATGTTATTGGGATTTACTATCGTATGTTCGGTATTGAAAATGAAGTGTGTAGCACTTATGGCTCATTTACAGGGATACACAAACGAATTCCATTGCATTACACCCTATGGGGGATACCGTTTACGGGTATTTTAAAGATATTACACAATTTTAAACATCTTGAAAATTATATATATTACTGAGGTGTAATAAGCGCTTTCTATAGAATCTGGTGGGCATATAATTTATCGTTCATTTACTGGGACTCAGAAAAATGTTTTTGTACAGTTCTGCCTACGAACAATAGTTGCTGTCTTTACTTTTCAGTTGTGGAATTACAACAATTTTCTAGCATAATACTTGAGCTGAATTTTTCCAATACGAACTGAATTTTCCTAATTGAGTGAAAAAATTCCCAAGTTGAGAGTCGAACACAACCCTTTTGACTAAAATAGCCAACTCTCTATTTCCATCGTTTAGAGGTGTTCCATTACCTACCGCATATTCTGTTGAGCTGCCCTGCCTATATGGCGGATTAGATGCTATTGCCTGTAAGGTTAGCTGAGTGAAATATGCCTGTCTGTTATCGGTCCAGGTGGCTCAGTAGGCAGAGCGATGGAAATTTAAGTCAAAGGTCTTGGGTTCGAACCAATTTTGGGCATTTTTTCTCTCATTTTGAAAAACTCAGTTCGTATGATTTCAATTAAATACATATAAAAAATTCTATATATTATGTTGAAACGTCATATTCATTTAATAAATCAAATAAACAACGTGGATATATTCACAATTCGTTTATTACTAAAATAGATTCAGATATAATATAAAAGTTTTAAATCATTAAAACTAACAAGATGTTTAAAACACTGATGTCATATCCTGTCAAATTTCCCGAGCGGCTTTCAGCTAGACATTAGCCGTCATCAGAGGAGTTTCTAATTTTAACTCCTCTGATGATGGCTAATGTTTCGCTGAAAGCGCTCGGGAAATTTTGACATTATTTGACACTTATGTTTTTAATATATTTTCTCCAATACAGAATTAGTCAACAAATGTTCCTTGAGCTTGCTGAAGGAGAGAGCTTTGCTGCTTATTCTTGCTTATCCAATTTTAACCAGATCACATCGGAAACGTTGAGTATTCATTCAGTCAACATTCATTCGCCTTAATCTAGGGGGCGTTGATTCAGCCATCAAGTAATTGTACCAATAGGAATAAAGCTAGGAATTTAGGATTTCGGAAGCAAGAAAATCCGCCAAAGATATGCGAACTTATCAGGTAACTCTATCCGTTCAACACATAATATATAACTATACAACTATACAGTTTGAAGAACCTGTTTACCCTACACACAACAAGCTGAGGTCACATTTTTTTGTAAAATGTTTCTTTATCGTCTCCCATCTAATTTGGCCATCATGCCAAAGCACTCTCGCTAATGGCCGTAGCACACGGAAGACATTCGCACAACATTTCACCTAATACAACATTGTGGTCAGCAGAAGTTGTTTGACCATGCTGAAGAAGACCTATTTTTGTCCGTTTTCAGATCTGCAATATTGCTGATTTTCCCTACGCTGTTTTCCACAACTTAAATCAATTAGAACAGATCAAGAAAAGATATAAGTACTTTTCAGGTAATCTTACTCGCTCAACATATGATAGCTAACCCTACGAAACCAGTTCGCTGAGCACTGCAAGTTTCGGAAAAAGTCGAGTGAACATGTCTTTTAAAATGCTTATTGTTTATTCTCCTTCAGTCTGATGTGGCTTTAAAATGCGCCAACTGGCGTGCAGTAATAAATGTCAGTGCAATGGTGTGGTAAATAATCTCTTGCTGCCTGTTTTTTTTCTTTAAAATGCTTGTTGAAAAAACTTGTTTAATTGTAAGAATTGTAATCAGTGTAATTTAGTATAACAAATCGAACTTTAAAGAGTAAACAATGATACTTGTATAACGGTGTTTTTTTTAATTGTTTGCATTTAATATCTCAGTTTCTTTGTGTAACATAATAAGCAGTACAAAATGTATATTTAATTAAAGTTCACTAAGAATTTTTATAAACTGTATTTACTTTCTAAATGGATTGGTTATTTTTTTTAATGCTAAAATCTTCCAAAATTTATATTTTTTGAAAAAAAATGCTGATAATTAATTACATAGATTTAATATTTAAAACCCTCAATTAATTAACAGCGGCTTCCTATTTTAAAAATTTGTGCTAAAACTTTTTTTATTCATGTAATTTACCGGGTGTCCCAAAAAGGACTGACTGATTTTAAAATTCAATAACTTCCAAACGGTGACAGATATTAAAAAAATTCTTGCAGGAGGTTTATGCACAAAGTCAAAAGTTTTATTACAGTGATTTTCAATTTTAGTTCGAATTACAAACAATAGATGGCACTGTAAGCAATAGTCGCTAAATACAGGCTCGATTTTTGGTCCTTTATGTTGTTCCATGAAGAAAAAGGAGATGGAAATGTATTATCCGGGCCACGAAGTACCAAAAATCCAGCCTGAATTTAGCCTCTATTGATCGCAGCGCCATCTATTGTTTGTAATTCAAACTAAAATCGAAAATCACTGTAAAAAAACTTTTGACTTTATGCATAACCCTCCTGCAAGAATTTTTTTAATATCTGTCACCGTTTGGAAGTTATTGAATTTTAAAATCAGTCAGTCCTTTTTGGGACACCCGGTACTTTAATTATTTGTGGAGATAGGAATATACCGGGTGTCCCAAAAAGGACTGACTGATTTTAAAATTCAATAACTTGCAAACGGTGACAGATATTTAAAAAATTCTTGCAGGAGGTTTATGCATAAGGTCAAAAGTTTTATTACAGTGATTTTCGATTTTAGTTCGAATTACAAACAATAGATGGCGCTGTAAGCAATAGTCGCTAAATACAGGCTCGATTTCTAGTCCTTTCTCTTGTTCCATGCTGAAAAAGGAGATGGAAATGTATCATCCGGGCCACGAAGTACCAAAAATTGAGCCTGAATTCAGCGTCTATTGATCGCAACGCCATCTATTGTTTGTAATTCGAACTAAAATTGAAAATCACTGTAAAAAAACTTTTGACCTTATGCATAACCCTCCTGCAAGAATTTTTTAAATATCTGTCACCGTCTGGAAGTTATTGAATTTTAAAATCAGTCAGTCCTTTTTGGGACACCCGGTATATGCATACACATAACGTACGCGAAGAAAAAATTGTTTACTGAAATATATCTTTACTTACAAATAAAAGCTTTCACAAAATAAAGTGAAAAGGTGCAAGTTTAAGTAGTTACTTTAAAATACAAGTTTTTGCTTTGTTCTCTGCAAAATTTCTCCGTGGTTATTAATTATTTGCTCTTATTTATTTTTACAAAGAATTTCAAGGAATATAGTTTTTTTCTTTTTATTGTCGGTATTAAAAATAAGCCACAGTAAAATAATAAATATTTCAAGAACAAAATTAACGAATTTAACATGTTAAAAAATGTATCCAGAATAAGCTTTATGCTAAAGCAAAAAGAGAATTTGCTCTTTTGGAGGGAAAAAAAACATTCTTATTTTATTCCATAATGCAATTTGTTTTATCTATTCAGATATACAATAATGTTTAGAATTATACTAGAGTGTAAATTTAGTATTGTTGTAAGTGCAAAGTACAGAAATTTATTGGAATAGAACGATTTATTAAAAATGATCTAATTTTTTAATAACATTCCACTAGAACGAATTTCGTAAAACCAAATGTAATTATCCGCTATAATAAAATTTTGTTGCAATGGAATCTTCATTTTTTTTACTTTTTCGAAGTTTGTGGACTTTTATTTATTTTAAGAAATAAATGTAAAGAATATGCCTTTTTTTATTTATTTCATTAATAGGAAAACGCATACACCTTCACGAACAGTTTATATAGGGTGCAATATGTTATCTATCGCCGACCTTTAATTTCTCAACCGTTGGTCGCAGACATATAGTTCCAATTACAAAAACGTTCCAAATGAGGTAAATATTCATGTTGTGGCATTATTTAAAGTCAAAAATCAATTTTATAAAAATAACGAAAACTAACTTTTTATACGGTCCCCCAGTCCTTATAGTTTTATTTAGTAAAAGTTTACATATATCATAACAGATGTAACACAAAAAGTTTGACATCTGTACTACAAAATTGACACAGTTATTAAATTTCAAAGTTTGAGATTTTTGCACATGATTTTATCTTTCATAGAGGGATCAGTTAAAAGATGAATTAAAATAATTCGAGATCAAAATCAGGGTGAAATGTACTTTTTACGGCGAAGACACTTTTAGCCGGTATCATCGGTACTTTTGAATGTTGTTCGACCCATAAAAGTTAGCTCAAATTTTTAGATGAAATAACCCTATTTGGTGATTCCCCGATTTGATGATACCGGCTAAAGGTGGTTTCACCGTAAAAAGGACATTGCTCTCTGATTTTGATCTCAAATTACTTTAATTCATCTTTTAACTGATTGAAAGACAAAATCATGTGCAAAAATCTCAAACTTTGAAATTTAATAACTGGGTCAATTATTGCAGTACAGATGTCAACTTTTTTGTGTTATATCTATTATGATATGAGTAAACTTTTACTAAATATAACTATAGGGACTGGGGGACCGTATAAAAAGTTAGATTTCGTAATTTTTATAAAACTGATTTTTTACTTTAAATAATGCCACAACATGAATATTTACCTCATTTGAAACGTTTTTGTAATTGGAACTATATTTCTACGACCAACGGTTGAGAAATTAAAGGTCGGCGATAGATAACATATTGCACCCTGTATGTATATATATACATATGAGGAGCTCACAAACATAATAGACCAAGTCCATTTTGAAAAAAAATGAGATAGTCTATTTAGAAGGTGCATGGAATCTGTTTTGTTCACTCCCACAGTGAACCATGTCAGATGCCGTACATGAGAAAGTATGTAAAAACAGTCTTAGTTTTCACTGTGGGAGTACATAAAACAGATTTTATGCATCTTTTAAATGGACTATCTCTTTTTTTTTTTTGAAATAGACTTGGTCTACTATGGTTGTGAACCTCTCATATATATATGTGGGAATAAAAGATAAGACTCAAAGGTTAAATGAGCGTGATATCTCAAGCGAGACTCGTAAAACGTGAACTTAAAATTGCAGAGCGATATATGGTTGTTCTATAGATATTCAGCAATGGAGATGGCTGGTGATTTTTAACACAAGGCTCGGGGAAACTTGTGCGAGTTCTGCAATGTTATTTTGAATATTAAGCTGTATGTTTGGTGGTGTATTAAACCTTTTTATACATATTCGCAGTTTGAAGAGTATCAGTTTCAATTAAGTAACACAGTACTCACATTAAAATCCACAGTTTTGGGGGCTCGGGCCGAGATTTGGACTATTTGGATGATTTGGAAGATTTAAATTTGAATAACGAAGCTATTTTGTACTTGAATCAAAAAACAAAAGTATTTCTCTGAACTGAAATTTATAATACGAAAAAAATGAACTGTTCGTCTCGTGTATAATGATTAGTGATGATCCGTAATCAAGCATACGAGATTGTGTAATATTTTGTTCTGTTGAAGTATCAACAAACTGAATAATGTTCGTCCTGAATAAAGCTAGAAAAGCAGATTTGCTTACATTGTGTGATGACCTAGGTATAGTTGCGCTTCAGACTTCAAGAATTATTGACTTGATAAAGTTGGTGACTGAATCAAATGATTATGAAGAAAATTTTGTTAAAGTTCGACTTGAATTCATTGCTGCTGAGAGAAGAAATGAAACAGCTAGAAGCAGAAAAGAAAGAAAGAAGGCTAGAAGCAGAAAGAAGATTAGAGGAAATGAAATTGCGAATGGAGTACGAATTGAAAAAAATTGAGCTTCAAGGCAATATGACAAATATAAATGACGGTTCGGCATTTCAGCTGATTCAGGTAAGCAACCAGATTTATTCAAATTAATGCCACATTTTTACGGAAGGGTGATATTAGTATCGATTTAGCTTTATTTGAGAGACAAATTTCTAGGATGAATATAGTAAAAGAAAATTGGGTAATGCATTTATTAATTTTAATACCGTTAGAAATCGCTAATGTTATAGCTAGAGAACCAGAAACATTAACAAATGACTACGATTACGTAAAAAACCTGCTTCTTAAAAGATTCAAAATGACGCCAGAAGAGTTTAGGCAAAAATTAATGTCGCATAAGAAAGAACATTCAGCCAATTGGCGCGATTTGGCATTTGAGTTAAGAAATTATTTGGAAGAATGGATAGGAGGTCTTGATGTATATAATTTTGAAGCCTTGAAAGAATTAATAGTAGTAGATCAAATAAAGCGAAGATTACCGTTAGAAATGAAGGAAAATTTTATTGATGATCTTCCAAAAATTAAAAATTCTGAGGTATTAGTAAATAAATTAGACGATTATGAAACAACAAGACGTAATGTTAAAACCATGAATAGAAATTCACACCAATTTGAAGATAGGAAGTCGAAAATGCGTGAAAATAGCAATATAAAACTATGGTTACTAGCTCAAAGTTATGATACTTTCAGAAAACAACAATTTATAGATAATGTAAATGAATCTTCTTATTTAAATAAAAGAACAGGGCACAAATTAGGTGTTTTAAATGTAACTGTCTGGGTCACGTAATATCACAGTGTATTAATGGAAATAGCACACAAACAAATAACGGCAGCCAAATCCCGCGATTATCCAATCACAAAGAAGGAAATTGCCCAGTAATCAAAGGAACAAACAGCGCCAAGCCGGATCGCATGATAGATATTGATATTAACGGGGAAAAGGCACATGTCTTAATTGATACTGGAAGTGATATCAGTTTGGTGATTTATGAATATTATACAAAGATAAGATTGCCAAAATTATGTTCAAATAATATCTCTTTGTCAGGCATAGATCGAGTTGTTGTTTACCCTAAAGGATACTTTCGATATAAATTCAGTATCGACGTTTTTCTAATCGCAGCAAATTTGTGTGTGTTAAAATCTCTTGCGTACGATATTTTATTAGGATATGATGTGATTAGCAAATTAAATTTGGCGATAGACGAGAACGGAATTAATATCTTTGGCAAACGCAACAATGTTCAAGTAGGTTACATTGAAGTTCTAAAGAATTCCATTATAAAATTGAATCATGCTGCCAGATGTAATAATGAAATGAAAGCATCATCGTTGGATATTTCACTTGATGAAAATATTATAGTTGCAAATGATAATAATACAGGAAATAATTTCTCGATTAATTTAGCGAGCGTCATAGATGATGATGAAATTGATTTGAATCACGTGAGAAATTTGAAAATAAGAAAAGAAATAAATAAATTAGTAAAGGTGTACAAACCAAATAAATCAAAAGATACAGGACTATGGATGAGCATAATTTTATCTGACGAAATACCCGTCTGTGAACGCCCACGAAGATTTCCTTTTAAAGAGCAAGAAGTAATCGAAAATCATGTTCAACAATGGTTGAACGAAGGAATCATAAGGGGCAGTTTTTCAGATTACGCTGCACCAGTGGTTTTAGTTAAGAAGAAAGACAACTATCATAGGTTATGCATAGACTATCGTAAACTTAATAGAAAAATAATCAAAGATCGGAACCCATTGCCTTTAATTGAAGATGTTTTGGATTAATTAGAGAGATCAAAAGTATTCACAACTCTTTATCTAAAGAATGGCTTCTTTCATGTTGAAATTAAGGAGAAAAGTAGGAAATACACCGCATTTGTGGCACACGAAGGGGAATATGCATTTTTAAAGTGCCCATTCGGTTTGTGTACATCAGTTTGCGTACAATTTCAAAGATATGTAAATACGGTGTTCAGGAAGTTATTACGCGATGGCACTGTAGTTGTTTATATGGACGACTTTGTCATTCCATCACAGACTGAAGAAGAAGGTTTAGAGAAATTGAAACAAGGGCTTGAAGTTGTAGCAGATTATGGGCTAGAGTTTAATTTCAAAAAATGCAAATTTTTAAAGAAAAGAATACAGTTCCTCGGTTATGTGATTGAAAATGGAACGATACAGCCATCTGAATCGAAGATAACAGCTGTCCGGAATTTCCCAAAGTCAAGAACGGTAAAACAAGTGCAATCATATTTAGGATTAACACGTTATTTTCGTAAATTTATTCCAAACTATGCTCGAATAGCCAAACCATTGAGTGATCTATTGCGTAAAAATGTCGCATTTAAGTTTCGGTACAGAACAAATGCAGGCATTTGAGAAATTAAAAGAAATGTTATCGTAAAAACCAGTATTGCACTTATTTAAACAAGGATATTTAAACACTAGAACTACACACCGACGCCAGTAGTCATGGTTTCGGAGCAGTACTACTTCGAAAGGTGGATGATGGAAAATTCCACCCTATACAATACATGAGTAAAAAAAACTACCCCGCAACAAGAAAAATATTGTAGTTATGAATTAGAGGTACTGGCAATAATTGAAGCTCTAACAAAATTCAGGAACTACTTACTAGTTACAAAATTCAAGATTGCAACTAACAAAACACTAAACAAAAAAGAATTGGCTCCAAAAGTTGCAAGACGGACTTTATTCATGGAAGAATTTGATTATGAAATTACACACAGACCAGGGAATAAAATGAAACATGTAGATGCTTTGAGTCGGAATACTGTTTTAGTAATTACAAGATCACAGAGTGAGATGACGAATAGAGCACAGGAGGGAGAGGAGCTCATAAAATCAATAAAATCTTTAGTTGAAAAGTGTGGAGAAAATTAATATCTTATCAAGAATAACGTGTTGTATAAGTTTTATAACGGAAGAGACTTACTTGTTGTGCCTGAAGAGATGCAAAAAGAGATTATTCGTAAAACACACGATAAGGGCATTTCGCTACAGTCAAAACAGAAGAATTAGTAAAAAAAGAGTTCTTCATCCCTAACTTGAGAAAACAAGTAGAAACAGTAGCAGTAAATTCCATTGAGTGTATTCTATTTACAAGAAACGAGGCAAAGCCGAAGGTTTCCTAACACCCATACCAAAGGAGAATATACCATTAAGCACTTATCACATTGATCATATTGGACCGATGCCATCAACAAATATCAATATATCTTCACAGTTGTAGATGCCTTTACTAAGTTTGTATGGTTTTATCTGGTGAAATTCACAACAGCGCAAGAAGTCATTGAAAAGTTACCCTTACAACAAACTGTGTTCAGGAATCCCAGCAGAATAATAACGGATCGGGGACCAGCGTTCAGAACAGACGAGTTTACAGATTACTTCAAAGAACAAGGGATAGAACACGGCAAAATTACGGCGTGAGGGCCCAGGGGAAACGGACAGATCGAAAGAATTCATAGCATCTTGATTCCTGTGTTAGCGAAGCTATCAGGGAGTAACAATACGAAATGATATAAATATGTGACAGATGTGCAGAGAATACTCAATAGTACAGTTACAAGAAGTACAAGGCACAGTCCGTTTGAATTGATTATTGGTGTAAAAATGAAAAATGAAAATGACTTAAGGATTAAAGAAATACTAGAGGAAGAAGATGTAAACCACATGATGACTGAACGGGAAAATGTAAGGGAAGAAACGAGAAAAAATATTTTGAAAATACAAGAAGAAAATAGAAAACAATTTAATAAGAAGAGGAAAGAGCTTAACAAAATAAATTAAATGATCTCGTGGCAATCCAAAGAACGCAGTACGGTACAGGTCTGAAATTAAAGGAAAAATTCCATGGACCCTATAAAGTCACTAAAGTAAAGTCATGCGATCGTTATGATGTAGAGCAAAATTGGAGACAATGATGGTCCCAACAAGATATCAACTGCTGCAGAATATATGAAGCCGCGGGGTAACGCGTCTGCATAACGTTAGATGCTTTTGTTTTATGTTTATCTGTTTATTTGTTTAAATTTATGTGTCTAACTTTTTATTAGAAGTAACTGACGAGGTCGCCAGAAACCTCAAGATGACCAAAAATGTGGGAATAAAAGATAAAACTCAAGGGTTAAATGAACGTGATATCTCAAGCGAGACTCGTAAAACGTAAACTCAAAATTGCAGGACGAGATATGGTTGTTCTATAGATATTCAACAATGGAGTTGGTTGGTAATTTTTAACACAAGGCTCGGGGGAGCTTGTGCGAGATCTACAATGTTATTTTGAATATTAAGCTGTATGTTTGGTGATGTATTAAACCTTTTTATGCATATTCGCAGTTTGAAGAGTATCAGTTTCTATTAAGTAATATAGTACTCACATTAAAACCCACATATATACAGGTTGTTCGAACACCACCTGACAAACTGTGCAAAAGGAGAATCCTGACTATAAGTACATAAAAGTTGTCCAATGAACCATACTTTGATAACACATAGCTTTCCAAAAAAATGAAAATGAAGTGCATGACGTCACATATTACCTAGCAGTTTGTAATGCATTAACATTGCACTGACATAAAGTAAAGGACATATCGTAATATTCACGACCAAAAAACGTTATAACTATGAGAAGATTGCCGATAGTTTCAAACGACCGCCTTTTAAAAGAAGCGGAATGACAGCTGTTACATATTAGACACATGCTTCTCGCCCATCTCTTATTAAATTATTTCCCTTTCATAATCCTATGGATACAATTTTTAAAGGCATTTATTTTTTTTTTAATCTTTTTTTTTTATGCAGTTTTCAATTTCATGTAGTTCAATAGAACTTATTTTCGATGCTCTAGATGAGACGTCGTATGTTTTTCTCACGCATTTTTCTCGAAATAAAGTTGTGAAGACTTTATTTACCAGAGCTATACGATATCGCAGCACAGAAGAGCCTTTAATATAGAAATACAAAAACTTTTATACGATTTAAAGTTGAATAGTTACCTTGAAAGGTTTTGTTTTTGCATTTTTATGGAACTTCTTCGTGCACATATGGATACTCCTCCACCCTTCCAACGTATGAAAGTTAATAAATTCGCAAGCATTCCGTATTACAAAGGTATTTCAGAGAAGATTTCGAATTTTTGTAAACCACTTGGCATCCACACGTCCTTCATTCCAGAAAAACCGCTTAAGCATCTTTTAAGCAATTTTAAGCATAAGTATCCAAGTTCACAGTTTAAAGATGTTATTTATGGAATTCCGTGCAAACAGTGTAATGGAGACTACATAGGTGAAACCAGCCGTACACTTGAAACAAGACTTAAGGAACATAAACATGCTTTTAGAAATAAAAATTTAAATTCTAAAATTGCTGACCACGCCATGAAATCTGATCATTTTCCGAGTTTTGAGAATGCTTATATGATTAGATCAGGCTGCAGCATTTATGCAAGTCGTATTTTTTGGAAACTTGGTACACGAGATCCGCTGATTTAGCAATTAACGAGGCTGCATCTCTACCAACAGAATATTCAGTTTTGTTTTAACTATACTTTTTTGGCAATTTGATGTAATGTTTTTTTTTTACTTGTTGAACTTTTAAACCTAGTATGACTTTTACGTTAGGAATTAGCTGATGAGGGATTCAGAATGAATCCGAAACGTCCTTTTAAATTGTTTTTAGTGTTTTTATCTTTTAATGTAATGTAATGTAATGTAATGTCTGTTATTTTGAAAAGTTTTTATAATTATGTTAACTCATTTCACAATTTTTCTATCAGTTATGCTGTTTTTGAAACAAACGATGCAATTTATGGTATCATTATGGCTCATGAAAAAAATAAGGAAATTTTGATGTTATACTCTCATTTTCTGTGCAAATTGACGTCAGTTCACATAATATTAGTCAAAAGTAAAACACTGACGTTGCAGAACCACGTCGATCACAACATTGATTTGCGTTTTCCTCCCAGTTAATTTCCAGTTTTTCTCCTGAATTCTCTTTTTGAAACTTCTTTTGACATCACTTTTCAGAAGTGGTCAAAAAATAATTTAATTAACAAAATTTATTAATGAACCAGTTCTTATTAAATCTTTTGAAACAATTTCCAAGAAAAAAAATACCCTTAATACCCTTATTTTTATTTTCTTGTCATTTATTGTACAAGGTAGTTTATAAAACACGCAATTGTTTCTTGCTTTTGAAATAAATATACAATTTTTCTATAAAGAAAACCTTGTTCCCGGGAAAAGAAAAGCCGGATAAATAATGAATATGAATGACTTTATGAGTTTTTGCTTACTTTCTGGAGACAGAGTAATAATTTTGAATTATTAAACAAACTTATTTCTATTATTTTGAAAGGAAAAATGTTTCGTTCTCAAAATTTCAATTTTTTTTTTTTTTAATTCTCAATAGTTTAACCAAATTCATATAATTAAAAAATATGATCTAAATAAACGATTTCACCAAATACTTATTTTATATTCGATTTTCCATGCTTAATTTTGGCGAATTGTAAATCTGAAACATATTCAAAATCCATACGTAACATATCATTTTTTTTATAATTCGATATTTGTTTTAAATACATTACTTTCTTTAAGTAAACACCGTAGAAAATTAAATCCACTCATGAAAACTAAAACTTTGAAAAAATTATCAAAACAAACATTTACATTTTAAATTTTCCATTCATTTTAAAAAGGAACACATGATAATTTTTTCCAATAAAAAGACTTTCGAAGAAATTGGGCAGCATATTTATCAATTTTTAATTATGTACAATTTTTATAGATAATTTTTCTGTCACAGAAAAATCTTGTTTGTTAATTGCTGTATAAATTATACATACATGAACCTAAGTCAATAACAGAAATAAAAATTACTTGAGTAAAACTGATGATTTAAAATAAATTAAGCTATCGTAAAGTAAAAGAAAAATGCACAAGTGCAAACTAGTATTTTTAATAAATTATTTAGTTTTTCTCTGCGGAATTTCTCTGAAGTTATTAAATATTTGCTTTTCAGCATTTTTAGTAAGTGCATAAAAATACATTGCGGTAACTATTTTTGTACTACTACGAAAATGCACTTAAATAATCAGAAGGTAGCAGAAAACTAAATTAAAAAATAAATTGGAATGTTAATAAATTAAAGATTTTAATAATTTCAACAGGAATGAGTTTGTTAAAAAATTAGTCGTATGTGCCAATCGCAAAACTTTTTTCTATCTCATACATGTTAACACTTCGAAATTCGCTATCACATTGTCGAAATTAAGTGGCAATCTATGCCCATCATAGGAGCCTAAAGATATGAAATTCCGTGAATTAGTTCTTGAGATACGACTATCGCTAAAATCGTATAAATGCTGCAAAATGCAGGATAGCAGCGCCAGCTATTGAGCGATTAACATCAAAACCTAATCAGAAACAACTTGTGTCAACGTCTAATTGAATCTGACGTATTTTTTTCATTTAAAAAGATTAATAAGGTGATTTGTTAAACTAAATGACTCTTTTATTTTGAACTTTGTAATTAAAGAATGATATCAATAGCTTTTAGTTAATTTTTAATCAGATTATAGAGCTACTTCAAAATTTTATTTCGTGTTTCCAACATAAGGAATATTATATAATACTATTGTAACAGAAGCCTTACTAGAACAGATTTTTCGCCTTTCATGTGCAATTTCGTTTACGCAGGCTTTACTGCAGTATATCTCAGTTTGTTAACGTCTATTATTAGGTGCATTGTTAGTAATATTCATATGATCATTATTTTTTATTATTATTTTACAAACTCAAAATTTTAATTGCATGTTTACTTGGAAAATCCTCCTCGTACAAGTGATCTTTCTCGTTCTAATAATTGTAAATAAAATCAGTAACTCGATCCCATTATGTTAAATAAGAATGGACATGTTAACACCAAAGCTTCAACTTCTCACAATTTAATAGGATCGGTAATACAAGAAAATTTTTTTTAAACAAATAGTCATATGTAAGTGCAGGAAGAACAAACATTATAAAAGCCTGCAGGTCGCCAAGCTGTTTTTACATACCGTACCTCACTCCGAGTCCTTTGGAAAATTTATGAGTAGTGATAGATTTTTACACGGCACTCGGAGTATGCACTTCTATGTCGTTTCTTTTTATGTGATATCACTTCATTTTATGACTGACGTTTTAGGTTTGTAGCTTGGCGGGATCATTTACAACGAGTTTTTTTGATTAGATATAATCTTGCTAGGGATGTGGTTTTTCTATTATATTTAATATCAGCTACATGCTCCTTTTTTCTATACTTAAATTTCATGTGGGTTTTCAAATTTTAATTTACACCTTTTAGCAAATAAAATTATTATATGTATTACTTATTTATATTCTTAAAATATAAGAATTTCTTAGGGTTTTCTTAGGGCACCACTGTACTTTTTTATTTATAAAGTACAGCTATTGATAAAATATTTAAAAATCTAAATAATGTCTAGATTTTTCTTGCGACAATCATCATTTTCGCGCAAATCACCGGCTGGCTATTCCTACTCTAAAGTAAATACAAAAGCTGGAACATCAATTATTTTGCATCACGTATACTTACTTCACAAATAAAAGGTAACTTATTCTGCTGGATTTAATATTTAATAAACTATTGCAGTTAAAACGTACAACCCAAACGCTTATTTTTAGTATACACTGTTAAAAATTTGCAGCAAACAGTCCAGTCATTCGACCGTTTTTAGGGTTTCGTTCATCTGTAGAATTCCTATTCGTCTCACTTCTCTGTCTGTCTGTCTAACACACAGAGCCTGATTTACGGCAGGGCATAGGCCCAGGGCCCCTGAAAATATGGGGGCCCCAAATGCTGCTGAGAGTTTTTTAATTATTGTCCAAAATCTGATGTAGTTTTATATTTCATTCTACATTCTATTTTGTTCGTAATGTATTTTCATAAAATCGGATATTTTGTTTGAAACATCCATATTTAATTAGATTATTATAATGAATATTTTCTTTTATTTTTATCACTTTATTTCTAATTCTTATTAAATCCTGTTCCAGTTCTCCTCAGATTGTTTGGGGGATTGTGAGTAGGCGGCAGAGCCTCCTACTATTTTAAATAATTGTAACTTGGACATTGCGGGAAATTTATTATCAGTTGTTGTATACTTTATCATTCCAGATATGTGGACTTGTATAGGAAAAGATAATCAGCATCACACAATTTATTATGAAATGTCTCATTTAAATGTCATAATTATGAAATAATTATTTAAAAATAAATTAATGATTATCAAATTAAATTCTTTTTTGGTTCAAGGGGTCCCCTGTAAGCATCTGTGCCCAGGAACCCCAAATTTTTAAATCGGTCCTTGCTAACACAGGGTTCTTCGCGGAAACTGTATAAGTTAGAGACCTGACATTTTGCATACTTATAGCTGAATACCTCCGATCACACGAAAAACGGTAAAATTTTGAAATACTCATATTATTTTACTTAAATAAATTATTTTAATGACATTCGACCATTTTTGCGATTTAGATTTTGAAACAGAGCCATAATTTCAGTCTGCTTTGCGTAGGTTCCATAGTTCCAGGTTTGTCTGTTAATCAAAAGGTTACCGGTTCAAAACTCGGCTTCGTTGTTTGAATTTTTTTTTTCTCGCGGAATACATTTTATTGTCTAATAAATTCAATCCTGCATATTTATAGTTTTTTTTTTTTTTTTTTTTTTTTTTGAGAAATTGCGAAATTTTAAATCGCCTACATGCCATTGTCCGGTGGATTTAATTAAAATAATTTTTCATTTTAAGTAATTTTTTTAAAATTAATTAAATCATGTAGTTAAATATGGCTTAGATGCCATATATTCCCGCAGCCGACATGTTGGATGTTTTGAGATTTCTTGGCGATGTTGACGATCTTTATCGATATGGCAACCCCGACGAGTGACGTGTTCCGAAAGATTGTGTTTTGAAATAACTTCAGTCGTTGATTTAGCTGGTGTGAGTACTTGACGCTGTTTTTAAGTTGTGATTTTGATGAATTTATATGTTTGACTATGGCTTCTGCAGTCAGTTTATCCGCTGTTGCTCATGTAATTAAGAAATATCGTGAAATTTTGAAGGAAAAGGGAGGTTTGTTTAGAGTGTGTAGTCAAAGTCATAGGTCTATTTTGTGAAATGAAGATAATGGTAGCAGGCATTTTGTGGTTGAGCTTTCAAGAAAGGAGATCTCTGTTAAGGTATGTTAATCATTTTATGCATATTTTGTAGTAATGTTTTATATTGTCCGCTTATTGTATATTTCTCATGCATTTCGTGCATTTTTGAGATTGCTGCAACATACATGCATTTACTAACAGCCGCTTTAAAGAGTTTCGTGCCATTTTCAGATTGCTGCAGAAGTAGTTTGCTGAATCAGTGATGTTCTTTTTTCGGTTAATGAACGCGTAGGTTCATACTTACGTTTACTAATTGCCGCTTTAAGGAGTTTCCTGTGTTTTTCAGGTTTATATTTTATTATTTACATTTTTTTTGTTGTTGTTGAGCCTAACATGCGCATAAATCGGTGCTTGGCGACATTTACTACTTGGTGGAAAAGAGGTTTTTACGTCAATGAAAAATCCAAGATGGCGGCTGCTGGAATATCTGTTCCTTAAACATTTTTTTTCAGATATACAAACATATGCTTTTAAAATTGTTTAAAAATCAGTTCTTGAATATTTTTAATAATAGTGCTGCCATCTATTTTGTTATTGAAAAAATTAAGGATTTAATAATTATAAATTAACGACCTAGATTTATTAATAATTTATATATAATTTAAGGCCAAAAGTTTTTGTAAAATATTTTATATAGTTTTTTATTCAAAAATTCTTTTTTTTTTTGAGAAATTAAGAATAAAGTATTTTGAAAGGAATATTAAACGAAGCCCTCTGTGAAATCTTCGATGACACTTACCCTCTTGTTATGTAAAACGGTTACAAAACCGTAATTTAACTCTATTCTGACCATAATGTGGAGAATAATATGGTCATAAAAGCGTGAAATTACGGTTACGTAATTCTTTTCTATAAAAACGGTCGATTGACTTGACAGTTCGTTGTAAATTTTTAACAATGTAGCTAATTAGTAGACTAGTTTTCTTCCTTCTTTCCCTTTAATAGGATAAGATTTTTTCAGCATACGTAATAAAATATAGTGCAAAAGTAAGCATTAAAAGTTTAAGATAAAATAAAAGATATTTATATTTTATCAAGGTTATTTATAAACAATTTTTTAGCTACTTTGAGTCCACTAACAAGTTATGAAACCGTATATCTTGTCACACGGCTTTAAAATTTTTACAAAGCGGAGTATTTATGAGATACAAAATTTTGTGAAACTGGAATCTTTAGTGTAAGCAAGTGGATAAAAGTTTATTTCGTCAAAAAAATTTATTTTAGAGTATAGTGAGGTGCTTCGCTGATGGAAATCGCTGTAGAATATTCTTTGTATTTTTAGAAAGATTTTTTTATACGTTCTATTCTTGAAATTGGTGTTATAAAGTTTTGATATTTTATATAAAATATATATCACTTTTCAAATCAAATTATTTATTTTTTTAAAATTTACATTTCTTCTTTATTTAAGAAAGTTTGATATATTAATATTTTCAAACCTAACGTGCATTCTAATGGTCATAATTAACTTGTAAACTCACAATTAACCTGTGAAATGTCAGCGTTTTTTGAAAAAGATGTTTTCAATAATTTGTCTTTTTCATTAACAAAATGAAATTTTTGATAAAGATAGGTACCACAGTTTCATTCCACATTAAATTTGATGTAGGAATCGTGTGCTATATTTCATTATTGCTCTGCTATATTTCATTATCACTCTATTGGAGTCGAAGTTATGGAATCGCATATCTCACTAGTATGTGAGGTGCGCGGATGTTGAACCCAAGTGTGGAAGTCCGCGGGTAAGAGCACATAATTTTCCATTTTAAAAATGCGGATTTCACAAACATAACCAGTCGAAAATTGTACCTCAAACGTGGCAAATGAGGTACGTTCGTACTATAACTAGTTTTATAAATATTCAGATCTTCGTGCAATGCTGTTGCACTCTTATGCAAAAATGCATGAATACAAAATTCATTACGAATTTATATGTTAAATTCAGTAACACGGAAATACTATGACTCCTTCTTAAACAGGGGGTCATTCTCGTGGCAACCTAAAATCATTACCTATCATGCGATACCATTGAATTAATCACGTATGATAGGATTTCATAGAATGAAGTAAACTTTTATTAATATCTTTTTAATTTTTGAATCGATTTTCATAAAATTTGAAATGACTCGACAAAATTTTGCAACGATTATATATATTAAATTTCAAAACATTCGGTTACGTAGTTTTTCGCTGTTATATGCGGACAGACGGACAGACATATGGACGGACCAGATGACGACTATAGGTGCTACGTATAATTATGAACGCACCTAAAAAGGGGAAAAATAAATATTTTGCATTTCTTCGCAAGTAAAAATCCCAAACGTAAAAAATACAGACCATTGGTTTTTGAATACTATAGTCAAATTTACTGTTTACCATAGCCAAATAAATTACTGTAATAATATTTATTATTTTTAATAATAACTGAAAGCCATCTATAGATGTAGTTTCAATATTGTATTCATTGTCGTTACCGTAACTATGATGTTATGATATGAATGCTTACTGAATCAATAAGGGAGATTTTTTCGTTGCGGTTGGGGTTCGGTTCGGATTGATTCTAATTATTTCGGGTTCGGGTGGGTTTTGGTTTGAGTTTTGATGCATACTTGTCAGGTTCGGGTTAACCCGATTTTTCGAAATAAAGACTAGAATATCGTTTCAGATGAAAAACTATATATTTATATATAAATGAGTATTTATATGAGTATTTTTCTGTATAAAAGTTCGAATTGATATTAATTGTAGATTATTTTTCAAAATTGTCATGAATTTTGATAAATTTTTTTAATTTATGTTTTCGTGTCGAGGTCAGATTCGAGTCAGGTTTCGGGTCGACAAATATATTTTTGTCGGGTCCGGGTCGGGTTTCGGTAAACGAGAAATTTTTGTTGGTTCGGATTTCGGATTGACTTTAAGAGGCTGTCTGGTTCGGATCTGCAACACGAATCGCCCAGGACTCGTAGACACAACAACAGACAATTTTCGGTTGGGAAACGAAGATCGCAGTCTATTTATTCGGTCAAAGATACACGGTATTCCACTAAAGTCCGAAGGCGGATTTTTTGTTCAAAATTTTAACGGGAATGAGATGCTTGAATTGAAAACTCTAGTATACGTTTTACATCCAATACATATATTTTTATTAGATTGACCATTTACAACACCAAAAGACATTTTTATATGAAATATATATATTATGCATTCAAATGAAGTTTTAAAATTTATTAAACACAATGCTATCGTATTAGCCATATGCTAGAGGTGAAAATGAAGAAGAATAGATGTGATACAAAGCAAATTATTTGTATAATTCCATAAGTTGAACAATCGGCATACTAACAAACTGAATTCTTACGCCTAATATGGCCGCGATAAGTTTGTTTTCCTCGAGGATGAGTAAGAACCAGTATCGTCACCTCACTTGCGTATTATATAAATAGATATATAAGAGCAGTTATAAAAACATGAAGGCAAGTGTTTATGTTCCTGTGTAAATCATGTAAAGAGTATTTAGATAAATTATTATACAAACAGTATGGATGCAAATATTTGAATTCACATGTAAATGTTTTGTTCACACAAAAAAAAAAAAAAAAAAAATAAAAAAAAATAACGCAGGTTACAGCCGAAGAAGTCACCAAAGATTTTGAAAATTAACAGCAGCCTTTACGATTGTAATTATTTCACTATTTAAGCACGTAGTTCAATTACGTATTTGATAAATTCATGTTTCATTTCTATTAATTTTTTTTATTGATGAACAGCTAATTTTGCTATGGAATATTAGCCGAAAACAAACGCTGAACTTTTTATATTATTTTAAGTGTAAACCAGATAACCTTTCATAATCAAGCTGATAGAGATAGATTTTAAAAAATTTATCCTTGAAAATTATTTTAAAATGCATAAAAAAAGAATCGTAAATTGACATAATGTTTTCAAACAAATTGCATTTGAAAGTTCATTTTTTCACATTTTCGACGATGTAAAAATTGTTGTGCGATGTTTAGAAGTTACAGTAGAGCGCTGATTACCGGAACTCCAATTAACCGAACTTCCAATTATCCGAACCGTCCATTTCTCCCAAAAATATTTTTAACCGAGCTCCCAATTATCCATTGGCTTGGAATAAAATTTAAAAATAACTGATAGTGGATCAGAAAATGAGGAACGTAAAACAATAAAGGAGATAGGAATAATCCTAAGGTATAAAGAAAATGAAATTAACTAGTGGTTAACTACTGAATCCTGGATATCAGATTTTAAATGATGATAAGATTGTGGATGAGATTTATGATGAAAAAGAAATTGAAGAAAAAAACGAATGCTCTGAAAATGATCCATGTACAGTACATTACATAACGAAGACTTTGAATGCTTAGAAACAGCTATGAAATGGCTCGGATGACGGAAGAACGTTGATCCTATTCAACTAACGCATTGAAAAAGGCATGACTAAAAAACATTGAAAAAGATTTGACATTGAAAAAGATTAGAGATATGGCAGCATTGAAAAGAATGTCTTCGTTCAAGCAAGCAACAATCAAAAGCTTTTTTGCTTAAGTTATAATCTCCGGAGTTCAGAAAATGATAAAAAGATTTTTTTTTAAAATCAATAATAAAAATGTAAAAATAAAATAAAATAAATAAATAAATAAATAAATAAACATACCAGCACTAACTGGTGCTGCCAGTCCTAAGCTTAGATAACGTGTGAAGGTTTAGTATAGTCAGAAACATCCCTTAAATTCTCTGTCCATTTATCCGAACTAGGGTCGGTCCCAACTTCTTCAAATAATCGGCGCTCTGCTGTATCAAAATTCCGATAAAAGCATAAATGGTTTTTTAAATCTTTGCAACCGTCGATATGACATCAGCGTTACTCACGGACATGTTTTGCCTTTATAATATTAATTTTTAACAAATTTATCTATTTTGTTATGACGTGATATATAATCACAAAAAGTGCTGAAAATGCAGAGTAATTCGGTCAGTAGCACCATGTGTCCTGTCAACTGCAATCCGAAGTATGATGCGTCTAATTTATCACTAACTGCATGCAGATATCGATCAGTTTATCCATTTCTCGTGATATTATTATATTTCCCTTGAAGCAAGATAAATGTATTGAAAATTTTGTTAACACTAGAACGGCGGGAATTTTTACTCAAGTTTTAAAAAAATATTTCACATCAGAATTTTTACTTAAAATTATTTAACTTATTTATTTAAGTTGTTTTAGTGCAGCATATATTAATCTTATATTACAAAGAAATTTCTGGTTCGAATCGACATGTATTCATTCAGAAAGGGTCAAAATGACCCCTCGCCGCCGTTCTAGTGTTAAACTATCTTCATTATCTTTAAAGTTGTAAACAATAATTTTATTTCTGATGTGAAACA
This sequence comes from Maratus speciosus, assembly GCA_963932465.1. Taxonomy (NCBI): domain Eukaryota; kingdom Metazoa; phylum Arthropoda; class Arachnida; order Araneae; family Salticidae; genus Maratus; species Maratus speciosus. The sequence goes on along the minus strand of OZ010793.1, from coordinate 81,523,999 downwards.
CCGTGTATTTTTGTCTGAATAAATAGATTGTGGATCTGATTTCCTATACGAAAATTGTTTATTGTAGAGTGATTTACCACGCCTTAAACTTTGCAACTCTGGTAGTGAATCACGATGTACGTCCGGAAGGATATCCATTCACTAAAATTTATATACAAATTTTTTAAAAAATAAAAATGTTTCATTTTTCTGTTCTTCCGCATATGATGTCGCAGCTTAACGAGTAGCTAATATTTTTCATTCCCATGTAATTAAAAACAATCATGCCTTAAAGGATTTGTATTTAATAAGGATGAAATGTTTCCCAGAAGCTCAAACTCAAACTAATAGAGGTTCTTTTTTTCAAAATGGAAAATTTTGTTAAACTATAATTTTAAAGCTGCGAACAATAATCGAGATTTCTTATGTGCGACACCGTGTATATTTGTCTGAATAAATGAACTGGAAATCTGATTTCTTATACGAAAATTGTTTATTGTAACGTCATTTACACCCCCCCCCCCTCTTAAACTTTGCAACTCCGGTATCACGAGGTATGTCCGGTATGATATGCATTCAACAAAAATTATGCAGAATTTTTTTTATATAAAAATAAAAATATTACAGTTCTATGTTCTTTGCATACGATGTCACAGCTTAACTTGTATTTTTTATTCCCTTGTAATTAAAAACAAATCAGGCTTTAAACAATTAGTATTCAATAAGGATGAAATGATTTCCCAGTAGCTCAAACTCAAACCTATAGAGGTTCTTTTTTTTCAAAATACCATAAATTCTTTAGGAGTAATTAATGAATAATTCAAACAATGAGGATCATGGGAGATTTCAGACCAGCGTTCAGGTATGACAAAGAAATCGATCGAGTGGAAAAATAAAAACAGAGAGGAATAAATATAAAATGAAAAGAAAAATACAATCGCGCACATATTATAATGCAACGTATGTTTTAACCAATTTAACTTTACTTGATATCACTTGATGCCAAAATATGAAAATCTGCTTTTTTATTGATCAATTTTATTACACTGCCAAAGTTTGGCTATTTATGGTTAATATGACCTTAGGATTAAACTGTGTTTTTTTTTCCTTTTTAGTTCGCTGTGTGCAATAAATTACCAAATGTGATAACCCTGTGACTTTATTTATTGTAGCACACAAATGTCATTGTTTTGATAGATTTTTAGAAAATCATGTTCGAAAATTATTTAAAAAAATCATAAAAAAAATTCATTAAATTGAACTATATTTTTAAAACAAATTACTTTGGAAAGAAAATTTTTTCCTATCTGGTAATGTAAAAATTGAAATTATACAATATTTAGAATTCATGTATGAGCGTTAAAAGCGAAAGCAAAAGGGCCTATTGTTGACACCATCATTATGCACTTCTAGCAACTGGGTTTTTGCAAACGTCCAAAAGGAAAAGCAATTTTTTTATGACGACAAACGATTCCGTTTTGACAGAAATGTGACTTTATCTCTATCAAAATTGATTTTCTTTCACAAAAAACTAGCACAATGAAATATGAATTGAATTTTACTCGGATAATTTAAAATTTAAAGCGCATTTTACAGTAAATAATGTCTACCATGGTGTTTAAAATATTGAAATCTGACTGTATGTGTGTATGTAGGTATTTCACATCTGCTTCTACAGGAGAGTAATGATTTGGTTTGGTTTATTGGAGTGACGCCATGGTCATATTTTGCACACGACAGCTGGATCGGGACCTCCATTTAAAGTGGAATCCGACCCACTACAAACATCCATTCCTGAGACAGGATTCGAACCCAGCAACAGCAATCCGTTCCCCAGTGCATAGCACACTAGTGGCTAGAAAAGTAATTGGCCAGAAATATGGCAAGAAGAAAATAATATCACTTGTTCGCATCGCTTTCTGTATCTTATAACAGTTCATGCAATTTGTAATTTAATTTTCGAAAGTTTAATTTATTTTCAATGAAGTTTGTAATAAATTCAAATGATGGCATTTGTTCTATTTTGTTGTCGCAAAAATAGAAGGAAGAAATGAAAAAAATATTGATCATGATGAGGATTTTACTTTTATTGGTGTCATTTTCTCATTAAATTTTAAAAAGGAACTATTATTTATTCGGATAAATGATGTTTAACACTCTTCTCAAAAACACTAAAACTAAAATGCTTTCGCGTTACAAAATTTCATCCTAAAAAGAACTTGCACGCTTTCTTTCGTAAAACTGAAATGTTTCGAAAATCAAGTCAAATTGCTATTTCAATGTATGCGTTCTTTGTAGATCGAATCGTCCCCCAAAGGTACTCAATTTTCTCGTTGAAATGTGGTAGTTGACAAAGAAAAAAAAAAGAGACAGAGAACCTCCCCACCACCACCACCATATCTTTTAATCATTTCATGGGCAAAGTACTTTTATTTGTAAAATGGTAAAATGATTGAATTGCATTATACAAACAATTACAAACAATTTTACCTGAAAATAAATAAAAGCGTTTCTTCACATAGTTAACAAAACAGCAATTTTCATTCCAAATTTCTGGTGCCAGTGTGGCATTTAGGAATTAAAATTAAGTGGTCCAAAAATCCACCACCGCCTTTCAAGTGTTTAATTGCCAAATTGTCGCAGAGAAAAATGAAAATCCATGATAAAAAAGATAGCCCTTTTGATTGAGAACTATGCGTTTTTCTAATTTACTGTACAAAAACAATGGTTTGTAACTGCTTACTTTGATTTTTTATGATTATTCTTACATTTGGAAATATAGCGCCATCTGTGCGAAAAGTTTAGAATTATTTTGTAATATGCTATTAAAAAAATTTCGATCGCGAAGAACATTTTCGTCTAAACTGCATTGTTGTAGGTCAATTACATAATTTTTCAGTGAATTTTAAAACGTGTCAAGGACTTTAGGCCCACTGTGTACGTTATTTTACAACTTTAACTGCAGAACTTGGCTAACGATGATTACATTTTAGATCTAATGATTTAATATTTAAAGACGAGATGTAAATTATCTTCATTACGATTTGACGAATTGCAGAAATCAAAATCACCTCATTATCAGCTTTAGAAAAATCATAATCACTCTTCTGTTTTTAGTTTTGACTGCTGTTTCTTAAAGCTTTGTTTAGCAGCTCTTCAACATTGTTTTCCAATAAACTGTTTTTATCTGACGTACAACGTCTGGTCTTACCGTAAGATAATGAGAATCGAATAGGAAGCCTTTAAAAGGCAACTTCAAATGCTAGCAACAGTCTCATTATGTATCATAAATTCTTATCTTATATAAAATGTTTCAGAAATTTCAGCTGTGTTCATATTTAAAAATTTCGAAAACCAGAAAACATTAAAACAAAAAAATTACACTAGTTTGTGGTAAAATCGGTCCCTTTCCTTTTCAACACTGACCGGAGCTCGATGATGGAAGATGTCGGGGAGAAAAAATTGAAAAGCCAAATTCAGTAAGCTTAATGCATCGGGCCAGCAGGTTCAGTAGTACGTCGGACGACCGCGGCTTCTACCATTGTAGCGGATCCGTATCGAGATCATTGTAGCAGTCACCGTATCTCTGATACAATTTATCTGTAATATTTTTATACCGAGAGGTGGCTGCACAAGCCATCACCTGATCGAGTTGACAGCTGAAATTACAGGATTAGTTAAAACTCGATTCGCATATAAAAATGCAACTGGTCTGCCAAGTCATATCTTGTGGTGGAAAACACCTGCCAACCCTATTTTAGTGGTTAACTTTTAGGTTTACCATTTTGTTTTTCTGCCCCCAGTCCTCCATGTTTTCATACCTTTGGATGCAGGAAAACACGATTACAAACATATCAATCAACCACTAAAATCGGGTCTGCAGGTGGTTTCCGCCAAGATAGGACTTGTCAGACCAGCTGCATTTTAATATGCTAATCGTGTTCTGTCTAATCCTGGAATTTCAGCTTTCAACTCGAGGTGATGGACTGTTTTTTCGCTTCCCGGTCTATCATATAATACACAATTATTATTCTGTAAGAATAAATTACATGGCACATTCCGATTTGTCACCGAAAATTTTAATTTATTTTCTCTTACACTTGCAGAGATTTGCCAAAGAATTTCCTCGTACCCTTAAAATACATCTTCAGATACATTAAAACACATTACACGTAGCGGAAATTCTTAATACACAATACAAAAACAACACAAATTCAATTATGGAGATACCGTTTCGGTCACTACTTCTTCTTGCCAGGAGATAAGGTATTTAAAACATTACCCGGCAGAGAGCAACTCAAATTAAGTATCGATCACTACTTCTTGCCAAGAGATAAAGTATTTAAAACATTACCCGGTAGAGAGCAACTCAAATTAAGTCAATACCGATATATTCGTTTTTACCCTACTATGCTGTTTTGTCCTCCTTTCCCCTACAAAAGGTAAATTACTGCTAATATTTTACCCCTGTATAGAAAACAGAACTGTAATACTTTTTAAGCTAATCTGAAAATAAAATTTATTTCCACATAATCTATAAACAGACATTTTATATATAGGTGATGTATTTAGATAAATGTTTTACAAGACGGATTTAATGGTTTATCGAAAAATCAGAATCTAAATTTAATTATCTCTCCAGGGTTCTACGTTACATAAAAATTCAATAACCATCAATTTTCCTTAGGTATATGTTAGTCCGTCAAGGGAGTTGAAATTGCAAAATACAATCCCGATATTTGAGATTTTGAAATCCTGAGATTTTCATTTCATTTCTCGTACCGATCCTGGGATTATTTTAAGTCAAGATTGTCTGGATTTGTTGAATAAAATAAATTGTACTCGAATCTTCTAAGCCATATTTAACAAATAATTCTTTTTGTGATTGGAAATATTCTTAAATATTAAAGTTTCTGGTAGCTTTAAACTATCAAATGTTAGCAAAATATTTAAAGTTTATTAAAAAAATTACACTAGACAACAGACTTTTGTATCTGATTTGTAATTTAAAAAAATTTTATGCCCCCCCCCCTGCTCGCTATGCTGACAATCCCCCGCGTAATCACTTCGCGATTCCATTCGGTATCGGGAAGCAATTCCTATTTTCTAGCCAACCACAGACGTAATTGTTTCGCGTTTCGATTCTGGATCGGTTCGCGATCCCTTATTTTCTATGCATTCAATAATTTGTAGTTACAGTAAATAATCTTATCATATAAATCTCCTCTCCTCTGAAATTTTCACTTCGCCGCCTATTCTCCGCCAACATATATGTGAAAAATTATATACATAGTGTTACCATTATTGTAAATAGTTAGTGCTTGTGCTTAAAAATAATGTAAATAGTTCAAATAAGTTCTATTCATAAGCTAATATTAGTTTTTGTTGGATTTAAATATCTCAATTTGTTGATTTTCTGCAAGCAAGTAAAACCTATTGGATTTCAATGGGAGTCTATAGAAAATTGGCGAAATACTGGAAATAGCGCCAAGTTGCCGTCACTTTTGACGACTAATTTTGGTCGCCAAATTTGGCGATATATCACCAAGTTGGTGGCGATCTTGGTGACATAAGCGGGTCCTCCCTCTTTGTAACCCACCTTATAGCATCAGAAAGCTCTGACCAATCAGATGCTTAGTAGATGCTCAGCAGATTTCGGTATCTTCGCAGATTTTCATTGGTTCGTTTCCAAAGCGTTACTTTTTTTTTTTTTTTTGTATATAGATGGAATTTTGCCATGTATATTACCATGTATGTACAAAAATTAATTCCAAAATTTTGTAAAATCCTTACATGATAGAAAATTTCTGATAGCCGATTCGGATTCATAGTCGTCGCCTCAGAGTAACAGTAGGACATCTAGTAATAATCGAAAATGAGATGTCTGACTTACTGCTATGAAAAACTGTGTCTGCATCCAGTGGAACAGTAGGGAACTTTATAAAAACACATCTGAGATATAGTATTAAACATAACTTTGTGTTTCAGAAGTTGTTCCACTAGATACAAACACAGTTATTCATAGCAGTGAGTGAGACATCTCATTTTTTATTATTACTAGATGTCCTACTGTTGCTCTGAGGCGACGATTTAGAATCCGAATCGGCTATCGGAAATTTTCTATCACGTAAGGATTTTACAAAATTTTAGAATTTATTTTTGTACATACATGGTAAAATACGTCGTGAAATGTAAATTATAATTTAAATTTTGGGGTCGGTCAAATAATTAGGAAATGAATGACTATATAGGTTAAAACCTTTATTTGTATGATTCTGCTGTAAAAGTAACTATCAAAGCATTCAGCACTGTCATCAAAAATACATCATCCTATTTTGAAATATAGTATTTTTAACATTAACTTTATGGGCTTTTGTACAACAGTTTCGAAGCCGCTCTAGCTCAAAGTTTGTGTTAAGGAATCAAACATATATACTTATGAATATTATGTTTCGTTTGTACTTCAAACGGTAAATTGTTGTCAAATATATCGCTTTTTCTCTATATAACTGCCATGTATCTAATAAATGTGATTTGATAGAGATAGTTTGATTATCCAACTGAATTCAGGACCCTAAAATTAGTTAAATTCTAACATTTAAAAGGCAGATACAGAAAAAAATGTTGAAATTTGTTAATAGCCCACTGGTTAGGGAGTTGAATTCGGAATTAATTAGGGGAAAGCTGGAAATAGTTTTAATCTCTTCTGTTTAGGTCTAGAATGAATATGCTATGTTTTCCCCCTCGTACTAGGTGCGCGTTAGCAAATATGTATAGATTTATAGTCAAAAAACACGTTTTTTTGCATACCATAACAATATCTCAAAACAGCTAACTCTTTCAAAAACATTGTCAATACAAATGTTGTAGAACTTAAAATTCTGAGTAAAATGAGTACCTACACTTAATATTTTTGTTGAACATTAAGGTCACATTTCTTCTTTAAAGGTTTAGACCCGTGGTCAGGGGGTTGAACTCAGAATTAATTTGGAGAAAACTGAAAATTGTTTTAATCCCTTCAGTTTAGGTCTAAAATGAACGTACTATGTTTTCTACCTCGTACTTGGGGAATGTTAGAAAATATGTACATATTTATTTTCGAAAAACACGTTTTTTTAAATTACCTTAACAATATCTCAAAACAGCTACTCCATAAAAAAGTCAATACAAATGTTGTAGAGCTTAACATTCTGAATAAATTAGTACCATCATTAGTATTTTTGTTCAACATTAAGGTTAGAATTCTATTTCAAAATTTTGCCTTAATCGCTAATCAAGAGCTTGAAGCCAGGAGAGACCACGTTAACTCAGCAATATCTCAAAACAGCTAACTCTGTCAAAAACATTGTCAATACAAATGTTGTAGAGCCTATAATTCTGAATTAAATGAGTACCTACATTTAATATTTTTGTTCAATATTAAGACCGCAACTTTGGGATATTGTTAAGTTAACTTTGTCTCTCCTGGCTTGAAGCTCTTGATTTGAAAAATGTAGACCTCGAAATAGAATTGCGACCTTAATGTTGAACAAAAATATTAATGATGGTACTCATTTTATTCAGAATTTTAAGCTCTACAATATTTGTATTAACAATTTTTTTATAGAGTTAGCCGTTTTGAGATATTGCTAAGGTAATTTAAAAAAACATAAGGGAATAAAACAATTTCCTGTTTTCTCCTAATTAATTCTGAGTTCAACCCCCTGACCACGGGTCTAAAACTTTAAAGAAGAATTGTGACCTTAATGCTCAACAAAAATACTAAGTCTAGGTACTCAATTTACTCAGAATTTTAAGCTCTACAACATTTGTATTCACGATATTTTTGACAGAGTTAGTTGTTTTGAAATATTCTTATGGTATTTTTAAAAAACGTGTGTTTTTTACTATAAATCTGTACATATTTTCTAACACTCACCTACTACGAGAGGGAAAACATAGCATATTCATTCTAGACCTAAACTAAATGGATTAAAACAATTTCCAGCTTTCCCCTAATTAATTCCGAATTCGGCCTTTTTTTCATCCCCTACCACTGAGCTATAGGTAGTGTTATTAAATTCACTTGTATAAAACTTTTGAAGTAAATTTTAAACAACCTTACTTTTTTTAATTTCTCTTTTTAAGAACATAAATGAATTCATTTTTCAGTAGTCTAAACAGTAAATAGATGGATATCTTTCCAAATTTTCAGCACTTGGCGTATTTTAAACTCGCATAACTCAGCCATATGTGCTAATTTCTTTAATCCAAGTTATTTATTTAAATCAACATACGCAAGTACCTTTTACAAAGCGACTTCAACAAGTTGTTTGCTAGGCGTAAAACTGTTGTAATATCCGTCGGTTTTATACCTAGTACATGTCTAAAATTAACTTTTAAACTCCGTCTAATAAGAATTATACACTATCAAAATAAAACTAGTATTCGTTTAACAATTAGAAACAAATACTCTTTCATAAAAGTAAGAAATTAGAAAACTTTAAATATATGAATAAACATATTTTTAGAATATTAACTGAAGGATCAAGTTTTTAGTGCATTTTTTTTCATTGTTATTTAAAATACAAGAGGCTCTGAAAGTCTTTTCTAGCCATTTTCACAAAATCGTGTTCCCAAGCTCTAAAATAATCGTTTTGAATCAAGTGACTTTAAAATGTATAACACTAGTTGCCAAAATTATAAAAATCTTTCAGAAAAAATGCTTTTCAGAATTTTGGTGGCTCATATCACTAAATTTTTCGTAATATTATAAAAGATATATACCACTGGAAAGATAATTTAATCAAGAATATAATCCGATTCAGTTTGTTCAATTATAATTGTTTTATAAAAAATTGTAGCCAAATAATCAGAAAAAAGCACTAACATCTGGTTAGGTTGAGGTGAAATATTTTTCTTTCTCTTGAATGTAGCCAATGCATATAAATGTCTGGGAAGAGAGGCAGATTTAATTTTGTTTGATAATGTGTCAATCAAAATAGGTTAGAATTCCAAAAAACTGATGTCGTGTTTTGATATTCATAAGTGGACTTTTACCATTGTGTTGTATGATTGCTATCAAGTTTCTAACGTTGCAAATGTATGTTTTATCATTATAATTTTTTAACAGGTTTAAAAGTATATTTATTAAAAATCATATCTAAAATCAGCATTGTCAAAAATTATAAAAACAAGTCACCAAAAATTACATAAACTAGATTTTTAGCGCGCCGTTTATGTATTTAATATAGTTGAAAATTGACTCTTAACGCATTTATTTTTAAATAAGTTCTAACATTTTTCCATTTGAAAATATTAGCTGCGCCTAGAATGATTTTTAACACGTTCACGCCGGCGCGGTGGTTCACACTCGATTGTCTCAAAGTTGTCAAGTCTCCGGCTTTTTGCACACCACTGTTATTTTACAGAAAATGTTGTTATTTTAAATCGCCCAATTGTTCAAATTAAATAAGGAAATATTTTCTGTATTAAAATACTGGTATCCAAAAAGCCGGAGACTTGGCAGCTCTGAGACAGCCGAGTGTGACCCACCACGCCAGCGTGAACGTGTTAAAGCATTCTTTCTTAAAATAATAGCAGCAACAGAGTTTAATTTAGAATGTATCAGTTTGAACACACTTAAAATGTTGGAAATTTTATTATTCCGAAACTTTCAAAACATAAAGTTCGATGAATAACTCATGTACGAGTGTGCTTCTTGTGATTACAATGTTTATCGATTTCAAATTTTGCCGGAATCGAATGGATTTCCCTCTTGGTGGCAACGCATCTATTTCAAATTCACCTCGCTTTCAAACAGTTCTTCTAAAAATTAAACGTTTGCTTAACTATTCTAATTTCTGCGCTTTGTTTGGTGACATTTTTGAAAATAACAATATTTTCTTTGAAGATCTTAACTTCAGAACTACAATATTTGTAGAAGTTTTCGTTACTTCGCTTTTTAATTTCTCATTTTCTAAATGCATTACAAAAAGACCATTGTGCATGTAAATATAGTATTATTAAACGTTTTTTTAAAAAAAACAAAGATGTGAAAAGGTGCGGATATTCTTTTTCAACTTGAGAATAATTAGAAATAATTTAAGTCGAAATAATTCGCAATTTACAAATAAACAAGGAAGACAAAATCATGCGTCAAGCATAGATTATGAAACACTTTCCAACAAATTCAGAATAATGTAACAAATCTGCACCATTTAAAAAATTAAAATATTACGTCTAATTCAACCCTATGGAAACGCATAACACAAATCAAAGCCCAATTTCAGCTGTTCCTATCTACAATTAGAAAATTATCCGAATTTTTTCATCAGCCCTGTATAGGATACATAGATTTGTATCTATTAACTACATGCATGCCAAAATTTAGTTCACTTGAGAAATACATATATTCAGTTGAATATTCCCCTTCAACATTTTGCTCTAATAAGGAGAATGGTGCGTGAATACTTTTATGCAGCCCTGTATATGATGTATACAATTTATATATAACAAATAACATGCAAAAAATTAGTTAAATTTAAAGCGCATACCGAATTTTAAAACGTACACTCCAGAAATTATTACTCAAAGACAGTACTGTAACTGATTTATTTTGTGTGACCCTGTAAATAAATAAAAAATACTATGAATGCCCTGTTCTAACGTGATCGTAGTTTTTTCCGCCGCGGCGAGCGGCCTCTTTTCGTCCGCAGCCCTTTATTCTTCCACTTATTCCGACTCTTTTGCGGAAGCAAGATTCATAGGTCCCCAGCCAAATCCCGAGTGAAAGACACTCTAGCGAAAGCCAGGTTGAAAAAAAATCAAAAATTGAAACCGGACAAATTTAAAAGGAAAATTGCACAAATTAAAGACATCGAAAAAATTAAAGACACGATTTTTCCCCATATATCATAATGTAATAGAATTCTTTTGAGTGCCCCTGTCAATGAACTATTAATGCCACATACTTCATATACGATACCAAACATGCGTTGGTGACCCCAAATAACCCTTATCAATTGCATATAAATCCGAGTTTATTTGCGGGAGTTAGAGCGTGGACAGACGGACAGACAAACCGAATGCATAAAAACTTTTCAACTTTGTTGGAAAGTGTTAAAAAAGTGGATACTTATAAACTATATATAAAAATCACGTCAAAGCATCAAAGTACTCAATAATTGCTATAAGTGATAAAAAATAAATTTTAAAAAGGCAAAATATACTTATTTACATTTCGACAAGTTTCATTGCGTCCAACGGCAACATTCTGAAGAAAATAAAATGATTAAATTATTAATTATTATAATTAATATTGCAGTTAATTTCATTATGCTTGTGTTCGCGTGATTTTTGTTTTTGTTTACTAGTTTTTCAATTTCAATTTTTTTGCGAAAATATATTCATCATTTTATTTCCTTGAGAATGTTGCCGTCGGATGCAATGAAATAGATAGAAATGTAAATAAATAAAGGTATTATTTTTCTTTTTTTAAATGTATTTTTTATCACTTATAGTAATCCTTTGTACCGAGAGTACTTTGAAGAAGATACATTTTGTTTTTAGCTTGAAAACTATAATACTAAATTTATTTTTCGCGTTTCTAAAGATTGCGTTGCCATATTAGCAAACTAAAGTTAAATACAACAACGATAATGAGCTCTATTGGGGTACTACAGAAGTTACTTACTTTGACAAGCATAATTGTATTTTTTTTTCATTTTATCCTGCTTTATATGTATCATAAATATGTTAAGGGTAGCTTAACACATAGGGTGTTTAGTAGTGGACGATCTTAATTGTAAAAATTCCATTTTGAAGTAAGAAATAGGAAGAAGGACACCTGATTATTCTTTTGGTTGTTATTTTTGGTGAAGTTTATTTTAATTAATATATTGCGAAGATTTAAATCAGTGTTACAATTAAAAAGTCACTAGAGTTTGAACAGTTCTAAATCTATTGTATGCAAGGCGAAAAATTTTTCTTGAATTTTTTTCCCCCAGGTATTAATACAGTTTCAATCGATGCTGAATTTAAATAAGCTTCGTGTTTGCCCCATGTTGGTGACTCACGGTAAATATTCCCTCTTGTGCTGCGTTTGTAGCCTTGCCAACAACTAATAGTGATAAGTTCCAGGTTGGGTATCGTTTCATGTGGCTTAGTCGGTAGAACGTCAGTGCGCTATACTGATGGTCAGGATTCAAGTCCTGGCATGGATGCTTTTCACTATGTTGGCCTTTGCGCCTTTTAAGCAATTTGAAATTTGAATTTCATTTGAAATATTGTATGCAAGGGGAAAATTTTCTCTGAAAAAATATCTAAGTATTAATACTAAATCATTCAGTTTTGATTAAATATTTGCTTTAAGCCAACATTAAAAAGTTAAAGATTTCGATATAACTTTCGTGCTTTATGGGTGAGACGGGTGTAAATGCAAAAATTCTTTTTTGCGATTGTAATCTTGAGAGCAAGTAATTCGAATGCCATTTTGACTGATTATTTTAAATAGTAATGTTCCCGAATTTTGTTATTTATTGTTTATGCAATTGAAAACAGTGCTTCGAATTAGGAGTAAATCGAGTTTTAGTAGTAGTAGTTAATTCAGTATTGAAAAAGTACAGAAATACTTAGGAAATGAATATCTTTACTAAATCACAGTTTGAAGACAATTATTTCATTTCTTCATCTTAAAATACAATATTTTGTAAATTTTAACTTTTAATATTTCAAGTAATTACTAGAAAATTTCTGATATGACAATTGTAATTTAAATATAATCTTTATAATAAATCAGTACATTTAATTCATTATCAAGTTAATTAGCAGTTTTAAATTTTGTACTTCAATTTTCAATTAGTGAAAAATAATTATTCGAATTTAGACATTAAGTTTAAATATAGAGAAAAAACAACATAGAGCTATTTTTTGTATTTCTAAATGATAAAAACTGAGATCTAGAAAAACAGCAATATGATAATAGTAATTTAATATTCTTTTTAATTTATTAGTATATTTAATTATTTGTCAACTTATTTAGTAGCTTTAATTTTTTCTTTTTGCATGGAACAAATTAAATATAATAATTAAAAATTACGGAGCAAATTTAAATACGAAAATCTAAGTACGCTTTACTCTTAGCTCAAAATAAACTCTCTTGAGACACCAAATCTCCAACATTTATTTACTTTATTTAAAAGTGTAACATTCTAAATTAAGTAAAAGGAAAAAACTTTTTTATAATGCAATAAAATTAAGAAATACACATTTCTTAATTTTATGGTGTTATAAAGACTTTTAACCTTTATTGTAACATATCAGTCTGTTCACTATTTTAATATAATTGTAAACGAAGATCTAGCATGGTTTGATTTAAAAATCGCATTACTTTTAATTTGTATATCTACTTGTCCTGCAACCTGTTTAGTAGCTTTAATTTTTTACGTTTTATTTGTAAACATATATAACATTTCCAAACTAGTCTCTCAATTTAAGTTGTATAGTTGTAATACCAAAAATTAGCAAATTCCACTCTTAACTCAAAATGAATATTCTTCTGATTTTAAATCACCACCATTTACATGTAAATAAAGAATAACATTTTAGACCAGGTTCGATCATGGCTTTATTTAAAAGTCTCAATATGGTTAATCAGTACACTTAGTTTATCTAATAACCTATTTAGCAATTTTGAATTTGCATGCTTTACTTTAACTGGATGTAACATTTCCAAAATAATCAATAAATTTGAGTTTAGTAACAGTAATACCAAAAATTTAGCAAATTTCACTCTTGCCTCATAATGAACATTCTTCTGGTATTAAATTACTGAAATTTACTTGTAAATAAAGAAGAACATATTAGACCAAGTTCTATCAAAATTTTATTTAAAAGACTCATTATTGTTAATCAATAAATTTAATAATTTATAAACCTATTTAGTAGTTTTAAAATTTTGTGCTTTCTATTTAAATAAAGATAACATTTCCTAAATAGCTAATAAATTTAAGTATAGTAACCGCAAAAAATTAGCAAATTCTACTCTTATCTAAAAATGAACATTCTTCTGATAGTAAATCACCAATATTTTCTTGTAACTAAAGAATAGTGTAATAGACCAGATTCTATTACGGCTTTATGGATTAATCTCATTATAGTTAATCTATATATTTAATTTTTTAGAAGTTTTAAATGGGCTTTACGGGAGACTAGGGAAGGTTGTCCATAGGAGAAGCTTAACCCACCCTTCAGTTTTCATATTTAAAAGAATTTTAGAGTTTTGCCAGTAGTTGGTAATTAAAGCTACTAAAATACTCCAACAATAGTCTTTGTTTCATGCAGATAATTTAAACAGGCGTGGAAAAATCAATTGGAGAGAGTTTTCAGCTTAAAAAGTGTATTTTTTAGAAACATTTTGTAAGATTTTTCTCAGATAAAATATATTGTAGAAATTTAAGTAAGTAGGTTTTAAGTAATGCAGAAATATTGAGCTTACATTTCAGGCATAAAGACTGTACAGTAAATTAGGCTAAACATAGCCATGTGCTATACTAAAAAGTGGTTGTGTGGGGAGGCCTGACCCAATCAATGTGAGGGAGGGTTGACCAGATGGTTAAAGCTCCTTAATTAAGCGTTTTTGTAATATTTTTATTATACGCTGTACATAATGAAGGGTTAATGGTTATATTTCTTAAATAGTGTAAATTTATTCTGTAAAGCTACAGTAAAGGGCGAAAGAAAGGAAAATGTTTAAAACTTATTTAAGGAAGATGTGAAAAATTGCTATAGAAGCAAGAAAAAATTTCATGAATTATAAATAGAAAAGTTGATAGGAATTTTTTTATTTCTTTTAAATAATACCCATAGTAGGTAAATAGAAAGAATGGAAAAGATTAGAAAGGATGAAAGCAGCAGCAGCTTAAGAAATGTTAAGTGCTCATGCCTCTGCAAAAGAACATAACATTGATCAATATACTTTACGAAGGTATGTAGACAACTTTCACCAAGATGAACAAAATGAGATGAAGCCAAACTATGTGGCAACTAGTGTTGCCAGGTCGAATGTCACAAAAAGTGGGTGTTTAAGACGGAATTTTTCTCGTATGCCTTGAATTTCACTAAGCAGGTTTGTTTACACACCACATTTTCCCAAATATTTTATAATAATAATTAAACGCTGTAGCATGAAGTAATTCTGCCTTTTTTAAAACTGATTTTATTTCCCTTAACAAATATTTCAATATAAAATTAAGTGGGTCAAGCCTCCTATATGTGTGGAGCCTTGACCCATTATTTTCTAATTATTAAAATTAATCAGTTTTCGAGTTTCTTATATCTTACAGTTATGTCGCAATTTTATTTTGATAGTTGATTGTATAACGAATAAAATGATATCTAAAACTTTATTTTAAGTTCAATATTTACAAAATAAAAAATTATGTTGTAAAATACGAATCAACCCTCCCAGTCTCCCCTACTTGTAACTAAATATGACATTTCCATAATAGCCAATAAATTCTTCAATTTACTGGCTTAGTATATTAATACCAAAACTTTAGCAAATCACACTCTTATCTCAAAATGAACATTCTTCTGATATTAAATCACCGACATATACTTGTAAATAAAGAATAACATTTTAGACGACAGTTTCATTTATAAACCTAATTTTAGTTAATCAGTATATTTAATTATTTAGTAATCTATTTAGTAGTTTTAAATGCATATGCTTCATTTTTAACTAGTTCAATGCAATATGTCTAATATAATCAGTAAGTTTTAATATCGAAATACCAAATATTTAGTAAATTTCACTCTTACCACAAAATAAATCTCTTCTGATATTAACTCACTGATATTTACTTTTAAGTAAATACTTATAGTCTAAATTCTATCATTTTTTTTTTCTTTAAAAACTTTTAGTGCCCTTAAGTCAATTTAAAATCCTCTTTATTTAAATAATAGTATCAACAAAAGTTTGTTTTCATTAAAATGCAGAATATTTTTCAAGCGCTTTTAACTTCTTCCTTTTTTTTTTCTTTTTTTTTATCATGAAACTACTTTAAAATATAAACTTGACATTTATAATTCATGAACAAAAATATATACTGCTTAGTTAAGATGGAAATTTGATTTCGTACTATACCCGCGTTTTGAATGAGTGGAAACAGTAGAGAATACATAAAAGTATACAAAAATTGACATAAAACATAAAAATATATTGCAAGTAACATGTGGCATGTGAAATCAAACAACTTATTACGTTATACCCGCTTTTCGCACAGGTAAAGGACTAATTTTCCGCAATCGTGTCAGTAGAAAAAAGGTGTCAAAAAAGAGTGATGCTTCCATCAATGTACAATTTTAACTGTTCCAGAGTTACACTAAATGCATTACAAATTAAATTAATTTTTCGTCAAACCTACGCCAATTGACTTTGAACTCAATGAACCGTTTTCTCTCTTTGGGTTCCAGGCTACAGTTTCGGAAATGTTTCCCCAAAGCACGTGACTCTAACGTCAAAAGTATATGATCCATGACCATATTCGAGGCTAACGAAAAAGACGGGCATTCGCGGCGCGTTACACATGTCAGACCACTTAAGTCACATGATGTTTGAATGTACGTATGCAGATGCACAACATTCGACTGAAATAAAAAAAAATATTTTAAGTAGTATGTACTATGAGAAATGAAAAAAATTATTATATTATACCCATATTTCGCACAGGAAAAAAAACTATTTCGCAACCGGATTCATAGGCAATATTGGCATGTTAGTAATATTATTGTTTTAACTGCATGAGAGTTATATATAATAATGATTCTAAATTCGCCAATTTTCTTTGGATCTGATTATGATTTTCCTGGAAAACAACTGCAGAAGGAGTTTTTCCCATTTGTCCCAAGTAGAGCTTGGTCGACCATGTACTAAGTTATTAGCCAAATTCCAGTAAAAAACTCTTTTTAACAAGTATATAATTCTATTTACTTGTATGTTATGCTACTTTATGTATGACACACAAAGCTCAAGATTTAAATTTAAGCACCAGTGGCTTAACCTTCCTGTTTTTAAGGCTGCTGGTTAGGCATCTGAGTCCCCTTCGCTAATGTGCGTGGGGCGAAATAAATCTGTTGGCATGGAATGGATTCGTATATTTAAAGTATCTCCTCGGGAAATTAATATTTTTAACTTCTTTTTTCTGTGTAGAATTTTTAAATGATATATCTTTCTTTCTTTAGTTGTCGAAACACTTCTTAAATATACATTTAATTTTTTTTAATGGTAAAATCTTACTCAGAGCTCGTCAACTTTTAACATAAAAAGTATTAAACTTATACTCGTATTTTGGAAATATTTTGACAATTAAGAAAAAACAAGTCGGAAATTGTACATCAAACGCGGCAAATGAGGTGCGTTCGTACTATAACTAGTATTATAAATATTCAGATCTTGGTGCAATAACTGTTGCACTCTCATGCAAAAATGCAAAAATACGGAATTTATTACTATTCCATGTATTAAATTCAGTAATACGGAAATAATATAACTCCATCTTAAATAGGACATAATCACCATGGCAAAAAAGAATCATTACCTATCATGGGATATCATTGAATTAATGATGCATGATAGGATTTAATAGAATGAAGAAAACTTTTATTAATATCTTTTTTAAGTTTTGATTCGATTTTCACAAAATTTGAAATGACTCGACAAAATTCAGCAACGATTATATTTATTAAATTTCAAACAATGCGGTCGGGTAGTTTTTGCGCTGTTATATGCGAACAGACGGAAGAACGGACCGGACGACGACTATGGGTTCTATGTGTTTTAAATAATTAGGAACGCACCTAAAAAGAGATATCCTTTAAGAAAAGTACACGAAAAAGAAATCGAAAATATTAATATCCTAGTGATATATTTTAAGTATAAGACTGCAGTCTACGACCATAGGTTTAACATTATCGAAGGGAATTCGGGTATTGAATGATCAACTTCCTTAAGGCATCGGTGCACTCCAGATACATCTCGTGTTTTCTATAGAAATCTTGAAAATAAATCCCAACTAGGAAGTCTAGGCATTGCCACTTTCAATGCAATGGTTCAGGTCCCTTTGTGATTGTGTAACTAATGAAATTGTTAATACCTGACCAACACTTGCTGTTATAACCTGATGATTTTCAAAATTTTTCAAACTTCCACCTGCCTTTTTTGCTAGCGACATTTCAACTTTGCCTTATGTACAATAAGTACAAACAAAAGAAAGCACACAGAAAATATTATTCTCATAGCTTCTATTTTCTTTTATTACACTGAAATGTGCAAGAGACACGTAAGAATAAAACTACTCAAAAGGTTTTCTATTTGTTTACATAGTTGTCTAAAGTTCAATTAATCAAGATTTAATTTTACCATTCAGAAAACGGCATTACTCTAAAGCATACATTTGCAACCACCAGCAGAGAAATCTTCTCGATTCCAAATAAATCATTTTAACCTGGGAGAATCTATACTGATATATGCATTATTCATAAAAGTTTATAAGTTTCAGAATAATAAAATTCTGAACTTTTTCGGTATTTTCAAACTTCTGCTAGAAAATAAATTATCTTGCTTATGTTATTTAAAGAAAGTTCGTTTTAAAACAGAATTCTCGGTTCAGATATTAATTTCGAATAAAACAATGTTAAAAATTAATACATAATGTTAAAACTTATTTATAAGTAAAGGCCAAAAGTGTAAATTTTTAACACCATAAATAAAGACCCACATAATGTAAAAAATAATAATGTAATGAACTAAAATTGTAATTCATGTGATTTTTGGATTGTTATTTATAATATTATAAATAATGTTAGCGTTTATAACTGCCAAATCTCTTGTTTTTAGATACCATTATATCGAAACAGTAACTTTTGTCTTATTTAACCGCAGAATTTCTGTAATTAAATAAAACGAATATTTCTATTGGGAAATAATGGTGACAAAAAAATGGAGGGGTGAGAACTATAGAATTTAAATATTATATTTTTAAAATATTATATAAAATCCTATTCTAAATTTTGTAGAAGTAAAAGCTTCATTTGATTTTATTACTTAAAAAAAAATATTTTGGGTGCTTTTTTTTTTTTAATCAACTTTCTTTTTTTAATATTGGAATTGTCTTTCTTAAAACTTAACTACGTATTTTATTTTTTTAAAGCAAAATTCAATTCAATCAAGAGAAAAATATTAATTTTCGTAACTTGTGTAATAATATAACACCTGAAACATGTTTTTTTATATAGTTAGATGCTTGAATAATTATAATGCTTGATAAGAGTGTTCTCAAATACAAACTCGCTACTCTTTAAAACATTTACGAAATCATTTTTATTTTTAAATGCAAGCCTGGAAATTATTCTTATTTAGATATTAAGAAACCAAATATAATTTTGTTTTTATCTAAAGGTAAAGAATATTTCAAAAAATCGTGTCAGTGTGGGCATTTTGAAAAGATTTTCCGACCAAAGCAGTGACAGATATATACTTATCAAATAGCAATCAATTACTATAACTCAAGGTCAAGATGTAATGTATTTATCAAAAAGTGAAAAAAACTATTCGATTTCAAATCACTTCATTAGTCAAGCTTTCAAATTTTAAGGAAATACAAATAAAAATATTTCCGTGAATGCGTCAAATTTTTCACCCTATTCAGTGTAGGAAATTGTTTTTCAGAACAGACTGTACTTTTAACTTTTAAAACCGGTGTGACTTTAACAGACACGTGTTTCCACCAGATAAAAAGTCTTCTCGAGCACAAATAAATTTTTAAGCATTATGCATCTTAAATAAGGGGTATCTATTAGTGTATGAATAACTAATCTCATAAATTAGTTTTATTTGATTTTTCTAAAACACAGTGTAAAAAAAGACAAATATATTTTAACCTAGGAAAATATAACATAACCCAGAAACAAAAATGTAACTGAATCTCTATCCAAGTAACAACTATTTAAAGAGCATTCTGTATCATTAGAAACTTCAGAAACTAATGTATTTTCCAGAATTTAAGAAACAGTTTTAAAAACAATATTTCTTTTGCTGCCACTCGTTTTCGGAAACGATATTCCAGTTTGAGAAAATAGATTAATACACTATAAAAACAACTCGGAAACGTTTTCGAAAATCAGTGGCTGCAAAATAAAATTTGTTTTCATAAAAGCTTCTTTAAATGTAGAAATCATATTGGTTACTGAGATTTCTAAAGATAAAGAACGAAATTCAAAATCGTGGAGGAAGAAATACAAATCTTTCGGAAGTTATTGTATATTTCCGCAAATGATTACATATTGTGATTTCGTAGATGAAGAAATATTTCTCTATTTTTACTATGTGCATAAAATCTAAATATGTAGGCTTGTGAAATATATACACCGCAATATACCACAAACGATATGATTCATATAATTTGGTTATTAAATGTATGCTTATCTATTTTATGCTTATATAGTTTTGTGAAATTTGTTATCGTAATTAAGCGTCATTCTTTCTTCTTTTCAGTATGGGATGACTCCTTTGTTGATGGCAGCATGGTTTGGTTACAAAGACGCAGTCCAGCGTCTGGTGGAGGCCGGGGCAAACTGCACGGCCATCAACAGAGTAAGTCAAGATCCGATTACATAATTTATTTCTGCTTTATTTCTACTACCACGATATCAAAAAATAGATGTTCTGTTTTACGAAACTGTAATTATCCACAGATCATGCGTAACTCCGAACAATTTTTTGTTTGTATTTGAACACTTTAATTTTCGTTAAGTTTTGAGTGTTAAGAAAATATTCCAAAAATACTTAAGAGGCTACTTCAATCAAACAAAAAGACGCGTTCGCTAATGCTAATCCTATGGAAGACATTTATAAAGATACCTCAGTTGAATTTCCGTATTTTTAAATGATTTTTTTCATTTGATAACTGAGATCAATCTGTATGCAGGGCGTTTTTACTTTTTCGATTTTGATTGCAGATTTTTTTTATGAGGATGCTTTTACTTTCGAAACTGGTTCCGAAAATGAAAATGTCCTCATTAAAAACACATGTAAACAAAATCGAAAAAGTAAACAGCGGCCTTTGAATAGATCGATATCAACTATTCAATGCAAAAAAATCATTTAAAAATATTTAAATTCAAACGAGATATCTTTATAAATGTCTTCGATAGGATTAGCATTAGCGAACGGGTCTTTTCGTTCGAGTGAAGTAGCCTCTTAAGGCAGGTGATGCCGAAGTAAAATTTATCATTTTGCATAATGATCCATATAAGAAAATCACTCATAAGGAGCCGCTTCACTGAAACTTCCGATCGCTCTATCCCATATTAATATATGGAAAAAATTAAAAGTGTGATTATTCATTACTTAATATATCTGTTGAAATAGAGGTTTTCGCCATCAGAAAGCAGACGTTAAGATGTTGAAGATGAGCGTTTTAAAAAATTGTTTCCTTTAATTTTAAGTAGTTTTAAAAATATGATACAATTTTATCAATTGGAAATTTTTAATTTTATAGTTAATTTTCAAATACTTAAAATTTGAGGATACAATTTTTAATCTATCTCATCTTCGATATCTGACCCCTACTTTTCGGTAGGTTAAATCTTATTTCGTTAATTATATTAGGTAATCAGTAAAATCGCGCTTTTAAATTTTTCCACAGGTTAAGATGGGAATTAGCGATCGGTGAGTGTCAGTGAAGCGACAACCTTAACGAGCAGACCTGAAAAAATCGATCTCTTTGAACATGCTACACCAGAAATAGATCGATCTTATATGATCTAGGCCCATTGTTCTCAAACTGGTTGGCTTTGCAAACTACTTGGAGGCATGTGCCTTGCATGGCCTGTGTATATGTATCATGACCACATGTGACAGATGCAACCTTTCACCCCTTTTTTTAGGAGCCATAAATAGAAAAATGGCAACAAATAATACAATGAATAGATATAAAGTACGAATATCAAGTCTTTTAGAGCATTTTAAAATATCTACAACAAACTTCCAGTCAGCCAACCGTTTTTATAGATAATGGTTATTTGATCATACGAGGGCAAGTCAGTAAGTAGGTTACAAAAGCCAATAAAAAACGGCAAACCAAGGTACATACTTGAAAAGCATGTTTATTTCGCTATATAATCGCCATTTGCATTGATACATTTGTCCCATCTCTTAATGAGTTTTCCAATACCTGCTGCATAAAAGTCTTTGCACTCTCAGCCATCTATGTACCTCACTTTCAAAGTCCGCATCAGTCATCTATAGGCTAAACCATGTGAACACCCTATTGCAGTTGCTATGCTGTCTGTTGTTGCTCACCTGTCAGATATAACCATTTCCTCAACCGTCCGCACTGTTTCTTCTGTCGCAATCTTAACAGGTCGACCACTTCGTCCTTCTTCACCAACTTTTGAATGCCCCTGCTCATCTTGTATAACTGTAGTCTCATAAATTCGAAATTAACATTTTACATTTAGATAGGGCTGACACCTATTGGCATATTTGGAAACAATTTATCGCTAATTTCCGAACTATCATATCAGTTTGTAACCTACTTACTGACTTTCCCTCGTGTTATGAAGCGTTCTCATTGGTCAGGATTCGAAAAATTAAGGTTATACAAACCTTTTTCTATAAAAACTGTTGAATGATTGGACAGTTTGCTGCAGATTTTTAACGGTGTCTATGATAGGTGTACTTATTAACCCTTGCGTTTATAATGGATGCTTGGTAATAGTAGTTTGCTGAGGTAACACCGTAAATCCTCTTCAACAATTAGTGCGTTTTTACACTCTTTTATTTAACTTAACTTGGATATGTAAAGATGAAATTATTTAATCGATTTCTCATTCAATTCCTGACAGTGTGACAAGTTGCGTACACATGTGTGTTTCCAATATGACAATATAATAAGCCGGAAGTTGGCTGCACAGAACACCGTCTCATCGAGTTAAGGGCTGAAATTTTAGGATTAGACAGAACTCTATTCGCATATTAAAATGCAACTGATCTGCCAAATCATATCTTGGTGAAAATCACATGCAGACTCGAATTTAGTGGTTGATTGATAGGTTTATCATCTTGTTTTCCTGCATCCAAAGATATGAAAACATGGAGGAGAGGGAGCAGAATAAAACAATGGTAAACATACCAATCAACCATTACAATCGTGTTTGCAGGTGTTTTCCACCAAGATAGGACTTGGCATACCAGTTGCATTTTAATATGCAAATCGAGTTTTAACTAATCCTGGAATTTCAACCGTCAACTCGATAAGGTGACGGTTTGTGCAACTGCCTCCCGGTATATAGCATTTTATTATTTTTAGAACTAAAGTTTAATCTAATAAATGAATTTTAAGGCATTTTAAGTTAGCTGGACGCAAGTACTAAATCGCCAAATATTCTTTATCGTTACAACTAAACGACTACAACTGCAACAACTATACGACTTACAACTTATCAATAGTTAATTGCGCTAGAAACGACGCTCGCTAAAATATGGCTCTGAAACTTCAACAATGCAATATTTTAAACACTCAAAATTTGAAAAAAAATAAAAATAAAAAACTAGTTGGATATGTCAATCCCAAAACATTTTTCTTTCTCATACATGTTGATATTTCAAAAAGTTGTCAAACATTTTAATCCTTCAGTGTTATTACTTCAATACCGGTGCGAATTGCTTATCGCTGCATGAACAGTCGATGTACAACAAAACTATGCAAAATAAAGTAAAATCTCTGTTACAGCGCCCCCCTCCGGTGAAATATTTCCAAATTCAAGGAGGACCTGCTCGTCATAGCCAAAAACATATACATGAAATTTGGTTCAATTATTTTCATAACTTCATACACTTTTCGATGGTACAAAACGGACACACGGGGAGATGGACGGATGGACAGACAGAAATTTTGTATAAGCATAATTTTTCGGGATCTCTGACTCCTAAAATGTGTAAATCAGTCGAAAACCGGAAGTCGAAATAAATCTCGATTACAATACTTTCTTTTCTTTAGAACGAAGAAAGAAATTATACATTAGAACAAGCTAATACAGAGGAAAATATATTTTAAAATATATGCTTTTGTTATTATTTTTTCTCAACAATCAATGATGAAAAACGCTTTTCACTATCGAATTTAGTTATGCCGAAACTTAAGGAAAGACTGCTGTAGAATGTAGACAATTTTTTGAGTTATTCCAACATTTAGTGATGCAAATCATATGTAACCTCGTGTTAGGCATTTTGCTGTAACACTCGACTGTTGATGAAGTATTTACAAATACATGTTGTCACATAAATAAGTAAAATTTTTAAAAACTGAAAACAAAGCATTTTTTTTATAATTACTTGTATCCTTAGTAAATCATCTTCAAATTTTATAGCATATATTTTTTCACCTACTCAAAAACTAACGCAGAAGACAGTTAAATTCGGGCTTTGAAATTATGTATGTTTTATTGAGCACGTTTTCAAAAATATATTAGATCTAATGATAGGGAAGAACAGCCTGTATTGTAGATCTGTGAGATAATAAATATACTCAACAATGCAAGAAAACAAACTCATGAATTTAATTAATAGCTACACGATATCATACGAAAGATAAAAAAGGAAAGTACCCAGTTAAACTGACGGCATTGCGCTCACAGGCTATTCATGCTAATTGTATATTCTATTCTTATTTATGCCTATTATTCATAAAATAGAACTCACTCTTTGTGAGCAAAACGGTAAATAATCAGGGAAGCGCCATATCAGAATAAACTGGTACACCAAATGTGAAGCAAATCGGACAATTCTGCATAAAAACCCATTTCTATAAATAAAAGCAGGGATTAGCCCACCCCCACTTTACACTTAGCCAATGAACGTCTAAATCTAATCAGGAAACCGCCTTATCAGAATAAATCGGTATACCAAATTTGAAGCAGATCGGATAATTCTGCATGAAAAACCCATTTATCTAAATTAATGGGGATTAGCCCCCGCCCCTCCCCCTTTATACTTAACCAATGAACGTCTAAATCTAATCAGAAAAGCGCCTTATCAGAATAAACCGGTATACCAAATTTGAAGTGGATCGGATAATTCTGCATGAAAAACCCATTTATCTAAATTAATGGGAGTTAGCCCCCGCTCCCCTCTTTATACTTAACCAATGAAACTCCAAATCTAATCAGGGAAGCGCCTTATTAGAATAAACCGGTATACCAAATTTCAAACAAATCGAATAATTCTGCATGAAACACCCATTTATCTAAATTCCCTTTATACTTAACCAATGAACCTTCAAATCTAATCAGGGAAGGGGTTTATCAGAATAAACCGGTATACCAAATGGAAGCAAATCGATAATTCTGCATAAAAAACCCATTTATCTAAATTAAGGGGGGGGGGCTGGATTATCCCCCCCCCCCTTTATGCTTAACCCATGAACCCCCAAAACTAATCAGGTAAGAGCCTTATTAGAATGAATCTATTTACCAAATTTGAAGTAAATTGGATATTTCTATCAAGAATTATCGCGTTACGCACATACATAAATATGTACGTACGTACATACGGAACCTGCGGGCACATTAGCTCTAAGGCTTTGATAGCCTGTGAGGTAAAAAAGCATAACACCAGAAGCGTAGTGAAATATCAAGATGATTATGGAGCGATCTTCTCGTGAAAATTGAATTTAAAAAAGAAAGCGATAGCAATGCTCTGTTCCATAGTTTTTATCTCAACATGAAGAATGAAGATCCGTTAAATGCCAAATAAAAGATTTGAGCAAGAATTGTAGGTGAATTCCAGTATTTATGTTTACGAATGTATTATATTACTGATGTGGTTGAATTGCCGTGATCTACTACACATATTATTTGTTCGAGTGAATAATAAATGTTGTATAAAATTAAAAAGCTAATAGAAGCATTCATTTGTAGTTATGAGCCAAGTGAATTCTTAAGTAGTTAGAAGACAAAATCTTACAGATCTATAAGTAGAATTTATACGGAACCCTACTAATATAGGTGAACAAAATTTCTCTACTATTTTAATCCAATTATTTAATTATATGATCAAATTGTGGGTTTGACACTTCTCAAAGTATTTCTTAAATGCAATTCATATAATGTCACTTCTCAAAATATTCATTAAATGCAATTCATATAATAAATTTCAAAAGCATACATTTCCCTTGCAACGTAAACAAATGCGAAATAAAAATGAGCACAGTAAATTGAAAAATTATTTTTACTTACTACATTCCCTTTACTTTCTAAAATGATAAAACTAGCGGAAATTGAATTCGGAAATCCTTTTATTTAAAAATAAGGAAAATGACTTTTCATCTAAAGGAACATTTTATTAGTACTACTTGATTAAAGCGTTCCGAGTAAAAATTCGTTAGTCAAATTATATGAAATATTCCGAAAAGAAATGTATTTAAATGTGCGCTTTTAGTGGAGTATTTGTATGAGATTTTGAACTTTTCCAAAAATTTGTTTTAATGAATCTGCTTTTAAACTGGATTTACTTTAAGGTACGTTAATCGAGAGGAAGTAAAAACATTGAATAAAAAAGCTATTGTGGAAAAAACCCTCAAATTTTATGTTTAATAAAAATAAAACTATGGTAGAATTACTATTACCCACAAATATTACAAGCAAATTCTTTAAAATACAATATCATTGTCTAAAACAAAATAAACTTTTTAAATTTAGCATAAAAGACGAAGAATACGTTTCTAAAGAATTTATTTTTGTTCTTAATCAGTGTTGGATTACTAAATAAGCAGAAATATAATGTAGTATGCTATCGCATAGGGATCCCACATCTTTTATGGGCCCCGTGGTGGGAGACATAGAAACATATCTGATTCCCACATCAGGGGATGTTTCAGAACAAAAATACTCTAATTATGAAGTAGTATTATAGCTTAAGGGTCCGGGGCTCAAAATTCTATTTTTTTTTTAAATTTATTTGTACAGATTTTGTTATGAATTTTTTTTTTAATATCTTTTAATATAATAAGAATATTGCATTAAAAAAAATCTGAAAATTTTTAAATGTTTTTTTAAATTTAAACTGTAAAATTTTAAACAAATTTCATTTTTGATACAACTCTGAAAGTACTTACTCGATTTACAAAATCTTTACATTTTGTGTACAGAAAATGTGTCATTTTAATTTGTCTTCAGGATTTCTTAAAATATTGATTAGGAATTTTATAAAAAATTTTAAGTTAAAAAATGAAGTTTTTTTATGAGTTTTGCATTAATTAGCTTTTTCACAATTATCACTCAAAATTAAAATTTCTTCAGATAATTTATTGGATATATAGCATAAAATCTCTGTTAAAAATTTCATACATATATCTTGCAAGGAACTTTATATATATTCTTTTAAAGTTGACAAAGCGTGAAAAAATTCATTCTGAGATAAATGGAGCTATAGCTTAAGCGGGCAGTTGATGCATCGCTTCTCAAGGCAAAAAGGTGTTACATCTCTGGATCTAATGAAGATAAAAGCATGCGGTTTGCGATATTTAACGCTAGAAATTCAGTATTTTTTTTTTTTTAAGCCAATAAAAAAAATGCATTTTTTTTTTTTTTTGAGAATTTTTAGCCCCGGACCCCCTTAAATGTCTAAATATGATGTTTGTCAAACTTCGCCATCTTGAAGACCAAGGAATATTCCAGTCAGAAATACCGACCATCAGAATATTTGTAGATAGATGATAGAGGTGTGTTTGTGCATGCAGACTTCTTTCTCTAACCATACTTTTTAAAAGAAGTAAACAATGCTAGATTTATGAATGTTCAAAAAACAGATGAACTTTTAGCAAACGATACATTTATTTCATAAGGATTGAGAATGTTATCGGAGTATTTTACATGATAAAGGGGTTTTTTTCTGGTAAATTTTTATTTCAACTTACTGAAATAGCCTCTTAAAAAAGGCTTAATTCATGCAGTTTGAAATAAAAACATGCAGTATTTTTATACTCTGCTTTGCCCTTATATATAAGTGAAGAAAAATTCTAGAGTGCTTTAATCAAATTATTTGATAATAGGACTAAATTGTGGGCTTGTGACTGCTCAGTGTGTTCCTTAAACCTAATTCATATAATAAATTCCCAAAGCATACATTTCCCTTGCAACGTCAACTAATGGAAAATAAAAGATATCACAGCAAATTGAAAATTTATTTTTACTTCCTACATTTCCTTTACGTTCTAAAATTACAAAACTAGCGTAAATTGAATTCGGAAGTCATTCTATTTAAAAATAAAGAAAAAGACTTTTCGTCTAATTGAACATTTATTTTTATACTTGATAAAAATATCCCAAGTAAAATTCATCTCCAATTTTATATTCAATTAAAATAAGGCTATCTTAGAATTTAAATACACTGGCCTCCAAAAGTTAAGGTACAGGGACTAAATGCGTTCGATTGCACATGTTTTGTCGAATATCTACAAAACTTATTGGCGAATTGTTCTTGAACTTCTGGGATGAAAAGAACATGTTTCATTTCATATTTCTCGGTGAAGATTTAGTCGGGGGTACAATTAGGGGGCTAATAATAATTTTAATAATAAAATAATATTTGCGATCATTTATGTAACAGGAAAGGCTGGAAATGGTTTGTCACTGTGGTAAATGACTATTTGGGTCCTGTTCAACGTTTGTATGCATTTGTGTAAGCATAGCACTAATATTCGTGAAGATGTTAACGTTTTTGTGAAAAACTCAAACTTTTTTTTTTATAGCATACAGAGTTTTCAACCCAATTTAACACAACTTTCCAAAAACCTGACAAAGAACAGTAGAAACAGTATACTGCAATTAAAACATGAATATATTGAATATTTGATAAGATATAGGCATTTTTATGAGATAATTTTTAACTGCGCATGCGCGGAAGATTTCAAAATTTTTATTTCATAATTTGGTACTCAGTATTTTGGGGCAACTTCTATAAAAAGTCCAGTCAAATATTGTGAAAACTTAGGAAGATGTAGTGAGCTGATTGAAAAGTTGTGTAAAATCCCTTACAATAAAGCTATTTTTAGGAAGCAACTCACTATATCGACCCCATCTTTGTGAATTTTCGCGATATTTGACTAGACTTTTTATATAAGTTGCCCTAAATAGCTGACTACCAAATTCTGAAATAAAAATTTTGAAATCTGCTGCGCATGCGCAGTTAAAAATTATCTCATAAAAATGCCCATATCTCATCAAATATTCAATATATTCATGTTTTAATTGCAGTATACTGTTTCTACTGTTCTTTGTCAGGTTTTTGGAAAGTTGTGTTAAATTTGGTTGAAAACTCTGTATGCTATAAAAAAAAAAGTTTGAGTTTTTCACAAAAACGTTAACATCTTCACGAATATGAGTGCTATGCTTACACAAATGCATACAAATGTTGAACAGGACTCAAATAATCATTTACTACAGTGACAAACCATTTCCAGTCTTTCCTGTTACATAGGTGATCGCAAATATTATTTTATTATTAAATTTATTATTAGCCCCCTAATTGTCCCCCCGACTAAATCTTAACCGAGAAATATGAAATGAAACATGTTCTTTTCATCCCAGAAGTTCAAGAACAATTCTCCAATAAGTTTTGTAGATATTCGACAAAACGTGTGCAATCGAACGCATTTAGTCCGTGTACCTTAACTTTTGGAGGCCAGTGTACAATAAATATTACAAGCAAATTTTTTGAAACGCAATTTCATCGTTTAAAACATAATAAAATCTTTAAGTACAGAATAAAATGTGAGCAACATGTTTCTAAAGAATTTTATTTTTCTTCTTCGCTTAAAAGATGTGCTTTAAGTGTAATATTTGGATGAGATTTTCAGCTCTTACAAAACTTTATTTTAATGACTTTATTTCAAACTGGATCTATTTTAAGGTACATTTAATGAAAGAAATAAAAAACATTGAATAAAAAAGTTTTTGTGGAAAAAAATTCTCCAATTTTATATTCAATTAAAATAAGGCTGTCTTAGAATTTAAATACAATAAATATTACAAGCAAATATTTTGAAAAGCAATTTCATCGTTTAAAACATAATGAAATCTTTAAGTACAGAATAAAATGTGAGCAACATGTTTCTAAAGAATTTCATTTTTCTTCTTCATCAGAGTTGGATTACTAAACAGACAAATTAGGCCCTGCAGCATTTAGGAGAACCGTGGTTGTGAGACATTAAAACATGCCTGATTTCCTGCACAGATTATGTTTTGTAGCAAAAATATCCTTATAGTGAAGTAAATCTTATATCTTAAATATCTAAATATAATGTTTATCTAATCTCACCGTTTTGAAGCCCAAGGAATCACATCAGAATACAGTAGAGCGCCGATTATCCGAACAAGTCGGGACCGCCGCTAGTTCGAATAAGCAAAAGTTCGGATAAATGGACAGACAATTTAAGGGATGTTCCTGACTATACTAAAACCTTCACACTTTAACCAGGCTGAGGACTTGCTTGCTTCAAAGAAGACATTCTTTCCAATGCTGTCATATTTCAAATTCTTGTTAAACACTTTAGTTAAATAGGATCGGAGTTCTTCTGCCGTTCGAGCCATTTCATAGCTGTTTCCAAACATTCAAAGGCTTCGTTACGTGATGGACTTGGGTCATTTTCTGAGCATTCGTTTTGATTTCTTCAATTTCTTTTTAATCTTAAATCTCATCCACAATCTCATCATCATAAAAAAAAATTTTGAGAGAAATAGGCTGTTCGGATAATTGGAGTTCCAATAATCGGCGCTCTACTGTATTTATTATATAGAGGTTTGATTTTGTATGTCCGCTTCTTTCACTAACAATATTTTTTTTAAGGTGTAACCAATACTAAACTTGTGTTCAAACAATGTTCAAACAACATATGAATTTTTAACGAACGATAAATTTATTTCATGATTGAATATGTTATCAGAGCATTTTGCTTGATAAAGATTTTTTTAAAGTAAATTTTTAATACAACTTACTGAAATAGCCTCTTGAAAACGGCTTAATTCATGCAGTATGAAATAAAATACGCATTGTTTTTTTGCTTGTTTTTTTACTCTGCTTTGTCCTTATGTATAAGTGAACAAAAATTTTCGAATATTTTAATCAAATTAATTTATAATATGTTCAAGTTATAGACTTGTGACTTCTCAGTATATCACATAAATTCAATTCACATAATAAATTCAAAAGCATATATTTCTCATACGATATAAATAATTGAGAATTAAAAGAAAGCATAGTAAATTGGAAATTTATTTTTACTTTCTATATTTCGTTTACTTTCTAAAATTACAAAACTATTAGAAATTGAATTCAGAAATTCTTTTATTTAAAAATAAGGAAAAAGACTTTTAGTCTAAATGAATATTTATTTTTATACTTGATTAAAACGTTCCAAGTAAAATTCATTAGTCAATTTGTATGAAATATTCCGAAAAGAAACGTACTTAAAAATGTGGTTTAAATAGAGTGTTTGGATGAGATTTTGAGCTTTTGTAAAATTTATTTTAACGAATCTATTTTAAAACTGGATCTTTTATAAGGTACGTTTAATGAGAGAAAGCAAAAAAATTGAGTTGAAATGTTATTATAGAAAACAAACGCTCAAATTTTATATTCAATAAAAATAAGACTATGTTAGAATTTTAATTTTATCTATAAATTTTACAAGAAAATCCTTTAAAACAAAAATATCATTACCGAAAACCAAGTAAAATTTCTAAATACACCATTAAATGTCAACAATACGTTTCAAAAGAATTTCATAAACAGCACAGTAAATTGAATTTTTTTTTTTCCTTTCTAAAATTACAACACTAGCGGAAATCGAATTCGGAAATCGTTTTATTTAAAAATAAGGAAAAAGATTTTTTGTCTAAATGAACAGTTATTTTTATGCCTAATTAAAACATTCCACATGAGATTCATTAGTCAAATTATATGAAATATTCCGAAAAGAAACGGGCTGAAAAGCGCGCTTTAGGTGTGCCTTTGGTTGAGATTTTGAACTTTTGCAAAACTTGTTTTAATGAATCTATTTTTAAACTGGATATATTTTAAGGTACGTTAAATGGGAGAAATCAAAAACATTTCATTAAAATGTTCTTGTGTAAAAAAAAAAAAAGAAAAAAATCAAGGCTATGTTAAAATTTTAATTCTACCCATAAATTTTACATGCAAATCCTTTAAAATAAAATACCTTTGTTTCTTTGACTTCTTCTTCTTCAGTGTGGGATTATGAAATAGGCAGAATAGGCACTTTCCTATGGGCCATGCATTTTTTAGAGGCGCCGTGGCGTAACTCATTGATTGAAACATATCTGATTTCCAGCTCAGGTTACGTTTGTAACAAAAGTATCCTAGTAGTGAATTACTATTATTAAATAATGATAATGTTAATAATAATGTTTACCAAATATCGCCGTTTTGAAATTAAGAAATCATTTCAGAATTCCCGCCTACTTAATATTTAAGTCGGGTAGGAGTTCTTTTAATCTTTGTAGATCTTCTAAGTACCTGTGAAGAGGAAAAAGCAGAATTATCATTTATAGATTCTGCAGCATTATCAATTGAACTGTTGGGAACAGTAGTTGTTGAAACGTGAGGTATCAAATCAGAAATAAAACCAGTGTTTTAAGACTTGGCGCATTTGGGTTACAAGAGTGCGCTAGTTTAGGACTTGAAATATTTGGGTGTATCACACGCTAATAAGCTAGTTGAAGATATCTAATACTAGAATGTTTTTATAAACACTTCTGTAAATCTCGGAAATATATTGGTTTCTGAGGTTCCTAAAGATCCTGAGCACTTTTCAGAATCGTGGGTAACTTTAAGAGGTTATTGTACTAATACTTGGAAAATTTTCGAGAGAGAAACATTCGCCTTGCATGCAATATTTCAAATGAAAATCAAATTTCAAATTAAATTGCTTAAAAGGCGCAAAGGCCAACCTAGTGAAAAAGATTCCATGCCGCGACTCGAACCCGGGCCATCAGTATAGGCACTGACATTCTACCGACTAAACCACATGGAATGATACCCAGCCTGGAACTTTTCGTTTCATGTTTGCCCCATGTCGGTGGCTCGCGAAAATATTCCATATTGTGCTACGCTTGTAGCCTTGCCACACTGTAATAGTGAATAGTTCCAGGTTGAGTATCGTTCCATGCGGTTTAGTCGGTAGAATGTCAGTGCGCTATACCGATGGCCCGAGTTCGAGTCCGGCATGGAATCTTTTTCACTAGGTTGTCCTTTGCGCCTTTGAAGCAGTTTAATTTGAAATTTGATTTTCATTTGAAAGGTTATTGTACGTTTACTCTCGTGGTTGCATTATGTTTTCCTAGAATAAGAAACACTTGTCTGTTTTTACAGTGTAGGTTCGGCCATACACTGATAAAAGGGTGCCGAACACTGAACGAAAGTTCAACCCTGTTGACGTTTACACTGCATACAAACACAGTAATTCAACTTTTTCGTAATAAATTAAATATAAACTTAACGTTATAATTTATTTTTCTTGAAAAGCTGAAATATTTTTTCAATACAATATTTATTGCAACTTTATTAAAAAGGATTTTACCAATGCCATTGTTTTACAGCAGGGGCAGACGGTTCTTCACTGTGCAGCACAAAACAATCACGAAGAAATCGTCAGCTTCCTTCTGGAGAACGTAGAAAACCTCTGGGTCAATGCCGTGGATAAGGTAAGCTTTGGAAAAACGAAAAATTGTTCCTGTATCACATACCTAATTGAATTGCTATAAGCAGTTGGGCGAATGTGGAAATCTCTGTAAAGCACAAAAATAATTTTCGAGTAATGTGTTACAAACGATAGCAAAAAAAAATATTTAAGTGTTAAGACTTAGACTGTTAAAAATCTGCAACAAACTGTCCAGTCATTTGACTTTTTTTATAGATATAGTCATTTGACCATAATTTGAAGCTTACGCATTGGTCAAAATAGAGATAAATTACGGTTATAAAACCGTTTTCGGTAAAAAAATTCGAATGACTGTACAGTACTGCAAATTTTTAACAGAATAGAAATACAAATATTCTACAAATCTTTCCGTAAATATTTTCTCCTTGTGCACTTTCACCTTTTTTCTGGGACGAACCGTGTCACAAGGGAATTTCAGCACTGTTTTGAAAGAATATGTTTCTCATACAAACATTTTGGCAAAAGCGGAAGTAGGAATACTTAAATCGCGATATTAAAAGGTACAATCACATACACTGTTAAAAATTTGCAGCATTCTGTCCAGTCATTCGACCGTTTTTTTTTTTCAAAACACGGTTTCATAACCGTAATTTAACGATATTGTGACCATAAAATGGCCAATAATATGGTCAGAATAGTGTTAAATTACGGTTGCGTAACCGTTTTCGATAAAAACGGTCAAATGACTGGACAGAATGCTGCAAATTTTTATCAGTGTACTGTCACGATACTTTTGCTATAATGCAACTATTATTTTAACATAATTGTTCATAAATATATATATATTTATTTCGATTAGTAATACTGGGTAAAATAAGCATTTCAACTCTTAAATTTTTGGCCTCATGTATGTCGACTTCCCACTTTGTACCTTTTTCTTTTGTTCTAAATTTCTCGACTTATACATGAGTACATACAATATGTCGTACAACCCATCTTGTAGACGTATTTGTATGCTGTCAAGAGATTCAGCATAAATTAAACATAGACATTTATTATGGTATTTTATGCTCCTTCTTATCCTTTCAACACATTTTTTTTCAACAGAGTGGCTTAACTCCCGTCCATGTCTCCGCTACCAACAACTACATGCCAATCATCGAGAAACTGGTGCAAGCGGGAGCAGACATTTCCATCAAGGACAAGGTACTCTCCATTCGCATAACTTTGCCATTGTTTTTATTGTATCTAAAGGGCTTGTTCAATAATATCGTTAATCTGTTAAATTTGAATTAAATAAAGATTATTTACAATTTCTTAGTGATTTTAACTTTAATTATTATTGCATTCGATGGCAATCAAATCAGCTCCAAAGGAAATATCTAACAGCGTTAAATTGCAAGATCTCTGAGGCCAACTGACATCACTATTTCATAAAATTACACGTCGCACAGTGTCAAATTTCCCCTAAATCTTTACTAAAACACGAAAGAATGTAGGCTTTTCTGAGTCTTCTTCGAAAACAAGCTAATAGTTGGAATGAAGAAATGTGTCCCTGATATTGTAAAGATTTTCTCCACACATACACACTGTCTCTAAGTCACACTTTGCATCCTCGCGGACTTGCGAAACACGGCATGTCTAGAAAAGGTTTGGATTCAGACTTTATTACAGTTTCCACAATCTCTTGTGGTATAGTTACCTGCTATAAAGTTTAACATTAAATAAATAGTAATAATGATAAATTAAATGTAAAGGCCAAAAAAGTAGAACTTAAATTCATAATAAAAGTTAAACTCTAGAATACAAAATGGCGCTCCTGAAAAGATATAAAAATCAAGTACAGAAGAGCGTGTAAATAAAAGAAAAAAGGCACTTTATAAATTCAATTTCTCATTTATTTGTTTTCTAATAATCATCATTAATTGATACATTTCAGATTATATTGTGCTATTTTTTTTTTCATTTTAATTATGCCTTGTCTATATTCAAAAATTCAAATGCCAATAAAATAATATTAAACTTCGTATGACATCATCCCACAGCAAGAAAAATACTAAAGAGAAAATATGCCAAAATCAATTACAGAGTCATCTCTATAATAATAGCCTAAGTCATGTGACTGTCATCAATAGTTCCGGACTGACCGCTTTGCTTTTTATATGGCAGGTCACCAATTTTTACATTTTTTTATTTTTCGCGTGATAAATTAAAACAATGCTTTGATATTGAAATTAAAAGTCATGGTTTTTGGTATTATTTATTATTTTTCTTTTATTTTTCTTAAAAAAGGAAAAGAAAAAGTGAAAGTCATGAATTTCAAATTAAAATTATGTATTTTAAATAAAATGAGTGAAATTAATATATTTTAGATGAATTTAATGAAATATGGAAAAATGCGATTGGAAAGACAATGTTTGATGACTTACTTGCGCCTGGCTAGCATAAAAAAGGTACTACTTAATTGTACCGTCGACCCATTTCACCAAATTATACAAATTGACGTAATTTTTATTTTAAATAGCGAAAGAACAAATAAATTAGAATAACATTAATAAAAATACAAATAAAACGTCGAAATAAAAATAACTTGATGACGTAAACACGTGTAACTTGCTTAGAAACAAGCAAATATGACATTTAGGATCAACCATTATTGATATTTAATCTTATAGTTTGGCGATATATTTTTGGTCGACGGGATTACCAAGTACTACCCATAAAAATACGGAGTTCTTGATTTCTCTACTAGAAACTTCTGATTTGGCGAAGTATTGAGAAAGTAAATTAAATTTTAAGTAAAAGTAACATGGTACAATGCTTACCACGCATCTAACGGAGACCAAACTGGTCGCCAAGGGCGGCTAGTATTATTATGATAACATATATCAAGTACTTCAAATGTTTGGATCAAAATAGCATAGTCCATTTTATAGAGAAGAGATATAGCCATAGAGAAATGATAATTAAAATAAAACAGAACTCACCAGAACTCGTAATATGCAAGGATACAGGCAGGTAAATCAAAGCCTCTTTTTAGGTTCGAAAAACAGAGTCTTTGATTATCCTGGAAGTTTAAAAAGATGAATCACTGCACTTTACGATTTCATAATCACAAAGTCACTTGATATCCAGAAAGAATATCGACTGGGAATATACACTGGTTATCAAAAATTAAGGAAAAGTCACAAAAGCCAATTTTTAAATACGGGAATACTCAAAAGGAAGTAATATAATTCAAATAATTACTATTCCTGCAGAACAGCTAGTCCATATAACATCTCATTCAGGTCACACATGGTCACAAGAGTCACAGTCACTACGGCGAAACAAAAAATAGGAAATTCCATACGTCTCTTTTATGAGTCTCAAATGACTACTACATGTGACTCCACTGACAAGTCACTGTGACTGCTGCTTTGTGACGAGTCACCAGGTGACTTTACAATGTCATTTCATTGAGACTCTCGTGTGACTCTCATCTGGAGACTCAATTTCAAAGTCATTGTGAACGTTGCATTATGATAAATCACCAAATAATGTCAAATTAAAGTCACATGGTGACTTTTCACCACTTTTCACAGTGGTGACTTTACAGTAGGGTCTCTGTTACCATTTGACAAAGTCATGTGTCAGAAAGTCACCATGTGACTTTAATGTGACATTATTTGGTGATTTATCATAATGCAACGTGCACAATGACTTTGAAATTGAATCTCCAGATGAGAGTCACACGAGAGTCTCAATGAAACGACATTGCAAAGTCACCTGGTGACTCGTCACAAAGCAGCAGTCACAGTGACCTGTCAGTGGAGTCACATATAGTAGTCATTTGAGACTCATAAAAGAGACGTATGGAATTTCCTATTTTTTGTTTCGCCGTAGTGACTGTGACTCTTGTGACCAAGTGTGTCCTGAATGAGATGTTATATGGACTAGCTGTTCTGCAGAGATAGTAATTATTCAAATTATATTACTTCCTTTTGAGAATTCGCGTATTTAAAAATTAGCATTTTGTGACTTTTCCTTAATTTTTGATAACCAGTGTAGTTCATCATCTTCGAGTTTCTTGCACCTATAAGGGTGCGTGTGCTGTTTGGAGCTGTCCACATGGTAGTTCAGTAATGAAAACTTCGATCTCTGGAGCTTTCTAATTAATCAGGGTGAATTTGGCTATAGCTCATCGGTGAAGTTTTAACATCTGATAATGTAGAATCTAACTTAGAACATGATGAGTACTGAAAAGCGCGTTCAAAACTTCAGAGAAGTGATGCGTATGTGTAAAACTTAAGAGTAATGATAAGTGAGTGTTTAATAACTATGAGTCTTCGGTTTTTATTTTCAAAACTTTCTCAATATCGGATACTCCCGGAAGAGCCAGGGTGGGACCCTTTATCTGATTGGATAATAAATGGGGGAAATTCAGGTGTGATGACGGGGTTGCATCACCTTAGACTAATATTTTTTTCTGCTAGTTCCTTAACCACTTCACCGGCTGCCCCGAAATAAGTCGGGGGTAAAAGCACTGTTTCCCCATACCTGTCGCCGGTGAAGTGGATTTTGTTAACCTGTTATGAATTTTCTATTGAAGTAACTATCAAAACTAGTTCCAGCTTTCTCTGCAGACATTTTTTTACTCTGGCTAGAACCGATGTTTTTCTCTAATGACTATACGTTATCATAATAACTATAAAAACTGCACATTCTATAAAACTATATACAGTCGGCTCTCGTTAATTCGAAATCGGATAAATCGAATCTTCGCTTAATTCGAACTAAGCATGAAGTCCCGAAATTTTCAATGGCAGAATAACGTTTAAACTTTTCCTTTATTCGAACTCATTTTCTCTTGACTTCGTTTAATTCGAACTAATGAGAATTCCATTTTTCATTTTTCCTTACTTTCTCACGGACTTCAGATCCTTGAAATAACTTTCTTTCTTTCATTTTTGTCAGAATTGTTCTGAACTAGTATAATAATTCCATGCATTTGAAATCCGCTTTCTTAGTGCGCCCTGTCTGTCCATCAATGACACATCCGCCCCTTCTTCCATTGTGCTTTTCCTAATCCCTTCTGTAGCATTTGACCCAGTGACATTCCAAGAAATTCACTGAGTGGATATCTGTTAAAGATAGGGGAAACCTGTTTTATCACTACATTCTACTTTCACTTTGGGGATCGAATTTTTCAGTCAATGGTTTTACTTACTGCTAAATTGTTTTTTGAGAAAGTAAAAGGTCTTGTTTCTTTAAAATATGGCTCCACGTGGAAGTTATAAATCGTTAACTCTAGAAGCCAAAGTGGAAATTATTAAAAAGGTAGGATGTGGCCAATCTAAGACAGAAATTACTGCAGAATATGGAATAAAAAAGAATACGCTGTCTACTTACTTGAAAAATAAAGAATTCATCCTGAAATCATGGGAAAAGGGAAGATTTGCTAAAAGACGAAAACGTATGAGAACAGCAGCCCATGAGGATTTAGAGGAAGCTTTACTGTTATGGACAAAAGATGCATTGGCATGAAATGTACCTTTGAGTGGACCTATATTGGCAGCTAAAGCGAAAGAACTTGCACTACTCATGGGTACTAAAAATTTCAATTGCAGCGAAGAATGGCTGACACGTTTTAAGCAGCGAAATAACATCGTACACAAAACTGTGTGTAGTGAAAGTGATGCTGTAGACCTCGCTGCTTGCAATGAATTCTGCGAAAAGCTACCCGAACTTATTTCTACTTATGCAATGAAAGACGTGTTTAATGCCGATGAAACAAGGTTGTTTTATAAACTTCTTCCTAATAAGACTTTAACATTTAAAGGTGAAACGTGCACAAGTGATAAACTTAGAAAAGACAGGATAACTGTGATGGTAGTTGCCAATATGGATGGAAGTGAGAAGTTAAAATTGTCAGTTACTGGTAAATCAACTAATCCACGTTGCTTCAAAGGAGTTAAAACACTGCCTGTTGATTATGTGGCAAATGCCAAAGCCTGGATGACGCGTGAGATCTGCATCAGTTGGTTAAACGTACTGGATAAAAAAAATTTCTCGTGAAAACAGAAAAATTCTATTGCTGCTAGATAATGTACAGAGTCATTGTAAACTACCAACATTGAGCTCTATAAAGATTGAATATTTACCCCCTAATACTACAGCACAACTGCAACCGATGGACCAAGGAATAATTCAAAATTTAAAAACTCATTATCGTAAAAGGATTCTAGAACAAATTTTATTTTCGATTGACCTTAAAGAAAGCTACGACATAACATTACTCACGACCATCAACGATTTATATGCGGCGTGGGACGCCGTACAACCTGAAACAATAGAAAAATGCTTTCGACATGCCGGATTTATCCATCCATCTAAAAAGAGTGGTTATAATGCAAATGACGAAAACGACAGATCTTTTGAAGAAATAGAATTTCCAAACTTTTCTGAAAAGTTCCAATGCGATATTACGCTCGCAGAGTATGTAGCAGCCGACAATAGTTTAAAAGTATCTGGACCCTTAACTGTGGAAGAAATTGTTGAAACAATTCACGAAAAATGCAATGAGGAGATGGAATCGGATTCTGGTGATTCTGCTACTATGTCCCAAGTGCTTTCCTTACCCACAGAAAAGTGAACTGCACAATCAATTGAGTGTTTGCGTACATTTATCCTGATGCAGCCGTCATCAGACAAAGAACTTAACTGTTTGTTACAAATAGAAAAATTGGCTAAAAAGTCAAAAATTAACAGGACTAAGCAAACAACAATTGATAATTTTTTTTCATAGAGATGATAAATAAGTGTAAATAATTTCTTAAATGTTCATCTAATTTCAGGTAAGAAAATTATAGTACAATTAAAATGTAATTTTAAATGCCGTTGTTCTATAATGTATTATTAATTTTTATGTTTTATTTATATTATTTTAATATTATTAATTATTTTATGTATTTATATCTTTTAATTTAATATTAAGACATTCTAACGATAACATCCGAAATTAAAAAAAAAAAATACTATAACATTAATTCCTTTGTAATAGTACCCCTTTAAACATGTTTTCTCTCATACTTTCCATAATTCGAACTCTGGATAATTCGAACATTTCTTGTGGTCCCGACGAGTTCGAATTAACGAGAGCCGACTGTATACACTAAAATAATATAGGTTTTCAATTTTGTTAATAAAAATAAAATTCATTGATAAAAATGCTTACACATGTGATTATTCCATAAAATATCGTAAATCCAAAGTTATAATGATTGAAAAACTTAATAAAGATGTATTATTAGAATAAAAATAAAAACAAATAAAATAGCTTTTGTGAAGTTATTTTTCACAACACCTGATTAACTGTGTGAGTTATAAACGTAGAGTTCACGAGTATCATTTATTGCAATTATATAAATTTTAGTGCAAATTCAAATTATTTTGAGCATTTATTGACTGAAATAACTAAATAATAAAACAGTACTTTTGCTAAGAAAAAGTACACAAGAACAGTTAAGATTATGCTTGCTACGATTTCTTATATGATAATTTTACGATTTGTTTCTGGCATTTTATTATTTTTACGGAATATAGTGGAATATCAAACTTTTTCCAGAGAGGTATGCATAGAAATATGAAGTTATTTATTAAGTGAAGACTTTTCTTGAAATACATATTATACTTATAATCGAACACGACCGACACATCTTTCCTGAAACTCAATTCATCATAAAATTCTAAAAAATATTGTTAAAAAGAAATAACATCTAGCGTAACAGTGGAGATTGTTAATTTTCTAACTACTCTGCTTCCCGAAAGTATGAAATTAAACCATTTTTCTTCTTAACCTGTATTAAAGTAGAGCCATACATATTCTAAAGACATTAATTTATAATTATGGACAGTTTGGCGCTTATAGGGTGAAACTTTTATTTTCAGGTTTTACTCAGCGTTTTGGTAAACTTTGCCGGTGTTAGTCGACCAGAAACCAAACAATGTTGCATATGCTATTTCACTACCCTGTTGAAAACAAACGTCTCAAACGTCGATTCCGTCAAGATCAGGAAAGAAGATCATCCATTTTTCGCATAACGTTTTCAGCATTGTTTGAGACGCAGCAATAGATCAACAATTGTGTAACAGCTTTGATCGTATTCTTTCGGTCTTTCTGAAATTTATAATTTGTACGAATAAACAAGAAACCTTTGGTAAGTTGAGCATAGTGACATTACGTAAAGAATTGTCCAATAGCCATTTCTCATTAAACAATCATAATTGAGGAAAAAATTACAGCTTTAGTTCTGTCCTCCATTAGCCGTAATTGCTTCATTAGCCGGATATAATGGCTAATAATATAGCCTGTTCAATTTGCATCAAATTACCAAAGTATTACGGCTATTAATTAAAACAGTGGTTGCCAACCTTTTATTGGTCACGCCTCACCAAAATATCTGTAAAGTCACACCCCCTCTCCCTCCCTCACTTTGTAAATTATGCCTCTTTTTATTTAAAAAGTGAACTTTATACACACAGTGAAAGCATAACAACAACTATTCATTTCACATTTTTTAGTTTATAAAAGACAAAGAGGTGAATTTTCTGTTACAAACGTGTTTTTGATATAATTTTATAAATACTATGAGCCTATACAATACATCTTCGCCTTTGTTGCAAAAAGAGTTTTGTATTACTTTTCCAACTTACCACAATGTTAAAGAAAAGTTTTACGCTGTATGTATTTTTATCTTTACAAAATATTTTGAAGAGAGACTTACATTTAGCTTTGAAATCGAAAACATTAACACATTTTATAATTCATTTTTGTAATTTATTAAAACTTGGTAGAAAAGCTTTATATACTAAATTTTCTTCCTATGGATAACACAATACACAAAGAAGCATTTCAATATTCTCATCTTTATCAATATTGAGCAGACATTACTTCCCCTTCACAACACATTTTCTTCATCATTGTTATCCCTTTTCCAATATTCTCACTTGCCTTCTGTCTTATCTTATTTTGAAATTTAAAATGTATATGTCATCATATAAATTTTTCTACTATGCAGGATGCCTACACTAGAGCCATGGATATTTACTATCAACTCATTTCCTTTTCTAGTGCTATAAAAGATCTATAAATTTTATATGATTGGTAGTACCATGTTCAGATATTTCATATATTTTTTAGGTTACATATGCTTAAGAAAGTAAGATTTACATATGCTTTTTTAAGTAGTTTCACGTGTAAAAGATTGTTAGTGTAGAATACAGCAGTGTGTAGAAAGCTCATTCAATAAATAAACATAAGCTCTACGAAAAATGTAAAATAGAATAAGAAACGGAAAAATTATAGAGATTTTTAATGTCACAAAAATAATATAAAAAATATTTAAAAGATTATTCTGGCTTTGATTCTTTTTTAGACTTTTGACTGATGACATTTTTAAATTCAATAATAAAAAAAAATAATTTTGCTTGTGTTTCATTTATTTTTAGTCTGCAACATTACTTTTCAAAAACAAAATAAACAGATAGAGATTCGGTGAGTAACTAATTTGGAATTGCATCCCTAAAATGTCAAGTTGCCCCAAGTGGGTCCCACTTTGGGAACCACTGAATTAAAAGATATTCTAATTAGCATTCAACTGCGGTTTTTTGTTACATTATACCTTCTAATTCTTGTTACACTTTCTAAAACATTATTTTTTAAATAGATGAAAAACATATTTTACATTCAAAATATATTTAAATTGGATTATCAAGAACAAATAAGATTGAATTTTTTTTAAACTTTATATCTATTAGAAAATTACAAGACAAGCCTCATAGATGGTTTACAAGTGATAAAATTAGTTTTAATACATAATTATTCAGTTTTTGTGATAATTTATGTCTTGAATAAATTAACACAAAATATTAAACAAAAATCATTTTTGGCCACGTTCTTGTTCCATTCCAAGAGCAGAAACAAATTTGATTTTACCTAAACAAATGTCGGATTTTTTAACTAAATATTCGAAACATAATGTTTCTACCAACTATAGGTCGATTTCAATTAGCGTCACACTCTAGCAACCAATTTAAGAACGTCATGGGCATTTTCTTGCCCATTTGTTTCCCTAGACTTTGATTGGTGGATCGATACTTCAGGCTAATAAATTGGCGATTTTGGTTGGTTAGATTAACTCTAAAATTGTTGTCACGTGGTAGAAATGATATACCGCTGTACTTCAAAGCATTATTGAATTTCCTATGACATTAGTGTGTGATAAATTAGTAAAAATGAAACAGGTCCTGTTTTCTGAGAGTTGTTTTTTAATACAAACCTTCATAGGTTACATCATGAAAGGGATAAACTATGCCATATTCTGGATAGATAAAGTTACACTTTATATGTTGCATTATTTTACTATTTTTTACGTTTTTTACAGAGTGGGCGCAATCCTGTTCACACTGTAGCAATGCGGGGCCATGACCGTGTCCTAGAGAGATTGCTCAAAGTTGGAATCGACGTCAACGACAGGGACGAGGTGAGCTTAACCCTCTAACTCCCATAAATACACATTAATTTTATTTCAAATTCATAGGTTGCATTGTTTTCACTAAAAAAGTGCAATAAGACGCAAATTTTATCAAAAAAGTACATGCCACATACGAATGACACACAAATTGAAGATCGCATCTCAGCAACAAAAATTAATCAACCTTTTGATAAGGGACGATACAGGGAAACAAAGATGTGGAACTTTTTTCTACTATTAAGTAAACTCTTTTACATCCCAAAAAATGCGCCACAGTACGCATTCACTTAAAATCGAAGCCTATAGTTCCTTTTAAAGATGTGTCACGTGTAATAACAAAATTAAAGATATTTATTCAGTTATAAGAAAAAAACAAAGCCTTATTTAATCGTAAATAAAATATTTAAAGGTTGTTTATATGTAAAAAAATTATTAAAGTTAGTTATTATTATTATCAAAAAATATTTTCAACTTGTTTAACCCTTTCAGGGGCACGTAATTAT
This sequence comes from Maratus speciosus, assembly GCA_963932465.1. Lineage (NCBI taxonomy): Eukaryota > Metazoa > Arthropoda > Arachnida > Araneae > Salticidae > Maratus > Maratus speciosus. The sequence goes on along the minus strand of OZ010793.1, from coordinate 81,479,284 downwards.
GTTTCTGTAATGTTAAATTCAAACCGGAATTTTCGAAATATTTTATTTCAAAATAAGGCATTGCAATTATAAAACCTTTTTTCACCAAAATTTTAAAAGTAAAATTTAATTAAAAGGAATTATAAGAAAATACTATTATTCAACTTTTTTTCACCAAAGTTGTAAAAGTAAAATTTATTTAGAAGGTTCTGGTACAATTCTTGATTAAAATTAAGTGGGATATAACATGTCACACCCCTACTCAAGGGGTTAAGTTTCAGATATTTTTGGTGTGATATTTATTCTGCTTGTTTGAAATAAGTCAATAGATTTTGAAAACCATTTAGCTAAAATTTCATTTAAAAAAATTTCTTAAGAATATTATTTTTGTTTTATTGCAAATGAAAAATTCAATTATATTCAGTTTCTTCTGTGGACCACCAAACTTTTCTCGCGGTCCACCGGTTAACGACAGCTGTTCAGCAAAAAGTTCTTAAAAAATTGCGAAAGTTCCGTTTTTATGCGCAAATTAACAACAAAAGCAACAAGGACTATTCTTCAAAGTAGAGACCATCATAGTCCACGACTCTCTGCCATATCGTTCTGCCAAATTTCGAATTTGCTGGAAGTACCATGGCGGATCCTTGGAATCGAAAAACTCTGACATGCTTCTTCAACTTTATGAAAGGATTCAAATCGACGGTCCATGAAAAAGTGTTGCATTGATCGAAAGAGGCCATAATCGTATGAAGCCACATCTGAGCTGTACCAGTAGTACTCCTATATACGATACAAATTCTGGTAACTACTAGATTAAAAATTTCGAAGAACTTTTTGCTGAACCTAATATATAAGACAAAGACGTCAGTAAATAGTGTAGAATTTGATAATACCTCTTGAAAACATAGACCACATTCGGTAATTAATTTTTTGTGTGAAGAATAATTGATTTTTATTACCTGGTCTAAATTTAGTAATAATTTTCTGACAAAAGAGATGTGAATAAAAATAAAGCGTAGAATAAAGGGTAACCAGAAATGTTTGAAATGACAAAACTGCGATCCTTCTTAGGAAGGCCGTCATTATTTTAAACAATTACTTCTTTTTGTATTTATTTTTTTATGTTTTATAGAAAGAAAAATTTTTAATTAAACTGTAAAAAAGGATTTTTAAAAAATATAGTATCTACAACAAAATTAATCTTGCAAAACTAGTTTTGCTATTTTGAAGTCCTGCTTCTACATTATTTTTGAGTCGTCATTTCTTCTTTACGCAGCTTAGTGTGTTATCTCTTGATTATACCTGAAAAAAAATTGTAAAATGGTGGAAAAAAATTATAATATAAAATTAAAAACCCATAAAAATTTATTAGAGTTTTTGTTATAACTTAATTTTTTCAGTTATAATCGAAAAATTTAGTTTGTTATCGTACCTACTTTATCATCTTATCCCGTTTTCCCCTACCCAGTTTTTCCAAAACAATAAAAAATAGCTTAATCCTCTTGTGATCCACATAACTGTTTCATCAACTTAAAAAATTTAAAGAAAACTAAGGTCTATCAAAGAAAATACCTTTTATTTAAAAAAAAAAGCTTTATTGTTATCTAAGCACAGTAAAATATTCGAAAGACCCAGCAATTTTATAAGGTGTTAGTTGTAGAAATACTTTTTAAAATAAATTTAACGGTGAGGTATTACATCAAAACAGTAGTTGCAATTGTTTTTTTATTTAAGCATAGTAATTCTTTTATCTCAGTGTTTTAAAGGATAATAATGAAATCACCAGTGAAATTTCGAAAAAAAATGACAGAGGAATTCCAAAAACGTATTTATTTTGTCCTAAACTATAATAAATGGTAAAATAACCATCTTCCAACTTCTGGATAAATGTGTACATGCCCAATGATGTTTAAGAAAACTAGTGAAGAATGCCAGGTTATTGCGCATATAGTCACGACAAAATTTCTGTATTATTCGATTAATTGTTGAGTTGAAAAGCTCATACTGTTCCCCGAAATTCTCAGGAAACAGTCTTCTCACTTCCTTGAATGATTTCTCTTTGAAGAAATTAACTTCGACAATGTAACAGCATTCTTCCGAAAAGAAACAGCTTCTTGACTTACACCGAATGCACATTTCTGGACATTAACCTGAACTCTGTTGACAACGTCTATTTATATGGTAACATAACAGACTCCAGTACTACACTTACTGTCTTTTGATTACTAGGCCTATGTGCTAACACAAAAATGGAGTCTGCTTGTCTTTTTTTTTTTCAGCGTTCCTAATTAACTTTACATTTTAATGCAACTACTCGCTGAAATTATATTTTTAAAAAATACTGATATTAAAATTCACAAACCAATCACACGCTGGAAAAATCCACCGGCGACAGAGTCGACTTTTGTGACTGCGCGTAGGTCTGTTATTAAAAGGATTATGGTTGCTCTTAGTGACATTCATAAGACCGTTGCATTTTTCTTGTTAACGTATAGGTCAGTGACGGCTAAATAGGTAGCACGTGCTAGAATATTTTTGGCAAGGCATTGATTAAGATTTAAAATTTAAAAAAACCATTTAAATTACACAGAATGCAGAATTTAGATAAGCTAAGCTTGTCTAAGTTTTTTTCAATTTAAAAGAAGAAATTGAAATGCAACTTATTGAATTCCAATCTAGTTCAGTATGGGTTCGCAAATGTATGAAATTAACAGAAGATTTCAAAATTTTTGAAATGAAACTGACATTAAGAAAGATATCTGATCAGACATTAAAAGAAAAACTTCCAAAGATGAAATTACGGCGACTTCGAATGAAATCGTAGATTTCTAGAGCATTTTAAAGTTTCTAAGGCTTTTCTTTTTTTTTCATATCTGAGAGTCATTATTTTCGGAAAATAATGATAAACGATCAAGTTGAAACCACTTGTCAGTTGATTCCAGTCATTACATCTTTATTTTAACAGTAGAGACGGTAATGGTCCAGTTCACATTGCATTGTGTTAAAAATGTGAACACGATATCAGTTGTATTCAAGATGTAACAACTGAAATGACAATCATTATTTTCTTTCTTTATAAAATATAATTGCTACTGTTTTTATAGTGCAATGCCTAAATGTATGCTAACCACGTTTTTGAATCCCACGAAAAAAAATCAAGCAATTTCTATTCATTTATTTTACCCACTAACTGTTCCTCGACAAAATCTAGCTCGTGGATCTAAAAAGGTTCGCCATCCCTGGTACAGATGATATAAATTCCTATTAGTGCTTTTAATGCGACACCCTTTAGTTATAATATCATCATAAACATTTTTGAAAACTTTTTTTTACCTGATTGGAACATTAGCTAACACTGAACAAAATAGAGGTTGCCTTCCAACGTGTACTTTATTCATAAATTTAAAGATGATGTAAATATAAAAATACGCGAATAAAATAAAACTCAACATCTCGGTTTAATCTTCAAAACCAACTTCAGGAGTAAAATCCCCCCCCCCACACACACACACACACAAAAAAAAAAAAACTCCTGAAGATGGTTTTGAAGATTAGACCGAAAATACTGAGTTTTATTTTATTAATGTGTTTTTATTTTTACATCATCATAAAATTTATAAATGAAGTATAGGTTGGATTGCAACCTCTGTTTTGTTTAGTATTCGATTTTACAACGTAAAGTCCTCATTTATTAGAAACATTAGCTAATTTCTAGATTTCTTATTAATGCTACCTGATGTATTAAATTATTAAAATTATTATTCTGTTTCTTCAGGACGGCAAGACGGCGCTGCACCTGTCCGCGGAGAACGGTCACGAGACGGCGGTGAAACTTCTTCTGGAGAACGACTTCGATCCCGGGGCAGAGGATACAGTGGGTATTGTTCAATTTCAGTCAATACTATTTCTCCTCTTCTCTCATTTACTTACATATACATTAATTGTAGGCACCTGTTATAACGTACTTCGATATAACGGACTTTCAATTACGAGGACGTATCAATAAGATTTTGCCTTCACATAGAAATAATTGAGTGAAATTTATGAAATTGCTACATTGTATGAGTCCTTTTCTATATAATCACCGTGCACAGAAATGTACTTTTCTGCAACTGGTATTTCGAAGAGAGGGGGGAGGATGTATTCCAGGAGACGCGATAGTAGGGCCAAATGGGGGATATTTTTCTAACTTTTACCGACCTCCACATGTGATATATTGCTGGAAAGGCCTGTCACCACTTATTCATGCCATGCACCTCCCGAGCCCCTCCCACAAAATTTGTCCTCCGGGGGGAACTTTTCAAAATTTTGCAGGCATCATTCATCCCCCTAGGGGGGAATTAGAGGGAGGGGCTCGGGAGGTGCATAGCATGAAAAAGTGGTCACAGGCCTTTCCAACAATATGTCACATGTGGAGGTCGGTAAAAGTTAGAAAAATATCCCACTTTGGCTCTAGTATCGCGCCTCCTGGAATACATCCTCTCCCCTCTCTTTGAAATGCCGGTTGCAGAAATGTGTTAACTGTGCACGGTGACCATATAGAGAAAGATTAATACAATGTAGCAATTTCATAAATTTCACTCAATTATTTCTATCTGAGGGCAAAAACTTATTGATACACCCCCGTATCTACTCAGAAGCATAGCCGCGATTGAATAACGGATTATTTCTCTAAATAAATGTTCAGTCGGGGGAAAAATGTAAACATCCCCTACTAACTCTGAAACAAATTATTGTAGAAGAATGTTATTGGTACCAAACGATTGGAAATAAAGTCTACTTTTAAAGGCTGTATATAAAATTTGATTAGGAGGCAATCTACCACCCAAAAGAACACAAACGTTGTTTTTTAGGGTTCCGTACTTAAAAAGTAAAACCGGAACCATTATAAGATCCCTTCTGTGTCTGTCCGTCCGTCTGTCTGTCACAGCCATTTTACTCGTAAACTATGGAACGTGGAAAGTTCAAATTCGAGGAAGTAATAAAGACCATTGACCCACATATTTTCAGATTAATAAACATTCATAAATATATTTAGTAAAAATGTAGAGGGGCTAATTATGCTTCTTGAAAAAAAAAATCTTTTCTTTGTATACCATGTGGGGTATCCTGTGAAAGCTTTCGTAACGCTGAACTCAAAAATACATTACTTTTAATTTTAGGTATTATATTTTCAAAGATATTGTTGAAAATGTAGCGCAAAAATATGCCCCCTCCCCCCCATCTAATTCCGAATCTACTGAAACTAAAATTATGAAAAAATTAGAGGTAGTAGACGTTAATAAGCCTTGCCGGAAAATTATAGCCTAGGTCACATAGTTTTTGAGAAATTAGCATTTTTCTGTTATACACAAATTTCGATTTACGGGCATTCAGAAAAATTGTTGAGCATCGGTGGATATACCTATCATTGCAGAGATATTAAAGCATTTTTAATAATGATTTTCGAAAAAAATCATGGGTAATTAGCGAGTTATTAACCTTTAAATATACGGCCAGTTTGGACATACAAAAGGCCAGGGGCGGCGTACTCTATGCCTACTTAACAAGTTTTAATGATATATATGTGTAATGTAATGTCCAGTAACAGTATAAAAGATATAAACGTCAAATTGCTAAAAACATACTAATTTAAAGGGTCTCGAGAACCTAAAAAATGGAAAAAATGAAAAAAAGACCATTTTCAACATTTAATGTCTTAAAATGTATATGATTTTAAAACACAATTTTAATTGGGATGAAAGATATAAGTATGTTCTTTCATTCCATGTATTTAAAAAAATTGCAAGATACAGAATTACTATTTCTAGGGGGCTCGAAACTGTTGGACATTTGTCGAACAAAAAAATTGGCATAACAGTTAACGTGCAGGATTACAAAATAAATATTGCAACTAAAATTAAAATGTTGGTGCTTACTTATACTTCAGATTGTAACAATTTCCCTGAACTTAAATAAATTTGTATTTAAAGTATTTTTATATTTTTAATGCAATGTTGCATTTAGCTAATACAAAATTTTGAAAATTCTAACAGTAAAATCATCTAAAAAATATTTTTTTGAACAATAAAAAGGAAATTTTAGGTTCAGTTTATACAGATTAACATGAAATATATGTTTTGAAAATTTCATGAAAAAATATTCAGAAGTTTTTGAGGTATCCTGCGCGTTATGCCCAAAAAACGCCATTTGGAGAAAAATGACTTCAAAGTTTCGGAAACGCTTCTTCAGTTATTGAGCGGGTATAATTCTAAAAGCCATAACTTTTGTCCTAATGGGAGTTTCAAGGAAACAATTATAACAAAATATTCCTAAAAGATAGGAGTTTAACATCTAAAAAAATTAAAATTCCTTAAATTTTGAAGCTTTAAGAGTCCTACGACCACTTAACCCTTTTTGGCGCGGAGTAATTCTATTTATAAACTTATGAAATAATGAACTGACACCAGAATTTATGAACGAATTTATTAGAAAATGCGAACTTGCTTATTTTCACGCACATGATAAAAGGAAAATTTTAATTAAATATTCTTGGTGCCGTTTGTCTGTTTTAGAATTAAATTTAGGTCTCCTTTTTTTAAGAGCACTGCCCTCGGAAGGTTTAATTACAATGAATCGCATAAATACTGTGGGATTCGCGATAGTTTGCATTGAGTGTATCTCTCAATACGCCTCGAGTGACTTTAAAAGTTAATTAAAAACGCGGCACTGAGCAAGGCGGCATTGCAACTTTGAGACCTCCTTTCGAAGCGCGCTTTCGATTGCGCTTAGCACAATGCCAAATTTAAACTTTGAACAAAGGTTTTGTTTTAGCTACACTGTAGAAATAAAGGTTATTACTACGCTGAATTTAGTTTTATGAAATGCCAAATGATGTTTAAGTATGCACTGCTTTTATTGTCAATGCCGAATTAAGTTCATCATAAACAGATTAGGATAATATTAAAAAAAGAGTTGTACGAATAGCTATATTTGATAATATTTAGGTTCCATATCTCTTTGAACTTTCATGGTATAATATTTACACTTTTCTAATATATACATTTATACCCAACCCTACGCTGTATAGCTTTTTATAAAGTCTTAGCATTCTTTTGGCAACGGTTTTTTTCTTTTATAATACAATTACAAATTCATATATTTATTCTACGGAACCCTCTGTACGCGAGTAATACTCGCACTTGACCGTTTATTTTTCAATAGCAATACCCAAGCCTGACATCATAAATAAATTCTCTTCAATTAGCCTAAAAAAATATATGAAATTTGTACCATTAGTTTCAGATAAATAAATTATTTTAAAATGAGAGTATTTTAGGTGTTGTATCTAAATTGATGTTCGGAACTTGATTGCTGAAATGCTACAGAATGGCTATGTCACTTCTATTAATGTGTTATTTCTTGTCAATATGACCATTTCACTCCCTTAATCTGTTCCGAATATTGTCAGCCCAAATGTTTCAATGAAATGAGTAAGAAATATTTTTTCAACTTATCCTTTTCTGCACATCCTAATCCATCGTTTTGATGGTTTTTAATCCTAATTCTAAAACTACTTGGAAGAAAAATTTGAAATTGAGAATTCCCATAAAGCAGGACATAATAAATATAAATCTAACAAAAAAATTGTAGATCGCAATTCATATTATTTTTACGAATATTAATTTCATAACTCATAATTCGTATTGTAATTATTTTAAATTACAAATTCGATGTATTTATCTTTGTGTTTTTTGTATTATAACCACACCAAAAATTATCACATTATCATTATGATTTCAAGAGATATTAATAAAACTATGAAAATGTAATTTAACAGTAGAATCTCTAAATTTTGCATGCTTATAATTCAAAAACTTATTATCTAATTGACTTAAATATTTGGTTTCTAGGCAGAGTTTGAACCGAAGATTTAAATTTTATTGTCAAAATTAGGTGTTGTCGTTGAAAAAAACAAAGTTTCATTTCATTTTTCACTTGTAGATGACCCCTCAAAGCAAATTAGATATACATCATTTATAAGTAGACTTTATTTCCAATCGTTTGGTACTAGTAACTTTTTTCTATTATAGTTGGTTGTAGAGTTAGGGGGTATTTTTTTTCCCACGACTGTACAAACTACAATGTCTTATTTTGAGAAATGCATTTAATCTCTGTTTAAAATGTCTAATATTGGCTTTGCTGTAATGCGTCAAAAAAATTACATTATGTATTGCATTTTATTGGTAATATTCCTTATGATGTGCTTTTGTTATAACGTACCACATTTACCGGCCCCATGACAGTCCGTTATAGCCGGTGTCTACTGTATATTTCCCTCACCCTCAAGAAAAGTGACACATGTCGACAAAAGTAAATTTCACAGGAGAGGCAAAAGAAAATGTGCATGAATTTACGGTAACATGAAATTATTGCACTTAGCTGTGTATGAAGAATTAAAAAAGTGCATAAAAGCATATAACACTTAACCCATTTGTGCCTGAATTTTGGTTTTCTCAAATGTTTTGGTAAAATCACTTTAAAATATTGCAAAATGAACTGGAAAATACTAAAATAAATTACGCTTTTTTTTTTTTTTTTTTTTTTTTTTTTTTTTTTTAAGGTAGATTTCGTAAGAAATACTACCTATTACAGTCGTTACCATGGTGCGACTTTTGAAAAATTCCTTCATAACTTTTCATTTCATGACCCCAGGAACCCAAAACCACCCCCACCTAAAAAGTTTATATATATATATGTATATATATGTATGTAGGTATGTATGTACTAAATTTTTTCCGCACGATAAAAGTCGCAATTATGCACGGAACGTCTTCAAACTCGCCAACAACTTTAAGATGGCTAATTTCTCGGCGGGGATTGAAAATGAGCAAAATTGGTCCAAGGGAATGGGAATGGGGAAGGTTTAAAATTTTGAATACCGTCTTAACATGATTCTGATAAAACCAGCTTTTACACAACAATGGCAGGAAAAAATAAATATTTTTCGTTATAGCTGTTGCCAACAATTAAAAAAAAGCAATAAAATTCTCACCACAACAATTGCTTTTCTAATGCAATGTTTTCACGTGAAAAATTAAATTAGATAAACAGTTTGACGAATTGAAAACAAATTGAATATTACGTCATAAGTTTTCTCGAGCAAGATTTCTGCATGAAAATTCAAAATGAAATAAATAGTTTGACGAATTAAAAAAAAACAACAAAATATTGCGTCATATTGAAAATATAATGGACCACAGCAGGTGAATATGTAACGTCATTGAGTTTGAAGAAACGTATTAAAACATGATAAAAACCCGAGTGTGGAAATATTAACATAATTTAACACTTTGAGGTTCTCTGAATTTGATTTAGCCATTTTTAAACCTATTCCATATACATGCGTGTGTGTATATTAGAATTTTCACAAAATGTTTAGCTCCTTCGAGCTCATTCTTAGCAAAGGAACTGGGTTTATCTTTAATCCTGATTTAAGTTTTGTTGGTGAATTTAGTACTTAATTTCGAAATCTACCTCCGCCTGTAGGCCCGAGCCGGCAGGGATTTTTTTTTTCTTGTATTTGTTTAATAAAAATGTAAAAATACTACATATGAATATTTCTCGTAGAATAATATGCATAATTATATTTTTTGTCTATATTTATATTTAAAATGTTTTGAATTTTATATTATGTACGGTAATTAGTACCTTTATGAACAACAAAAATGTATATTTATTTCTTTTCAGAGACTAATAGCGTTATAACTATTATTAATAATAAAATAAGAATAATCGTATTGCTGATTTAAAAACAATTTATTTCATAAATATCTTCAAAAGGAGATTACATAAATATCTGTCTCCTAAATGTCCAACAAAAATATGTGCCCATTTGTGCCTAGAACCGTATATTTTGGACGTTACAAAAATGCATAAAAAATAGGCTTGAACATTTAATTTCGCAATTTAAGAAAATATGTATTTCAAAAAAGTCTACAAGCTAAGATTATTACTTGCGTTTTTGGATTCTTGATAGAAAAAATACAAATAAACATACTTATTACATTTCGCCATGTTGAAAAATTAAAAATTTATAAACACCGAAAAAAGCCTTCATTTAAGCAAATAAATATCCACCTTATGCTGTCATTTCTCGGTTATAGATAAAGACATTTATAGACAATTACTTCATACAATCTTCATGTTATAAAGAAGAAGAAAAATATACTTATTCATTAAAATTTGAACCGTCCCAAAAATGGGACGCTAGGCACAAATGGGTTAAGAATGAAGACGTAGGATGAGGTTTGGAGGGTTGGATAATTTTACCTCCCCACACAATCCACACAATTCTCTGGCACAAATGCATATATAGCGTAATAAAGTTATTTTCCGTAATAACTACACTTATGAAACTTTTTGTATAATAAGACGCACCTATGACAGACACCTATTTGTGGAATAAAACGCAAAAAGAATTTTTGCGAGATGTGTCAGTTTTCTTGCGTGTGAGCGATATGCTGTCGGACCACACCGTTTTAAGGGGCTCCGGGACACATTTTCAAAAAATTTTTATTTATTGAGTTAAAATTTTGAAATTTTTTGTGATGGTTAACCATATTATTTGTAAACAAAATCGCATGATAAGACTTCTCATAATTTAAAAAAAAATTAAATTTTAAATTTTGTTAAAAAGGTGGGGTAGTTTAAAATCGTTATAACTCGAAATATTATTTATAGAATTTCAATTTTTTTTTCATTTAAATAAACAGAAATATATAAATTTTTATTTAGAGCCAGCATTTTAAAAAATATTAATTTTTAAAAAAATTAAAAAAATTTAACGAAAAAATGACAAAAAAAGTGGTGCAACTTTTTTTTTTTTAAATCATATTTTCAAAAGTAAATATTTTTTTCAAATATGCTGGCTCAAAAGTAAAGTAAAATAATAGAAAAAGATATGTTCCGAGTTTCAACCCTGTATCTTTAACGGTTCTCGAGTTATAAGAATTTAAATATGAGAAATGGTGAAAAAACCTATCATGAAGAAAAACGCAATTTCACAAGAACTCGTTTCCTTGACAACCATAGCTTGAAAGGCAGATTTTAAAAACAAACCAAAACGACAAAATTAATATTTCCTGTTCTAATTAAGATCGAAACATGATTTAAACATCATTTTAAGCAGAAAAAGACAGAGAAATTTTTAATCTAATAAAAAAAAAATTGAAAATTTAAAGATTTTGTGTCCCGGACCCCCTTAAAGCCTTTGCCTGATTTATTTTATCTTCTTAATAGTAATACTTGTTATATTAAACTAATCACAACATTCTGTTTCCAAATGGTTTAAAATGAAAATAAAAATGGAAAAAGAGATCTGAAAAAAAGAAAAAAAAAAACATTCGGGAATCTTATGCTTTATTGCGGTGGCACTTCCTTCGCCTTACATATTAACCTATAAATACTTTTCTTTTTAAATATATTTGACTGTGAAACATTATATCATCATTGGTTTTAAATCGTATTTGATTATGATTAACATCTAAAACGTAATATTCTCTTATACAACAAAATGTTCACTAAATTTGTAGCTTTTACTGGATATGAACAGTAAAATGTGCTACTTTCATGTTTCATAAATATAAAATAGAAACAAGCAAAGCATAATAAATTTTATTTTATGCTCTTAATTAATAGTCTTTCTATTTATTTTACTTGCGTAAATTACGTTGAATACACACGTTTAACCAGATACACACGTCAATAGCCATTATGTGAATCTAACAACCAGTGTTGATTGTCATTTGTACTAAAGACGCTCACTGACTGCTTTGCTAGAGCAATTGTGTATGCCAAATTGTAACAATATGTGTACTCAGTAATCTTTTGCATCTAACGAAATTTATATAATGCCGTACATGTGTTTTTAACAGTGCCATAAGAATAAAATTTTAATAAGTATCATTTTTTACTGATTATTGTAAGATTCGTTGATTCTTCAGTTATAACACATAGTATTTAAAGTGTGGTAGGCTGTGATGAGGTTTCATAATAGTTAGCTATGGTAAGGTTCTATAAAGGAAAGCTACGATAAGGTTTCTAAATCAAAATTTCGGTTAAAAGGTGGATAAAAAAGAGAATTGATTTATTATATAAAACTCATTTAAAATTTTGTAATTTTTTGCAGTAACGCATAAATTTTCTCACCCTTTTATACTGAAAAGTAGTTAGCAGTTATTTTTGTAGAACTAATGTTTTTTCCGATGTAGTGTTCATGTTTTACCTAATAAATTTATTTGTTTTTGTTTTTCTTTCTTTTCACTTTTGTGTGTGTGCGTGTGTTCGAAGTAGAAGTCGAGGACAGCCCTTCACATAGCAGCCTCTCTCGGCTACTGTGATATTATAGAGACTCTCCTCAAGTTTGGAGCCTGCCTTAACGTCAAAGAAAAAGTAAGTTTTCTTCCTACTAACATTTCAATTTACTTTATCAGATCTTACCAAAGAAATTGATAATCTCATGAAAAATTGAAAAACATTATTAATAATGTTAACAATAATCCAGTTAAAAAAAATTAAATATACACTACATGGCCAAAGGTGACGGATCACTTGCGATTTTAGACGTTTTGTTAAATATCTAGAAAAATACATGAGGAATTAACCTGAAACTGCAGGTGTGCAAACAGTATAGTATAGGTCATATATTCCCTCGAAGTTTTTTTTCCTGAAACCCCATAGGGGACCGTCAACAAATTGAAAAAGAAAGAATATCTTTTGGATAACCCTGTAAAAACTAATGTAGCAAAAGGGTTCAAACACAAGATTATTAATAAGTGGCTTATTGTAATATATTGTGATCATTTTTATGAGGATAGCATGTATACTCGTAGAGAAATTAAGGTTTTTTATAAAAACAGCCCCAAATTTCGCCAAGTTTTTTTTGCTTATAATTTGCAGAGGTCTTAATATATGAAAAGTTCTTTTCAAAAAATATGACAAACAATATTGTACACAATACTTTGCAATCAGAATTTAAAAATAATAAAAATTGGATGAAAAATGAGCAGGTTTATTAAAAAATGCTTCACTGTGCATGCGCGAACGCAATCAAAATATAATCTGCATAATGTATTAGCTAAGTATATAGAGCAACTTTTGTGAAAGTCTCAAAATCATAGCTTGAAAATTCTGAAAATAATCGTCGATAGAATAAGCTCGAAATCATTTGTTCCCAAAAACAAGAAAAAGATCAGAGGTTACATCCAAATATAGTAGTACGTGCAATATTGTTACGCTGTCTTGGCACTAATCAACAGGTATTTGATACAACCCCTGATCTTTTTGCTTGTTTTTGGGAACAACGGAATTCGAGCTTATTCTATCGATGATTATTTTCAGAATTTTCAAGCTATGACTTCGAGACATTCACAAAAGTTGCTCTATATACAGTAGAACTCCAATTATCCGAACTCCGGCTATCCGAATCGCTGATTATCCGAATCTCTTTCAGAATTTCAGAAAAAAAATTAAGACGGAAACGTACTGCGATTCGCAAAATAATGATTCTGTCTACGCGCGCTATTTTCCTTCCCTTAGCGAAGCTACAGTTCATATTAAAAATATTAGAATAATTGAGAAAAAGTAATAAGAAAAAAATATTTTTCATTCATTTATTTTTGATACTAAGCAAAAGCAATTAAATTTCTTATAAATTAAACATGGAATGTTTAGATAAGATTTTATCATTTACAAAATATAAAATAAAGTACAATAAATTAGGTATACAGCTTTCTGAAACACATCAAAATATTAGAATAAAACTTAGATTGGTTCAAAATATTACAATATTTTATTTTACGCAACAATATTACCTTATGAATATGAAGTAAATGGTAGCTAATATTTTATAGCATCCCCTTTAGCTTTTATAACAGCATACAATCGATGTTGCATACTATATGCAAGGTGTTTACAAACATTTCTATCAATATTAGCCCAAATAGACTTTATACGTTCCACTAACTCAGTTTTATTTGAAGGAGGATTTTTTTGGAATTTTTTCTTCAATATACACCATACGTTTTCGATGGGATTAAGGTCTGGTGAGTTTGGTGGCCAAGGAAATACCTTAATGTTGTGTTGGCGGAACCAGCTCTTAATTGACACCGAGGTATGCGGTGACGCTAAATCTTGTTGAAAGCTGAAATCATCTTCAAATAAATCTTCTGATGATGGGATCATGTAATATTCCAAAATTACTTGATATATCTGAGAGTTAACCTTTTCGTAGACGATGCATAACTTTCCAGGTCCTTCTGCGCTCACGCAACCCCAAACCATGACACTAGCAGCAAATTTTACGGAAAGTTTAAAGCATTCTTTATCAAATGCTTCTTGCTTCATTCTCCAATCTCGAATACCTTGATTACCATATGAAACACAAAACATACTTTCATCATTAAATAATATATTTTTTTTTCATCTTCTTCTCTCCATGAACGGCTTGATTTACACCAATTCAATCTTATACGCTTTTGTTTTGCTGTCATGAGAAATTTTGTTTTCAGTACACGAGATTCAAACTTAAATTTATGGAGACGTCTTAATGTTGTCGATGTAGGAACTTCAACTTCTTCTTCTTTCCACTTTCGGTGCAAAAATCGCACACTTTTAAAACGGTTTTTCTTAACTATACGCTTCAGGTTCCTGTCATCTCTAGCAGATGTTTTTGGTTTTCGGTCGCCATTTCGGCTATTATTTTGAAATTTTCCATTTTTTAAATATTGTGTTAGTATTTTACTAATGCTTGATTGCGAACAATGTAAATAATTTGCTATATAACATTGATTTTCAACCTGCCGATACGAATCAACCATGAAAAGTTTAATAGATTCAGGAATATCACTCACATGACCCATTTTAAGACGAAAAAGAAAACAAACTGCAAAAAAGAATACTGATATTAAATAAAATTGACTGAATTTAATCAATGATGCCACCAGTTATGAATTGGGGATAATTAATGGAGAATTAATGTGAAATATTCTAATATTTTGAACCATTTGAATAAATATTCTAATACCCGTAAGGCATGGTGACGTCACGGCGACGTCGTTGTGAAGTCACACTGTGATTTTGTGACAGTCGATGTGACGTCACGTGACGTGGATGTGACGTCACAGTGACTAGAATGCGAGGTCGTTATGGCCGTTTTAGAGGTCGTTTGTGACGTCACATTGTGACCACTCTGTGAAGTCACGGTGTGACTAATTTGTGAAAAGTGTGTCATTTGTGACTATTTTGGCATTAACTTTGTGACGAACCTGTGACGAAAGTGACAATGTTTTGAAGTCACACTGTGACCAATTTGTGAAATATGTGTCATTTGTGACGAACTTGTCATAAACTCTGTGATGATTTCAAATGAAAATCAAATTTCAAATTAATTGCTTAAAAGGCGCAAAGGCAAACTAGTGAAAAAGATTCCATGCTGGAACTCGAACCCGGGCCATCAGTATAGTGCACTTGCATTCTACCGACTAAACCACATGGAACGATACCCAGCCTGGAAAATTTCTCACTATTACATGTTGGCAAGGCTACAAACGCAGCACAAGATGCAATATTTATCGTCAGCCACCGACATGGCGCAAACACGAAACTTAATTAAATCCAGCATCGATTGAAACTATATTAATACTTGGAAATTTTTTTCAGAGAGAACCATTCGCCTTGCATACAATATTTCAAATGAAAATCAAATTTCAAATTAATAGTGTAAAAGGCAATTTTAATTTGAAATTTGATTTTCATTTGAAATACTGTATGCAAGGCGAATGGTTCTCTCTGAAAAAAATTTCCAAGTATTAATATAGTTTCAATCGATGCTGGATTTAATTAAGTTTCGTGTTTGCGCCATGTCGGTGGCTGACGATAAATATTCCATCTTGTGCTTCGTTTGTAGCCTTGCCAATATGTAATAGGTAGAAAATTTCCAAGCTGGATATCTTTCCATGTGGTTTAGTCGGTAGAATGTGAGTGCGCTATACTGATGACCCGGGATCGAGTCCCGGCGTGGATATTTTTCACCATGTTGGCCTTTGCGCCTTTTAAGCAATTTATTTGAAATTTGAATTTCATTTGAAATATTGTATGCAAGGCGAAAGTTTCTCTCTGGAAAAATGTCCAAGTATTAATACTGTGATGATTCTTGTCATAAAAACTACGATAATTTTAAAGTAAAGTTTTGTTTGAAATATAAAATTTTATCTTTTTACCGTACTTTTTAGCAAGATATCACTATTTTGGAGTCCTATTCTTCTAAAATATTTTTAATTTTCCATTTAAAAAACAATGCTTATTAACTGACATCTTTTTTTATTAAGTTCTAAGCTTGATCTTGAATTCAAGCTTAATATTAAGAATGTGTAATCTTTTTTTAATGTGTTATGATTTGTCATTGCTGTATTAAATACGAACATGGAGTCTAACGGAAATTAATACAACTGTTACTTATAGAACTACATGATAAGCCCTATTTATTTAAATTTTTTATTCCCATATATATTGTATTTTGTGAATATGAGCTAATTAGATTTGGTATGTTTTATATGAAAAGACTGATCTGGGAAATAGAAACAACAAGTAAGATATATCATGCGTTAGGCATAGATTATAAAACACTTCCCAACTCTTTCTAAATGTTTTAACAAGACATCTGGGGAAATAACGTAAATAAGATAACTAAGTAAACATGTAAACGCGTAAAACATTTGAAAAACTGATTTACGCAGTTACCATCCACTAAGGTGTAAAAAAATCATAATTTTTTTAAAAAAAAATTTAAAAAAAATCGGATTTTGTTATTTAAATCAGATTTTTTTGATTTAAATCAGATTTTTATGATTTTTTTCCCAGCTTTCAAATACTGAATAGCTATCATGAGTTTTAGGTTTCCAAAACAATTACACGACTAATTGCTAACATAATCTATGTTTTTATACTTTAATTAATAAAATTATAATTGTTAGTTAGTAATTACAGAAATAAAAACTGCAAATTAGTAGTTTCATTAGGTAGTATTATACAATAATGTTATATACATTAATATTGTAATAATTATGTAAAACTTTATAAATACTAGTGATACTTAACATTTATGAAAATTATTAACTGCATTTTATATTAAATAGCTAACATTACTTCAAATTAATTATTAAACAATCAACTCTCTAATTAGGAACATATTATACATTTTTAAGCCTTAATTATTAAAATGATAATAATTCATTTTAGAAAGAAAAAGGGACAGGATGCTAGTTCAAAAAACAGGCATATTTCATGAGGAAATATATTAGTAATGTGTTTAGTAATGATGTAAGGAAAAAAAAAAGAATATTTTTTAGCATTATAAGTAAAGTGTCCTTAATTTTTAATAATTTTATGAATAACAAATTGAAAAATACAATTAAATAACATATTTTAATAATATCCTGTTTTTTCTAAAGAAATAAAGTTCCATATTTTTGCAAGATTTTTTCCACATGAATTTAGAATACTGTTGAATGGGGAAGTTTTTTACAAGAAATCTCTGGCTACAACTAGGGATTGACCGAAGCAGCAAATTTGTCGAATACCGAATACCGAAGCTTCGGTCAAAGTGTACACCGAATATTCGGTATTCGGCAACCGAATACTTAAAAATTTACAATACACATTTTTGCATATATTAGCTTTTTTAATAAATTTTAATTAACATTAAATTCTTAATAATTTAATTCAGTTACATTTTTATTCTTAAATCTAATTTACACAAAAAAATTTAATGACTTCTTTCCACTCACAAATTCATTAACCCATCACTTATTTTTTTTATTATTTTATCACTAGTCAATACCCTAAAGAACCTATGAAAATATTAAACTATACAGGCTGTTATTAAGGATAAGAATTGTCAGAAAAACAAAAGTTCATTCAAATGAAAAGAAACAATGTTGTCAAAGCTGATTTACTGATTGTCTAAGTCTAATTATAAACATATTGAATAGGAATGTTTTCAAATACAAAAGGTATTATATCAATATGTACATTTAACTATATTTTCTGTCAAATTACTGATACATATTTATATTTTGATTAATATTTTAACATTGTGGTTATGAAGATAACAAATTTGAGCGATTTTAATTTAATGATTATAAAAGCTATAGGATAGGCATACTTATTTGATGTGTGTATTTTCTTTAATATACACCTTAGATATACAGAGATGAACTCTGATATACTTATTTGATGTGTATATTAAAGAAAATACACATTAAACAAATTTAAATTAAGAAAACTAATGTAGAAATAATTAAAATTAAATGATAAGGGAAAGATGCCCATCTTCCTTATTTTTTTTCCTCTATTGTAGACAGTTGTTTTGATTTCACCGCTATGTAGACTATTTTAGAAAGGAAAAAGTTTTTTTTTTAAATTAAAAATGGCCTTTGACTTGGTTTTTTGTAGTGCAGCTGAAGTCTGAACTCATGCACCTAATATTAAAACTCATTGTTTAGCCTATTTTACTTCTAATTAAAAGAGGATTCTTTTACTTTAAAAAAAATACTTATCCACAATTATTCGGCCGAATACTTTTAAGTATTCGGCCGAAGCCGAATATTCGGTTTACATGCCGAACCACCGAATACCGAATCAACTATTCGGTATTCGGTCAATCCCTAGCTACAACTACAGGTAAATTTCAACTTTTTTTTTCTTTTTGTAAGGCAGGGTGCATTTTGCCAATTTCAAAAGGGGCATGGTGTGGCACCATTAAAAAAAATGGCCTAGAAGAAGCAGTATAAGTAATTACAGAATTAATAAAAACTGCAAATAAGTAATTTCATTAGTTAGTAGCACAAATAACAAAACTAACAAATATTATTTGCAGCTCATTTTACATTTGTATTTAGGAAAATTTCTGTAAACCACCAAAATCTATACTTACACACATGTACGTGTATGCTAACCAAAAAAAAAAAAAAAAGAAAATGAGTTAAACCCATTCATATAGAATAAACATAAGTTAGCCACTAATATCTGAAATCCTCAAAATATTTAACTAACAGCATTATTACCTCTATTAGCTTTCAATGGTTCAATTTTTTATTTTTAAATATATATGAGTTACAATAATAATAATAATAATAATAATAATAATAATAATAATAATAAACATTTATTTAACCTATACCAAAGAAGCTCTTGCTGTGCTTAGCATTTTTATACCAATTATTTCTTTTTCTCTTATGCATTCATTTACAATTTAGCTGCTGAGCAGATGTCATTCTTTCATTCTTCTTTAACTTGAGATTGCTATTAATTACTATTTATTCTTTTACTTGTAGAAATATAATTATACTTGCTATGTGTATTTTATATAAAATAATGCATAAATTGATTGCCTAAAGGGAATTATGACATTGCAAATTATGTTAGATTTAAATATCATTTTTAAATGAAACTGTTTTAATTTGGATAAAAACTTAAAAACAATGCTTTTTACAAACTCAACTGTTTTTAATTTTTTTACAATACTAATGAATTAAGCTTAGAAACAATTATTTAAAGCTCTTTTTTTGTTTATTCATAAGTCAAAATACCTGTAGAAACTTTCAAATTATGTTCATGTTAAATTTTAATACTTTTTTGACATTTTAAACATTTAGAAAATTTTTGATTTTAATCAATGATTTTTTAAAAAAATCGGTTGTTTAAAATCATGATTTAATCGCTGATTTAAATCAACCGATTAAAATCGTTGACACCCTACCATCCACAGCCAAATATGTTTTCTAATTCTTTTAAACAGTCCTGTATTTGATCTGTAGATTGATATATATATACTATATAATGGAAAAATTTAGTTTATCAAGGAAACGCATAACAGGTTGAAATTCTCTTTCAGCAATTTATACTAATATATGGAAACATACTTAAATAATTTTGTACAACCCTGTAGTTTACCTAGAACCTTTATTACACGCCACTATTTAGTTAAAATTTAGTTCAAGCTAAAACACTCTTAAAACTGCTGAAATCACATTTCCAGAAATTATAATTCATAGACGGCAACGTATCCAATTCTTTGCGTGACCCTGTATATCATTTTATCTATCTACTACAAACATTTCTTAGTAAATTAAATACAGCGCAGCGTTAAAATGCATAACTTATTTAAAAACCACCTTTAAGCAATACCCAGTAACCCTTATGAATACTTTTGTATAGTCCTGTATATGAATTATAGCATATATATATACACCATATACTATGCATAAATGTAGTGAATCATAAAAGTGCATATCATAATTAAAAATGTATTTCCAGCAATCATCGCTAATGAACAGTACTTCGGATACAATATAGTATCTGAAATATTTTGTGTGTCCCTGTAAATGCTATATACACTTCGTATTATACATGAAATAATTCATAGTATGTAAACCTCAACGACGTATATCAATTTCTTTACATATCAAATAGATTAACATAAATAAAGTACGCCGAAAACAATTCCCTGCACCTTTATATCGTTCTGTAACGGAATTATTTTGTGTGGCCCTGTAAATGAATAATAACTATTCTTTGCGCCATATATTCTACATAATGCATATTTTAGTGCACTTCATAAATGCATATCAATTTTCTTACGTTTGAAATCATGTAACATCATTAAAAACCATTTTAAACGATTTTTTCCCATAGGCCGTAATGTAACGGAAAATTTTTGACTGTCCCTTTAAATGAACTAAACATGCTAGAAACTTTATTCGAAATAGGGATCTTGCTATGGTAAAGGTCACTAACATCCAAAAATTTCAGAACGATCCGAGTATATTTACAAGAGTTAGAGCGCGGACAGACGGCCAGACAAACCGAAGTCATAAACACTTTTCAACTTTATCGGGCATGAAAAACACTTTATTTCAATTCTTAAATATTATATTTTATTTTTTAATGCCAATAAAATAAATGTATCGAAAATGTAGAAAATGAGTTTACAATCAAAGAAAATTTAATAACTGACTCTGAATGTCTACAATTA
Organism: Maratus speciosus; assembly: GCA_963932465.1. Lineage (NCBI taxonomy): Eukaryota > Metazoa > Arthropoda > Arachnida > Araneae > Salticidae > Maratus > Maratus speciosus. The sequence continues at coordinate 81,458,232 of OZ010793.1, read as the reverse complement.
AATGTTTGATTAAAATCACAAACAGTAAAAACAAGTTGGAAATTGCTCGTCAAACGTGGCAAATGAGGTGCGTTCGTACTATAACTAGTTTTATAATTATTTTTTGCACCCCATATTGTACTGAATGTATAATTTTTTGCACTTCATAAAGCGCATAGTCTGATACATCATTAAAATGCACTTCCAATATTTTTTTTCCCATTCTCCGTAATGTAACGGAACACTTTTGACTGTCCCTGTAATTAAACTATACATCCGATTTTCCTAAAATTTGAAATAGCTCAACAAAATTTTGCAACAATTATATCTTTAAAATTTCAGACCATTCGGAAGGCTGTAATATCATTAAAATGCACTTGCAATAATTTTTCCCATTGGCCGTAATGTAAAGAAAAACTTTTGACTGTCCCTGTAATTAAACTATGCATCCGATTTTCCTAAAATTTGATAGGGCTCGACAAAATTTTGCAACAGTTATATCTTTAAAATTTCAGATCATTCGGAAGGCTCTAATATCATTAAAATCCACTTGCAATAATTTTTCCCATTGGCCGTAATGTAAAGAAAAACTTTTGACTGTCCCTGTAATTAAACTATACATCCGATTTTTCTAAAATTTGAAAGGGCTTGACAAAATTTTGCAACAGTTATATCTTTAAAATTTCAGATCATTCGGAAGGCTCTCATATCATTAAAATGCACTTGCAATAATTTTTCCCATTGGCCGTAATGTAAGGAAAAACTTTTGACTGTCCCTGTAATTAAACTATACATCCGATTTTCCTAAAATTTGAAAGGGCTCGACAAAATTTTGCAACAGTTATATCTTTAAAATTTCAGATCATTCGGAAGGCTCTAATATCATTAAAATGCACTTGCAATAATTTTCCCCATTGGCCGTAATGTAAGGAAAAACTTTTGACTATCCCTGTAATTAAACTATACATCCGATTTTCCTAAAATTTGAAAGGGCTCTACAAAATTTTGCAACAGTTATATCTTTAAAATTTCAGACCATTCGGAAGGCTGTAATATCATTAAAATGCACTTGCAATAATTTTTCCCATTGGCCGTAATGTAAAGAAAAACTTTTGACTGTCCCTGTAATTAAACTATACATCCGATTTTCATAAAATTTGAAATGGCTCGACAAAATTTTGCAACAATCATATATTTGAAATTTCAGACCATTCGGTTGGGTAGTTTTTGCTCTGTTACATGCGGACAGACGGACAGACGGACGGACAGACGGACAGACGGACGGACTGAGCGACGACTATAGGTGCTACGTATTTATATAATTACGAACGCACCTAAAAACGCTTAAATACAATTAAAAAAATATATATAGCAATTTGAAAAACACTAAATAATTAGTATTTATAATTGTACTATTAAACAACAACAAACTATAATAGATGAATTAAATGCATTTAACAATTTCTCAAAAATCTTTCCATCGCCATATTGCTTTTGAAAGGAATACCAGACCAGTCTCATTGCATATGACATACAACTATTTAACTCATGTAATAATCTGTCAAAAAGGAACAAAAAATTTAAATTAAATAAGACATACCTTTTAAGTTCCATAAATATTTTAATAATATCCCTATTTTATCCTAAATTGTCAGGCATATTTCTGTTAGCTTAAAAAAACTAACTCTCCGTGTCAGAAGTTCTCTGATCCTTATTTTATTCTGCGGTTTTCAGCGAGCGCAGACGATATTTGACCAAGCAGGTGCTCCTACTGTATTATTATTATTATTTTTTTTTTTTTTTTTGTACACAACAGAGTTTAAATGCGCAGCAATTTTACCTTTATGAGAGTATCTGTAATGAAAATTTTCTGTTTGAATGAAACACCTGCCTTTTTTCTTTCTTTTTTTTAAAGTACAGTTTGTTTTACACCTAATAAATAAATACGTATCTTCTTAATAAATGAAAAGAGAGTATACAGGATAAAAAAAATTTCTTTGTCAATCTGTCATTTTTTTCATATTCATTTTCTGTAGAATAAAACAATTTTAAAATAACTTTCTTTAAAGTCATATCTCTAAAACACGAATTTGAAATACGAATAATTATATCATGGGTTTTGTATAAAATTTGTATACATATTTTTTCGGAAAATACTAATTTTATTTAAAAAGTCTGAAAGAAGTAGAATTAAAAAAAAAAATAGTTATTTAAAATAGTTAAACACTAACAGGAAAAAATATGACTTGAATGCAAATTCTAAAGTAAGAAATGCATATATGACTAAACTCTGAGTATTCTTTGTACGTGCTCATTAAAAGCTACAGACTTAACTGTAATAGAAAATTTTAGTTTGAAACCACAGAAGGGTTTAGAATACCACTGGTCGACAAAAAATAAAATAAAATAAAATAAAATAAAATAAAATAAAATAATAAATAAAACAACTTCCTCCTTGAAAACTAAATATGTAAAGTGTACAAATGTAATATTCCTAATTCTAAATATGTTATTAAAATTGCTCCAATACGTACCATTTTCCCGAGAAACATTTTTATAATAATAACAATCAGTGAAGGATTAAATTGCAATGGTAGATAAAATTGAAATCATAAAAAAGTATACTTTCACTGTCTTAAATAAGAAATTGATAAAATATAGCATGAAAATCTAGTTTGTTGATACTTCTACCGTGCATATTTTTTTCTGCCCCCCCCCCCCCTCTCTTTTCGTGTCCGAATTTACTATTTCCTATCCACTAATATATTTTCATTCCTTATGTCGCTGTAACTCGGGCATGTAATATTTCTGTTCATTTTCAAAGATTTTTTATGTTCATATTTTTGTCACACTGTGACTTACAATATGGTGATTTTTTTCGTCACAAATGTGACGTGACGTACGTTACATGCAGTATCATAACAGTGACGTCACAATTTTTTTTTAATTGCCAGAAAATATAATTTTACATAAATAACATGTTTTGAATATTTTTTGTATTTTTTCAAAGTTTTCTAAGAAGTTCACATCTCAGTCACAATGTGACATCACTGAGTGGTGGCATTTTGGTCACAGATGTGACGTGACCACAGTGACTCACAGTGACGTCACAACGACGTCACCGTGACCATGCATGCTATGAGGGTATTTTGACTTTTCAAAATAATTTGTTTTTCAATTAATCTTTCCTAAAATAATATTAATTTTAAAATGATAAATAATTTTAATCAACAATAAGTTCTTAATAAAAATATCGTTTGCATATTGGCATTAAAAGACATCAAATTACAAAACGATATTTTCAATTTGTGAAAAAAAAGTAATTATTCTAATATTTCGAATATGAGCTGCAGTGTAGTCGCAGTGCGAACATTATTGGGATGATGAGTCACCGTCTCATAATGCAGTTCGATTATTGGCTGTCGTCCGTCGCCAAGTGACCGGCCCGGCCAACCTGTCAATGTTCGTTTTGATTAGTTAGTCAGTGTGACGTGAACTGCTAGTTGATTACTTGTCCTGCTATTGTGACGGTACTCTTTCGCGTTACTTCGCTTGTGAATGCGTTTCGTCCTTCACCATGGCGAAAACGTATTGTGTTATCGTTACCGGATAAACTAAACATTATAGAGCAATCAGATAAAGGAGTTACGGGTAAACAGTTGGCTGAGATGTACGGTGTTGGACAATCAACGATTTCAGACATTAAAAGGAGCAAACATACACTTTTAAACTTAGCGTCAGTGCTTGAAAACGAAAATGGAAGATCTTCAAGAACATCAATGAAGGCAGCAACAGATTTAGAAGATGCCGTTTTCAATTCCATTTAAATAATTAAAATTTTATTTAACTAATTAAAAGCTCTTTTTCTTTAAAAATAGCTTTTTTCCCATTTTCAACATACATACAGTAATTAATTAAAAGAGATCTTTTTTTTGGAAAAAATCCAATTATCCGAATTTTTGATTATCCGAATGGGGTCCGGTCCCAATTGATTCGGATAATTGGACTTCTACTGTACTTAGGTAAAACATTATGCACATTATATTTTGATTGCATTCGCGCATGCGCAGTCAAACATTTTTTAGTAAACCTACTCATTTTTCATCCAATTTTTATTATTTTTTTAATTTTGATTGCAAAATATTGTGTACAATATTGTTTGTCGTATTTTCTGAAAAGATCTTTTTTTTATATTAAGAACTCTGTAAATTATAAGCAAAACACTTGGCGAAATTTGGGGCTGTTTTTATAAAAACCATAATTTCTCTGCGAGTATACACGCTATCCTCATAAAAATAAACACAGTATATTACAATAAGCAACTTATTAATGATCTCGTGTTTGAACGCTTTAGCTACATTAGTTTTTACAGGGTTATCCAAAAGATATTCGTTATTTTTCAATTTGTTGACGGTTTCCTATAGGGTTTCAGGAAAAAATCTTCGTGGAAATATATGACCTATACTATGTTGTTTGCACACCTGCAGTTTCAGGTTAATTCCTCATGTATTTTTCTAGACATTTAACAAAACGTCTAAAATCGCAAGTGATCGATCACCTTTGGCCATACAGTGTACAAATTAATTAGGATTTTTTATTAAATGTGTAACTTAATATTAAATGAGTTTAAGTTTAATTAAATTTGTGTAACGTTTTCTGAGATTATTAATTCATTAGAAAGGCTCTAATTAATCATTGATGTAATTTTCGACGAATTCTTCGTTTCTGTTGTATATTTAGTCTAGTGTCTGCGATGCTTTTTAAAGGCACATAGTAACTACTCACTTCAAAAATCAATTTTTTAAATTTATTTTTAAAAAATAGGAAGGAACTTTGGAAACCTTTGATATCAAACTGTCTCGAAATCTGGCAAAAATTACGCCAATCAAAAACATAATACTAATGCTTAACACTAAAACTACCGGAAAGTTTACTCATGTTTTATAAAAAATATTTTACACCAGAATTTTTATTTAAAACTGTTTAATTTATTTAACTTTTCCTTCCTTTTATTTTTAAAACTTATTGTATAAAGAAAATCCTGGTATGAACCGAAATATTTTCAATTGGTAGGGGTCAAAATGACCCCTCACGGTATGTTTAGTGTTAATACGTGGTTATTAATAAAACAATTATGAACGTAGAGTTATGTTACATTTATGTTGTATATAGGGGTCTTTATTCTGCGAACCTCTAATTTATTGATGGATAAAAAAGATTTTATTTTGTAATGAACGGGAAAGTGTTCTGCTAAACTCTGATCGATCGAGGATATTAAGTTATTTCTCTTAAGCTGGGACTTAGTGATATGGCCATTTAATAATTATCAGCCTAGATCTTATGAGGAAGCTCCGGTATAATGATGGTGCTATAGTATCTTACAAGCCGTAAGCTGGGATTTGGGACATTGTCGCTAAATAATTATCAGCCTAGATCTTATGGGTTAACAAAACGGTACAGTTATAGTCATAATATGTGTCAGGCAGTCGTCGTAAAAAAACAAAGTTTGATTTCATTTTCATTTGCAGATGGCCTTCTAAGCAAATGAGATGCGCATCATTTAAAAGTAGACTTTATTTCCAATCGTTTGGTACAAATAACTTTCTTCTGTTATAATTAGTTGTAGAGTTAGTAGCGGGTTATTTTTTACCGTAACTGTACAAGTTACATTGTATCACGAGTTGATTTATGAAAAGAAAATGCAGTCAGAACCGCCAAAAGAATAATCAGATTGTGAAACAAGATCTTTATTTCGGAAGACAAGTTCTTCTCTCAGATGAAAGACACTGTACTCATAACTATTTCCATGGGAACTTAACCTCTTGCGCTTTAGCGCTGTTAGCGAATGTATGTTGCTATCTACAAGGTTTTGTAATGATATGAACTTTTGGACAAAAACTGTGTGTAAGATAGCTATACGTCATGTGTGTTCATAAGTTTGTAAAAAGAAAAAAAAATCAAGTTCAACTAATTAAGTAGATTTAATGATACTATTGTAATTAACGTTCGCAAATTAGCCAAACTAATACTAATACAAAATGATGACAGAAAACAAATACGAATACTACATTACATCAAATGCATACAAAACAATACTTATCATGGAAATATAGTTTCATAATCTACTCTGGGTGATAGGCACCAAAATAACTGTGATTACAAAGCCATGGAAGATATACGCAAACAGAACACATAAGTAGAGTACCCTTACACGGCTCCCCACACGTAATGACTAGTTTTCATTTGCGTCTTTGTAGAAAAACGACAACACGACTCTAAAGGAACACATTTTCACACCTACAGTATGACGTATGGGTCGTACGTCATTGTTGAAAAGAATCAAAATACCATGACGTACGCTGCGTACGTAATTGTCGGAAATGACCAGAATAGCATGACATACGCTGCATACGTCAAGGAGTTTAGCGACTTCAGTTTAAGAAATGTTAACATAAACAATAAATCGATAAAAACCATTCAGAACAATAAAAACAACCCTCTAACAGTATAGCGATAAACATTATAGGATTCTGATGTCATGTAGTTTTTAATACAGGAAGGAACATGCATAGAGTGGGCTTAATAGCATATGATTCTGAAAAAGCGTATTGCGTCAAGAGTTCTGAACCAATCAGAGAGCGCGTTGCCAAAGGAAAAAAAAGATGGACCCGTTTAATGGACCCCCTAATATTTTAAAAAACAACAAAAGGTTGTATGAAAAGATACGACATAATACCACATGTTTCTGAAAAAGCACATTGCGCCACGAGTTCTCAACCATTCAGAGAGCACCAAGCAAAAAAAAAAAAAAAAAAAAAAAAAAAAACGATGGTACTCTTTATGGACTCCCGTAGTGTTTTAAAAAACAACGAATGGGTTTCTTAAAAGACAAAACAAAAAGAAGCTTATTACCGTCTGAATAGTGTTTTATAAATTTTCATTAGGAATATTTTTATTATAAAAAGCAATATAGATTTCATTTTATGTAAGTTGATACATAGATACTACTTGATGCATTTCAACAACGTTTTCATGGGCGTAACCAGCCTTTTGAACGGAGGGGGGGGGGGGCGGGGTGCCCAGACTTTTTAACCAGAATATGTTGGATACAAACAATATCTTATATAGTAAAACCTGCTAAAACGGAACCCCATTAAACCGACCGAAATTCCGTTTTAGACAGACTTTCCTCTTAGAATTTATAATTGTGTGTTATTTCTTTTGAAAAGGGCTCAAACGCCATTTTTGTTTGCGTGAGGGGATGTGAGAAGGGGTTCAAAACATCAAAACATCAAAACTAAATCTAATGGTAAAGAAAAAGGTATGTAAATCTCCTTGCAGCAGTGAAATAAGACAGTGACTAAGTGTGATCACAAGTGTAAAACATTTTGGCACCCTAACTTCTTACAAAGATTACAAAACGCCTTTAATCTTGCTGGAAACTTTTATAGGCACAGGGGCATTGCATGAGACGTAAACCTAGCATTATCTATGTTAAAGTCTTGTACATGAAATTTTGCCGGATGATAAATCTCAGATGATACATGCTATACACAAGTACATACCCACGAACGTTTTTCAGAATGTGCCTCCATGACTTCTTAGGGATCACCGGGGGAGAAGCAAGAAATTTTGGAGGAAAGTGCATATAAATAATTATTATAATATTATAAATAATTACAATATTCATTAATAATTCATGTTTTTACCTCAGAATGTGTCCAATGTCTTAGGTAAAGCAATACACTAAATTTTGTCAAGATGATAAAAATTATATTATCATGATGCGACTGTAATAATAAAGATAGGTGCTTGTCTGTCTCTGTGTGTGTGCATACGCGCGAGCGCTGAACTCTGAAAAAACAATGCAGCCCTCACAGCCAAGGAATTTGAGAGGAAAGTACCTGTTTGCCTGAAGTCATGCATATCGAAGACAATTTCTGGAATTTTTCAATTAAATTTTTATGCGAATTTTTTCAAATTAGTAAAAAATAATCCGATTTATATATTTTATCCAGTAAATTTTGTCTTATTTTCAATAAAGTTTTTTCGAGAATCTTAGAGCGATTTTTCAATTTGTAACAATTTTTAATGTTATTTTTAGAGGGTTTTTTTGCGTTCCTAAAAGAAAACCGGTTTAAATATTTTACCCAATTAGTTAATTTCATTCCCTGCTGTCCTTTAATCTTTTCCGAATTTTTAATGCGATTTATAACGGAGTTTTTTGCACTTTGAGGCGAGTTTTTGACTTTTTCTGAAACATAAAAAACTCTCCGGTAATTTTTGCAATTGCCGTGATTAAATTCAAATTGAAAGAATGTCAAATCAGTTCTCATAAGAAAGCTCAAAATTTAATTTGGCTCGGAAAAAAAATAACGATAATTCACGATTCGTTTGCTTCGAGACGGAAGTGGTCGTAGCTTGGTCGGGGGCAGGAGCGGCATTTCAGAATTTTCTTGGGGGGGGGGCGCAAACATTTTTTGAGGGATGCTATATAGCTAAGGGTAGGATACAGGGGTCTAACCCCCCCCCCCCCCCGTATGAGAAACGTTTACTGACTTGTGCTTACAATAACAGTAAAAACTGCGAATACGGAAACTCAGAACCAATGAAATATTTCGTTTTAGACAGGTTTCCGTCTTAGAAGGTAAAATTTTAATGTATTGGACATGATTTTTTTTCTTTTTAGAAAGGATTCTATTATAGACAGGTTTCATTTTTACAGGTATCCTCACTGACTGTTAAACCATCCACTCTATAGCATAGCTCTGAAAAGAGATGCATTATAGTAAAACTTGTGAAAACGAAACCTGTCTATAACATATTTCTTTCTAGAATGGGAAAAAATCAAATTTCGTTGAAAAAAATCATAAAATTATACTTGCTAAGACTTTTAGACTTGTAGACTTGCCTGTTTAAAAGCGTTTTTCTAGTCCCTTTCGAAGTTTTATTTACAGGGGAGCCATTTCATGAGTTTCCTGATGAAGGACAAGGAAAATTTTTCTTTGAGGGACAGGGAACGAGGAAAATTGCACAACTTGCAGAACTGCACAAATCACACAGAAAAAAATCCCGCACAATAAAACATGCTCTACGTGGTTTTGTCTCCATAACGTCTTTCACAAGCATGTGATTATTCCACAATATTTTTAATTTTCGTGAGAGTCCGCGATTTTTCTTTCTTTCAAAATCCGCAAAATCAATTCGTCAATGGGTCGCAGAAAAAAATCGCGAATTTTGGAAGTTTTGAAAAAAAAAAGTCTCAAAATGGTCGCTTAAAAAATCGCTAATTTCTTGAAACAACCGTGGAAAATATCGCTAATTTCATCAGAGATCGCGAAAAGAAATACAGATTTCGTCAAATGATTGCACGAAAAAAATCGCGAAAATTTAGTCGAAAAATCGCGCAATAAAATCGAGGAGAAATTCGTCAAATGGTCGCGTAATAAGGTCCAAAATTTTGTCTAACTCTCACGCAATAAAATGACAAATATTATTAGTCGGTGGCAGAAACAAAATCACGGATTTCAATAAATGCAGTGATAAGGAATCGTGAAATTTGTCAAAAAAAATCACGAAAACAATATCGAATTTCGTCAGTTGGTCGCGGAGAAATATTGTGAATTTCGGCAAGTGCTCGCGCGAAAAAATTCCATTTCGTATAACGCTTTCAGAAAAAAAAATATGAATTCCGTGAATCGATCGCGGAAAAAATCGTACACTTCGTCAGATGATCAGAAAAAAATCATGAAATTCGATCATTCATGAGATAATCAGCCAAAGAACGTCATGAATAAGTCACGAAATTTACAAATTTTGTGATCTGCAAGCATAAGAAAATTTTCGTTAATAATTTTCTGCAAGTGAAGGTAAAGCGTTAATTTTTTCGGATTGAGTTTTCCCTATTATGAGATGGTTTAATGTTAATTCGATTTTTCAAAGAAATTCTGAATATTTTTCAGATAAAAAAAACTACATATTTGAACATTAATGAATACTATGTATATATCTTTCTTTTTCTACAGAAAAGGTAAAACTTATAATTAATATTCATAGAAAAAGCCCAAATAAATGCACAAGAATTACTTTCATGTGCATTCATATAATTTAAAACTATTTAAAATACATTAGGAAAACCCAGAACGTTTTCAGTCATCACAAGACCGTCATCAGTGGGGTCTAAATGTTATTATTTTCTTCGGGCTTATTCGAGAATTGGCTAGAAGAAAATCATTGTGATTGTTGTGTCAATGATTTTGACGAGTTTTCCCATGTTCAATTTGCACACAGATGAGAAGCAACTGATAAAAAAAATTCTCACATGTATTTTTAAAATTAACCACAGTACTCATTAAAGATATATGTCTCACTTTGAGGGAGTTCGAATAGTAAGGCTTTAGGATATTTTTTTGATAATTATTAATTTCTATGCATAAGCATTTATTTAATGCATATGTTTTTATTGCAATAAAATCTGATAAGTTATTTTAGAGTTTGAGCAATTTTCTGATATTTGCTTGAGTCTGACTGATGATTAGGGATTCACCGAATATTCGGTATCTATTCGATATTCGATCATATTACCGAATATTCGGTTAGGCCGAATATCAAACTATTTGGTTTGCCGAATACTTAAACCTCTTAAAAATATTTTTTTTAAACGTTACACAACTTCTACTTTTAACTGTCAATTAATAAAGATATTCAGAATCCTTAGAATCTTTAAATAAAAGAGAATGATTGTATATTATTTATTTGTTGTTTTAAAAATGTCACAAAAAAAATAACCATTAATGACATGTCATTTGTTCATGGGAATTAATAAATGTGGAAATGCAAGTTACTGAGCATTTTCTGGTAAATAATCCAATTCTTGCTTTTTCGCAAACAGGGTGTTTCTAAACAAAATGGAAGAAAATTTCAGGGGTAATAATAAGCATCAAAACAGAGAACATTTTGTCCAGTAAATCAGGATCGCAATTAACTTATTCAGTCAGATATACAGTGCATCCCAAGGTCAAACTTTAATTTTCTTTTGTTACTTTAACAATAATGAAGATATTGTAACTATATTGTCAACAAAGTTACTTTAATTAGGATAACATGACGAGAAGTGCTGGAAATAGCAACCATTCATATCTAAACAGCACTGCGCTAGACATTATTTTATTAAGAATGCAGCTAACAATACTTATGCTGTACCACTGGCCAAAATTCAGTCTCTTCCAAGGATATCATCACATTCTATACAAGCAAATTAATATGATGCAAATTTCGCTGAAATATCTTCATTTTTATACAGTTACTAGAAAACCCCGCGGCTTTTCTCGCATAACAGTTGAACTATGCCAAGTGATATTTGCATGACTATTTTTATAAGAAGAACACTTTTTGGAATAATTTAATAATTACAAATTAAGCCACAGTTTGACTAAACTTCATTATAAAAGTGCAATAGACAGAAATGAGATTTTAATTAATAAGAAGAACTAACTAATTCCAAATAAATGATAATTTAGAAAGTATTTTGAGTCTTTTATGCTTATTTCATACGCTCATTTCAGTATTCATTTGAAGTCTTGAATTTTTTAGAAACCATCTTAACACATTTACATCTTAAAATTAACCGTCATGTCAAATTTCAAGCTTCTTGTCTAACACCTCTCTGGAGTTAGTGGCACCAACATAAAATGCCGAAACAGAGTTGAAATAGAATGTCTCGAAAAATGTTGAAACAGAGATTGTCACCATTAATTTGCCAACATTAACCTTGAAATCGGTTGGTATTTCGTAATATTCTATCGAAAACAGAATTTAGATGTTTTTAAAGGCTTTTTTGTTGTTCCTGCCAACCAGGTGGTAGTGACACCGGCGTAAAATATAACCCGTATAGGATCAGGGACTATCACTGTTGATTCGCAATCAATAACTTCTGCAATCGCTTTATTATTTCCTGAGATTCCATAGAAATCGTAATTTAGGACTCTTTTAAAATGATTTTCGCTCCTTCACTTCACTTCATCCCTTTTTAATTTCGAATTTATTTTCGACTGTTCTTAGAGGACATTTATATTTTATAAGTAACTACCGTGCTATATTTAAAGTTTCTAGCCTCTTCACTACCGCAGAAATCGCAATTTAGAAAACTTTTTGCTCCTGCAACACTCTAGGGGTTGTGGCACCGACATAAAATATAGCTTATGTTTGAGCAGGTTTTACCACCATCAATTTGCGACCATTATGTTTGAAATCGGTTTCGTATCGGTTCATGTGCATAAAAATCGTAATTTAGAACGCTTATAGAACAATTTTCGCTCACTTAATCCTTGCATCTTTGAAGTAATTACCATTCCAAATTTAAAATGTTAGACCCCCTCAGTAACACAAAAAACACAGTTTAGTATATTTTTTTTCTCCTGTAACCCCCAGGTGGTAGTGACAACAACGTAAAATATAGTCTATGTTGGAGCGGGGACTACCACCATGAATAGGAAACCATTACTTCTGAAATCGGTTTATATTTCCTGAGATTACGTAGAAATCGCTATTTAGGACGTTCTTAGAATGCTTTTCGATCATTTTCACCCCTTTTAAATTTCAAATTTTTAAGGAACTCTTCTCAGAGAGCATTTGCATCTCATAAGTAATTACCATGCCAAATTTCAAGTTGCTAGCCCCTTCAGTATCACAAAAATCACAATTTAGAACGGTTTTTAAAATGCAACCGCAAAGTGGTAGTGACACCCACATGAAATAGATCCTATATTAGAGCAATTGGATCATCATCAATTTCCAACCACTACTTTTGAAATCGGTTGGGTACTTTCTGAGATTACATAGAAATCGCAATTTAGAACGTTTTTTTAGAACGGTTTTCGTCCATTTTCACCCCTTTTAAATTTCGAATTATTTAGGAAATTTTCTTAGAGATCATTTATATCTTATAAGTAACTACCATTCCAAATTTCATGTTTCTAGGCCCTTCAGTAACACAAAAATCCGATTTTCGAACGTTTTTTTGCTCCTGCACCCACTTTGGAGGGTAAGGGGGGTAATGGCACCGTCATAAAATGTAGCCTATGTTGGAGCAAGCGTTGTCACTATCATTTTGACACCATTATTTTTTAAGTCGGTTTGGTACTTCTTGAGATTGCGTAAAAATCGCCATTTAGAACGTTTTTTAGAACACTTTTTGCGCATTTTCACCCCTTTTAAATTTCAATTTTTTTAAGAAATGTTCTTGGAGATCATTTATATCTAATAAGTAACTACCATGCAAAATTCCATGTATCTGGGCCCTTCAGTAACACAAAAATCGCAATTTCGAGCGTTTGTTTGCTCCTGCACTCCTTTTAGGGGTAGTGGCACCGACATAAAATGTAGCCTATGTTGGAGCAAGGACTGTCACCATCATTTTAACACCATTATTTTTTAAATCGGTTTGGTACTTCTTGAGATTGCGTAAAAATCGCCATTTAGAACGTTTTTAGAACGCTTTTTGCGCATTTTCACCACTTTTTAATTTCGAATTTTTTAAGAAATATTCTTAGAGATCATTTATATCTAATAAGTAACTACCATGCTAAATTCCATGTATCTGGGTCCTTCAGTAACACAAAAATCGCAAATTCGAACATTCTTTTGCTCCTGCACCCTTTTAGGGGTTGTGGCATCGACAGAAAATGTAGCCTATGTTGGAGCAAGGGTTATCACTATCATTTTGACACCATTATTTTTGAAATCGGTTTGGTACTTCCTGAAATTGCGTAAAAATCGCCCTTTAGAACGTTTTTTAGAACGCTTTTCGCGCATTTTTACCCCTTTTTAATTTCTATTTTTTTAAGAAATGTCCTTATAGATCCTTAGTATCTTATAAGTAACTACCATTCCAAATTTCATGTTTCTAGGCCCTTCAGTAACACAAAAATCGCATTTTTAGAACGTTTTTTGCTCCTGCACCCCTTTTTGGCCAGTGGCACGGACATAAGATATAGCCTATGTTCTAAGTTGGACTAACACCATCATTTTGATACCATAACTTTTGGAATCGGTTCGGTAGTTCAAGAGCTTACCTCCTACAAATAAACAATTGTTACCTCTTTATAATATTAGTATTGATTGATAAACGAAAATTCTGCTACGGCTTCTACACCTTTCATTTTTGATGAAAGAAGTAGAATGATATGTTGTTTCTTGTTCAATATGAGAGAATTCTTTTCATTTGCTTGAATTAATTGAAGTCATGGAATTTAAATTTTATTATTTAAAAAAATTTTAAACCATCCTCTTCTCAAATAATAACTCAAAACATACTTTTTTAGCACAAAATTTACTTATAAAAATAGTGTTGTTTGTCAAAGTGGAAGTAGCTAAATATTGCAAAAAATTGTTTAAAATTTAACTTTTTAATGTTAAACACTGAGATATAAAAGTATTTGGCCAGTCGAATATTTGGTATTCGGCCGAATAGATACTATTCGGCTGGCCTAATATTCGGTATTCAGCATAACAGTTACTATTCGGCTGGCCGAATATTCGGTATTCGGCCGAATAGATACTATTCGGCTGGCCTGATATTCGGTATTCAGCCTAACAGTTACTATTCGACTGGCCGAATATTCGGTATTCGGTTTACCTGCAGGCCAAATATTCGGCATCCGGTATTCAGCCAAAATCATTATTCGGTGCATCCCTACATTTGATGGTTGATAAATTTTCTGAAATATCAAATTCCTTGGGGGGGGCTGTTGCCCCCCCAGCCCCCCTTAAATGGCGCCCCTGGTCGGGGGTACGTTGCCAAATGCAGTCCCCCATCCAATCCTAGATTTCTTTAATTCTATGTTCGTTTAAAAAAAAAGCAACCAGCGAAAGTCCAATAGTAATGAAGTTTTCTTTGAGGGGCAGAGTTTGAAATAACGTGCAGGATTGCGTGATTTGTGCACAGAAAAGGAAAGATCCGTATAATAAAAAATGCTGTGCAGTATTTCCGCCCTTAAAATTCTTTCACAGATCTGTGATTCTTCAGTGAGTATTTTAAAAAAATTTTTAAAGTCCGTGATTTTTATTTCTTTTGTGGATCTTCTTAAAATCAATTCGTGAATTGATCCCGGAAAAATTTAAGAATTTCTTCAAACGAGCGTGAAAAATATCGTGAATTTCGATAAAAGAGTGCAGAAAGAAATCGCGAATTTCGTCAAAGATTGCGCAAAAAAAAAAAAAAAAAAAAAAATCAAGAATTTCGATAAATGATTGACGAGAAAATTTGCAAGTTTAATCAAAAAGTCGCGGAAAAGAGCAGAGGATTTTGTTAATTGGTACGAAAAGATATCGAGAATTTTCTCGATCGGTACCGCAAAACTATCGCGAATTTCGACAAATGATCCCTGCAAAAAAATCAATTTCGTGAATAGGTCGCCAAAAAGAAAAAAAATCGTCAAAGGATCTCGGTGAAAAAGAGAATTTCGTCGAAGGATCGCAGAAAGAAAATGCGAATTTCGTCAAAAGATCACGGAAAGGAAAAGCGAATTTTGTCAAAAGATCGTGTAAAGAAAACACGAATTTCATCGAAGGATCGTGCTAAAGACATCCCAATTTCGTCAAAATATCGCGGTAAAAAATGAGAATTTCATCAAAGGATCGCGGTAAAAAATAAGAATTTTGTCAAAGGTTAGTGTTGAAAAGTGCGGATTTCGACAAAAAATCGCGCGACGTGAATTTCGTCAAATGAGTTTGGGAAAAATTGTAAATATCATGTAATGATCGCAGAATAAATTCACGAATTTCATCAAAATTTAAAGCACTGGGCTAAAACATTGAAACCGGGTCCTTTTCCTAGTTTCAAAAGAACTCCGCGAAACGAGAAGAAACTCCAAAAATCGCATTAAAAATTTCAGAGGAAAAAAATACTGTATTGACTGGAAAGACTGCAACCATATTCCTTTTACAAATGTCAAAATATGGTCGCGAAACACAAAATTCAACCAACCAACCAACTTCAGATTAATTTTAATTTTCTGTGTTATTTCTCATTTTCAAAGGAGGCAGGGTCTGTGCACCCCCACCTTTTCCCCGGCTAATCGCATTTTACAATTACTGTTTCACATCTGCATTCCCCTTCAAAATTTTTTGCTTCATTCTAGACTTTAGACTGCGAAATCAAAGAGACAAATAATTTCTGTTTCTATCCTCGTCAAGAACTTGCGTTAATTTCTCATGAAATTGCAGAAATATGCAATAGAAAGAACGGTGTTAAAAAAATCTCCCACAAAAAAAAAAAAAAAAAAAAAAAAAAAAAAAAAAAATAGACCTGAAAGTGGGATTATAAAATCTGCTTTTTGTCTTACTATACGACTAATATTCTTGTCTCGACTACTACTTCTTGTAAATATTCTAGTTTTAAAAAAGATAAAGAACATAATTTTTAAAAAAAGAACGTGGAATTTTTTTTTTTTTTTTTTTTTTAACCACAGTTCAAGACTTAGGCTGTTAGTTATCTGAACTAAACTAATTTGCTAAACTAATTGAATTCTGCTTTCACTTCTTTTTTTTTTGTAGACTTCGATTTTTTTAAATAATTGTGCTCGAGTCTGCGCAAGCGGGGGGGGGGGGGGGGGGGGCTTGGTTACGCCTATGGTTTTACATGTTTTCAAAATGTGGATTAAATTTTCACTTTCGCAAAGTATCTATACATTTTCGCTAGTATGTAATACACCTATAATGCCTTTAAAAGTAGAGAAATAATCTTCTGAATTATATAAAGAAGAAGAACGAAAAGAGAGAAAACGCATAAACTGATATAAATTTTGCGAAAACAAAAATATTTTTTTTTAATTCGAATTATTTCAGCATTTTTAACTTCACTTTTCTCAGACTAAAGATCTACTTCTATCATTATAGCACAGACGCAAGATTGCGTCGACTGAAGACGACTGAATTACTATATACACAGCAAGAGTTCTTATTTATTTTTTTTTTTTTACTTTTTTATACTATTTTAATACGATAATCCTTTTTGTAGATTTGTATTGCAGATGTTTAAGAATTCTCCCATAAAGGTTTTTCATTTGAAATAGCGGTAGTAAGGGTGGACAAATTTAGAAATGCTGCCAGCCGTGTATACATAAACAACACAAGCAATATGCATGGATTTATAAAAATTGCGTAAGCAAAAAGTAAATAAAAACTTTAATTATTAGGACTGTTTTTAATTCGATATCCCCTCAATTAAGATCTTATAGTCTATATTCTTACTGTATAGAATCAAGTTATAAAACATTAACTGATTTTAAAAAGCAGGAATAAATTTCTGAGGTATGTATATATAAAAAATACACGAAATAGTTAATTTTTCGCACATGCACAAAACTTCATTTAACTTATTTTATTTTAAAATGTTTGATTTAATTTTCCGGGAGCAAAAACATGTAACCTCTATTCTGCTTGCACAATATATAGAAAAAATCCTCTTGTTCTTTAAAAACAGAAACAATCTTCAGAAAAGGTATCTATCAATTTCTAAAAGCTCGCTTCTGATAAAAGCTTACGTTCAAAATATGTTACAATTGTTACATCATTCTATAATAACTCGTCGAAACTAAAATGCGAGATAAAACTTACAATTTTTATCTCCAAAAACACCGTAAAAATAAATGAGGTTTTTCTTTTTGGAAATATGTTCCAATTCCTATTTCAAAATGGTTAAGCAACATGCAATTTAATAAAAGTTATGTTGCGAGTTCTGCAAATATCCTGGACATTGTTTCTCGTCTATTGAAGACCCTATATTACAACACAAGAAGACAACGAAATATCTATTGAAACAAATGTTTCAAAAGATATTTCGTTGAAACATTTTTTTTTTTTTTTACTCCTGAAATTTTATTTACAGATCACATATAATTTCGTTGGAAAGGATGTGTTTAAGTTTATTTATGCAACCATTTTACAAAATATACACAAGAAAGCCTGTTATTTCAAAGTAAATAAGCATTTTTAATTTGAAATATTGCGGTCTTAGAATTTTATTTTTATTATAATGCAAGGAGCGTACAGTTTTACTGCAATTTTTGAACAGAATTTTTTGCTTTATTTAACTTCAGAAAAATATTGCGAATTCTGCAATTTAACGCGGTGACTACGATTTTTGCTATTTAAATATTAAATAGAACTTTTCTAATGTCAAAAAGTGATGCCACACTCTTTGTAAATTTCAAGGAGTGTCCGCATCTTGTTATGCCGTACCAAAATTGTCAGATATGGTTTTACTGGATGTAATTTTTTTGTTAATTTAATAATATTAGTTTTTTTCTACTTTTGTTTTAAATCAAATAAGCTGATTATTTTTGGTCGCTTATCTTATAGCAGATCAATACTTAAGGACCTAATTTTGTGCAAATATTGTATTCATCGTAAATGCTTCCATTAAAATACCAGCATTTGTTAAATATTACTTTATATTGGAAATATCTGCAATGAAATATCTGTAAACAGGAATGTTCGAATAACATTGGAAATATTTGCAATGAAATATGCGTAAACAGGAATGTTCGAATAACATTGGAAATATTTGCAATGAAATATGCGTAAACAGGAATGTTCGAATAACATTGGTAATATTTGCAATGAAATGCCAATACTAACACAGGAATATTGGCTTTATGTTGGAAATATTTGCAATGAAATGCCACTAACACAGGAATGTTCGCTTTACAATATGCGGCTTTATTTGCAATGAAATGGCACTAACACAGGAATATTGGCGTTACAATACTAATATTGTCAATGAAATCTCACTAAGTACAAGAATATTGGTTTTTCATTGGAAATATTTGCAATTAAATGCCACTAACATAGAAATGTTGGCTTTACATTGGAAATATTTGCAACGAAATGACAGTAACTCAGTAATTTTGGCTTTACATTGGAAATATTTGCAAAGAAATGCCACACACACAGCAATATTAGCTTTACATTTGAAATATTTGCAATGAAATTCCACTACAGGAATATTGGCTTTACATTTGAAATATTTGCAATGAAATGACACTAAACAGGAATATTGGCTTTATATTGAAAATAGTTGCAATAAAATGCCACTAACACAGGAATGTTGGCTTTATATTGGAAATATTTGCAATGAAATGCCACTATGACAGGAATATTGGATTACATTGGAAATAATTGTAAATAAATGCAACTAATACAGGCTTTACATTGGAAGTACTGACAATCAATGCTGTAGTCGTAACGATGATTTTCATATGACCAATTATAGTCTTTAAATTGAGGTTCGACGGTAATAAAATTAGGAATTCTTATTTCAAGTATGTCCCCTTCGCCTTGAATCTTTGGTGCCTTTATTACCCTGGCGCCTGTGTCCGCCTCACAAATGCAACAATAGACCGGCACGGCGTGCCTCTGAGAACTCAAGCGTGAAATTATATTTGATATAATGCCTTTATTACTTACATCAACAATTCATCAACTCAAGCGAATTCATAACCACAATCGTGAAATTCCATTCTTGACATATTGTCTCACGTATGTGTTAATTAGCACATTGATTTTGTACATCCACAAGCACTGAATTAGTAATGATATGATATTTCACGTCACCACGTCATTGAATCTTTAATGAAAGGAAGCTTCTCTTGAGATGTAACTTGAGATTTCGTAATATAGGTTAATCCTACAATTTTATAAAAACTACGGGATCCAACCCGGGCTTCCCGGATTACAGAATGTTTGTAGAAACTAGGGGATTTTTTTTTCCTTTCGAAAACTAATAGTTTTTTTTTACATATAATTTATATTTTTAGATTGCCCTCTAACACCAAAAAGCATTTTTCTTTTTTCCTTTGTCCAGTTGAAGTAGATGTCTTTTACTGTTTTTTGTAATTGTTGAAGAATTTTTAGTATTAAATAGTTTGTATTGTCATAATTGTTTAATGCTTTTAAACTTGATAGGCTATCCGTTATGATTAAGTATTGAGAATGTTTGTCCGACTCTATCCACTCTAATGCTAAAGAGATCGCGAAGAGTTCTGACTGGAAGATGGAGTTATCCTGGGACAGTTTCGCTCTCCAAGTATAGATTTGCTCGTTTTTTTTCGTACACACAAAATGCCGAGGCTGTGCCTTCGGACATTTTGGAACCGTCCGTGCATATTGTAATTTTGCCTATATAGTCGTTTATTTCACAAATTTGTATTTCACTTGTTAGTGGTGATGTTTTGTATTTTGAGCATTTTGTATAGTATAGTGGAGCAAAAGCCTTTTCTGTTGACTTGCCGAGACGAATTGCCCCCGAATACTCCGCCTCCGCCTCCAGCTGCAAATCCAGTGGGGGGAGACCTGTGAGGACCCGCAGGGCATTTGTTGACGTATTGCGATATGCTCTCGTTATCAGCAACAAAGCTTTCCTTTGTGCCGAGAGCAAATGTCGACGACCGTGATATTGCGCCATACGCGGAAACCAGACAGCGCACGCGTAGGCCAGTTTCCTTTGTAAGATCGCCGAGTACCAAATCTTAAAAAATTCCGTAAGGAGTCGACCTGAGATTGATGAAAATTTATAAAGATTTTGAGTTATTTTTCCGATTTCTACTTTTTGTGCCCCATGTGGGAGAAATGATAATTGTTTATCTAATATTACCCCCAGGTATTTTAGTGTTGTTTCTGATTTTATTGATTTATCTTGAAGTTTAAATATGGGGCCCCGCTTAAGGTGTTTGGGTTTGCCAAAAGTTAATGGATAATAATAATTATACAAACAAGGCTAACATAAATATTATTATTCTATTTTTAAAAAAGCCAGAAGTATTTACAAAGACCTGTTTTAATTATTATTCTTTCACGCCATTATATAAATTTTCAAACGAGATGACATGTTTAACTATGAAAAAAAAATCTTTTCAAATTTTAAAATATTCATACTATTTTGATATCATAATTAAAATACAGGTTACCCATCTATATTTAATTACGACGAAAAGTATATAAAAAACAACTTTTTCTCCCATATATGAGAAAAATTAGACGCAAGAAGATAAAAATATTCGTTAACATTTTAAGGCTTTAGGAGTAAAAAAAAGGAACGCTTCAAGAATAAATATATTCCTTGTCACTAAAGTCATCATGTATTCAAATAAAATATGCAAAATTTAAAATTTATGGTGAAAACGATCATGCATATTAATTATTTGCTGGTTTTCTTTTGATAGATAATATGCATTTCCTAATTATTGCTTAAAGAAAATATTTATTATGATAAAAAAAATATTAATGAACCTTCTTTTATTACATTTTTTCTTACATCACTTTTTTCCCTTAGACAGCGAGTAAAAATAAAGTAGGCTTTATTCGCCATTCCTGGAGAAAAAAATCGACTTCTATATATTTTTTTAATCTCTAGTTATTTAATATGCCTGCTACCTGCTTTTATTAATTACGTAAGTTTGTTTTAGCTCAACTCAAGTTTACTAATATATTTTTTATGCTCAGTTATTTTATTATCACCTGCTTTTATTAATTACTTAAATTTTTATATAAAGAATTTTTGGTATATCACAAAAAAAACAAATAACACCCTTTAAATATATGGCTTAAAACTACATGTACACACGTACACAACTGTATTCATTAAAAAGACAATGAATTTTTTAAATAAAAGTATTTTATTTTTTAAAACTACATGAAGAATATATGTCTATAATTATATTAATTAAAAGCTAATTAATTTTTTAAATAAAAGTATTTTACTTTTTAAAAACTACTTGAAAAACACTTACGAATAAAGCTAAGTAAGCTTTATTCGTCACAGTTCCAGAAAAAGAAAAGGATCAACTTCTGTATATTTTTATCTGAAATTATTTCATTATCACCTGCTTTTATTTATTACTTAAGTTTTTATATAAACTATTTTTCGTATACTACAAAATAAAAATCAAACAACCTTAAAATACAGCTTGAAACGATATTATACATAATAATTTAAAAAAATAATAGATTTTTTAAATGTTTTACTTTTTAAAAAGTACATGGCTGAAATTTGAGTTAAAATTACTAGAAGCACGTTCATGCCTTTCTTTTAAAAATTTTGTACAAAAACTCTTGAAACAGCTAATTATCATACTCCATCTTTACCCTGATTAATTTTCATTTAATGAAGAATACTAGGCGCCCTGCACAAGAAAATTAAGTATTAAATTACACAGTTTTAAACGATTTAGGTTATTTTTGGAAAAAAAAGTATGTATAATCGGAAATATGTGTAACTAAATAGGATTACAAATCTCACGGTCCTGTGCTATTTCTTTAAATTAGATCATTCCAAAATTGATACCGTCTTCAAATAAGACAAAGCTTTAAGCTGAAATGAATGGATCATTGCAATTTATATTGTGTGTAATACTTGAAAACTGCCTTACTGCCAATTTTTTAACTATTAGTATTTTAAGTTACTTTAAAATTTTTGTTATATACAGTAGCGCTCAAAAGTATTTTGACAAAGACAATAATTGACTTAATTAAAAACAATAATAAAATACAAAAATCAATAATTTATTTTATTTAATCATATGCAATGTTTTACAGAATTTTAGTAAATTAACTGCAATTTCATGGAAAATAACGCGAAACCCAAGAAAAATCAGAAAAATGATAAATCAAAAGTATTTTGACATAAAAATAAAAAATTGATTTTGACACAACAATTATCAAATATAGTAATGAGTCATTCAATATTTAGTAGCATATCTTCTAGCCTTTATGACAGCCTCACAACACGTGGGCATTGAGTCGACTAATTCTTGTATTCGATGTAAAAGAATTCGATCCCACTCATTTTTAATTGTCCCAATTATTTTTCATAATAAAGCAGTCTTATTTGGATAATTTTGGCATCTCTCTGTACGGTCTAACTCCTCCCACAGATGCTCTATGGGGTTCAAATCCGGACTTTCGATATGCCATTCTAGAACTTTCACTTTTCGGCGTTTCATAAAATTATTTTCCTGTTTGGATTTGTGTTTTTAGTCATTATGTTGCTGAAAATACCACTGATCAGGCATGTTATGTTTAGCGTACAGTAGCATATGAGTCTTTAATGTATCAGTATACATGAATCGATCCATATTCCCATGAATTCGAACTAAGGGTCCAACTCCACTGATGGAAAAACAACTCCAAGCCACCACATTGCTACCTTCATGTTTGAGGGTGGATATTTGGTATCGAACATCATATATTTTGTTTTTGGGGCGTCGGATGTAATTTATTCCATCAGATAACCCTAAATTAATCTTCCATTCGTCGCTCCACAAAACATTATACCATTCTACACTTCTCCACGATTTAGGCCGTTTTGCAAATGCAACTCTAGCCTTCCTATTATTAGTAGATAACAAACGCTTTTTTTGCTGGTCTTCTGCCATGTAAGCCATAGAGTTTTAGGCGTCATTTGACAGTTGAAACGTGTATGTCTATGCCGTAATTTTCTTTCAATTCATTTTTTATTATTACTGCGTACTTACGACAATCACATGTAGATATCATTTTTATAATACAGTCAACATTGGAAGTTGTTTTTTTTTTTAGGATTGCCACTTCGAGGCTTATTTTTGATGTATTTCTATTTATTAAAAACTTTATTCCATATAATAACAGGTTGGCTCCGCTTGCAGTCTACCTCTCTTAATTGCATTTACAGCGGCTTTTCTAGAACCACTGGAATATTCTTTATGGTTTGGCAATTAAAAATAACCACAATAAGTCAATATAAACACTAATTGAAGCTATAGCGCCACTGACGCCTTCAACAACTAAATGCAAACTAATTCTCAAAATACTTTTGATCTAAGGAGGAGTCATATTTCTTCGGTGGCGCCGAGTGTAAACAAACAAGTTGAAACTTGATACATTTCAATAACAGCAATCATAGTATTCTCAATTATAGGGAATATAGTTTCTTTTATATGTTTATATTAAAGGAAATAAGAGAAAATATAAGATTGTCAAAATACTTTTGAGCGGTACTGTATAATCGGAAATATGTATAATTAAATAGGGTTAAAATTTTTACGCTCATGTGTTATTTCTTTAAATTAGATCATTTTTAAATCGATACCGTCTTTAAATAGGAGAAAGCTTTATGCTGAAATGAATGTATCATTGTAATTTATATTGTGTGTAACACTTGAAAACTGCCTTACTATTAGTATTTTAAGTTATTTTTAAAATTTTGTTACATATAATCAGAAATATGGATAACTAAATAGGGTTAAAAAAAATTTATGTCATGTGCTATTTCTTTAAATTAGATCAAATTTCGCATTGGTAATCTTGAAAGTTAATTTTCCCGCCAAATCACGTTAATATTTCATCAAATATCGACAAATCTGGAAACTATTACCAGCTTTGCGACTTCGTTTACAACCTACTGTTCAACAACTTAATGACTGTTTGAACCTTCATTCTCACTGAAATCCATTGATCCATAGTGACCCACAAAATTATCCACTAATTGAATTTTCTCGAACATGTGACCTAGACAAATGATCTCATCGCACCGAAAACAATGGGATACAAAATTTAGTCCAAATCGTTAGAGCCGTTTTTAAGATAAATTTTGCACAGACACGCGCACACAAGATTTGGTCTTATTATAATAATATACGATATGTACAGTTCGCTGGAAGTCGTTTTTAATACAAACTCATATAAGGTTACCATGCAAGAGAAGATTTTTAATTATATTGGAGCAATATAATATAAATTTAAAACAATGTTAAAAACGCCAGAATATCTAAACTTTAAGCAGATTAGTTTCGATAGCATTCAGCGTACCGTCCTCACTCAGTACCGTCAGCACTGAGGACGGTACGCGGGATGCTACCGAAACTAGCCTGCTTAAAGTTTAGATATTCCGGCGTTTTTAACGTTGTTTTAAATTTATAAGAGAAGATTTTATTAACTTTTTCGCGAAAAGTGTCCATTACAGGATTTCAATCTTTTTTCACCTTGAATATTTCATTATTTACGTCAGTTTTAAAGCAGTTTGTGCTTTTTCCCATGACAGTTCATTTTAAACTAAACAACACACTTAAAAAAGAAAGCAAAAAAAAACCCTTTTTTCATTTTAAGGTCTATAAACTGCGTCGACATAATAATTAAATTCCAGGTCTTCCATTAATATTTAATTACTACGAAAACTGTATTTTCTCTTTGGTGTCTTCTAGAATATTTTTAAATACATTTCTCTAGAAGTTTTTTTTTCTAAATAGAGGGAAAATCAGGAAGCAATAAAATAAATACTTCAAAATATTTTCAGATTTTAGAATGCATGCTTCGTCAATTTAAAGCAAACACGAGTAAAATAAAACATGCAAAATTGAAATTTTAATGGGAAATAATTTTTATATTAATTATTTACTTTTTTCTTTTCTCAGATGTTTTTATACTTATTACTTATTACTCAAGGTAAAAATATTTTATAGTGTGAAGATATTAATTAACCACCTTTTTGTTAATTACAGGCATATTTTAAGATTTCTCTGCTGCTGTGAAAAGATTCCAAAATAGCTTTAAAAAAAACTTGAAGCACTTCCTATATTATATAAAGCCTTGGTAATTGATAAAACTAAAGAATTTTATAAGTAAGACCGCTTTATTTTTAAAAGAAAATAATGTCTAAAATTTCAAAAGAAATTATCCTGAAGCATGTTCATGCCTCTTTTTACAAAAACATTGTAGAAAAATGGTTTTGATATATTTTTTTTTTTTTGGGGGGGGGGGGATAATTATTTTTTCATGAAAATACAGTGTCATGAAAAATCGAAGAGTGTGGAAAATATGATTACAAATATCTCAACGACTAATTATCCGATCGACTTCATTATCTATGCAAAATTTATGTTTTTGTAGTGTCTTCTGCATTCACTTTTTAAAATAAACAATTTCTTAAATTTTTATGCAGCTTTTATCAGAACGAATATTCCGACAGTCCGAAAAAAATAGTTTCGGATAATCGAGGTTACTGAAATTGAATAGGCTTCTGCTCATTATTACATACCGTCAAAAAAAAATCTATTTTTAAAAAGATTACAAGACTTACCCTATACTACGTATGATGGGTAAGTAAAAGTCAAAATATATGAAAAAATTTATTTTGCTGAAGACGAAATTGCTTTAAATTTTGAAAATAAAGCATTAAATATAAATAGAAGCGTAGAGAGGACGGGTAGGCTAGAATACACTGTGATTCTTATTACTGCTGAATATTAGAGCTGGGGCTATGTGTTTTCTTGGAAATAAAGTTCTGCTTATGGGGGATATATAATCAAAGATAAAAGGAAGAAAATATATTTATTTAAATAGAGTAACATTGTTTTAGGATGGAATGCTATTACTTCCTATCATTTAAAAATCATTATTTCTCTCAGATGTTTTTTTTTACAATTCTTACTAGAATTAAACATTCTAACAAAATTTTATATTCTTTATATTTAATTATTGCAAAAGCCTTAAGGTTATGCCTACATTAAAATGGCCGTTTTGGTGAAAATTTCAAGTGTTATTCATATTCTTGCATTCCTGATATTCCTTCTTCTTTGCATTCATTTCGTAATTTTTTCCTCTTGCGAAATATTGCTCCTCCACTTTTTGAAACTAAATTTTTCCACTTTTGTTTTATTCAACTATTTTATAATATTTACGGTATTATAATATTTAACTATGAAGTAATAACTCAAATGCCAGAAGTGGGCGTAAGAAGACCAGGAGAAATGTAAAAGTTTCTATGTATGATTTTCTTACTTTTTCTTTACGTAAACACTTTAATAATTTTTAATTTACACTTCTATATTAATATTTTAGATAAGGAACAATATAAATAAGAAATCTTTAAGTGTGATTTTTGGAAAATCTATTTCTTCGTTATTTTCTTGTTCGATAAACTCCATTACATAAAATTTCTCAAACATATTTCAGTGTAATTTTTTTAGGATGCTTTCCATATTACTCACTATGCTCTGAACTGGAATCTAAGTTCTGCGTGATAATGTAACTATTTTACAGGTACTCGAATATTTTTTAAAAAAATGGTATTTTTTTATTTAAAAAAATATGTATTTTTTTATTTTAAAAAAATATGCATTTTTGACATCTTTTGAAATGTTTCTATCAATTTTGAGGATATTGTAAAACTTCTAGTTAAGTACACGGGTAAATGTAATAGTAGTATGTAGTACAAAGGAAACTGAAATATATCCAGTTGAATTAAGGGTACGCTGTCTGACTTAAAAACGTGAAATTTTGCTTAAAAAATGGCAAAAAAAAATTAAAAATTTATGAAGATATTGTTAGGATATTATTTTTTTCATAATTCTGTATTACAATTGAACTAAAAATATTCAGTATTGTATATTTTTAAAAAAGCGCTTACCTTAAACTTTATTTGCGGAAAAAAATGGAACTAACAAATAAAATAATACTTATTTTATTATATTGAAATTTTAAAAATATTTTCAAAAATGATTAAATTCACTGTTTAAAAAGTCACACAGAGACTGTAATAAAATATTCAGATTTTAAATTTCTTGCCGCAGAAACTGTATTAAGTATATATTTTTTTCTCATAATGGTAGTTAATTTGCATTTCTTAATTATTTTATGAGAGGAAAAATATTTTCTACGATTAAAAATATTAATTAGGCTTTAAAAAAATTCTACTAGAATTAGCCGTCTTAACTAATTTAAATGAACTTATATTTAATTACTTAAAAAGTCTTAAGCTTTATTTGTGTAAAGAAAAAATAGGAAAAATAAATAATATTGAATTTATTAGTTTGGAATTTAAAATAATCTTTGAAGAATGTTTAAATTCACTTCTATTAAAATTACACAGGGACTGTAATAAAATATTCAAATCCTAAATTTATTTGTAAATAATCTATATTAAGTTTTTTTTTCTGGTAATGGTAGTTAATTTGCATTTCTTAATTACTTCAGCAGAGGAGAAGTATTTTCTCCAATAAAAAATATTAATTAAGCTTTTTTTAAAGTTTTTACTAGATTAGACATTATAACTAAATTTAGATACATTTATATTTAATTACTGCAAAATCTTGAACTTTTACTTCTGGAAAAACATAATAGCAATAACTAATTAAATAATACTTATTTTATTATCTTAAAATTTTTAAAAAATCTTTCAATGACGATTAAATGCACTGTTATGAACGTTACACAAAAACTGTAATAAAATATTCAAATCTTAAATTTATTGTCAAAGAAACTGTATTAAGTAAAAAAAAAAAATCTGATAGTGGTAGTTATTTGCATTTCTCAATTACTTTATGACAGAAAATACTTTATACGATAAAAAATATTAATTAAGCTTCTTTTCTTAATTACTGGCGATTTTTTATACGAAGAACCTTTTATGCAATTAAAAAAATCGTTTCCAAGTACATCTTAAAATCCTTTCCAAAATATTCAAATTTATATTCATTAAAGAAATTTTCTGTGAAAACTAATTTAACAATATTTTTTTTTAATTACGTTCAGTTAAAAAAATTTTGAAGCACATTCATGCCTCCCTTTCAGATATTTGTGTAAAATGCTCTTGAAACATGTAATTCTCTTTTTTATTCAACTATTACAATGACTAGCGTGCACGACAAAATGAGTTGGAAACAAAGCTAAACTTTAAATGACCTATATTTTGCTTTTATGTGAGGGGTGGGGGAATAAAATATAAATAATTAAAGAAAAATGGAAGAAAACATAATTAATTTTTAAAAAATCTTAAGTGCAATTATTAAACATCGTTCAAAAATCATTACTTCAAAAATTATTTTTTTTAAAGCTTTTCCATGAAAATAACAGAAAAATATAAAACAATAAAATAAATAACCCTTAAGAGTTTATTATCTTAAGGTTTAAAGAAAGATTAGCTTAAAAAATTAATAAATTCACAAAAGTCGTTTAGTGTGACAAAACATGCGAATCTTAAATTTATAGTGAAGAATTTTTTTTTTTAATTATGATATGTAATTTGCAAACCTTGTTTGTTTTAAAGGGTAAAATATTTACTATGGTAAAAAATGTTAATGAATCTTCTTTTATTAATTACTGGCGTTTTTTATGCAAATAATCTTTCATATCATAAAAAAATAATAAACAGCTTTAATTTTCCCTTTTTCATAAATATGTAAGGCTATGTTGATTAATTACAAAAAAAGCATTTTTCTCTTAAAACTGTTTTACTGTTTAAAAAATATTAAATCAGTTTAAACTTCCTTTTAAAGCACGTTCATGCCTTTCTTTTAAAAGTATACAAAAATGCTGTTCAAACGTCTAATTATCTTCTTCGAATCCCTTTTTCTTATTATTATATTTTCTAATAGTTTAATAAGCAAAATGTATGAGAGCCGAAAAATGGAAATATACGAGTTTAAAATATACATATTGTGTGTTTATGGGGCAAATAAATCATGGATAATAAAAGATAAACGAAATAAATATATAACCATTTAAAGGTACGCTTGACATTGCAAATTATTTTTCCATTATTTATGTTTTTCCAAGAAAACATTCTTCAACGTATATGACAATATATTATTTTTACTTAAAAAAAAATAATAACAAATTAATTGCAAAAAACGATTTTCGTATTTTTTATCAATTTTTACTCATTCCAAAGATTATTGACACTTAATTCAACGGAAACTAGTCGGATGTGGCAATCCCAAATCTTTCTTCCATCTCATACATGTTAATTTTTCTTGGAAAATGCAGCATTGCAGCACCACCGGTTAATGGATTTACACCAAACTCTAATCAGAAACAACTTATGTTAATTTTTAACTCAATCTGAAGTTTGAGGAAAATCTGTGCATTAGTTTTGGGGGTATTGCTATTGCGGAAATTGTAAAAAAATGCAGCATAGTAGCGACACCTGTTGGGCAATTTACACCAAGCAGTTATCAGCACCAATTTATATCAGGGAATAATCTAAAGTTTTATTAAATTCAGTCGTTAGTTTTTGCGATAGAGCGCTCACAAAATTTGTGACAGAGTTTAGACTAACAGACATACAGACTCACAGACAGACATTTTTTTAAAATATGTTTTCGGGATCCCTGATCCCTAAAACGTGTAAATCCATCGAAAACCGGAATTCGAAAATTTTACGAATCCAATACTTTCTTCTTGCAAAGATAGAAAACAGTAAAAATTATAGTGGCAACACTCAACTTTTCGAACATATCTAGAAAAATATACATATAAATTTCTGACAATGAAATCTTTTTTATTTGAAAGCTGTTTTTTCCATTTTGAGACGTTACCTCTGCGCTACTGATAAATTACATCATCGCAATATTTATCACTTATAATCTGTCCCATTTCCTGGGTGTTTTTCCCTATAGAATCGGTAGCAAAATGGTTTGAAGATAGATTAAAAATGAAGGAAATATCCAATTCAGAGGCCGATTTTTATGAAAATCTATACAGTTGTTGGGACAATGGTCTGTGACATATTCGCCTAATGGGAGCTCAATCGCAAGTACCGATTCGGTGGTCACCTACACACACATACACACACATCCTGATTACAATATTTTCCTTACACTATATTTTGAGAAAGTAAAATCAGAGAATATTAATGAAAATCTTTGACGTTGTAAGTAAGCAAATATGAAAGTATATTTAATATATGCATTTAAACCCTCTCTACGATAACAAGGGTTCCAAAATTAAGAAAACAAGTGAAAATTCAATAGCTTAAAAGTATAGGCAGTAGCACGTTGCGTTTTTCATAGAAATGCAATGAAAGATAGGGGGTTTTAAGAAACAAAATAATTTATTGCCAGAACAACTAAAGTTACACTTGTCTGTGTCAACGAGCGCTAGGGTGGCTCTATATCAAAGTGGCTGCATATGGGATATAAAATTTGATTGGTTGAGACGATTTTGGACAAAAACGAATCACCAAGCATATTGGTGAGCCTGCCGTTATCGCCAATCTAAAGATGGTCAGTGTGTCTTATCCGTCTAATTTAACTTGTTCACCTTCTGACAAGTTCGGCTGTTCTGGAATGGAACTGACAACTTCTGACAAGTTCTGGAATGGGAGGCTTGCCAAATTTTGGACAAAGACTTCAGTCTGATCGCTGCGCTCCGTGCGTATGTCACCGCTCTCATACAGAGTTGCGGCAGGTATTTGATGACAAAATAACGCCTTCTTTCAAACCTAAATAGACACTAGAGGTGGAGCCTTTTTTACATTCTTAACGTTCTGTACAGGTGACCATATACACAATGGATGGCATCGGGCACTCAAACCACCGTCAGCCGCAATAACAGCCTCTATATGCCGTCGAAACCAACTGCAGGAAATAATCAGGTGTATATTGGAAACATTTGCCACTGAATACAAACGGCTGCCCTTAGCTCCGCAACAGTGTTGTGTGGATGCCTATTGGAGTCCCTCCTAACCACGCCATATACGAAAGAGCCCTTCGGGTTAATATCCAGGAAGCTGTGGGCAACAAGTTGAGGATTACATGTTCATGAAAATTTTTGGCCATCCGTTATTGGGTTTTTTGGACTGTATGTGATATTGCAAAGTCTTTTTGAAAAACGTACAGCCTCCCACGCGTAATAAAAGTAATCCAGAGCTTTAACGCCTCGGTATAAACAACGGTGTTGACTCTGGCACCTTGAAGAAAGATATGCGGAGGCATCAGGTCGTCTTCGTGGCTCCCACCCCCTCCCCCCTAGAATCATCAGTGAGGCTGGACATTTTCTACGCATGACGGTTGGAATCTCTTCGGGGATTTTATACAGCCACCGATCTTTTTGCAGTTCACTTCCTGGACCTGGACAAATTTTTTCTCATCTGAGAAAAACAGCAGAATTCCTGGCTCCTCTTCATGTTTCAGCTTGTTAAGGAGGCGTTTGGCTCTGGTCAAGCGGTTATCCCTGGTTCTCTCGGACAAGAACTGTTTTCTCCTCATCACGTACGACCTCTAACGAAGGTCCTCACAAATTGCAGATCGGATGGTGGCATCATTAACCTGCAGCTCCCTAGCGAATACCCTCATCGGCTTCCTATGATTTTCATCGACATGAATGACAAATTCCGACGTCTTGATAATATCATATCGCCAACAATATCATTCCCGGTATGAAACGGTTTCCACATCAAACCTGGTAGCCTCAGTTCG
Source organism: Maratus speciosus (assembly GCA_963932465.1). Taxonomy (NCBI): domain Eukaryota; kingdom Metazoa; phylum Arthropoda; class Arachnida; order Araneae; family Salticidae; genus Maratus; species Maratus speciosus. Next base: position 81,426,025 of record OZ010793.1, on the reverse strand, counting down.
TTCCTTATGTTATAGACGAATGACCGGGCGAGTTTCAAGAAAGCAGCACTCTCTCAATCGGAGTGTTCGTCAGCCAATGAGACAACGAGAGCATCCCTCTTCATTTCCTCTGTTACTCTACCTTCTGACATGTTTACATACAGCGTGTATGTGAAATGCTTCAACAAACTTAGGGGGATGATAGTACTTATCAAGACGAACAAAAAAATGCAATGGAACATGGCGTCGCAAATGACGTTTAAAGGGTGAAAATCGCAAAACTAATAAATATGTCGAAATCTCGCGTGCTGCTTTTCTGCAGAACTGGCTAGTATCACGAAGCTGGTTTTCCTTTCACTTTGTGCATATCCAGTCAGAAAGAGATAACAACAAAAACTTGGAAGAAAGCCAAAAAAATCTGTGAGCAGGATAAATGCAGGAATCTCCCGAAGTCTTCGAGCGTGCCCGCCAGTCGTTCCTCCGTAGATGTACTCTGTGTAATAATGTCCGCGGTCGACACTTTGAACAATTGTTGTAAAATATTTGTTTTCTTTGGCCATCACGAGCTGTGTAGTACCTATTCTGTGCAATAAATAATTTTCTAAAGTGTTTCTTTCTTGTCTCAGTTTGTCCATTTCCAGACGCATTTTTTCGATTTTCATCCTTTAAACGTCATTTGCGACCCCATGTTCCATTGCATTTTTTTGTTCGTCTTCATGAGTACTATTATCCCTCTAAGTTTGTTGAAGCATATCAGATACACCCTGTATAACAGAAAAGAATTTGTAACTATGATGTGCAGGTTGGTATTTCACTTCAAATACCTACCGCACCCTGTATAGAGGCACCTAATTAGCAATTAGGCTGTAAAGTTTTTCACGCTAGTGTAGGTTAGTCCAGGCTAGTCCAGGGATAGTCTGTGACTATTTAAACTTCATTTGACATTCATTATAGCATAAATCTTCTTCTATATCACGTAGAACGTTAAGGTACTTCTGATGGCTATTCATTATAATGACGGTCGTGACATTTAACGTTTGTAATACTAGGTGATATGTGAACTGTTCTGCGCCGATGTGTAACTAACTTACTGTCACATTTAAAGTGCTATTTGTTGGCGGCAAATGTAATTATTTTGGCATTAAAATTTTCGTTATTTAAAAAATCCTCTTTTTTTTCATTGTTCGAAAACCACATCGTGCTGTCTATACCTTTCAAATTACTGAATCTAAATTTTTGTATTTACTTTTAGATCACTCGGAATACAAAGCCACGTTAATTAATAAAACTAAAGAGAATTTAAAGTAAACTATTTTCCTTTAAAATGCGTGCTTTGAATTTTAATTAAAACTAGTTTAAAGCGCACCCAGGCATATTTTTCAAAGGCGAATAAGCTATTGAAACGTAATTATTTTTTCGCTTCATTCTTTATGTAATTTATTTCCTTTTCAAAAGAATAATGGGGAGAATGCACGAGAAAAGTACGGGACACGAAATACAAACACGCATGTTAAAACATTACAAATTTTGTTCTTGTGAATAAGTTTAAATAATTTACCACAAATTAGGAAAAGTATATTCTGTGTAACAAAGTACCCGGAATTCATCACTTAAAAGACTAGTTTAAAATACATCCCGACATTTTTTTTCTGCAAGCAGTTACGACTGTACTGAGTTATGGAGTAGTTTTGAGTGCCATTTGTGACTTAGTGTGTTGACAGCAACTGTTTTGCTTAGTCATTACTTTTCAGTGCTCTGTGATTTTTGACAATGGAAAATTAGTTAAACAAAGACGTTGCTTAAATTTTGTGTTTCAAATGAAATTTCGTGTGCCGAATAACTTAAAAATAACAGAAATTTTGTGTGGAATTTGCACTACGATACTGCACCATCGCTCAAAGTTATCGTTATGCAAGTGTTTTCGGCCAAAAACGCAGCGATTATTATCGACCAAGCAACGTACTACCCTGTTATGGCCCTGTGTGACGTTTCCTGTTCCTGAAGTTAAAATTACCAGTTCGAGGAAGGCGTTTTGTGTCAATTGAGACCATAAAAGAAAATCCGCTGAGAGAGCTGGAGGCTATCTCTCAATCCGCCAATTAAAAATGTATGGATGAATGGGTCAAACGCGTAGTTATATATACATGGTGTTTCAGAATTATATGCAGAAATATAAAGGCAGGTGGAGGGGATCTTAGTAAGCACATTCCGTATAGGAATATGAGTGCTGAAATGCAGCGTTGAAGCGGTAGAGGCCGCTGTTAAGTTAAGTTGATAAAAGCATTTCGCTGGCTTCAATCGTCCTTTTCCTCACGGATTTCGACCAACATGCGTCGTTACAGGAGCTTACCGACATGCATCTCATGCATGCGGCTACGCAATAAAATGGAGCGGCTGTTCAAAAGATGGAGTGGGTGGGAAGTACATGCAGAAATGTAGCGACGGGGGGTTATGGGGGGGGGGGGGCTTCCACCTCCAATGTATGTGAACTTGGGAAATTTGAGCTTAGAGTTTGAAAATTCTAGATTTTTGAAACACGTTTTCTTTTTTTTAATAAAAAGTAAAAAAAAAAAAAAAAAAAAAAAAATTATTGTTTTGCTGACTACCTTTCTGAGTTCTGTAACAGTAAACTAGTTAAATTTTCAAAAGAAATACAAAAAGCATCCAGGCTCAATTTGTCATTGTCTTTTTCTGTGCTACTAATATATCATACATCTACCAGACTTGAATTTCCCTACTTTTGTACATAAGTGTTTCTAATCTATTTCCTCCAAAAATTTGTTCCTTTCTCAAAAATCTCAAAATATCATGAGGCTATTTTCATATGAAGTACGATTATGACTCTTACACAATAGAAGACAAAAACTTTCATTAAATGAACCAATAATTGTAATTTTTATGTTTTTAGTTTCAGCATTTTTCTTTGGAAATAATTTCTTTTTTACGTATAAGTATCATTATCATTAAACACACATTGCACATATAATTTTAGTTGGGAAATAGAGCAATTTGTTTCAAGTTGGGAAAATTTTGAATTATAAGTTGGGAATTTTTTTAATTCCCCCCCCCCCCTTCGAAAAAATAGTTGTAGCTATGCCCCTGTGTACATGGAACGATTTCCAAGTAGGAATCTGCCGGATCGCCGAACATTAAGGTGCCTTCATCGGGAGTTGTGTGCGCGAATGGATCATTTTATGCCTCGAGGCGTGATACGGACACAGGGAAATATCGCAGAATTCCTGCAGAGAAAAAAAGCAATATTATGCACAAAAGAGGAATGTTCTTCGAAAAGCTCGAGAACTGTTGGACGTGCGTTGGGTGTGAGCCATTTTAAATTCTGCCACCGATTTTCGGAATATAGATTTTTTGAATGCTTTGTATTCTCATGTAAACATTTACATGTTCAACGAACATGTTTTATAGACAAGCATGATAAATTAACAACTTTAACATAGCATTAAAATGAGTAGTGTCGTATTATTCTTGCATGTATAAATTCAATTACACAGTTTAAAATGTTTAATTGAGAATGAATAGAATACTAAAAATTGAATTCCGCTTTGTGAAACTGATTAATATACCATAAAAACTACTCAGAAACGTTTTCGTAACTAAGCGGTTGCTAAAGTAACTTTTTTTTTACTAATCGGAAAACAATATACAGTCGAACCTCGTTATCCCGACACTCTAATGACCAGAAAAAAAGCGGATAAGCGGAGTGTCGTGATAACAGGAGTTGGGGAAAAATATGTTTATAAAAAGCTGTATTTTTAATTAATTTAAAACAATTTTAAATTCATAACTGTTCTATCTGTTTTAAGCAATAAAACATTATTATTAAACAAAGTAAACACAAAACAGAATTGAAAAGAATAAAAATCAGATTTATGATGACTTGTTTTTTATTGTTACATGAAATATTGATGAATTAAGGTTTGCTTATCCCTAGATGTGCTTCCTACAATTCTTTTTTCAATATTATCCAATGAATTATCAATATTCGTTATTTCAGAAATGGATGTTAAATAATTTCAATGCAATGCAAGGCTTCGGTTTTAGTCGGATGAAAAACGCCGTATAACCACAAGAAATCGCTGCCGGACCAGAACAAAAAGACCGCGAGTAGACTGATACATCTATGTGGAGCTTAAGTGGGTCATTCATAGTGTGTGGGTTTATTTTTTCAGATAAGGGATTGGACTAAAATTTCTCATTTACTTCAATGAGTATTTCAGACACTTTTGTGAGATGTTTGGTTAAGACATTTCTTACCGCTTAGTTTCCATTCTTATAAAATGGATGATGAAAAATGGACAATTTTCCTAAACCGTCGGGATATCCGGAGTTGAAAATTATTCAACGACGTAAAATCCGGTGTTTATTTACATTAAAATCAAATACAGAAAATCGGGACTTTGAAAAACTGACGTGATAAGTGGAGTGACGTGAAAACCGGGTGTCGGGATAACGAGTATCGACTGTATTATCATTTTATCTTTTTTTCGGAAAACAATTTATTTTCGAAATTTAAAGAAGAATTTTTAAAAATAAATTTTTATTAGTTAACGGTAATTTTCGGAAACGTTTCCGAGTAGCTTTTACAATGCATTCATCAGTTCTCTGTACCCCGAAAATCGGTTTTTGGAATTCTATCGATTCTCAAGTAAACATTTTCAGCTGCATAACTGAATTTGTGCATACAGTTGTAACAAGATAATGGTTATTTTCATATTAATGTTAATGCTGTTAATTTAGTATGTTTGTCTATTAAAAATGTTTTCTGAATATTAAAATATTTATGTGATTGTGAGAATTGATAGCATTCGAAAAAGTGGTATTCTGATTTGAGAAAACGCATTATTGCACTGTAAACGTTACACTCAGAAACGTTACCGAAAATGACGGACAGCTATTAAAAATTTATTTTTATGAATTCTTTTTTAAATTTCGATAATAAATTGTTTTCTGGGGTTTTTAAAAGTAAAAGAACGCTTTTCGAAATCGTCGGTGACACGTAAGAGGTTATTGTATTTTTTGGTTCTTACGGTGACCGATATTTAAAAAATTTTCGCAGGAGGGTTCTGTATGATCTCAGGAGTTTTTTTTTCTTTCCGTGATTCTGGAATTTAGTTCGAATTACAAACAATAGATGGCAAAGCAAGCAATAGCCGCTAAATTCAAGCTCGATTTTTTGGCCTTTCTCTTACGCCATGTCAAAAAAGGAGATTAAAATGGATTGAGGGGTGTCCCGGAGTACCAAAAATCGGGCCTAGATTTATCGTATATTTCTCACAACGCCATCTATTGTTTGCATATCAAACTAAATTCGATAATCACAGTAAAAAACTGACATCATACATAAAGCTCCTGCAAGAATTTTTTAAATATCTGTCACCGTTTGCAAGTTATTGAATTTTAAAATCAGACAGTCCTTTTTAGGACACCCAGTATTTATTTTCTTCCATTCAATATAAGTTTCATTTATTGTAGTAATATCGTGGGATCAAATAACAGCTCTAATCGAAGATAACCTGTATGCATATCCTTTCCTTGATTTCACTGAATAGTTAGCAACAGATCAGTCTAAAAATTTATCAACAAATTTACAATAATTTAGTTCCTTTTTTTTTTAACTCTTCTTTTACTATTATATGTACGCGAAACTTTTAATAGAGATTGCAGACTAAATAAGCGGGTAATGATGATTTTTTTTTTAATCTGCAATAAAATAAAATGACATCATAATTAAATTTCACCTACTGTACATTTATTTAATAAAGATAAAATATTGTAAAAATATAATGATTTTTTTCTTTCAAGAATTTAAGAAAAATTGCACGTAACATAATAAATACTTCTTTAAGCTTTAATATGTTATATTTTTAAAAAATAATGCTTTAAGAATTAATAAATTCGCTGTCATCAAAGTTGTTCATGGATTGCTAAGAAATTTGCAAAATTTTAATTTATAGTGAAAGTACTTGTTAATTACTTTCACTATAAATTTCACAAATATTTTATAATTATTTTTTTAATGAAAAAGAAATTAGTATGGCTAGAACATTAATGAACCGCGTTGTATAAACTACTGACGTTCTCTATACAATTTTTCTAAACAAAATATAATTTTTTGTTTAAAAAAAAATACAATTCACCCGAAATTGGGAGAAAATATAAAAGTGTAATTATTCAAAACGCGCAATAATGTTTAAACGCAAGAATGCTATTGCTTCTATCTGCCAAAATTCACAGCAGGTTACCCATCAACAAATTTGCTCGATAAAGGGTTTATTTTGAATGATGAATGTTTTTCACATATTCGTGGATAAAGTATACTTAATGAAGCCACAATGAATAGATATTGATATCCTTTGAGACATTGCTTCGCGACTTGATTTCATTGAATAATTAATTAATTAAATGATCAATTCAAAGCTTTTATAAAAAGTCTTATACAGTTTATCAAATATGTCAGATTTTTTTCATTTCATAAATATATAAATGCTCTTATTCTATTCTTGCATGTGAAACACTTATAAGATCTATTAAACTTGAATAAATCAGTAATTAAGGATATGAATTTTTAGATAGATAACATATTTCTTAAAGTAAGACATTCTCGTTAATAAATTTTAGGTCCTCTATGCATATTTTGTAATCACTGTGAAAATTGTAAAAGCAAAACCTTTTCACAGAAATAATGAAAAATTGGCAATAGCATATTAAATATTTTACTAGATAAAATTGATGCTTCAAGAATGAAGAAATTCGTCATCATTAAAGCCATCCCTAACATTATAAAGCTTGTGAATATTTAATTTATAGTGTAAGAATAGCGATAAATATTTTTTATTAGAAGAATTTAATTTATGGTACAGTGTTACGCAAAGAAAGAATATGTTTCATATCTTTCAAAAGAATGAACCAAATTACACTCAAAAATTAAACAGCTCTTTCCGAGTATCTGACCAACATGTCTGCCAAATGTCAAGATTTGTTGCATGTTTTATATGACAGTTTTCGTGGAACATACTTACATACACAAAGACATACTGACAGACGCCAAAAACGTTTCTTCTCTACAGCAAGCCTTCATTCACAATACACGCAACTACTGACATTTTCTACATAAAATCTCTTCAATAAAGTAAATTTTGAAAAATACCATAAACATACCTTTACATATTTTTTATAACATCGAAGGTAATATTAATTAATAAAAATGAAGAAGAATTTTTCCTTTCTTTATTTAAAAAAAAAAAAAAAAAAACATGTCGGGAATTTTAGTTAAAATTACCCTGAAGCACACACTCTTGTCTGCCTTTCGAAGGCTTCGTGCAGAACGCTAGTGAAATTCCTAATTATCTTCTAATATAGTTTTTGTGATTTTTTTTCTTTTACTTTATATCCAATAATGATCAAAATGCACGAGAAAATGTCTTTCTTAATCTTAAAGAAAATTAAAAATATACGTCGTGTTTATAAATTTTTAATAATTTTATTATTAATTAATTAATCTTTATTTCACAATTAGCCGAATTGTATATTTTAAATTATACTTTTGTATTGTTTGAGCTTTTACAATGTAGCATATAAAGCAAAAACTAATTTAATATATAAATTAGCTTTTGCATTATGTTTAAATAATTTTTGTTTCTAGTAACACTGACTGCGGCCTATTTCAATAATTTCTCATTAATATATCATTAAAATATTCCTCATTAAAATATCTCATTAATTATTCATTCAATAGGTACGAAAATTTATATTTCCGTTCCATCGTGATTGTCTGCAGTGTAAAAAAAAGACAAATGTTCTTTAATCGAGCTCTTACCTTTCTTAATATTTACGAAACGATAATATAATCTCTTTTGAGTTACCATCCACTCCAAAAACCTACAGAATTTCTGAAACTAAAGTTTCTTTGGCTGCCCTCAATTTTCGAAAATGTTTTTGAGTATTTTTTCATTTTTCTCAATCCGAAATATCGGTTTTTCGGATGCTATAATTCTTCCTTATTTTTTTGTCACGTATGAATAGTGCATTTATACTACGTATTCTCCTTTCAGCACGGGAACACCCCTCTCCATCTAGCTGTGTTGGGTAACAATGCAGAGATGGTGGCGCTTCTCATGAAGAAGGGAATCTCTGTCAACACGACCAATGCTGTAAGTATCCTCACTTGTAATAATTTTAACCTTTAGACCAGAAGCCGGTACCCTTTCTTTGGCAGCGGGTTTCAATAATAGACTTCTAATATAACTGGACACAGAAATGGTAACTTTTTCTTGAAGCCGAGATCATGCTTCCCACCATCACGTGATGGTGGGAGGATAGCGCGCCAAACCGGTTTTTCCCTTCAAACACTATCATTGAAATTGCCGCTCCCATCGAGACCAGTATGTCCTCTGCGTGCATCCAGAGCTTGACAGCAGAAACAGAAATTTACCAACAAAGGGAATTTACCGAAACAAACATAAATTTACCAAAAAATGACAACCTTTCGCCGATGAAATCAGAAACATGTTGACTTCAAGTATCTGGGTTAAGAATAATAGGATTCGTTCTCTACGTAATTCCTCCTCTAAGGTTTCAATCAACCAAAATGTGTGTATTAAGAAGACGTTTCGAGTCAGTGGCATTTTCATTATGAAGCAGTCTTTTTTGGTAAATAATAAGATAAATTTTATTGAGAAAATAATTTCAATAGGCTTTTTTAAACTTTAAACATAAAATTTATAATTATTATAAAAAGAAACATAACTGAATGTATTTTCTCTTCGATATCAATGGCCCTACTGAAGCGGAACTTCTAACATGAGAGTGAACGGAAAGAACTAAGGCTCCTAACCGCCAAATTGTATCAGTAGCTCAAGCCGACTTTTAATTGGACAAAAGGCGAAGGCGCAGCGAATGTGTCGAATTCAGCGATTGGGCGCTGCCTTCCGCCGCACCTTCGTTCATCCAATCACGGCATTAGTTAGACATGTTCATTAAACAATAGGGTAGCCAATTGTGATTGGTAAAGAATCGCCATCTTAAATAATCATAAATTTTCACAGGCGGTCCGGGGACACGGCACTTGCCTCTTGTGCTCTCTTCGGCGTGTCAGGCGGGTCGTTCTGAAGTCTTCTTTCCCGGAGACTGGGGTTCTGGGCTTGTTTCCGCAGGTAGTAAAACTTTTCCCTGCCCTGGGCTTGGGGGTTACACCTAACCATAAGCCAAAAGCGGGTTCCCAGGGTGGGTGCTTACTTACTTACTTACTTACTAAAAATTTGTAATCAAGCAAAAGTGTTATTATTTATTTTCACTTTATATTTTATGTATCCTCCAAGTGTTCGTTTCATATTTATGTTTTAAACTTCCATTTTGTATATTATACCTTTTTTCCGAACTTCAAATGGGTCACTTGAAATTACGAAATAGGTCACTCGGTGACCCGCGGGTCATAGGTTGACGACCGCAGCTTTAGACTGACAAGCATCCTGGCATGTAGATAGGCAGATTGATATACAGATAACTAAGAAATAAAAAACTGCATAAAACAAAAGTCTTCCGTACCAGAGCCGAGCGGCTCCACGTGGTCCTTCCAAGGAGATTGCGTAGCAATCCCCAGTCCCAAAAGGCACAAAGTGACGTCCATAGATTAACGTACAAGATCGGACGCTTCCGTAGAGTGTAATGGTAATGCGATTGCGATCGCAGCGCCTTTAGTGACAATAGGGAAGAAACTTCCCATCCTTGTAATATTTTTGTTAATGAGGGTCTACCTTATTGTGATCTTTCTTTTTTTATGTTGCATGTTTACATTTTCAACAGAATGTTACACCTATACATGAACATAGAATAGATATTCTATTCTATATATCTAATATGTATTCTATGTTCATGCATAGATATATATATATATTCGTACATGATGGGTGAACTTAAGCGCAACGAAAAACAAGCTAAAAATTTTGTCTTGAATATTATACGTCAAGTAAATATGATATAATTGGATTTAAAGCTGCATAAAGCAATGGTGTAATGTAAAAATATACGAAATATTGTAAGTACCTCTACAAGTCCCAAAAAATTTAATAAATATTCCCGTGTGGTAGAAAATTTTTTACAGCCGATATTTTATTAATTTATGAAGATTAATGCAACAACAATTTAAACAATCATTAAACAATCATTACAATAATCTTTTAAAATTTACGCATTTTTAGTTTCTCACAGATAAAATAAAAAATTGTTTTTAATGTAAACAACGCACAATCAGTCCAATAATATAAATGATATTTAACATATAAGAAATAATAATAAAATTACAGATAGGGAAAAATTCCTTTTTACAAATTTTTAGAATTATATGAATCTAAAAGTTAAAAAAAGCAAAACAGAGAGATAAAATTGCATTCGATGTGAATAAATTAACACAACACCCGAATTAAATTTATTACAATTTTATCTCATTAAGTTACATATTTACGTTTTCAACAGAATTTTCTGGGGGTTTTCTTTTATATTATTACTATAATTATCATTTTATAGATTAAAGGTGAACGATCAAGTACGAAAAAAAAACAGCTAAATAAATCAAACATAAATAGAATATCGTCTGCCTCGGCTGCGTTTTTGGAAAAAATAGATATTCAAAACATAGAGTGTAAACATATTTCTTCAACATAGGTAAATTTCGGAGGCTTGTTAATCCTTCCCCCTTGTCGGTAGTGACGCTAGTACTGTTGCCATTACAGAGTTTGCCTTAAATGTCCCATCTTGTATGTTAATCTATGGTGACGCCCAGCCGCCACGAAAAGAATCCGGCAGTAGAAACCACCGAACAAGGGAGACACAAGGCCAAACAACAACAAACAACTTCGTAAAGTCTTCGTTGAGGCCTCATATTCTACCCCTATGGAATGTTTTGACAAATCCGAAATTTAAGAAAATATCAGCACCAGAGGGCTATGCCACATCAAGTTGCGACGCAACCATTGAGCCGAGGGCACCAGCAAAATACAACCGAGCAACGGACACCATCCGCGCACAAGGCCAAAGTCTGCAGACGCAGCCTTCAGGGAAGCCTTAATAGGAAAAACGAATGAATTATCGTTACACTCAAGGAAAAACCCTGAAAAACCTTGAGCGGTCGCCCGTCCGAAACGAGCCGGCATTACGGCCTAGGACTCCTCCTCTAATAGAGTTCTGCGTTCAAATGATTTTGAGATCAGCGTTCAAAGACTGCGGAACAAGACGTGCAAGAGCTCAGGTGCCCGTGCGACCACCAACCCAATCCAATATCCTTGTCAGGAGGTCATGACCACCTTCTTGCTGTAATGATCAAGGCAAAGATCGGTAAGCATTCGAGTGTGGAAACCGCGAGAAAGTGATTTTCCCTTAGAGATCTCCACAAGGGACATTCATAGATGCAATGTCTAATCATCCCTGTCCCGCAGAAGCATGCAGGGTTACCTCTGAAAAAGAGGGCTTGGTGGTCACCAAAAGCACCGCCATGTCCCGTTAGGAATTTGTGTATGAAGAAATTCCTCTAGAGTCTCCTAGTGGAGACCCTCTGGAGGATCGCATATGTTACCCGCCTGTCAGAGTTGTGAAACCCAACGGACAAATTTAAATGCAGTTGTCAGAGTAGTGAAACCTGACGGATAAATTTAAATGCAGTTGACAGAGTAGTGAAACCCACCGGACAAACTGAAACGTCTAGAATGGACCGTTTTTACTTTGATTCAGAGTCTGCCATTGAACTTTAAGTAACTCAACTGGCAACGGGACGAAACAGAGGATCGTGAGATCCGATGCAGAAGAGGTTGGAAAAGTAATGGGGTGTGGAAGAGAGTTTTGTGTACTTTTGATTTATTATTTCATTTTAAAATGTTTTTAGAGTATTAAAAATGTTGAGTTTTAATTATGTGTGGTGTTCAAGATTTTATGAGTAGTGTGGAGTTACTTCAATGGCTCCCTATTTGAAATGATCCTCGGCTGCGAGTTTAATGGTTTCAGAAGCTCCGTATCACAAAAATGTCACTCCGCCCATCCCCAGATTGATCCCACCTATCTTGTCAATCAATTAGAGCCTAACCAAGAAGTCTCCTCTTTATCTGACGGCAGGAGAGACGAATCTGTACATTAACCGTGTTGCGATTTGCAGCCTCCTTGTCCAGCTCATTGGCATGTTCATTGCAGACGTAACCAACGTGAGCCCTGATCCAGTGCATATGGACCTTGATTCCTTTACTTTTAACCAAGTCTCTAATCTCGGCTTTTGCTTTGTGACGAGGCACCAAAGAGTAAAGTGCCTGTAGCGCCGATCTCGAATCTGAAAAGATATTGAGTTCACCGAGATCCTTCCAAACAGCGTCCGAAATCGCCTCCTTGATCACATGGACCTAGACAGCGAAAACGGTCGACCCATCGGTCAGGCGGAACTGACCCTCCTCAACAATCCCGTAAAAAAACTGCATAAGCCCCAAATAAAAAAATATTTTTTCATTGGGAAGCTATTGCTTCCTTGCAGTTATTGAGTACAAATAAGTTTATTGCTTCGGTAGTATACGTGAATATTTTGGAATCAGCCGCAGGTATCTTATGATAGAACTAAATGGTATTTTGAGCAATTTTAAACAAAAGTAGAATAAAAATTTACTGACCTCAAAACAAAACCGAAAAGAACAAAAATATGTGCACATAATCAGACCTAGCTCCAACCAACACACCACTAAGTACAATTTAAGGCCTTTTTCAGTACTGCAGAAGATTCTGACGATGTCTTTACTTTTGGCATACTAAAGTGAATTAATTCATTTACAGCAAATTCAAGAAATACTCTAGTGGTTCTCAACCTGGAGTTCACGAAAATGACACTGGTAATGGCGGAAAATGCAAAATGCAAAATACAAAAGTTAAAATGGAATTAGATAATCAAAGTTGTTGGTTACAAAGAGAGACTTGTTTGATAGTTTAATAGGCTACTCTCGAAATAAAGTAAAATGCCTAAACCTAGTAATTAATTGATCATTTATGTGACTTACTATTTCCGTCCATTCTTTATGATATCCAGCGATTCCCCTCTTTTTCTTTTTAGAACCCGATATGTTATTTCTTCCAAGCAACTATTAAAATGTCGTCTCTAAAAAATAACGTTACGTCACATAAGCCAGCCGTAAAACGAGGCAGATGTATCACTGTACGGTTAAATACTGACAATCTATACTGCAATTTTTTTAACTTCTAAACATCGCATATTTTCAATTTTTAGACCTTTGTATAGGGAAAAAAGTATTTTTAACTGCAATTTATTTGAAAACTTCATCTCAGTTTATTTTTGAGATATTAGATTTTTTTGTAGTATATGCCATTTCTATAATGGTGGCAACTGAAGTGCTCCCTTTCTGCAGAAATTAAAGTGAAAATAGTTAGAAAATAGTAGATTACTATGCCTTTTTGTTGCCATTTTCAAATAACAACTGAAAAAAAAATTGTAATTAAAATATATGTTATTTTGAAAAATATAAATAAATGATTTCTGATAAAACATGGAGCTATTATAAACTAGACTTAATTTTAAGTATCCATATTAATGTTACAAACAAATGAAGGCATATAAACTATTAGATAACTTTTTTTTTTTTTTTTTGAGTTTACGACATTAATTTTTGCTGTGTTTGTATATTATTCCGCGATAGTAACGCCTTATGCCTAGTTTTCTATAGCTGTTGTATAAAACTGGATCGTAAATATGGAATTCTTTAGCGGATGCAAATAACGTTATTTTGTATAAATTAAAAACGTATATTTTACATCTTAAAACTGAAATATATTTTGTAGAAGTGCATCATTTTCACTCCAGTGGCTTTCAAATTCTTCACAGGTAGAAATGCTTCACTTTTGAAAATAACGCAATTGAAATCACAGATTGATAAAACGCAAAGTTTTACAAAAATTTAGAGTGTCTTTATAAAAGAGTAGTGACCTTTAAGTTAAAATAGTATTTGCTTTAGAGTTAGACTAACCAATATAAGATGCATTTTTATTGTAACTAATTTTGTAAGTTTATTATAAATTAATGAAACAGTTCCTTCTTCAACATTTTCTTTCGTCGAAATTCAACGTGTTCCACCTCATAATAATAATATTTTTCCCTCATCGGGGGCGACACTAAATTCTGAAAAATCAGAATTCCTGCTTGTATTGTTTCAAGCAATTCTAGGAATAGAAAGAAAAAAACCCGAATCGTATTGAAGCTTCTAGTTTTCACTTTTTCATTTAAAAGCGGATTTTTATTTTAATATTGGTAGTATCAAGTCAATAACGTACATTAATAGGTGTAGCTACCTTCCTTCTTTAAGAAAGCTTAATTCTTTAAATAAAATCTTTAGCTAATATTTATTCTTTTGACTAGCGTTATGTTGACATCTTTTTGTGTTTCAAAATGAATAAATGGTAGAAATCTGGAACTCTTATGAGAACTGCATCTAACATTGTTAACAAGCATAAAAACATTACTGACGGGTGAAAACAAATGGGTTTGGGACTGCATTTATGCGAGAAGAGGTACACATAAATGTAAAGTGTAAGCAAGGGGTACCTCAGAGAAAAAATGCTGGAAACCACAAGAGCAGAAGTGTTATATATCCTTAAGCCGGCATTACACACACTAAAATTGAGACCAAAATAGTAAAAATACAGCCAGAATAATAAAAGAGAATATAAAACATAACAAATATTTTCTTTAAATATTCTGCTTTCAAGGTTTTTAATATTACCCATAATTCTTGAAAACAAACTATCTATTATTTAAGATAGCTGTTGTTTTAAATTAGAAAAAAAAATCATGGTAATATATGATTTTTCTTTGTTTTTTCGTACAGATAGATTGATACAAAAATATGATTACAACATAAATAATGCTTAGTATTCACGAAACAAGGCACTGTTAAATTACACTTTTATCCATAAACATATTACAATCGATTTATAAAAGCGGGATTTGATAAAATAGAAAATCGCATAAGCAATATCTATTGTACATATTTATGTATGTAGTTAGGAGAATGAAATAGTATAATAAATTGCCTCTATCAAGAATATGCACAATTTTCTAATATTGTAAGAACTTGCAATATAGCCTTCCCGTAAGGCATGGTGACGTCACGGCGACGTCGTTGTGAAGTCACACTGTGATTTTGTGACCGTCGATGTGACGTCACGTGACGTGGATGTGACGTCACAGTGACTAGAATGTGAGGTCGTTATGGCCGTTTTAGAGGTCGTTTGTGACGTCACATTGTGAGCACTCTGTGAAGTCACGGTGTGACTAATTTGTGAAAAGTGTGTCATTTGTGACTATTTTGGCATTAACTTTGTGACGAACCTGTGACGAAAGTGACAATGTTTTGAAGTCACACTGTGACCAATTTGTGAAATATGTGTAATTTGTGACGAACTTCTCATAAACTCTGTGATGATTTCAAATGAAAATCAAATTTCAAATTAATTGCTTAAAAGGCGCAAAGGCGAACTAGTGAAAAAGATTCCATGCTGGAACTCGAACCCGGGCCATCAGTATAGCGCACTTACGTTCTACCGACTAAACCACATGGAACGATACCCAGCCTGGAAAATTTCTCACTATTACATGTTGGCAAGGCTACAAACGCAGCACAAGATGCAATATTTATCGTCAGCCACCGACATGGCGCAAGCACGAAACTTAATTAAATCCAGCATCGATTGAAACTATATTAATACTTGGAAATTTTTTCAGAGAGAACCATTCGCCTTGCATACAATATTTCAAATGAAAATCAAATTTCAAATTAATAGCTTAAAAGGCAATTTTAATTTGTAATTTGATTTTCATTTGAAATACTGTATGCAAGGCGAATGTTTCTCTCTGGAAAAATTTCCAAGTATTAATATAGATTTAATCGATGCTGGTTTAATTAAGTTTCGTGTTTGCCCCATGACGGTGGCTCACGATAAATATTCCATCTTGTGCGGCGTTTGTAGCCTTGCCAACATGTAATAAGGAGAAAATTTCCAGGCTGGGTATCGTTCCATGTGGTTTAGTCGGTAGAATGTCAGTGCGCTATACTGATGACCCGGGATCGAGACCCGGCGTGGATATTTTTCACTATGTTGGCCTTTGCGCCTTTTAAGCAATTTATTAGAAATTTGATTTTCATTTGAAATATTGTATGCAAGGCGAATGTTTCTCGCTGGAAAAATGTCCAAGTATTAATACTGTGATGATTCTTGTCATAAAAACTACGATAATTTTAAAGTAAAGTTTTGTTTGAAATATAAAATTTTATCTTTTTACCGTACTTTTTAGCAAGATATCGCTATTTTGGAGTCCTATTCTTCTAAAATATTTTTAATTTTCCATTTAAAAAACAATGCTTATTAACTGACATCTTTTTTTATTAAGTTAGCTTGATCTTGAATTCAAGCTTAATATTAAGAATGTGTAAGCTTTTTAATGTGTTAAGATTTGTCATTGCTTTTTTAAATACGAACATGGAGTCTAATGGACATTAATACAACTGTTACTTATAGAACTACATGATAAGCCCTATTTATTTAATTTTTTTATTCCCGTATATATTGTATTTTGTGAATATGAGCTAATTAGATTTGGTATGTTTTATATGAAAAGACTGATCTGGGAAATAGAAACAACAAGTAAGATATATCATGCGTTAGGCATAGATTATAAAACACTTTCCAACTCTTCCTAAATGTTTTATCAAGACATCGGGGGAAATAACGTAAATAAGATAACTAAGTAAACATGAAAACGCGTAAAACATTTAAAAACTGATTTACGCAGTTACCATCCACTAAGGTGTAAAAAAATCATAATTTAAAAAAATAAATAAAAAAAAATCGTTTTTTTTTATTTAAATCAGATTTTTTTTATTTAAATCAGATTTGTATGATTTTTTTCCCAGCGTTCAAATACTGAATAGCTATCATGAGTTTTAGGTTTCCAAAACAATTACACCACTAATTGCTAACATAATCTATGTTTTTACACTTTAATTAATAAAATTATAATTGTTAGTTTGTAATTACAGAAATAAAAACTGCAAATTAGTAGTTTCATTAGGTAGTATTATACAATAATGTTATATACATTAATATTGTAATAATTATGTAAAACTTTATAAATACTAGAGATACTTAACATTTATGAAAATTATTAACTGCATTTTATACTAAATAGCTAACATTACTTCAAATTAATTATTAAACAATCAACTCTCTAATTAGGAACATATTATACATTTTTAAGCCTTAATTATTAAAATGATAATAATTCATTTTAGAAAGAAAAAGGGACAGGATGCTAGTTCAAAAAACGGGCACTATTTCATGAGGAAATATATTAGTAATGTGTTTAGTAATGATGTAAGAAAAAAAAAAAAAGAATATTTTTTAGCATTATAAGTAAAGTGTCCTTAATTTTTAATAATTTTATGAATAACAAATTGAAAAATACAATTAAATAACATATTTTAATAATATCCTGTTTTTTCTAAAGAAATAAAGTTCTATATTTTTGCAAGATTTTTTCCACATGAATTTAGAATACTGTTGAATGGGGAAGTTTTTTACAAGAAATCTCTGGCTACAACTACAGGTAAATTTCAACATTTTTTTTCTTTTTTTTAAGGCAGGGTGCATTTTGCCAATTTCAAAAGGGGCATGGTGTGGCACCATTAAACAAAATGGCCTAGAAGAAGCAGTATAAGTAATTACAGAATTAATAAAAACTGCAAATAAGTAAAATTCATTAGTTAGTAGCACAAATAACAAAACTAACAAATATTATTTGCAGCTCATTTTGCATTTGTATTTAGGAAAATTTCTGTAAACCACCAAAATCTATACTTACACACATGTACGTGTATGCTAACCAAAAAAAAAAAAAAATGAAAATGAGTTAAACCCATTCATATAGAATAAATATAAGTTAGCCACTAATATCTGAAATCTCAAAATATTTAAGTAACAGCATTATTACCTCTATTAGCTTTCAATGGTTCAATTTTTTAATATATATGAGTTAAAAAAAAAAAAAATAATAATAATAATAATAATAAACATTTATTCAACCTATACCAAAGAAGCTCTTGCTGTGCTTAGCATTTTTATACCAATTATTTCTTTTTCTCTTATGCATTCATTTACAATTTAGCTGCTGAGCAGATGTCATTCTTTCATTCTTCTTTAACTTGAGATTGCTATTAATTACTATTTATTCTTTTACTTGTAGAAATGTAATTATACTTGCTATGTGTATTTTATATAAAATAATGCATAAATTGATTACCTAAAGGAAATTATGACATTGCAAATTATGTTAGATTTAAATATCATTTTTAAATGAAACTGTTTTAATTTGGATAAAAACTTAAAAACAATGCTTTTTACAAACTCAACTGTTTTTAATTTTTTTACAATACTAATGAATTAAGCTTAGAAACAATTATTTAAAGCTCTTTTTTTCTTAATTAATAAGTCAAAATACCTCTAGAAACTTTCAAATTATGTTCATGTTAGATTTTAATACTTTTTTTGACATTTTAAACATTTAGAAAATTTTTGATTTTAATCAATGATTTTTTTAAAAAAAAATCGATTGATTAAAATCATGATTTAATCGCTGATTTAAATCAACCGATTAAAATCGTTGACACCCTACCATCCACAGCCAAATATGTTTTCTAATTCTTTTAAACAGTCCTGTATTTGATCTGTAGATTGATATATATATACTATAAAATGGAAAAATTTAGTTTATCAAGGAAACGCATAACAGGTTGAAATTCTCTTTCAGCAATTTATACTAATATATGGAAACATACTTAAATAATTTTGTACAACCCTGTAGTTTACCTAGAACCTTTATTACACGCCACTATTTAGTTAAAATTTTATTCAAGCTAAAACACTCTTAAAACTGCTGAAATTACATTTCCAGAAATTATAATTCATAGATGGCAACGTATCCAATTCTTTGCGTGACCCTGTATATCATTTTATCTATATACTACAAACATTTCTTAGTAAATTAAATACAGTGCAGCGTTAAAATGCATAACTTATTTAAAAACCTCCTTTAAGCAATACCCAGTAACCCTTTCGAATACTTTTGTATATTCCTGTATATGAATTATAGCATATATATATACACCATATACTATGCATAAATGTAGTGAATCATAAAAGTGTATATCATAATTAAAAATGTATTTCCAGCAATCATCGCTAATGAACAGTACTTCGGATACAATATAGTATCTGAAATATTTTGTGTGTCCCTGTAAATGCTATATACACTTCGTATTATACATGAAATAATTCATAGTATGTAAACCTCAACGATGTATATCAATTTCATTACATATCAAATAGATTAACATAAATAAAGTACGCCGCAAACAATTCCCCCCACCCCTATATCATTATGTATTGGAATTCCTTTTTTAGCCCTGTAAATGAACAATAACTATTCTTTGCATCGCATATTCTATGGAATGCACATTTTAGTGCGCTTCATAAATGCATATCAATTTTATTCTGTTTGAAAGCGTGTAAAATCATTAAAAATCATTTGAAACGATTTTTTTCCCACAAGCCGTAATGTAATGGAATACAATTGACTGTCCCTGTAAATGAAATAACATGCTACAAACTTCATTACAAATAGGGGTCTTGCTATGGTAAACGTTAATAACATCCAAAAATTTTAAATAATTTAATTATCTTTAAATGTCTATTAATTATGTTAATGATTGATGATAATACTTGTCCATATACTTTTATATTTATGCCACCATGTGGTTTTAACCCAATATTTAAATAAGAAAATAAACCAGATTAAAATGCAATTTAAATCACTAATTTTAATAATCTGATCAAAGCTGTTGAAAAGGAAGTTAGATATTTTAACAAAATAAAAAATAAACGTAATGAAATATTTGTGTTCTATAACATGTTTATTAGAAGATAACTGAAATCATTGTAATTAAAAAAAAAAAAAAAAAAAAAAAAAAAAAAAAAAAAAAAAAAAATGCAAACAAGGAAAATAATATTTTAGATATTTCAGCAAAATAAAAAATAAATGTAATGAAATATTTATGTTCTACAGCATGTTAATGAGAAACTAACTAAAATTGTTGTAATAAAAAAAAAAAAAAAAGCAAACAGGGAAAATAATATTTTTACATACCTAATTTCATTGACGTTGTACGTGATACTTTGATTTTGGGGGACCAATTAAATCCGATTATAAGTACGATAGCAATGACTTGAATCATCTTCAACAAGTCAAAGCTACCGTAATTTTCTCGGGTTTATATTTTGTTAGCTGAACTAACTTGGATCCTGAGAACGTTCTTGTTTCAGTTTTTAAATCCGTGTCAACACATCTATGCTGTCCAGTGTCCACAGAACTTCAGTGTCCACAGAACTGTCCTGTGTCCCGCGTTTATTCTAAAAAGTTTCACTGTTACTTTTATCCGTTATTCTGCGGTCGAGTGGTAACAACTGAAATAGTGCAGATGCAGACGATTTTTAAGTTTCGAAGTTCGAAGCAGATGTTTTTTGGTTTTATTTGTTTTTCTATACCACAGTTTCGGAAGGAAATTAAATGCGGAATAATTTTGTCAAATTGTCTCTAATTCAATTTCCTGTTTGAAAATGTTTTATTGTATTTCATCTTTTATTTTTATCAGTTTTATTGAATTGTAAAGTTTCATTTACGTAAATTATAATAATAATATTATCCATAATTAGAGTTTACTAGATAAAACATTGCTTAAATTTTCAAAATGTATACAAATTAATTTAATGGTAATAATGATGACTCCCTCCTTTTTTTTAAAAGTAAAATTTGTATCACAGGTAATATATACGAAATATCTTCTTAAAAAATACAATAAGATTATCGAGAAGAGATGAGTTTTTCTTTGTCAATCTGTCATTCTCTTAATATTAATTTTCTGTAGAATAAAACTTGTAAAATAATTTTTAAAG
Organism: Maratus speciosus; assembly: GCA_963932465.1. Classification (NCBI taxonomy): domain Eukaryota; kingdom Metazoa; phylum Arthropoda; class Arachnida; order Araneae; family Salticidae; genus Maratus; species Maratus speciosus. The sequence continues at coordinate 81,404,992 of OZ010793.1, read as the reverse complement.
ATATATTTTGAAAACAAAAAATAAAACATGAATAATTAATTATGTCGTGGGCTTTGCCTAAATTTTGTACATTAATTTTATATTCGGAAAATGTCAATTCTATTTTAAACGTTTGAAAGAAGTAGAATAAAAAAAAAAAATACTTAAAATAGTGAAACACTAAGAGGAAAAAAAATGACTTGAATGCAAATTATAAAGCAAGAAATGCATATATGACTGAACTTTGAAGACGCTTTCTGCGTGCTCATTAAAAGCTGCAGCCTTAACTGTAATAGAAAGTTTTTAGTTTGAAACGACAGAAATGTTTCGACTACTCTTTGAGAAACTTCTAGTATAACAGATGATCATTTACAAAAATCTTTATAAAAGATAAGTCGAGGTCTGCTTACCTAAAACATTTTTTCAATAATATGAAATTCTCATAATTAGGAAATCGTTTTGTGTTGCTGATGAATTAATTACATTTTATGTTATATGAAAATAAAAAGTTTTTGTTAGAGGCACAGATGCAACTTGGACCACGGTTTAAAAAATTTGTTAATCCGGCAGAAAATATATTTTACAGTAAATAACATGTTTTTAATAATTTTTGTAATTTTTTAAAGTTTTCTAAGAAGTTCACATCTCAGTCCCAATGTGACATCACTGAGTGGTGGCATTTTGGTCACAGATGTGACGTGACCACAGTGACTTACAGTGACGTCACAATGACGTCACTGTGACCATGCATGCTATGAGGGTTTTTTATATTTGCATAACAAATTGCAGCTCCAAAACTCGCACTACGTATGTATTACTGACATGCAATAAAAATATGCTTATTAAAATATGCAGAGCGAAAACACGCAAAAATATACTCAGGGCACCAGAATGCTTTCTGTTTGGTAGAGCTAATCATGCTGAAGTATAAAATTCTAGATTTTGTGAATAGCATAGATAAAACTGTATGATTACTTGTGTTTCTAACTGCTAAATTTAAATATATGGATAGATATTTAAATATTTTGTAGCACGAAATCGTTGTCCTTCCTTTTTCTAAAAAACAATTACATGTTACCTGGATCATTCTCCCATAAATGTACCTTTTCACTACAGATTGTTTTAAGGGAAAATTAGTAATGATAAAGAATTTTTAAGTTATTTTGAACTAATCTAATATCATTCAATATCCACCAACAACGTGAAAAAGCACTTTTGCAAATGTTAATTTTTTAAGTTATTTTGAACTAATCTAAAATCACTCAATATCCACCAACAACGTGAAAAAGCACTTTTGCAAATGTTAATTTTTTAAGTTATTTTGAACTAATCTAAAATCACTCAATATTCACCAACAACGTGAAAAAGCACTTTTGCAAATATTAATTTTTAAATTATTTTGAACTAATCTAATATCGCTCAATATCCACCAACAACGTGAAAAGCACTTTTGCAAATATTAATCTTGGGAAAAATAACATTAAAGGGACTTGGGACTCGTCAAACTAATTTTTTTATTATTATTCAAGTACTAGCTAATCCGCCCTGCGTTATTGCTCCGGCCCGTCAAAAATAGCACGAAACGCGAAAAATTCTGAAAGCCACAATAAAAAATCGCGAAAATTTTTTAAATTGCTGCCTTAATTCCGAATAAATTTCCCTGAGACGAGAAAATGCACCATATTGGGAAAGGGGATTGAAGCCAGATTCCTTTTACTAATGTGGAAAAATCGCGGCGAATCGTGAAAAAAAAACACTCAAATATAAAAAATTGCAGAGTACAAAAAATTATTATTTTGGGCTAAAAGATTAAATTAGGATTTCTTCTACGAATGTCAAAAAATTTCTGTGGAACGCGAAAAAATAAGAAAATAATCACATAAAATCACATAAAAAATTCGAAAGTTACTGCACGAAATCCAGATAAACTTTATTGAAATGAGGACAGAATTTACTATATTAGATCAAAAAATCGCTCTGAAATGTGAAAAAACGCTAAAAAACGCATTAAAAATGAAATCCAAAAATCCAAAATCGGGCTCCGAGGTAAAAAACTCTCTTCAGAGCTGTCAACAGACAAAATTATGCACATATAAACTTCTTTCTTTATTATTATAGATTTTATAAATTTTTACATATCATTAACCCGGGAGAACTCGCTGCTGAGATTTTCTCTCACCGTCGTAATTTTTTTAAAACTCTTATTTAAACGATTTTTCGTTTTAATTAAAATTTCAAAATGTTATTTCAATTATTTTACCTCTTTTGTGAATAAAATTACTAAGCCAAACAAAAAAAGTTGATATTAAGTTAATGTGAAGTAAAGAAAAGCAATTGGGCACCGTGAGAGAAATTCTCACTAGCGAGTTCTCCCGGGTTAAAGGATTTTATGAAGAAAATGATTTAAACAGGAAAAAATGCAATTCCTGGCGTAAAATTTGAAATTTTTAATTTTCCTTTTTGAAAAATATAAGAAAATTTTAAACACTACTTTTTTCAACGCAGTCGAAAAATCTTTCAAATGGCGAAAATTGACTGAAGTTTGCTTGTGAATTAGCAATTAATTTACACTATTACTTCTGTTTGCACTCATTTGATTATGTTTTATAGAAATAAAAACAATATTTGTTAAACCGTAAAAACCATAACAAAAGTTTTAATATTGCACGACAAAACTAATCTTGCAAAACGCAACAAGTTTGCAACCAGCTACGAGTTTGATACTGTTTGAATGCTCGCAACGAGTTTGATGTCCAGATTTCATATTTTTGAGTCGTAATTTCCTTGTTATGCTCCATTACGTTGTCTCCCCTGATATCTCTGAAAAACAGACAAAAAAGTTAACAAGTTGGAAATTGCTCGTCAAACGTGGCAAATGAGGTGCGTTCGTACTATAACAAGTTTTATAATTATTTTTTGCACCCCATATTGTACTGAATGTATAATTTTTTGCACTTCATAATGTGCATAGTCTTTAACATCATTAAAATGCACTCCCAATAATTTTTTCCCATTCCCCGAACACTTTTGACTGTCCCTGTAATTAGGGACAATAGGTATTTTAGGTATACATCCGATTTTCCTAAAATTTGAAATGGCTCGACAAAATTTTGTAACAATTATATATTTAAAATTTCAGACCATTTGGAAGGCTCTAACATCATTAAAATGCACTTGCAATAATTTTTCCCATTGGCCGTAATGTAAAGAAAAACTTTTGACTGTCCCTGTAATTAAACTATACATCTGATTTTCCTAAAATTTGAAATGGCTCGACAAAATTTTGCAACAATTATATCTTTAAAATTTCAGACCATTCGGAAGGCGGTAACATCATTAAAATGCACTTGCAATAATTTTTCCCATTGGCCGTAATGTAAAGAAAAACTTTTGACTGTCCCTGTAATTAAACTATACATCCGATTTTCATAAAATTTGAAATGGCTCGACAAAATTTTGCAACAATCTTATATTTCAAATTTCAGACCATTCGGTTGGGTAGTTTTTGCTCTTGTATATGCGGACAGACAGACGGACGGACTGAACGACGACTATAGGTGCTACGTATTTATATAATTACGAACGCACCTAAAAACGAAATGGAAAAATCATATTAAAATTTCAAAATTCATAATATTTGATAATTTTTTTGGTTATAACATGAAAATAAATTTTGTTTGTCTGTTTTCCAGGTTTAATTTGCAAAGATTTTTAAAGGCTCATGGGAAGTAAAAAAAAACAAAAAAAAAACTAGAAAACAGGAATTCTGCTTTTTCAGAATTTGGTGTCGCCCCGATAAAAAAAAATATATGTAGAGGAAAAGGTCCAAATACCGGCTAGGTTCCAAAAACCGGCTACTAGGTGTTCTGTGAACTGAGCGCAGCGCAGCCTAGCGGTGATAGGCAGAGTTTGTAACTTTAATTGAGGGAAGAAAGTTACGAAAAGTATGTCGCTGAAGTCTGTGTCGTTTACAAATAGTACATGCAAAAGTGTCGAATCTACGTAATCTGGTACATCAAAAGTTTTTCAGATGTGTGTTTCTCATTTTTTAAAAATATACTGATCGTATATTGGCTTGAATTGTTGATAAAGTTATTTTCTAGACATATTTAGCTCACAATAGTCACGCGCACAGTATTCGTATTTTATTATTTGAATGAGTAATATCGGTTTTAATTTAAACATAGCAGTGATCCTAATACCGGCTACCTAGAGTGGTTTAAATACCGGCTAGCCGGTATTTGGACCTCTCTCGGTTTCTCTGCTTGAAGGGGAGGAAAATAAATTAATTTAAATAGCTTCATAATTAATAAATTAATTTAAATAGCTTCATAATTAATAAATTAATTTAAATGATTCAGAAATAGTCCCCGTCCCATTTCGCAAAATGAAAAAAGCAACCATGACCGTAATTTTCAGAACCGACACTGGTTACCGGATCACTTTCTAAAAAAGAGCTGTTAGACACTACAAAATTGCCTGTAATAAATATGAAGAGAAAGAAAAAAATGACGGAGTAAACCAGGCGAAAGAGGCAGAAATTTGATTTTAAACCTCTCGCTGCGCAACCCGAGATTTCCTTGGGCATCGTAAAAGTAGCAAATTTTGAGCAACCCGAGATTTCCTCGGGGATGCATTTTTTCGTCTATTTAATACTCCTTGATTATTCCCACCAGTTATTTTTTTATTGTGAATTATGTCTTATTTAATTGGAGCATTTTCCAGGTTAAATTAGACAAAAACTTTTGTTTTGAAAAACCGGTGACAAAAGAATAAAAATTTTTATAAGATGCTCGTCGCGAAGGGGTTAAATACGCAATTTTTTAAGCTATTTTGGTAAAACAATTACGCAGCGAGAGGGCTAAAAAAGTGAAAAAGGAAAATATCCAACAGAGGAAGATTATAAATTTGTGTCTTCTGCATGGGTGCTTTCTCTGTGGACAAGAATGGGGAAGGGGATTCTGGATTCAATGTTAAGAATGCGATATGTAGGTTGGTAGGGACTATACCGACGCAGAGAGTGATATTATGCTTTTGATTTTTTTCAGATAAAATAATTCTCATTTATATCAGCAAGCTTTTTTTTTGTTTTACACGTTAAAAAACAAAATTAGAAACATAATGGGAAGAAGACTGTGAGAGATAGTCGTAAAAATTTTAGAAATTTGACAAAAATATTTATTTATTAAAAATTGCGCATTTTTTCTGTGCATAAGAAATGTTATTAATCAATACAATTTATTAAAATAATATTCTTATTGCTTAATAATTGTCATTAGCTCTATTTGTGTGATCTTTTGGAAAAAAACTTAGGTAGCCGGTATTTAGACCCCATTTTAAAAACTCAAAATTTGAAGACTTTCGGAATTTTGCTTCTTATAAACAGAAAACGTCTTTCAAACTGATTTTTTTTCTCTAAACAGGTGTAAGACGTGTCAAGGTACCCTGCTGTCACTTTTCATTTTATTAATTTTGAAAATTGTATGATCTATATTGAAAACAAAAGTGGTAGCCGGTATTTGGACCTTTTTCTATATATATAAATAGCACAAAACATATTTCAATTTTAAGACTTACAGCACACGCTTTTATTTTATGTAAAATGACGTCATTCGCATCCGCTTAAGAATTCCACATTTACGATCCACTCTTAAACATCTACAGTAAAGTAGGCATAGGACGTCGCTATCGCGAAATAATACACAAATGCAGCAAAAAGATGACGTCCTTAAAGAAACTCGACCAAACAAAAAAGGCTTTCTAAGGATTCATAGGCCTTCACTTGTTTGTAACATTAATATAGAAACTTAAAATTAAATATAGTTTATAATAGCTCCATGTTTTAACAGAAATCATTCGTTTACATTTTTTCAAAATAGCACGTATTTTAATTAAATTTTCTTTCGGTTGTTATGAGAAAAAAATGGCAAAAATATATATATAATTAATATTTTACAACTATTTTTCCTTTGCTTTGTACAAAAAATGGAGTACTTCCGTTGCCAATATTAAGCAAATGGCTCCAAAAACTACAAAAAAATGATTATTTCAAAAATAAATGGAGATGCAGTTTTAAAACAAATTGCATTTAAAAGTACTTTTTTTTTCAATAAGACGGTATAAAAATTGAAAATGTGCGATAATTAGAAGTTTAAAAAATTGCTATAATTTAATCGTACTGCTTTGTTTTACGGCTGGCTTCTGTAAGGTATCGTTATTTTTTGGATACGACACAAAATAAGCTGGGGGAAAGAAATGGCATACCGTATCGGAGGCTAACAAGTGTTTTTTAGTATTTTTTTTTTTTCTGGACTTTGAATGAAGATTTTAGCTCCAAGTTTTTTGCATGTCATTTATGATCATTCGAAGAACATTTGAAATTTTGTTTTCATAAAAAAATTGATGACGGAGCTTGAGTTGCGTGGGTGGATGTCCTAGCGTGCGTGCCGATCAATTTCATTCGCGGTGTGGGGGGGGGGGGGGGGGAGGTATCCGATAAATCGCCAGAGTCGTCTACAATCAATTTTCTTTAAGGGGGCTCAGGGCTTGATCGATAACGAAAAACATGTAAACAGAGCTCTCGCTTCGAGTCCGTATAAAAACAGAAGTATTCAGTGTAACTAATTTAAACGTTCTGATATTTTTAAAGCATGTTTGTAGTCTTATAAAATTACATAATGAATTACTTCAATGTAATAAAACAAAAAATATAGCAAAATTTATATAACACAATTTTCGAAAAAAAAATGTAGGCGTCATATCACCATCCGTAAGATATCTTAACGTTGAATTCACATAAGAATCTAATTTTTGCTTTATAATGATCAGGAAACTTTACTCTATAGAACGAATTAAGGATATAACTATCACTCAAAGGAAACCTTCCTTAAAAAACACTCAAATTCGAAAATTAAAAAAAAAACTGAAAAATACAATTTTTTTTCATTAAAAATACTTAAAATATTAAACTATCTAAAATATATTAATTCGTTCTAAAGATAATGATGTTATATGCATGCAAAAAAAATTAAGCCATTCCATCAAATAGTTTTTTTTTTTTTTTAATCTTACGGATAGTCGTCAAAAATCAAGTTTTGAGAAAACGCGACTTAAAGTTACAACTAAATGAGTGCGGCTTTGAAAGTGATTGTTACATAAATGCTTATAACTCCGTTAAAAATGCAAATATTTTTATGCGGTTTTTTGCACTGTGTTCAGAATTAATTGAATAATCAAAATAGATACTAAAAAACAAAATCGATTTTTTTTAAGTTTTCAAGCCCTGAGCCCCCTTAAGGATTGTTTAAGTAGATAAACATTGTCTGGAGCGTCGAGCACTTTGAGGACAAAAGGTTGAAAATCAACAAAGTAGCAGCCATTTGAAAAAAAAAAATCTATTTCTGAGCCATTTTTTTTCACATTTTGGTGATCTTCTAAAAACGTTTGGCTCTTATAAAAATGGCTATAAGTGGTCCAAACTCCAATAAATTATATTACCTTTAATTAAAAAAAACTTAGCAAGATAGGTTTAATAATTTTCGCGTTCTGGTCCCAACCAGTTTGAGAAAAAAGCATTTTGTTAAAATGCGTTTGGAGAACTATAGTTCTCCAAAACAGTTTAAGCCTGCGGACGCGTTGCGCTGAAGCACTAAATGACTATGAAAGGACTTCGAATTCGGCCATATCGTTTTACAGAGATAATCTAAAGACTATAGGGGGGGGGGGGATAGATTTTTTTAACCGAAAAAAAAATAATTGCATATAAATAATTTATTTAACAAATGCAATTTCCTTTTTATAATTCGAAACAATCAGTTTTACATTCATTTTTGCATTTTTAAATAAGTTGGAAAATTTGCACGTCAAACCTAACAAATGATATGCGTTCGTACTATAATTAGTTTTATAAATAATTTTTGCACCGTATATTGTACTGAATGTATATTTTAGTGTAGTTCATAAGTGCATATCAATTTCATTCTGTTCGAAAGGTTGCAACATCATTTAAATGCACTTGAAATCATTTTTTCCCTTTGGCTGTAACGTAACGAAAAACCTTTGACTATCCCTGTAATTAAACTATAATTAAATTAACGTAAATAAATAAAATTACGATTTTCATAAAATTTTAAATGACTCGACAAAATTTTTCAACAATTATATATTTGAAATTTTAGACCATTCGGTTGGGTAGTTTTTGCTCTGTTATGTGCGGACGGACAGATAGACAAACAGACGGACCGAATGACGACTATAGGTGCTACGTATTTATATAATTATGAACGCACCTAAAAACAATAGGTCTCAAATATTGTGAGATACCTTAAATGAGACTAATAAAAAAAAGACCGAAATTTGCATGATAAAACATCAAATGATTCTGATGGATTACTTTTATAAATTAAACTCCAAAGTTTCTACTTTGAGAAAAGTTACTTGAAAAGTAATTTTTAGTATGTTAGCCGGGAGCAGGTAAGCATAAGACGCGGAATATAGTTCCCACTGGCGTTATGCTTATTGCATTTGTTTATGTAAAACACAAACTTTTCACTATTTTTATTTAAAATACATATATTAACAATATACTTACATTTCAAAAATTATATTAAATATTAAATGCGTATAAAATATATGCATTTTACTCATTTAATATTTTTTAATGTAAGAAATAATACTACTCTATAAACCAAAACATTTTATTTCAACATGAAATTTTTTTTCTAATTTACCCTCGCGAAAGGTAAGAGTTGTTATTGGAGAGATTTGCCACCAACTAACATGAAAGTACCTACTACTTTTAGTAATAACCATATTGGGGTGACTACATTTATTCAATATATCAACAAATAATTATATTGTACGTTTTATACCCCTTGATTTGCATTTGAAGCCTTATGCACAAAATATCATTCATCGAAATATAAACACTTTTAGCACAGCTTAATATAACTCTTGCCTTTTGACACCCGTCGCACGTCGCACCCATCTCTCAAACGAGCAAAGACTTTGATTCACATTTATTACGTCCATATCGCTCACCCGCTAGAAAAGTGACACATCTCGCAAAAATTCATTTTGCAGTTTATTACACTAATAGGTCTGTCATAGGTGTGTCTTGCTACACAAACAATTTCATAAGTGTAGTTACACAGAAAATCTTTTTATTACGCTATATGTCCATTTGTGACCACATAAGAGGGGTGGATTGTGTGTGGAGGTAAAATTACCCAACACTCCAAACCTCATCCTATGTCTTCATTCTTATGCTTTTAAGCTTTCATGCACGTTTTTAGTCCTGCATGCAGAGCTAAGTGCTGTAATTTCATTTTATGGTAAAGTTATGCAAATTTTCTTTTGCCTCTCCTGTGAAATTTGCTTTTGTCGAAATGTGTCACTTTTCTTGCGGGTGAGCGATATGTTCTCTTTTTTTTTGGGGGGGGGGGGGCATTGTACTGTACTGAACTTTATTTTTCAAAACAAGTCATCAATTCAGTTGTGCTTTTCTAAATTTAATTTATATACTTTATTATAAGTTAATGAATAAATAAGGCTATTTTCCGAAAGTACATTTCAAAACTAAGAGATAAATAATCGTTTAATATTTCTAAATCAATTTATTTTTCTGAAACTGAATTATAAAACAATAATCACTTAAGAAATTAAACCTACTCTCCGTTCTTCGTTACAGAGGCAGCAGACGGCATTGCATTTGGCAGCAGAACATGGTTACTCAGATGTTACAGAAGTGCTCTTATCCGGCGGTGCGGATATCTCCGTGCCCGAAAAGGTAAAACACTCTTCTTCAGAACACGTGTACTCATTGTTGTAATAATCATTTAAACTTTCCTTCATTCTTGTGCTATTTCATAAATTTCTTGCAAAACTACATCATGCTGAAAGTTGTAAAGGATAGAAGTGTCCAGAATCTGTAAATATTTTCAACTCTTCTTCTGGAAAATGGCAATATTGAAAATATTGATTTATACTTATTTATCTCATAATCAATTTTCCATATCAGAATTTGCTTGACATAATGAATTTTTGTGATGTATATGATATCCCAGTGACTTACATATTAATTTAAAGTAGATATGGTTTCAAATAGCAGACTGGTATAGTTCAAAAGACGAGCATTTATTTATAGAACGTACATAGCATAACAAAAATAACAACTCTGATATTTTAAACCAAAAAACAGAGTATCAAGAAAATCCTGTAGCTTGTATAACTTGCACCTACAATGTTTTACCTGTTTTGTGGTGTGGCTTTCTGTTATTTTAAACATTAAACGCAGCTGTCCCCCACTTAATACTGAAGTTGGGCAGGATCTATTCTAATCCTTGTTAACAGTCAAAGTACCTGTTAGAAATAAGAAGAAATATTAGGTTTTATAGATTCTGAAGCAGTTGGACAAATTGCTGGATTTTTAGGATTAGGAAAAGAAGATTTTAAGACCGTAGGTATCAAATCAGAGTCTAGGATTTAGGGTTTAGTACTTAGAGTATTAGGATGTATCAAACGTATCATGACCTGATTGAGGATCTGTATACTAGAATGTGTATTACTAGAATCTATATTACTAGATGCGAATCACTTTTTTAATAATCCTATTTTCACTCCTGTAATTCTCTGTACCTGTTTTATTTAAATTTGTAAGATTAACCAAAGGCTCCTTTCATACTATGTAAGTTATTTGATTTACATGTCTTTTCAAGATATCTCAACCCACTTGAATTCAACTTGCCCTCTCAGGCTATAATGCGACCAAATTTTCATTTAGCTTCTAGATTTTATTCCCTTACAGTCACGTTCCGGTTCATTTTGAATTCTCTTGCTTTAGGATTAAAATTTCTCGGATTTTGTTATCTTGGACAAAAATTGCAATATTTCTATTTTCCTTCTCATATCCCACTTTCGAAATAGAAATGCAGGACTCTCTGCCGTTACAACATGTTGCATATCTCTATATTGCAAAAGGAAGGTGTTTAATTTTATTTGTAAAGATCATATTCTGAAGATAAGTTCTTTTAATCTGTGTTAGAAATTTTGTACATATCGCTTGGCTTGGTCATTGGTAGCTAGATGGCACGGAGTATTTAAAATTTGTGTTACACTATGGTTACGTAAAAATGTCATAAATTCTTCAGAAGTCATTTGGGGATCACTATCTGATATCAAAGTGATGGAAAACCGTATCTGGTTAAAAGTGGAGAACAATAACCAATATTAATTCAGTAGTTGTATTAGGAACGGTAAAAGCTTCAGGCAATTTTCTAGGAGCATCAATCACAAGAAAAGGCGTTTTACTTATAATAGGTCCGAAATAATTAATATGGAACTTGAATATCTTTATCTATACCTGTCCACCATACAAAAAGCGTTGCATTCTGGCCGCAGAACTAGCCGCTGAGAATTACTCTTAATAAATGATAAAATGGCACAAGTGGTTTACTATCTGTGAATGGAATAATTCTTCTAACATATAAATATTTTAAAAGTTTCTTCAAGAAAACAATAGTAGAAAGTGATTCTTTATCCACCTGTCTATAGCGTTTCTCTGCATTTTTCAAAGTTTTTGATATGAAAGCAATGCGTTTTTCCCAGCGTCATCTGTCATCATATGAGAAAGAACATAGTTGCGAACACTAAGGGTAATTTAGGGTTGAAATGTGTAATAATTCTATCATATGTAATTTCATTTTTAATACTCTTAATAGACACTTAAATGCCTATTCACAAGCAGCAAACGATATAAATATCACATTATTTCTTACCAATTGATTTAAATGAAGTGCATTTGTAGATAGATTTTGTGCAACCTTTGAGTAATACGTAACTAATCCTAGTAAAACTTTAACTTCTGATACATTTACAAGGGAGGACAAAAAGGAAAAGAAAATCTGTTTGTATCAAACTCTTCTGAAAGATAAATAAGGGATTCATTATGACACTCCCAAATAATTAAAAGCATGGGTGCATCCAGTTAAACCAGGTCCGTCGATGCAACAGCAAGTTTATATTGTGTATCTGGTGCGACAAAAAAGATCTAATCTACTATGAATTTTTGCAATCACGTCAGACAATCAATTGTAAATATTACAAGCAGTAAGTAAATTAATTTGAATGAAGAATTGGAATAAAAATACCCAGAATAATAAAGGCGGGGCAAGATTGTTTTTCAAATGTGACAATGATTGCTCAGATGTTGCTTGATATGTGAATTAAACTTTAGAGATAATTCACTGAAATATGTTACCTGAATCGCTGTATTCGCCAGATGTTGCTCCTTCACGGAAAAACTATTTAGTCAAAAGAACCAAAATTTAGTTAAAATAACCAAAAATTAGTCACATTCAAATATTTATTTGGATTGACCAAATGATTTTGTTAGTTCAGTAAAATTTTATTAACTAACAGAATCATTTGGTCGGTCCAATCCACAATTGGTCAGAAACCAAACATTTAGTTCTTTTAACTAAATAGATTTTTTCTGTGTTCAGATTACCATTTGTCTTGTTATATGCAAAGCGCCTTTTTGAAAAGTTCAATTCTTGTGCAGAAATTAAAAATTGGCTTGATAACTAAATTACTTCAGAACAATGAGATTCCTTGCATTGTGGAATTTGCTTTTGCCTGTCATATGGGCGAATGTTGAAGCTTCTGGTGGAAAAAATGCTTAGAATAAATTTTATTTTCATTTTAGAAAATAAAAAGTGTCTTTCCTTTACTCGAAAAGGGACGAAGTCATGTTTATACACCTTATATTTGAAATTTAAGGCTTTAATTTCATAGAATATGAAAGATGTAAAAAGCTAATGAAAATGTAACCAGTTTATCACACATTTAATAAAAGGACGATTCCATGGAGAGTGTCACACACATAACGCAGGCTTTAATTTGCATTTATTCAATTATTTATTAAGTTTTAATGTTAATTCTGATTTTAAGTGGTATGGTAAATAAGTTATTACCATATTTTTAAATTTAAATGTGTGGCAATAAAACTCACAGAAGTATATCATTTAATTTCATTACTCAAAATGTGCTTGTTTTCTACTTCAGAAAAAAAGCACATTTTGAGTACGAAATTAAATGATATATTTCTGTGAGTTTTATTTCCACACATTTAAACTGAAAAATGTGGTAATAACTTATTTACCATACCACCTAAAATCAGCATTAACATTAAAATTTAATATAATTGAATAAATGCAAATAAAAGCCTGCGTTACGTGTGTGACTCTCTGCATGGAATCGCCCAAAACTTTTCTGTTCTAAAAAACTATTTCTTACGAAACATGTTATTTTTTTTATTCATTTGAAAGTAATAAAGCGAAAGTTCACTAATGTCGAAAGGTAATAACTGAGAAAGTGGATTTTTTTTCTTTGTGTATTTCTAGGGTGGAAGAAAGGCACTTTACATAGCAGCAAGGGGAAGTTATACAGCTATTGTTGATATGCTTATCAGGGTAGAAAGGGAACAAATGAGAAAGGTTCGTATAGATTTCGAATACTTTTATTTAATATATTTCGTATTTTATTTAATTTAGTTTTGCAGTTACCTTGAATTTTTGCGTCTGAATTTTTACCTACTATGGCTTATGCAATGGCTCTCAAACTTTTATGTGTCGCGTACTCCTTGATAAAATAGTATGTGTATATGGCCTATCCCCCATTTCCAAATCATGAAAAAGGATAACAACAAATGAATAAATAAACAAATATAAATTTTGTTTAAAAAAACACTTTTTAATAACAAACTAAGAATAAAAACTAAATATTATTCTTTATTTGTCCCAAAGAAAAGAAAATAATATATATACAGTGTGTCCATAAGATAATGTCCGAGTTATAAATTTTAAAAGTATCAACTGTAAGCGTTGTAGAGTGTTGGTACAATGTCACAAATAAAGAGCAACTCAAACAGTTTTAGATAAGCGCATGCGCGAATACTTCTTTGTTACTGACTGGCTTGCAGTGCCACGTACGCAAATTGGCGACTCTTGAGCGTAAAGCGTTATTGCTGGTCTGAAGATTTAAAATCGTAAAAAAACTTCCTTTGGGGCTTTATAAAAGATCGTATCTACATTCCTCCACTACCTGATGATTTGCCAGAGTTGAGACACAGAATGGAAGAGGCTATTGCTTCCATTACTTCAGACTTGTTAACCGAAGTGTGGGAAGAATTGAACTTTAGGTTGGATGTGTGCCTTATAAATAAAGGTGCACCTATTGAACATTTGTATGTAAAACTAGGTTATTTCACCTTCAGTTTGATGTATGATTTGTTGTAAATAGTCTAAATTAAACTGTTAAAATATACTATTGAAACTGGGACATTTTTTTATGTACACCATATATATACACCGTAAAATGCACCTAAACATACATTTTTTATAATAGAAAAATTAAATATCAAACTTTATTACAATGGGAAAAATTCTTCGGTTTCCATTTTAAAAAACAATGATTGAATATAACACTTATTTGATGTTTTGTGCTTTAAAGAATAAAAGAGTTTCTTCTATATTTTAATATAGAAATTTTTTAAAAGTTTATATTGTCCCAGTTCAAAAATCATCTACGAACTTTTGAAACTGTTATGCATTTTGATTAATTTTAGCTATTCATTTATTAAAATGTTATGTTCGTCTTATACAATGTAATTTATCTTTTTATTCTAAGTTGCCCTTCCAGAAAAATTAATACTATAAAAAAATACCTCGCGTATTTTTTGCAGTCCCTACTTTTAGAATGGAAGAAATGGTGAAAACAGTGTGTGAAATAGGGGAGTAAATACAATATATTGAACGTTAAAATTTGCAAATCAGACAGGTTTCTAATGATTTTTAGTCAATAAATAAAACAAAAAATAAATCCATATTTACAGTATTACAATAACATACATAATTGCCAAAAAATAGTGATATATCGGTAAAATGGTTTATACTTTCTTTGTAACAACTTTATAACTTTGGCAGTTGTCCGAAAGGAGTAGCGATTACTCTGTGGCTAACAACAACATATATCTTTAGTAACCAGCTAGTGTTAATGAAAAAATAAGCAAACTCTGTACGTACTGATATTTTGAACTAATTAGCTTCGAGAAAGGAAATGTTGCGGACGAAAGAGATAAAAGAGTTGAATGTTTCCTCCAACTTTGTCTTACAAATACCTAACATCATAAATGCCTAGTAACTGAAATATATCAAAACTAAAAACAATTTTAATGCAATAAATGCACCATTATGTAACCAGGTGTTTGACTTTTCTCAAAATTTGAATATGCCTGAAGAGAGAGAAAATCCCAAGGTATTTACCCAGGTTTTCTTATAAATATTATTTTTAATTAACTAAATTTGATTTAAGTGTATTAAATTTGACGTATTTCATCTACATATGAAACAGCATTAACATTCTATAAATATAATTTATTATGATTTACGAACCTCTTATATATTACTATTAAATAATTCTGCTCTCTCGAAGTATTCTTATTTTGGGCATTTGTAATAATTTTACATAGACTTACATACATTTTTATTCTAATATTTACAACATTTAGGACAATGATTCTATTATTTATATAAATATATATGTATATATAATTTGAAATTAATTCTAAAAATATTTGAATTGTACCTAATGTTCAACCAAATGTTCCTGTTTGTTTTCGTCAAATTTTGGTTAAAAATTTTATTTCCAACGAGCATTCGGCTTCAGTGAAAAAACAACCGAACTTTCCGGCTCATAATAAAACTGCAGTCGAGTCTCGTAAGGACATACCTACACAACAGTTTTACTTTGCTTAAGTACGTAAGGGTGTTTCTCATTCATGCTATCATTGTCTCATTTTTCGAACAGTACTTAAGACAATAAAACGGTCAGTAATAAAAACAGCTTTTCTTTATTTGTAATAATAAAAGTCAAAACAAGATATGTACACTCTAAAAAATGAATGCCCAAATTTACATATTAAAGCAGATATACTTGTGATACAAAAGTAATTAGTATATATGTGTAAAGTGGCATGTAAATTGCCAAATACACGCCATGTGTATCAGTCTCAAAATGCATATTATACTGTGTATTTCGATGGTAACTCAATATGCTTCTGAAGTGTGTAAAAAAGTTATCAAAATAACTCTGAGAAAATCTCAGTTTAATGTGTAAACTGCACATGAGTACACATATCCATGTGTAATATACAAAAACGACAAATTTTTGTACACGTAGATTAACCTTACAGTTTGAGATGTAAATTCTGAACTAAATGTTTATAATAGGTCGCAAGACAAAATTACATGAAGGACAAACTCAGATGCTTGGTGCATTTGTTCTCTTTTAAGCAGACTTATTTTAGTAAGACCACAAAATAGTGTACCATAAATTTACAATTAACAGCGTCGTCTGAAGTTATATTTTAGAATCTCTCTGTTAAAGTTGCTTTGATGCCCAAAAATCGTATAGTCACAATTTATGAAGAGAATCTGTATAATCTGTATAAATACACTGTAAAAGAAAATTTTGTAAAATACTGAAATCGAAACGCCAGTACTATTTCCGTATCGTGTCGCGTTTTTTTTTTCTATTAATTTCAGTCGTCACTTTTCAAAAATACATTTACATCAAGAGGAGAAATTATCTATTTAATTATTTGGTTTAATCTAACATATTTCGGCATAATATGCAAAATACACAGATAGTTGAGTAATATGCAAATTGCGTACATTTACAATAACGCGCCAATTCGGGTTCATTTGTACATCTGTAAACTTTTCAACATTTGGCTACATGTTTGAGTTTTTGAAGGGATAACAAATTACACACTCCCATTAAGCCGATAAGCACACATAGATGCAGGTAAAGTTTTGCGACAAGAGATTAAATTTTATGACAAAAGTGTAATTTTACAAATTCACACATATATCTATGGAAAAGTGATTATTACAATCTCTAATTATAATACCACATTTATGTCCACAAAACAGGGGAATTTCAATTGCTTTAAAATAAGTTCAAACAATTATAATTTTATTTGTGAAATAATACTGTTTATAAAACTAAAATTTACACTTTTGTAGAATTCTCTATTAGAGTAATTTAAATTTTAATATACTGAAATAAACTCTCACCAAAACAGAGACCAATTTAGAATTTTTGAAAACCGGGACAGACATTCATCACTAATGATTTTCACCTTATTTATGACAGATATTATGCATGTAAATAAGGCGATGATTGCCATTCGAAAATAGTGGTAATCCCTTCCAGAGCAGCTGTCCCTCGTTCCCTTGCAATAATTAGGCTCTGCATTAATATGTCTGAAAAATATACGCAACAATCATTCTTACGTATGCGGTATTTTCAGCCTGTCGAATGAGAAAATATTACTTCATATTTCTAAAATTAACCACGAGGGAAAATATGCAATAACCTCTTCCGATTTACCAATGATTCCGAAAAGCGCTTTTTATCGTTAGAAACCAATATATTGTCGAAATTTAAAGTAGTATTTATAAAAACAAAGTTTCCGAAAGCGTATTCTAACGTATAAATTTTAAGAAACGTTTCCAAAATTAGGTGTTAATATTGGAAATTTTAAAGTTTGCTACAATACCTATATCTAGACGACTTCCTAAGCAAAATTAAGCATAGCATAAACTAGTGGTCGTTATTACTAATTGATTAATACCAGACAAGTTTTTATACTATGACATGTGGCAGAGTTAGTAGGGAATGTCCATTGTTTGCTTTTAGATAGATTTCGTAAGAAATACTACCTATTGCAGTCGTTACCATGGTGCGACTTTTGAAAAATTCCTTCATAACTTTTCATTACAGGACCCCAGGAACACAAGACCACCCCCACCTAAAAAGTTTATATATATATATATATATATATATATGTATGTATGTATGTACTAAATTTTGTCCGCACGATAAAAGTCACAATTATGCACGGATCGTCTGCAAACTCGCCAACAACTTTAAGGTGGCAAATATCTCGGTGGGGACTGAAAATGGGCAAAATCGGTCCAAGGGGGGGGGGGGAATGGGGAGGGTTCAAAAATTTGAATAACTTCTTAACATGATTCTGATAAAACCAGCTCTTACACAACAATGACAGGAAAAAATAAATATTTTTCGTTATAGCAGTTGCTAACAATTAAAAAAAAGCAATAAAATTCTCACCACAACAATACGTGAAAATTAAATTAAATAAATAGTTTAACGAATTGAAAACAAATTGAATATTACGTCATAAGTTTTCTAGAGCACGATTTCCGCATGGAACTCAAAATGAAATGAATAGTTTGATGAATTAAAAACAAACAAACAAAATATTGCGTCATATTGGAAATAAAATGGACCTCAGCAGATGAATATGTAACTTCATGTGAGTTAGAGGAAACGTATTAAAACATGATTAAAACCCGACTATGGAAATATTAACTTATTTTAACACTTTGAGATTCTCTGAATTTGCTTTAGCTATTTTTTAAACCTATTCCATATACATGCGTGTGTGTATTCGTGCATATTAGAATCTTCACAAAATGTTTAACTCCCTAGAGCTCATTCTTAGAGAAGGAACTGGGTTTATCTCTAATCTTGATTTAAGTTTTGTTGGTGAATTTAGTACTTAACTTCGAAATCTACCTCCGCCTGTAGGCCCGAACCGGCAGAGATTTTTTGTTTTTTGTTTGTTTTTTGGGTTTTTTTGGACGACTATAGAATGAAGCTTTTTTTTGTTGCACCAGATGCGACGTCCCATTTTTAGATGCGTTCGTAATCATATAAATACGTAGCACCTGTAGTCGTCGTCTGGTCCGACCGTCTGCCTGTCCGCATAAAACGGCGCAAAAACTACCCAACCCAATGGTTTGAAATTTAGTACATATAATTTTTTCAGAATTTTGTCGAGTCATTTCAAATTTTATGAAAATCGAATCAAAACTTAAAAAGATATTAATAAAAGCTTTCTTCGTTCTATTAAATCCTTTCATACGCATTAATTCAATGATACCCCGTGATAGGTAATGATTCTAGATTGCCATGGTGATTATTCTATTAAATCCTATCATGCGTAATTAATTCAATCATATCCCATGATAGGTAGGGATTCTATGTTGTCATGGTGATGACATTCTATTTAAGATGGGGTCATTATTTCCATATTACTGAATTTAATATATGTAATCGTAATAAATATATTCATGCATTTTTGTATAAGAGGGCAACAGCTATTGCACCAAGACCTGAATATTTACAAAACTAGTAATCGTACGAACACGTCATTTACCATGTTTGACATACAATTTCCGACTTGTTCCTTTTGAATTGTCTAGAAGACTATACATCATAGAGATGAGGTATTTTGGTTATTTTTTTATGTATTCAGAACGAAAAATCTCGCTCCGCGCAGTTTATGCGACGATGACATGACACCCTCTATAATTTTAAAAGATTTCCCTTTAAAGTACTCCTACAAATTATATGAAACCAGATTAAATCAATTTCTTGTTCTTCATTTAATAGATATGTGTCTACAATTTTTTATACAGCCTCTGGTGGACGACAGCCCCATCATTCCCGATCCTCCAGCCAGTCCGGACTGCATTCGCCAGGCGGAACTACGAGCGGAATCTCAGCACGAGTCGATGCGTGACCTGTTGTGGACCCTGGCCAAAAACTATCTTGAACCGAACGACTGGAAAAGGCTGGCCAGGCACTGGGGATTCACAGAGGAGCATATTCAAGCCATCGAACATCAGTACACAGGTAAAAAAACAGTCCAGTATTCAAAGTTGTTGCATTTGGTTAAATATATTTATCCTGTAATGCTCTTTTTATCACCTGGAATCGAAATATGATGTCATAGACCTTTCAGAATTAGACGGTGCATTTAGGTGTGATCAAACATGGACGTTATTTTGTACCCACGGCTGATGGCATTGAAGATGTTTGATTGATCGAGAGGATTTTGTCAATCATGGCTGCCTGTTATCGTGCTTAGCCAATGCGTCTAATCAAGTCACGTATAGTTGGGAAACATGACAGATGATTGACTACAGCTGATATAGGCAAAAGTGTTGCCATGCTCAATAGAATTCTAAAAGGTCTATACAAAATATCGTGGTATCATAATATGATCATCATCATTGTGATCGAATCAAGGTAAATTTATATTGATAATAGACCCTAATACTATAGGCAGACTGTAAAAAAGACAAATGTTTTTTAATCTACGAAAATATAATATAACCAAGAACGAAAATATACAATAACCTTTTCCGAGTTATCCACATTTCCGAAAAACATTTTTATCTTTAGAAACCTCAAAATCCAATATATTTTCAAGATTTAAAGACACATTTATAAAAGAAAAAAAAAGTTTATTTTGCTGTTTCTGATTTTCGAAAACATTTCCAAGTACTACATTATTATACTACATTATAGTACTGCATTAATAATTTTCTCAAACCGAAATATTTGTTTTTAGCATGTTATCATTTCTCAATTAAACATTTTCAGCTGCATAATTGAATTTATACATGTAAGAGTAATGAAGATATATTAATGTTAATGTTAATGCTGTTAAGTTATCACGTTTGCCTCTAAAATATGTTTATTCAACATCAAAAATGTTTAATTTAGAATGAATAATATCCGAAAAACCTATATTCCAAACTCAGAAAGTTGATTAATTCTCTATAAAAACTACTCAGAAGCGTTTCCGAAAAACAGTGACAGAAAAAAATTTTACTAGCAAAAGATACGTCTTTAAATTTCGGGAATATATTAATTTCTAAAGTTTCTAAAGATGAAGAATGCTTTTCGGAATCATGGATAACTTGGAAGAGGTAGGTTATTGTATATTTTCGTTCGTTGTAATATTAAATTTTCATAGATTTGTCTTTTTTTTTTTTTTTACAGTGCAGTCGGTGCACAGTCACTATGATATCACGATCTTCCCAAATCGTCCCAGTCACAATGAGAGACATCTTTATTTTGTGCCAATGTTGAATTCAGGAGGTGGACCGGGGTGAGCATTACCCAGTATGGAGCCCACAATGGAACAATGAGATGTCTCCCCGGAAGATCTGAGATTTTGTGTTTTCAATGGTTAAAAAGTGAAATTTCACCTCCGAACAATAATGTCCCCCCGGAGCCACAGAAATCCCTCTCGGAGAAAAGTGTCCGAGTTCAACACTGATTTTGTTATATTATGACTATCAGGTCACTATCATTTTGTGACTCCATTGTGAAGTCACGGTGTCCAATTTTTGAGTCATTCGCACTTCGTCACAAAATATGGCATATCGACTTCACAGTGACGTGGATACGTCTCATTTTCCACATCAAATATAAACAATGTGGACAATATGAGTTGCAATAGAGTCACATGTCACGGTAGTTTCACATTTCGGTCACAGTCGCTTCACGATGGCATTAGGTAAAAATTCTTAAGAGTCCACTTCAGTCATGGGGATAAAGAAAGACTCTAATGTTAAGTCTATAGGGGAGTTATTTTCAGATTGCCAGTTTTGATTTTAATATTTTTGAATAATTTTTTTTTTACAGAGGATAGCTGAGGACGATCTACAAACGGGCTAGTTTTTACTTTTTCGATTTTGGTTCTAGTTTTTTTATATTAGGTTAGTTTCAATTTCAGAACCGGTTCCAACCGGTTGCTAAAGTGAATGTAATTTTTTTTTAATCTGAAACAAAAATCGAAAAAGTAAAAACTAGCCTGGTTGTAAATCGTCCACAGTTATGCTATCCAAAAAAATCAATCAAAAATATTAAAATCAAAACGAGCAATTTGAAAATAACTCCCCTGTAGACTTACCATTAGAGTCTTCCTTTATCCCCGTGACTGAAGTGGACTCTTAAGTATATTTTATTGTTATGCAATTGATGAAGCACGCGCTTCAGTGTTTCTGATATTTTCTTCTGCCTGCAGGTAAATCGAGCTACAAAGAGCACGGTTTCCGAATGTTGCTGATCTGGTTGCATGGCGTGCCTTCCAGTAAACATCCGCTGAAAGAGCTTTTCGAAGCCCTCACTGCCATTAACAAGAGGGACGTAGCAGGTAACCACCATCCATTCTATTCGTTCTTTAACCTAATGAAACTAATAAACGACGACTTGTTGAATTAACAATTTATGAACGACTAATATTTTTTTTGAAACCTCAAAACAATCTTACAGCTAATCTATGTTTTCCAAGAAAAACAAAATTCTGAATGATGAGTTCTTATAATTTATACATTGCAGAAATAACTCCATGAATATTCAAGATTTTTTATATTTTATGCGTTGGAAATTAAGTGGCGTGCTAAGCCAAAACACTCGGTAGGATAGTTTGCGCTCTCTCAAGTTTAAGAAAAATAGAAAATAGAAGTGTAAAAGTGGCTTGATGCTGCTTATTTTAATAGAGAGGTAAGAAATAAAGAATCGCTTACCTTTTATTCATCAATTTCGCAACGGTTCGTAAAACGTCCCCTTCTGCGTAGAGTATATCCAGCGGAACGGGGAAAGTCACCCGTTTATCGTTGTATCATTTTAAATGGTTTATCCTCTTATTTATTTAGTTAAAGTGATGCTGAAAAACATGTTGGTTAATTCATTGGATGTTGAAAGATAAATCTTATTAATAACTGTGTTTGTGACGATAAAGAAAGACTTATTTTTTAGTTTAGGAAGTTATAATTAAACATTAAATTGGAGTATTAAGATCTCCGTCTTTACAGATCAGCTACATTTTTAGAAGTGGGAAGCTCAAATGCGGCGTAAAAGCACAGAGCCGCGTGATAAAAAAAATACAATCATTAAAAGTCTCTGGCGAAATTCATGAGTCCAGATGTTACCGAGAGTTTCTTAGAGTTGTGCAATGTCAGTCATTAAAAACGAGGAAGTAACATGAAGTCCTCAAAATAGTTGATTAATGTGTTTTGAAACCACTAATTTAGTTCTTTTCTGATTTAATTGGTTTTTAAGTTGCCAAAACATCTGGGGTGGTTAATTTCAAGATTGTGTACAACCTTATTTCCATTATTCCAAAAAAAGTCCCTAGAAGCAATCCAATATTGCGTAAATAATTCATTGATGTTATATTAAAAATATTCAGAGTATAAAAATAATTGTGTAAAAGTATTGGAATTTTATATTTCATTTTATTTTACATATTTTACCAACATTGATAAATTGTACAAAATATTTTCGTTGTTATGCCGAATGTCGCGAATACTGAGTAAAAATTTACCAAAGAAATTATAACTAATCAAGAGTATTTCGAAATTTTAGTTCGAAATGTTACAAATACCATGTTTTTACTTCTTTAATATAGAATGTTTTGCATAATTTTTTTTAAATGCGTGTATTTTTCTATAATATTTTTAGCCAGTGAAGAGTATCTGGACTCTAAGATTCGATAAATTTTTATTTTATTTTTTTAATCAGTAAAGTTCTGGAAACGAATACCAATAGTAACTATAATAACTTCAACTGCTATTTTACTTTATTATTATTATTATTTTAAAATGTATACGTTACTTTTTTAAAAAAAGAACTACAAATGGCCATTTTGCCCACACAGGTTGGCTAAAGTGTCGAGCACAGGTAAATGAACAAATTACATTGATTCAGGAAATATATTTAATCAACACAAGTTAAGTAACACACATTAAGAATAAGTATTATGTTTTGTAATATTTTAAGTAATCGTTACAACATAAAATATACGGTATTGAGTATCAATATGATAAATGGAGGAAAACAAGATGCCCCCAGCAGACATGCAGACTGCAAATGTCGAGAGTCAGCCTTTCTCTGCAGAAGTTATTGCCCCGACTTGTCTTCTTCCTGTCAGAGAAAATATTTTTGAGTAGTATTTTGTCATGAACAATGGATAAAAAATCGTTTCCCGGCAAAGTAGCCATCTGAACATTTTGCCCGATCTTCTAGTGGTCACTTTGCCGGATTGATGTCATTACAAAAACTGTGGCCTAGAATCTAATCTATATAACTTAGTGTTTTAAAGCACACATCATTTAAAAGGTTATTTCACACGGATCAAATAATTGATATTGCAAAATAACTGATAACAAAATATTAGGGGGACCGCACTAGTAGTTGATCAATTTTTTGAACTATGACGCCATCTCAGGCGGAAATGAGTTTTACACGTGGCACTAGACATAATATTTTTGTTTGAATGTTGGAGCACCTGTTGTCGCGTTGCGTTGTCAGCTGCCTGTTGTGAGAGAAGCAGTTTCATGATTTTTTTTTATTACAAAATGTAAAAATTTAGTTTTTGATTAGTTGGAGGCAATTACGATAAGTTAAAATAATCCACTTCCATCATGCTCATTTCAAATAATAGTTTTATATGGATTCTTGTTAATCACAGTATAAGCATGATATTTTAAAGATTAATTTTTGAATTTTCAACTGATTTCTTCGATTGATCAACTACTGGGAAAATGGCAATTAAAGAAACAATTTACTTATAATTTTGTTGCTATTTAATTTCAGCAGATTTCATTTTTGCCCATTATAGGGCATTCATTATGGGTTGTAGCAATTATGTTAGTTTACCTCTAAAACTTAAAAGGAAGGAAATATAATAAAATCCCCGTAGCACCACCTTATTTGATCAACTACTGGCTCGCTCACCCTATTTAGCTATAATCAATACATTGTATCACTTGTATAAAATTAAAAATACGAAAAAACTATAAAATGAGTTCAGAACTAGATAAATGTAGCCTTCCGCTTCAAAGTCGCAGACAATACTACCAACATCTGTGACTACTGTTTCTCCCAGCTCCTGCGTGGCGGGGACACTATACAGCGGAAGAAATTCAAATGGCCACTTTGCCCTCACTGGACTCTTTAACCGCCCTTCCCCTAGAGGGCTGCATAAAAAAATTCGAGTACATTTCGGCTTATTGATGGAAATTACTGAAGAGGCATTTTCAACTTTTCTTATCTATAGAACTTAATTTTAACATCTCAGAAGGTTTAGTACTTGCACAAATTTAGATACCACATACATAGCTGTACAAAATAATTCGGAAATTTTTTCGACTTGAGATGGTAGATGCTGAAAATGGGTGTTTCTAATGTGCTATGCGTTTCCGAAATTGTTCACTTAGATATCATCTTTCAACTTGATAAAAGGGAAAGTTTCGTAACTCTGAATGTGTTGGAAAGTGTTTTATAATATGTGCTTGACACATATTTTTTCTTTCTTGTTTTTTCTTTTCTTTTTCATAATTTACAGTAATACTTTCCATGGAGGAAAGGGGTAGATGGAGATGCAGTAAGGTGGCTGGGGGTGACGCCAAAAATGTAACCCTAAAATCAACTACAGTCGACCCAAACACAGGCACGTTCTTTCACGAAAAAAAGAAGAAAACTTTTAGTAATACAGTTTTTAATTCATAATACAATGGAATGCTACTTTAGAATGCTTAATAATAAGCAGATCACTTTCATTTAGAGAAAAAAAATGCACGGCTGATGTCAAAGAATTCGGTCCCTGTTCCAGGTGCTTGTTTTGTTTGGGCCGAGTGAGAGCATTTGAATTTGAGCGATAACGCGCATCATATTGCAAACCGTTTTTACGGCATACTGAATCTCCATTTATCTCTTTCCTCCACGAATATTTTCATACATGAGAGGTAAAAAATATTTGTGACGTTGATGTTACAATTTTTTTATTAATCTAAAACTTTCTACCGTACTAAATGAAAAAGAATTCGTGTTTGTTTATGATCGTCTGCTTCAAGTAAAAAAATCATCTGAG
Organism: Maratus speciosus; assembly: GCA_963932465.1. NCBI lineage: Eukaryota > Metazoa > Arthropoda > Arachnida > Araneae > Salticidae > Maratus > Maratus speciosus. Next base: position 81,379,194 of record OZ010793.1, on the reverse strand, counting down.
ACATAAACAAACACTATTTCGTACACAGTCGTTGTTGTACATCAAAGTACACAGAAACGAAAACTTTTTTCTAGGTACATTTATATTCATATAAAGAAAATGTTAGACAGGAAGAAGAAAATATTTTTTCAAAAATATTTTCTCGTAATAAACATCAAAGCAAATTCTAAATTCTGTTGTTTAAAATATTTTTTTCTTATTCGTGAGTTAAAAGAAATATGTGTGCGACAAATACATAAGCAAATTTCTAGGCTACTAAATCTAAAAGAATGACAGGTTCATACAGTTTCAGACAAAATACGAGTATTTTCTTATAGAAAAACTCGACTTATGTAATCGCACAATTACACAAGGCGCGTTTTTCCATAAGTAAATATTGGTATTTTTCTGACCTAAAGTCAGGGAAATTTACTGGTCTGTTAAAAAACCTAAATACATAAAAATGAATAAAGTATGTGTTTTTTATATTGTCTGCATCAACGCAGAAAACTATATGTAAGTCTTAAACAAGCAAATTTTCGATCACGCTTTTTTAAACACAGGAGATTGTGTCATTAAAAATAATTATATGTATATTTATTTATATTTAAAAGAAAAATTTTAGACATGTAAAAGAAAATAAGATGCTTAAAAGTATTTTGTAATTTGTATTGCTTAAAAGTATTTGAATCAAAAAGAAATTCTCATATAAAGTGTAGCAACAAATACATTTTAATTATATGTGTGCAAATTAATAAATGCGTGTGCGTCATTATTGTAAAAAGATGGGATATTATGTTCTTAAAGAACAATCAAAGGATGTATTTCTTTTGATAAGTTTGCATAATCAATCCTCAAAAAAATAATCTTTTTCTTTTCAATATTTCTGAAGTCTGTTTTTTACAAAATGCTCTTGCATTCATAAGGGAAAATAATTATTTTTCATATCTTCACCACAAATATTTTTGTATCAAAAAGATTTTAAACTACCAGATAAAAAATAATACATGTTTGAGTATATTCGTCTTCTTCGACATAAATACATGTCTAGATATAAATAAATAAATGTTCGTTCCCACTCTTTCTTACATACGAAATAAACACAAAAGAGTGTATCATAGAAAAGTTTGTATCTATGTATGTTAATTTCTTGACTCAAAAGTATTTTCTCATATTAAACACCAAAGTAAATATATTTTGATGTTGACTTTTTTTTTCTTGTAAGTGTGTAAATAGTGCTTCGCTGTTGTTCCTAAATTGAGAAAAGATGATATATTAAGTTCTTAGAACTATCTTCGAATGTATTTTTTGAAAAGAAAATGTTTAGCCAATATAACTTTCATCAAAAAATATTCTTCAATTTATGGGATTTTCTTGAGAATTTCTGAAGTCTGTTGTTTAAAAAATAGTCTCATATTTATCACGGAAAAAAATATTTTTCTTGCACCTGTGCCACAAGTATTCTGGCATCAAGAAGTTTCTAAAATGCAAAAAAAGGGAAAAAGTATGTGTTTGTTTAGATTCATCTTCTTGAAGACAAATACATATACGAGATATATAGACAAATTTTCTGTTTCCAATTTTTTTTTACATGTTAAATAAACAATGTATCACCGGAAGTTTACGTCTGTATATATTTATTACTACATAAAGGAAATTTTAAACATGAAGAAGAAAATATATTTGACTGAAAAGTATTCTGCATATTAAAAACAACAATAAATATATTTTAATGTCCTTTTGCTCCTCCAAATACATAAGCAAATTTCTAGGCTACTAAATCTAAAAGAATGACAGGTTCATACAGTTTCAGACAAAATACGAGTATTTTCTTATAGAAAAACTCGACTTATGTAATCGCACAATTACACAAGGCGCGTTTTTCCATAAGTAAATATTGGTATTTTTCTGACCTAAAGTCAGGGAAATTTACTGGTCTGTTAAAAAACCTAAATACATAAAAATGAATAAAGTATGTGTTTTTTATATTGTCTGCATCAACGCAGAAAACTATATGTAAGTCTTAAACAAGCAAATTTTCGATCACGCTTTTTTAAACACAGGAGATTGTGTCATTAAAAATAATTATATGTATATTTATTTATATTTAAAAGAAAAATTTTAGACATGTAAAAGAAAATAAGATGCTTAAAAGTATTTTGTAATTTGTATTGCTTAAAAGTATTTGAATCAAAAAGAAATTCTCATATAAAGTGTAGCAACAAATACATTTTAATTATATGTGTGCAAATTAATAAATGCGTGTGCGTCATTATTGTAAAAAGATGGGATATTATGTTCTTAAAGAACAATCAAAGGATGTATTTCTTTTGATAAGTTTGCATAATCAATCCTCAAAAAAATAATCTTTTTCTTTTCAATATTTCTGAAGTCTGTTTTTTACAAAATGCTCTTGCATTCATAAGGGAAAATAATTATTTTTCATATCTTCACCACAAATATTTTTGTATCAAAAAGATTTTAAACTACCAGATAAAAAATAATACATGTTTGAGTATATTCGTCTTCTTCGACATAAATACATGTCTAGATATAAATAAATAAATGTTCGTTCCCACTCTTTCTTACATACGAAATAAACACAAAAGAGTGTATCATAGAAAAGTTTGTATCTATGTATGTTAATTTCTTGACTCAAAAGTATTTTCTCATATTAAACACCAAAGTAAATATATTTTGATGTTGACTTTTTTTTTCTTGTAAGTGTGTAAATAGTGCTTCGCTGTTGTTCCTAAATTGAGAAAAGATGATATATTAAGTTCTTAGAACTATCTTCGAATGTATTTTTTGAAAAGAAAATGTTTAGCCAATATAACTTTCATCAAAAAATATTCTTCAATTTATGGGATTTTCTTGAGAATTTCTGAAGTCTGTTGTTTAAAAAATAGTCTCATATTTATCACGGAAAAAAATATTTTTCTTGCACCTGTGCCACAAGTATTCTGGCATCAAGAAGTTTCTAAAATGCAAAAAAAGGGAAAAAGTATGTGTTTGTTTAGATTCATCTTCTTGAAGACAAATACATATACGAGATATATAGACAAATTTTCTGTTTCCAATTTTTTTTTACATGTTAAATAAACAATGTATCACCGGAAGTTTACGTCTGTATATATTTATTACTACATAAAGGAAATTTTAAACATGAAGAAGAAAATATATTTGACTGAAAAGTATTCTGCATATTAAAAACAACAATAAATATATTTTAATGTCCTTTTGCTCCTCCAAATACATAAGCAAATTTCTAGGCTACTAAATCTAAAAGAATGACAGGTTCATACAGTTTCAGACAAAATACGAGTATTTTCTTATAGAAAAACTCGACTTATGTAATCGCACAATTACACAAGGCGCGTTTTTCCATAAGTAAATATTGGTATTTTTCTGACCTAAAGTCAGGGAAATTTACTGGTCTGTTAAAAAACCTAAATACATAAAAATGAATAAAGTATGTGTTTTTTATATTGTCTGCATCAACGCAGAAAACTATATGTAAGTCTTAAACAAGCAAATTTTCGATCACGCTTTTTTAAACACAGGAGATTGTGTCATTAAAAATAATTATATGTATATTTATTTATATTTAAAAGAAAAATTTTAGACATGTAAAAGAAAATAAGATGCTTAAAAGTATTTTGTAATTTGTATTGCTTAAAAGTATTTGAATCAAAAAGAAATTCTCATATAAAGTGTAGCAACAAATACATTTTAATTATATGTGTGCAAATTAATAAATGCGTGTGCGTCATTATTGTAAAAAGATGGGATATTATGTTCCTAAAGAACAATCAAAGGATGTATTTCTTTTGATAAGTTTGCATAATCAATCCTCAAAAAAATAATCTTTTTCTTTTCAATATTTCTGAAGTCTGTTTTTTACAAAATGCTCTTGCATTCATAAGGGAAAATAATTATTTTTCATATCTTCACCACAAATATTTTTGTATCAAAAAGATTTTAAACTACCAGATAAAAAATAATACATGTTTGAGTATATTCGTCTTCTTCGACATAAATACATGTCTAGATATAAATAAATAAATGTTCGTTCCCACTCTTTCTTACATACGAAATAAACACAAAAGAGTGTATCATAGAAAAGTTTGTATCTATGTATGTTAATTTCTTGACTCAAAAGTATTTTCTCATATTAAACACCAAAGTAAATATATTTTGATGTTGACTTTTTTTTTCTTGTAAGTGTGTAAATAGTGCTTCGCTGTTGTTCCTAAATTGAGAAAAGATGATATATTAAGTTCTTAGAACTATCTTCGAATGTATTTTTTGAAAAGAAAATGTTTAGCCAATATAACTTTCATCAAAAAATATTCTTCAATTTATGGGATTTTCTTGAGAATTTCTGAAGTCTGTTGTTTAAAAAATAGTCTCATATTTATCACGGAAAAAAATATTTTTCTTGCACCTGTGCCACAAGTATTCTGGCATCAAGAAGTTTCTAAAATGCAAAAAAAGGGAAAAAGTATGTGTTTGTTTAGATTCATCTTCTTGAAGACAAATACATATACGAGATATATAGACAAATTTTCTGTTTCCAATTTTTTTTTACATGTTAAATAAACAATGTATCACCGGAAGTTTACGTCTGTATATATTTATTACTACATAAAGGAAATTTTAAACATGAAGAAGAAAATATATTTGACTGAAAAGTATTCTGCATATTAAAAACAACAATAAATATATTTTAATGTCCTTTTGCTCCTCCAAATACATAAGCAAATTTCTAGGCTACTAAATCTAAAAGAATGACAGGTTCATACAGTTTCAGACAAAATACGAGTATTTTCTTATAGAAAAACTCGACTTATGTAATCGCACAATTACTCAAGGCGCGTTTTTCCATACGTAAATATTGGTATTTTTCTGACCTAAAGTCAGGGAAATTTACTGGTCTGTTAAAAAACCTAAATACATAAAAATGAATAAAGTATGTGTTTTTTATATTGTCTGCATCAACGCAGAACTATATGTAAGTCTTAAACAAGCAAATTTTCGATCACGCTTTTTTAAACACAGGAGATTGTGTCATTAAAAATAATTATATGTATATTTATTTATATTTAAAAGAAAAATTTTAGACATGTAAAAGAAAATAAGATGCTTAAAAGTATTTTGTAATTTGTATTGCTTAAAAGTATTTGAATCAAAAAGAAATTCTCATATAAAGTGTAGCAACAAATACATTTTAATTATATGTGTGCAAATTAATAAATGCGTGTGCGTCATTATTGTAAAAAGATGGGATATTATGTTCCTAAAGAACAATCAAAGGATGTATTTCTTTTGATAAGTTTGCATAATCAATCCTCAAAAAAATAATCTTTTTCTTTTCAATATTTCTGAAGTCTGTTTTTTACAAAATGCTCTTCCATTCATAAGGGAAAATAATTATTTTTAATATCTTCACCACAAATATTTTTGTATCAAAAAGATTTTAAACTACCAGATAAAAAATAATACATGTTTGAGTATATTCGTCTTCTTCGACATAAATACATGTCTAGATATAAATAAATAAATGTTCGTTCCCACTCTTTCTTACATACGAAATAAACACAAAAGAGTGTATCATAGAAAAGTTTGTATCTATGTATGTTAATTTCTTGACTCAAAAGTATTTTCTCATATTAAACACCAAAGTAAATATATTTTGATGTTGACTTTTTTTTTCTTGTAAGTGTGTAAATAGTGCTTCGCTGTTGTTCCTAAATTGAGAAAAGATGATATATTAAGTTCTTAGAACTATCTTCGAATGTATTTTTTGAAAAGAAAATGTTTAGCCAATATAACTTTCATCAAAAAATATTCTTCAATTTATGGGATTTTCTTGAGAATTTCTGAAGTCTGTTGTTTAAAAAATAGTCTCATATTTATCACGGAAAAAAATATTTTTCTTGCACCTGTGCCACAAGTATTCTGGCATCAAGAAGTTTCTAAAATGCAAAAAAAGGGAAAAAGTATGTGTTTGTTTAGATTCATCTTCTTGAAGACAAATACATATACGAGATATATAGATAAATTTTCTGTTTCCAATTTTTTTTTACATGTTAAATAAACAATGTATCACCGGAAGTTTACGTCTGTATATATTCATTACTACATAAAGGAAATTTTAAACATGAAGAAGAAAATATATTTGACTGAAAAGTATTCTGCATATTAAAAACAACAATAAATATATTTTAATGTCCTTTTGCTCCTCCCTCTTTTATGTCTGTAAATGAATGTATGCAAGTTTGCTGTCTTTAAAATCTAAGAAAAAAGAAGGGAAAACTTGTCTTCCTTTTTTTAAGATAGAACATTGAAAATATTTTGCAAGACCTTTTGTTCATTTTAAATGACTTCCTTTAGAAATATTCTTCGTGTATGTGAGAGCTTATTTTTCAGAAAATATTCAAATTCTGTTGTTTAAAAAATATTCACATTATCCGTGGAGAATAAGCATTATATTGTACATCTACGCCAGAAATATTTTTGCATTTACCAATTTCTAACATACTAAATAAAAAAGAATGCTTCTTTGTTTATGTTCGTCTTGTTCAACACAAAATATATGCTAGACATAAACAAGCAAATTTTCATTCGCATATTTTGCAAACACAAAATAATATCACAGATAAGTTTTCAAAGTAGAATTTATTTCTACGAAAAAGGAAATGTTAAACATTTAGAAGAAAATAATTAATTCAAAAATATTTTATTATAAATTTAACAATTATTTGTAAATAATGAATTTCATGCTTTGCACATATTGGAAATATTTACATTAATTTATATATATTTTTATCATTAATTCTTTTTTTTTTCAGAAATGTCTTAAATAATACTATTAGAAAGCCTTTAAAAAAATGTTACCGTATATCACCATTTTCTGTAGACAAAAAAGTACTTTTACAGTGTGTTTTCAATAATAAGCCAACATAAACATTGGTTGGTAGCATGAGCCTTAACAAATAGATAACTTTTGGCATCCAAATCTTTTGCAAACCTTTATCTGATATTTGCAGAAAAGAATCATTTAGGACTGATTCATGAATGGTTTTTCGCAAGGCGCCGGTTGCTGATTCCCCTATCTTGTAAAATAGTTTAACTAACAATGCTTGAGCTGGCAACGATAGCATACTGCTGGCATTGAATGAAGAATCTACGGGCATCGAGGGGTTTTATTGACAGCCTGATTTATCATAACATGATCAAATCACAACATAAAAGCAAATTTCTTTTTTTGCAGTTTGGCTGTACATTTTTATTTCATTTTAGCATCAGGCAATGGCACACTGTTGTGTGTGTTAGGGGGAAGGGGGGGATTAAACATGTTGGTTAGAGAACAATTTCAGAATCAGTATTTCACGACGAATCTGTTTTGCTAACATATTTTTTCCATTTAGCTAGAGCTTTTTTTTCTGATAGCTAAAAATGCTAAGGTCGATCAAAAGACAGCGAAGATCCTGCTTACACCACTATGACTTTAAACATGTGACAAAAAATAATAGAGCTAAATCATTAATTATTTATACTTTTTATTTCTTTTTAGAGAAGATCCGTCGCAAAGCCGAGGAACCTCCATCGCAGCAACGTCGAAGCTGCCGTGCCAACCGGTTCTGTGCCTTCTGCTCGGTCATGTGACACCCAATTGCCCTGTCCCTTTGATACCCTCTTCGAAAAGAAATTGAAAAACCAGACGGTGCCTTAATTTCCTCTTCATCTTCTCGGTGCTGATCGGAGTTTCAGATGCTCCTGGCACAAACATACACATCCAGTTCCTCGATGTCTTCGACCATATAGGAGAAAGTCAGATCCACGAGACAGACGGACAGGCACAACCTAGCCTAAAACCAAACAAAAGCGTAATGATATGTTCACACTAGGAAATTTGAGTTAACGGAATTTCAAGCTTGATCACTTGTAATCAAGTTTATTTACTGTAAAAAGCTTTAAGGGAAATTCATCATTCTTAAAAAGCGAACAAATATAAAGTCATAGCATGCGCATATGGTGGACCAATAAGTAACTGCTTGAATTTACCAATTAGAACCTTTAAATTACTTTCCAACCTGTCCAAGTCCCTAGAGTTGCATAAAACTATGTCCAATAACAACTTACACGAGTCTATAAAGCAAATATCTTTGCTTGGATTGGATAAAAACCTCAAACATATCGATATAGCCAGACAATATAGACTAACAGTGTATATGCGCCTAATGTCAAGGGTTTACATAAGATTGACAAAATTTTATCAACCATTAACTGTAAAATTATATCTTTGTTGGAGGCTTACATCTATCTAAGTAGTACTTGAGTTGACTGAGTTTGTTTTTGAAACTTATTCAGTGAACTATTAAGACAGCTATACAGAAATAGAAAGCTGCTCACCGGGCCCAATAGGGTCAAAAAACTACAACAACAACAATATTCAGTGAGCTTCTGGGTTTAGGTTGGCTTAAATATCCTAGTGTGAACATAGTATAAACGCAGTTTTCAACGAGAATCTCTGTGGAATTTTTTTAAAGCTATCGATTGTATGTTTGTCTGTTTTAAGCAAGAACTTCAAAGATATTTGTACTACATTTTATGCGACACCATATTGTGATGGGTTAATAAAGGGAAACTGCGGAATGATTAAGATATATGCAGCTTCAGCTACATTCGGTCTATGTAAGCGTTTCTCCAGAATAATAATAAAAAAGTTGCTGCAGATCAAAGTTTTAGAAAATTAATTGTTGATAACTGCAAATGAAATTTAAAGCAATTTCTATCCTTTGGTTGTGTTTGTAGTTGGTGTATGATTTCTCAAAAGGTAGCAACGAGAAAACGTATAACAACTTTGTTAAAGTGAAAATGTGTGAAGTGGCGCATGTCTCCGTGTGTGGTAAAAATTATACTTGAGGTGAACAGCAATGAACATGTGAAAAAGATGTGATGCTTTTTTTTCTTTGTTCACTGTACTCTTTTTTTTCTTTCTCCTAAAATTCGTGTTAAATAAAATTCATTTGGCCGACAATTTGGTTGAAACACTTTTCAGTTTGATATATAGATTAAGAAATGCATGGCCGTAAAACTTCCGGTCTTTTTTTTTTTTTCGAGTAAATATATTTTAAACCAGAAATTTTACTTAAAAAAGAAATCAAATAATTACTGCATAGAAATTAAAAAAAATATTTTATTAAATAAATTTTCTGATTAATAATATGTTTATTTAACAGGGAAAATATGAAGATTGTCAGTTATGGGAAATTCTTTACATATAGACCACGAAGCGGCTGCACAGACCTCATCGAGTTGATGGCTGAAATTTTAGGATTATACAAAATTCGATTAGCATATTATAATGCAATTGGTCTGCCAAGGACCAGCAGACACGATTTTAGGGGTTGATCGGTAGATTTATCATTGTGTTTTCCTGCACCCAAAGGTAGAAAAACATGGAAGACTGGGAACAAGAAAACACAATTGTAAATCTACCAGTCAACCACTAAAGTTATTTTCCACCAAGATATGACTTGGCAGACCATATGCATTTTAATATGCGAATGGAGTTTTAACAAATCCTGAAATTTCAGTCGTCAACTCGATGAGCTGGTGGTTTGTGCAGCCTTCTCCCGGTCAAATAAGACGATAAGAGAAAAAAAAATTATTTAAAAAGTTTAAAATGACAGTTTAAATACTGATGAACAGCGTTTCAATCATAAAGCTTCAATCATAAAGTATGCGTATTCAGTATAGACTCATGTAAATTTCCTTCGACAGTTTTATAAAGATTCTACCGGAGGTTCCTCTCGAATTTAGATATATCTCCTTCAATATTGTTCGAACGATTGTTTGATACTTCTAAGAGATGTAAAGAGGGCTGCAAGAGATTTAGAAGTCATAATAGAACTTCGCAATACAGAAAAAAGATAAGAACAAAAACGAATATGTATTTTAATTATTCTGGTTGTCTTTCGAATGATATGAAAATTGTAATGGAGTAGAATTTTCTGAATCAGCTCCTAGTTTATTCTAAAAACTGTCTTAGTTCGGAGGGCCAAGCTCTGCGACGGCCTTCCCCTTCTGAATTCAGGGTGGGCACAAATTAGTTAGGCGATTTTGTAGCTAAATAATTTGTGAAATATTAAATTAAGGTACCAGTGCAATACCAGATTAGTAGTACTGTATCGAGAGTTTGCGGATAGCGGTAAAAATCTAGTTTGGATTGTTCGCAGAGGTTGATTTCCCTAGAAGGGGCTTTGCTAAAAGGCAGATTTACAGCCCATTTCTTCCGAAATCCTGAATTTAAATCATGAATCAACACTGCACTTGGTTTGATCGATGTGAGCATGCTTAGAAACATATGAGCCATTGATTTTGAAAGCGGGTCATGTTCAGTTTTATAAAAAAAAGTTAGTTAAAGCTAAATATTATTACAAGTTAACCGCTTACCAGTTTTGCCCATACCTCATACGGGCAGCGTATTTTCGCCCAGCGTGATTTGCCCATGCTATGTACGGGCATCGCATTTTCTAGAATAGCATTTTTGTTTGCCTTGTATATTTCAATCTCGTTGACAATTTTGCTCATAAATGGCATAATTTTGCTCATAAATTTAGATTTGTATATATCTTTGTTTTTGATCTGTAATTATTTTATTAAATAAATATGATTTTTTCTATAAAAAATAGGCATTTTTTGAAAAAAAAAATTCAAAAATATTGAACTGGTAAGTGGTTAACATAAATTTTATATTTTTAATGAATTCACAACAAGAGTTTTTGAGTATAATATTTTTATTATTTATTGGGTCAATGATATTTCAAACGCGTACATTTTGAAAGTAAGGCAAATCCACTTTGAATGGAACTATTTTTCATGGTACATCATATTAACAAGCGCATAATCCGAATTTAGTAGTTCTACTAGGACTGTGGTGAATTGACAACATTGGTAAAACATTGTTTTATCATAATTTATAATTATATGCATACAACTTATTACTGAATTTATTTTTCTGTTTTTTCCTATAAAATTAAATTTATTTTTTGTTTCAATGTAATTTTCCTAAAGAAGAATGAAATACTGAAATAAAACAAATAAGTAAATAAAATAAATTATTCAATTTTTTGTTGTCATAATTATATTCTATTAAAAGAAAATCAACGTTTCCAACAAATTATAGCTTTTAAAACTGAGGGAAGTTTATTAGCGCATACTGAAACCATATTTTTTCAGCTAATACGGATAACCATTATTGAATATTAAATTAACAAGAAATAAAACCACAAAAACACAAAATAAATCTGATGGGTTTAAAAATATTCGTATTTTTTTTTTATGAATATTGTTTAGCCATTTATGTATTGAATTATGAATTCATGAAGATTTTATCTTCAAAATCATTTTTCGTGAATTGTTTAAACTACATTAGAAGATTTACATAATCATTTAATAAATTTTAGAGGGGTTGGAGGATTTAGAAGGTTTAATTAAATTTGAATTATAGGGATTTTGTGTAATATTTATAACTCCACTCAAATTTTTTATTTTAAATATTTTTTTAGTATTTTGTAGAATTAGGAAATGTACACATATAATGTTCTTACAATAGAAATATTTCCGAATCGAACCCCCCCCCCCTCCCCCCCAATCGCCAAGGAAGCTGAAAAGATGCAAAGGCAAAAGAAATTATCCTTTTAAAAATATTTTTGTTTTGTGTAACCAAGAGTGCTTTTGGAACAAGATAAAGTAATGCATCTATAACTCATTCTAAATTTTATTACAACAAATCTATGTATTAAATGAATTTTATAACAAGTTATTTTAATGGTACTTATAAGTATCGTCAGTAGATAAAGGGTTAATCCGTTCAAATGCAAACCATTAAATATCTAACAATAACATAAAATGGGCTTGCCCCTGTTCAAAATCAACGGCTAATATAACAAGAACTGATTTACAGATATGACATTTGTTAAAAGGTTGTGTGTTTCACTATCTTACAATAATCTGTACTCTCATGTTTGGCTATGTAACTACGCATAATAAACTATTCTTTTTTCACAATTAACTGAAGTTCAACTTGAATATTTCTTATGTAAAACAAGCAAATAAGATGAGTACGATATTGGCGCAATACTCGGACAATATTGATCTGATTCAAAGGAAATATTAGAACTGAAACACTATTTCACTTATAAAATAACGTTTTGCATCTTTTAATCAAAACTCTCCTCTATTATAGTCGTGCGATATCACAATCACACAATTAAAAAGTTGTGACTGAATTTTTCTTATATTCGTGTTTTTAGTATTTAAGATTAGCATCTGGAGAAACGCTTAACGTGAACTGAAATTCAAAGATGTTTTAATGTGTTATTTTGTTTTAAATATATGGCATATTTAGGAAATACGTGTGTCATTTGTTTGTGAGATAACTTCTGGTTAAACGTATATTATTCTAATTATTTTATAGAACAGCATTTTTTTTTAATTGGAAATGTTAAAATATGCTTAAATAATAACAATGAAAAAATACATGGGAAAATCAAACATAAAACTTATAGGAAATTTGATGATTTTTGCAGAATCTAAATGAAAAAAAAAGTATTTTTACTCAGAAAACTAAAAAGCAGAAATGGTTTATGTCATTAACGTATGTATAAAATAATATTAAATTTGTCATTTATTATGAAAATCATTGTAATGAAAATTTCCTTTCAATTTACACTTCCTAAAGATGATTATTCTAAAAGAATGCATGGAATGAACGGTTTAGGTTCATAATATCAATAAAAAATAACATCGAATTAGTCATTTATATTAGAAATATTATATAACGAAAATTTTCTTTTAGCATAAAAAAGTTCGTAAAAATAATCCATCTAAAACAATTCATAAACGAAATATGAACTACTAAACAGAGGCGCTTTTTTATTCTTTTGTGTTTTATCTTATCTGTAATCCAATTAATTATTAATTATTATACTATATATTATACTATACCGTCTTTATTCTAGTTATTGTATTATATATATTGGGTACGTTGGTTATCCGTACGTGGGATTTTGGCACAAATCCCCCCCCCCCCCCCACGCAAACACCGCAACTTTCTCTCTTATGAGAGGTCCACTGTAGTGTTAAATTAAATCTTAAAATAGATTACAATTAAAAATGCAATTAAGATGATGTAAATTCTAAAGTATGTAGGAGTATTTAAAGTATTATTATGTAGTGCTAAAATTTAAAAAAATCTGATTTTTTTTTTCCTTTTTTTTTTTTTTTTTTTTTTTTTCAATTGCAACGAATTTTTGTAACAAAATTATGAAAAAAGTAAAAAATTTAAGCAACCAATTATAGCAGTAGTACACACTATTATTTGCGAAAATTAATAATCGCTTTATTTAATGACATAAATTCTGTGACTAAATAAGGTGAATATTTCTATTCGGTAAGAGTGGTGAACTGGCAGACCACGCAGACGGCATAACAAGTGTAATTTAAAGAAAAAAAACTACAAATTCTGCAACTTTTTAAATTGCCAAAGTAAAAAGAAAATATTGCTTTGAAAGCCCGGGATTAAAAGTGCGAAGAACAGTGTTGAATTCAGACACTTTCCTCCGGGAGGGATTTCTGTGGCTCCGGGGGGGACATCATAGTGTTCCGGGGGGGAAATTACACTTTTTGACAATTGAAAATACAAAATCTCAAATCTTCCGGGGGGACATCTCATTGCTCCGGGGGGGAATGTCCCCCCCCGGGCCACCCCCTGAAATCAACACTGGCGAAGAAAACATTTTCCAACTATTGTGAAGGTTATGAAAAAAATATTTTTCAAAATGCTACTTGCGGAAACACCACGATAACATATACAGGGTCTCCCAAAAAAGATTGAAACATACTTTTTTTTTTTTTTTTTACGTTATAGACGGAAAGTTCCAAAATATCATGAAATTCAAAATGTCATAACTCAGTGATTGTGGTCGTAGAAGAATAGAATTTTTACTGTTTTATTTGTCAGAGCACGGAGAAAGGTTTTTTAAATATAACTTATAGGGCACAGAGACAGTATAAAAAAATAAAAAGTGTAGCATTTGAAAATTAGTGGTAAGCCTATTTCATAAGCATAATCTTAACTCCTACCTTATTTTGAACACTTTTGCAATTTACGTTGCCTAGGTACTTCAAACAGGTAACAATTCAAAGCGAGTTTCAATATTTTTGGAACACTCTATATACTATTTTCCTAATATCTATCTCAAGATTAAACATAGTTTTTCTAAAAATACTTCATTAAAATAAAACCTAAGTTCTGTCAATACATTAATAAACATCAGACAGACATTGTATTAAACTAGATTTGTGTAATTATTTTAAGTATTTAATATTGCTGTAAGTTTACCTGCAGGTGCATTTTTTTTCCAAATTAACTCTTTTAGCATAGTTTCCTAATAAAAATGTTATTTTCTCAAGAACGTTACTTATAAATAATTATTGATTTTGAAATAACAGTTTCAAAAATTTAAGCATTTAGATTCATGCATTCCGTAAGTTTTTTCATTTAATTAATTTATCTCATGAAATTATATTATTTTATCCTAACATTACATCTAAAGCTTACATATTCAATGGAATAATTAATCATAATAATAATAAATAATAATAATACCTGAATGAGAAAAACCCTCTGGTCCTTCTAATCAATTTAGCTTCCTCATAAACAATCTTAAATTTGAGATCAATTCTTTTAAATTTCAGAAAGTTTATGAACTCTTTTTTTTCCCACTGTCTATGAGAAAATTAAATAGGACAGCTCGGAAAATATACTGGGAAAACCTACGCAAGGCATGTTTTTCTAAATTTTACTTATCACCAATAGATGGCAGCACGCGGACTATAATATGAAAAGAAAGTTCTCCATCGTTTCAATATATAATTTTTCAAAAGTTAGAAATGAAATGAAAAAAATATCATGTTCTCATGTTGAAATCATCTTTCACTAAATGCATTACATGTTTCCCAAATAAACTTTTGATTAGGTACATCATTTAATAATAATTAAAGCTCATCAGCTTCATTTAAACCACAGTATTAAAATGTCAGTCAATGTATATTATTATACCGTTGAATAAATACAAATAAGTTTATCTTGCAGTTATTTCAAAAGTTTGATAAGTTGAAAAAGAAGTGAATAGAGTGGATTAAAATTTCAAAGTATTGTTCTATAAGACGAACTTTTATTTTATTCAGAAATGATAGTATTTAGTTTTTAAATGTGGTTTATCGTTGGTACTAATTGCTATTTGTATGTTGTGTCGATGTGTTACTTGTAATATGTACATAGAATTCCTTTCTTTTGATATTATACCTATATATAAAAAATTTAGATCAAGGATACCTTACATTTCAATTGCGATACAATATAATTAAAAAAAGGCTTTACGAAATTAAACAATTTGTCAACATTTATTTTAAGATATCGGTTGGCTTAATAATTGTTTAGAGCCATTAATATCCATTCAGATTTTTTAATTTAATGATAACCATAGGTTAATTACAATTTCGTTGTACAGATACCGCGAAACTTTCAGTAAATTCCCATCAAGATTTTATGAATTAGCAAAAGAATCATTACTTTAAAGTGCAATATTCCAAATTCTGCAATTGATTATGTAATAAGATTTATTGTCATGAAATTGTATTTCTTGAAAAATTTATTTTAGTATTTCAACATTTTTTAGGGCTCAGATATTCAGATAAAGTTAACCGTCCTTCGGTTCGGGTCGCGTCGGTTTGAAGATAATCAATTTCCGTGCGGGCCCTGTTCGAGTGAAGGGTTTCACTCTTCCAAGTCGAGTTGACCCGATTTTTCAAAATAAAGACCTAAATATTTTACCGAAGAAAAACTATACTATTGAACTTTAATGAAGATATATATGTTCATTTTTCTACATAAAAGATCAAATTGATATTGGATTTATAATTGCAGGCTGTTTTTCCATAATTATAGTAAAATATGGATAATTTTTCTTTTATTTGGGGGGTTCGAATTTAAATATTTCAGGTTCCGCTTAACGAACCCGATTTTTTTGTCGGATTGCGAGTTGACTTGAGATACTTTTTCGATTTCCGGTCTGATAAATTCCTTTTAAAAATATACTTTTGAACAAGTCGCAAATTGTACGTCAAACGTTGCATATGAGATGCGTTCGTGTTATAACTAGTTTTATAAATATTCAGATCTTGGTGCATCAGCTGTTGCACTCTTATGTAAAAATGCATGCATACAAAATTTATTACGATTATAAATAGTAAATCCAGTAATACGGAAATAATCGAATTATCTTAAATAAAACGTCATCACCATGGCAACCTAGAATCATTACCTAGCATGGGATATAATTGAATTAATTACGCATGATAGGATTTAATAGAATGAAGAAAACTTTTAGTATATCTTTCTAAGTTTCGATTCGATTTTCATAAAATTTCAAATGCCTCGACAAAATTCTGCAACGATTATATACATTAAATTTTAAATTTTTCGGTTGGGTAGTTTTTTGCAAAGTTATATGCGGGCAGACAGACGGAGCAGGCAACGACTATAGATGCTATGTATTTACATAATTACGAACGCGCCTAACAAGTATATATATAAAAGAACTATACAACTACCTTCGTTTGAAGCCAGTTCAAAAATTAAAAACTCTCTATTCTCTCAGTCAACAGTAATTAGAGTATTGAGTAATAACAAATCAAATTTTTATATTCGTGCTCTAAACACTTTCTTTCTTATCACAGCCAACTGATATTTACGATACGATTCTCGCAACAACATAAATTGTAATGTATTATAAAGCTAAACAATGATTTATAAAAAAATCCAATGAAACTTTGGTATCTTTGATTTGGATAGTTGTATATTATATTTAATAACAGTGAAGTGTTATTTAATATTTAAAACTTATAAATAAGCCTAGCATCCTTAATATGTAATAACAATATTTACATCACATAGAGATTATTGAAAACTTTATAATGACAAATTAGCATAGATTCAGAATCATGAGAACGGTAGGAGAAAATCATAGATAATATTCGGTCGCTAAATAGAAAATAAAAAGAGAGAGAATTTATTAGAAGTGTAAGAAAACATTTCTTAGTAAAATACATTAGCTACTTGAAATTTTATTTTGAAAAACTAGCTAACCTCACAAGATGTAAATTCAGTTCATTTTCAGTGTTTTATTTAAAAAAAGTTTATCTTAAGAAAACAAAATAAAGAATGATATCACAGAATGATGACAGTTGTAATTACAATGTAAGGTATACTATCAAAATAAAATAAATATAAAATTTCTGTTTTATGAACTTTAAAAAGTTCACTGTTTTACTTAAAAGATGACTAAAATAATAAAAGAGATGTTATAATTTAAAATATATAAGGTAAGCTGGGGTAACAGGACCCACGAGGTAACTGGGCCATAGGCTATTTTGTAAAAAAAACGTTCATTTATTTTAAGTTTTAGTTTTTATGAACAATGCACCCTAATCCCTACTTCCTAAATCAACGTGAGTCAACTCAATGGCTTAACTGTGATAGGTTGAGGGAAATTTACGTTTCTTTTTTTAAAAACAACGTCCATTTGGTTCAACTTCTTCGGCTTTTTATTAAAATACTGTAAGTACTTTTATTAAACAATCTTATTTTTTTTTTAAGATTAAGCATATAAGTACATTAATATTACTAGGTACCTATACATATTTACTTCATGTTTCAAATGTAAGCCCGGTGTCCCAGTTTCCTGATAAATTTTTAACTGGGTAACTGGGATATGTATCAGGGGTAACTGGACCATGTTAGATCCAGTTACCCCAATATTTATAAATAATTTTTTTCTCTTACATACGGGAAATTAATTTCTCCATTGTTTTTTGCTTAACAAAGAAAATTATAACCTTATTAAAATTACGCAGTAAAGTTTTAAAAAAGCATATTGGGAGGTATTAAACCAAATTTCTTAAGTGCGACAGCCAAACTTTGGAATTTTACCATACATATGAAGAGGTGTACATAAGACAAAGTGACATTATTAGAAAATTATCGAAGCGAATAAAAAATAGCTCTGTTCGATATAACAATATGGTTACATTCTCCACAGGTTTACTGGACATATCGAACTTTCATTGTGGTAAATAAAAAAGAGAATGAGATACTTAAGTACTTACGTAGCCGTTTGTTGATAGATTTACTTTGTTATTTTTTTTCTTTAACATACCCATGTAACTTTTATACTTATTGCCTATACTAAAGTACATAAGTACTTACTTAATTTTTATGCTTTTCGTATAAATAAATCTAATATTTTCACTTTTAGGCTTTTCTTAGACACATTGACATCAAAGATTTCCCTTACAACGCTCTTTAGTTGAAATATAATTTACATGATTTGCCTGGTTTAAATTTTTTTAAGTTGTTTACACTTTTCCAAACAGGACCTCATACCATTTTTATGGGGCAACTGGACCCATGAGGAAAGGAAGTTGAATTATATATTTTTTTATTTTTAGATATTAAAATGTAATTTTGAGCGTTTCTGTCTGATAGAGGGAACCTAATTGAACACATTTACAAAAGTTCAGACTTTAATTCAAATGAACATTAGCTTTTTGTAGCTGAATTGCCAGAATCTCCAGAGTCACATTGTAAAATTATGGTCCAGTTCCCCCACGTAACCTCACATTTTATTTAAAACTTCTTAGTACTTTCAAGCTTATCCAATCTCTTCATCAGAGAATATGCATATTGTTTGGAAAAGCTTGAAAGTACTAAGAAGTTTTAACCCTTAAATGCCTGGTGTTGCTTTTCGGCAACATACCCAATTTAGGTTCTAAAATACTATTAGAATAATATTGAATATATAATGCCTAATGTTGCAGATAAAATACATTCTGAAAATATTATTAAATCGATTTTCAACATGCAGATGGCAACACTTGTGCTGTTTAAGAATAAAGATAGATTTATTTTTTCAATTGTTACTACTTGTTCTTTTTGTTTTGTTTGGGAGCTTGTGAAATACCCTATTTTGACCTGCAGTGAGCAAGTGAAATTTATTTCTTATTATAGTTCCTAAAATTCTTGTGTGTTTAATATTATAGAATTTTATCAAGGCAAATTATTTTTTCAATTAAACACCAGTATTGCCGATTAGTAACAAATTGTTTTTTAGCCATAAACTATACTTAAAACATAATGTGATTTTTTTAAAGTATTTTCCCCATGATTTATTTTAAAAATGAAAGCCAAAAATCATTATTACAATGATTTTTGAAAAATCAGGCATTTAAGGGTTAAATAAAATATATATTTTTTAACTTGTAACATCTCTTATTATTTTAGTCGTCTTTTAAGCAAAACAGCGAACTTTTAAAGTTCATATAATATATTTTAAGTTTGAATCAAGATGAAATATTGCGTTTCATCTCATGATGTTATTTATAAAATTTCTTTTCAGAATTATGAATTACAACCAAATATTTAAAATATCTATGATGTTACCTGTTTAAAACAGTGATAATCGAATTTTTAATTAATTCTTTTTAATCCTTTCGAGACGAGCGCCTCGTATGTGACTTTTATTTTTGAATACATTATTTCCCAATAATAATCTTAATCCTTTTTGATTGGAGAAATTCTGCGATTAAATAAAGCAAAGTAGTTGATTCGAAAATAATAGCACTGAAAAATGAGAACAAACACTATGCCTTTTGTAAGGCATATATGCGTTACACTCGTCCCGAATCTGTCAGTAAGCCAATCAATTAAAATTTTAATCGCTAAAATATTTTTTAAATTAAAATAGTTTTTCTCGGAATGGCAACATCTATTTTTTATTCTTTTAAATGTTCTGTATAGATTAATACGTGCTTTATTTAGATCGTTGGAGGGTTATACATATTTTTTTTCTTTTTCATATAGAAATTTACATGAGTTTTTCATTTGTTTTTATTTTTTAATAAAAGCAGGAAAATTTACTGCCTGTTGTGAACTACGAATGTTTAAGAAAAATATTTGCAGATTAGAGAAATTTTCTGTTTATATTTTTTTAAGTGTATCTCAGAACAACTGAAAGCAAATACTGGGTTGAATTATCTTGAGAATTATGATTATTTCTGGGTGATATAATCAAAAACATTTTAAATAATTTACTTAAATTTTAATCTTCACTATTATTACTTAATTTTTATTTTGTTAAGTAAAGATGTAACCGCATAAAATTCAATTACTTAACTATAAACTTTAAAAGGTCTCAGGACTCCTAAAGCTTCAAAATTTTCGAAATTTTAATTTTTTTAGTAGTTAAACTCCTATCTTTTCTGAGCATTTTGATATAACTCTTTCCTAGAAATTCCCATTAGAACAGAAGTTATGGCTTTTAGAATTATACCCGCTCAATAGCTGAAGCGACGTTTGCGAAACTTTGAAGTCATTTTCCTTCAAATGACGTTTTGGGGCATAACGCGCACGATATCTCAAAACTTTTTGAATATTTTTTCATTAAATTTTCAAAACATATATTTTATGTTAGTCTGTATAAACTGAACCTAAAATTTCCTTTTTATTGTTCAAAAAAATATTTTTTTAGGTGATTATACTGTTGAAATTTTCTAAATTTTGCATTAGCTAAAGACAACTTTGTATTAAAAATATAAAAATGCTTTAAATACAAATTTATTTAGATTCAGGGTAATCATTACAATCTGAAGTATAAGTAGGCATCAAAATGTCCATTCTAGTTGCAAAATTTATATTGTAATCCTGTACGTAATCTGTTATGTCGATTTTCTGCTCGTCAAATGTCTGACGCTTTGGAGCCCCCTGTAAATGCTAATTCTGCACTTTGCAATTTTTTAAATACATGAAATGAAAGAACATACTTATATATTTTATCCTAATAAAAATTGTGTCTTAAAATCAAATACATTTTAAGGTATTAAAAGTTGAAAATGGTCCTTTTTTTCCCCACAATTTTAAGAGTCATGAGACCCCTTAAGAACTGTGATTAATACCAATTGTGTGATTTTTATTTTTTTTTCTTTGCACGCTATCCGATGTGTATGAAATTTGTGAAGAAAACGAGAAAAGAAAAAGATTGTAAAAAAGAATTAATTAAACATTTTAAAGTTAAGAACATTAAAGACAAGCAAAATTGCATTAAAATATATGCCTGTATACTCATACTTAATTGATTACAATGACCTTTATAAAGTTTAAAATGGACCGTAATCCGGAGCTACTTTGCATCCCATTTTTAGGGTTCTTTAACACTTTGCGGTCAATGTACAGCCAGGGATGTAGTGGAGGGTATATGGTCGTATACGCCGTATACCTTCTGTGTATTTTTAAGGAACACCGTATACCCTCTGTTTCTCAAAAAAGCAATAGTATATCACTGTAGGGTATACCCTCTGCTTAGTGTGTATATCCTCTGCTTTTTGTACGACTACACCACTGTGTACAGATCCCAGGCACAGGCATCGCTTACACGAATTTATTCAGTTAGCACCACTTTTCTTTTAAGGAATATTTTTACTGCTGTTTTGATAACATGTTCAAGAGAAATTTACTAAAAAATGTAATTTTAAAATATAGTGGTGCAAATAGAATATAAAAATAAAATCATGCGTACAAAGTTTGGGCGGCTGTTTGTCGGCACTCAAGCGCAAAGAGTTAAACAAAACTCGTGTAAGGTACAATAAATTTGTAAAATGACTTTATTATATCTATTCTAAGGCATCTATTTAAATACTCTTATTGCCATAAATAAAACAACACAATAATATATGTATATACATTATTAATTTTCTAAAAATTGTGCAAAATCATCCATTAAGAGAGGGTAACTTTTCGTTACCTAACATACTATTGATTTGATGTAAAGCCTTATTTCACAAAAATTTAACGCCACTTAAAATTTATTGTACTACCTTATACTTTATACTAAAAACTTTTTTCAAGTAACATACAGATAAAATAATCGAAATTTACAAAAATACAATTTATTTCATTTAAAATGTAAACACAGCAGCTAACATGAATGAAATTTAGAAAGACTTTCGTAAGCCTTGGTTTTACTCATCATGCAGCTCTAGTTAACTTCATGGTATCTATGAAAACAAAGCTAATAATAGCTAGTGGATCAACTTCTTTTCACCGGTGGCGGTGCGGTCCTTTTTAGGTGGTGTAAATTTACCTCAGTTTTACTCAAAACATTACCTCCAAACTACAATCAATCATATAATGATAAATAATCAGCTAATTAGATTTAATTGGTATAAATTGAGTAATAGTTTCTACCGTAAATAAACGTCATTTATCTAGTAATTAAACCTTTTTTAACCCTAGGGAACGAGCAACCGGTAAACGTGCCACTTATGGTGTTCAGAATCCTTCATTATTCCCACCAGTTATTTTTTATTGTAAAGTTTATCTTATTTAGTCAGAACATTCTCGCGATTCAATTACAGAAAATATTCTGTTTAGAAAAACCGGTGGTAAAAGATTAAAAATTAAGCAAAGGGCTCTCGTCTCGAAGAGGTTAAAGCAAAATACCACTTTTTCCTGGGAAAGTTTTGAACAAAAAATCATGCAGCAGCTATTTTTTCAAGAGACAACATAAAACTAGTCGGATTTGGCAATCCCAAAACTTTCTTCTATCTCATACATGTTAATACTTCCTGAAAAATGCAATAGTGCAGCGCCACCGGTTAGATGATTTACACAAAAATCTAATCAGCAACAACTTATGTCAACTTCTAACTGAATCTGAAGTTTCGTTAAAATCCGTGCGTTAGTTTTTGAGTAGAGCTATGGCGGAAATCGTAAAAAATCTGCATAGCAGCGCCACCTGTTGGTCAATATATACCAAAACCTAATAAGCAACAACTAAAGTCAACTTGGTAACTGAATCTGATGTTTCATTAAAATCCGTGCATTACTCCTTGAGATAAAACTATTCCGGGAATCAGGAAAAATGCAGCATAGCAGCGCCACCTGTTGTGCGATTTACACCAAAACGTAGTCATCGCCATCTTATATAAAGGGCTAACTGAATCTGAAGTTTGATGAAAATCCACCCATTAGTTCTTGAGCTAGAGTCATTGCGGAAATCGTGAAAAATTCTGTATAGCAGCGCCACCTGTTGGGCGATTTATACCAAAAGAAAGGTAACACCAACTAATATCAAGGACTAACTTAATCTGAAGTTTCATAAAAATCCGTGCATTAGTTCTTGAGATAAAGACATTGCTGAAATCTTAAACAATACAGCATAGCAGCGCCACCTGTTGTGCGATTCGCACCAAAAACTAATCAGCACCAATTTATATCAGGGGACTAACTGAATATAATTTTTTATTAAATTCTGTGCATTAGTTCTTGAGATAGAGCGCCCACAAAATTTGTGTCACACACAGACACACAGACAGACTCACAGACAGACATTTTTTAAAAACATGTTTTTCGGGATCTCTGGCACCTAAAACGTGTAAATCCGTCGAAAACCGGAATTCGAAAAGTTTCACGAATCCAATACTTTCTTCTTGTAAAGATAGAAGAAAGTAAATTACGATTGCATCAGTGTCTCAGATACATAAAAGCTTACAGATTGCTCTGCTTACCGACCAGTATCAAAAGTGACAATATTTGTTGGAGTAACTTCTAACAAGTGTTTCATCTTTTTTCAACAGTGGTGCGAAGTTACCCCTGCAGGTGCAAAGAAGCACCGGGTTATTGTCTTTTCTTTACCACAAAGTATTGATTTTATATTTTACAATTTCTATCAATGATACTTAGTAATCAGTTTTAAAAAGTGAAAAATATACAGCAAAATGAAATTTTAGTAATTTCTATTATTATCATCACTGTAATAATCTCTAATCAGTGTTAAAATTTAACAATGGAAAACAAATAAGAGATTTCAGACAATTTGACTATTATCAATGCGATAATATGTAATCTTATGCGTTGATATGTAAACCTTAGTAACTTTAATTATCATTATCACTATAGTAATTTGTTATCGAGGTTTTAAATCAAAAAATACAAAAACAAATGAGGCTAAACTCTTTGTAAATTTCAATATTGTCTCGGTGATAAATAACAGTATTACTTCGTAAAATAAAACTGTCATGAGATAATTACATTATAAATCAATATTTTATAAGTATTAAGAAGTAAGATAAAATGAATATTTTTCTGGTAATGGTTTAACAAAACCTATAAACTAATCATGCCCTACTAACAAAATTAATACTGGGCCAATATTGAGTAATATTGCGCTAATATTGGATTACACAGTTTGGAAATATATCAGGCAATATTACCAATCAATATTAATCCAGTAGAAGGAAAATGTTGACCTAACATTGAATAACTGTTAAGTAATCTGTCAATGTTTCTACGATATCGGTATTGCATTGCAAATATTGCAAAATGTATGTAACACGAATGTTAACATTGCAGCACACTATTGATATTACATTGTAAAAGTTTCCAATGCAACACCGATATTTTATATTAGCGTTACTTTGATATTGTCAATTGAATGAACATGTTTCCACAAAATTAAATTTACTTTGTATATATTCTCAGTGTAACGACGATGTTTCCGCAATGCAAGTCATTCTTTGTAAATACTTCAAATATAATGCATAGTTTCCACAATATGAGCATTACTTTGTAAACATTTCTAATGTATTGGCAATATCTCGTCGGAATTGGTATTACTTTGTATATCATAATCTGCCAAAAGTCCTCGATTCATTTTAAAATTCGATGAGAAAAAATTCAAATAATTGGTGCATAAGAAAACGGTTTAAACGAAAATGTTATTCATTATTGTAAGTTTTGTTTAAACAAATTTAAAAGTTGCTCATAGCTGGTGCTGTATCTATAAAGCTGCAAAATAACCCGTCAAAAACTCAAAATAAGCAACTACAGATCATTTATTTTGTACTATATACTATCACTATGTTGAATTACCTTTAGCACATAATTAGAACTTACACAAGGGAAAACATGCTGAAAGATGGTAGTAAAATGTAGAAAATAAAATTAACTGTAACTGCTTATCTTAATTTTATTTTATGCTCTTTTACCTCTTTCTAGGCATAGCACCATCTATAGGCACATTTTTTAGTTATTTCTTTTATTTTATTTAAAAAAAAACACCATGAGAAGTAATTTTATCCGAACAACATTCTCATACGCTAACTCCTTGATTTTTTTGGCGGATTTTAAAATGTGTCAAGGATTTTAGGCCTATGGTATTTCCAATATAAATCCTATAAAAAAATGTTTGCGCGATGTTTGGCCAATATTGACTGCCTACTGGATTGAAATATTCATTTTTGATGATGATTGAATATAAAAAATTGTATTTACAGTGTTTCTCATTACTATCGCTTCAAAATTTAGTTTATAATTACATATTACAAACGATTGTTAAAAATATGTTTAACTGTTCTATTACAAATTAAAAATAGCTGTGATTGAAAAGATATTAATGTTATAAAACCAGAAAATATTTAAATATTGTCAGTATTTTATAGTGAAGTTTATACATAATAGAATAAAACTTACATCTTCTAGCCTTATGGTACCATATGAATATATGTATTAAATCTTTTTTTGTACAGTGCTTTGTAAATGTTCTATACTTCAACTATGTAATATTGTGAAAAATATTCATATCTAGCACAAAGCCTGACATGCTTAGAAAGCAAATTCTCATTTTTTAAATTCTTTTTTATTATTATTTAATAAATTCCCATGTATTTCTTGCTGCGACCTGTGCAATTATACATAAATTATAAACTCATAAAGTAGAAATGATTCTTCAAAATTTTCAAGATCGTGTACATGTTAATGAGATTTTAAATTTACATATAGTATTTATTTAAATATAAAGCAAAATCATGTGTGTGAGTAATTCTGACGTCATATCAACGGTGGCAACGATCTGACCAATCTATTTCGCCTTTTTTTTTTTTTTTTGCAAATTTATTAATTTTTAACAAGCGTACACTTTCAATTTTTACACCGTCAAACGGGTGTGGGGGGAGGGGGGAGTGTACTTTCAAATGCAATTTTTCTGAAAAGTTTATTTGAATTAAATGATTTTTGTGTGTGTGTGTTTTAAAATAATTTTCAAGCATTTGTTTTTTAATCTATCGCATGCAGCACAATTAAGCAAGATTAATTCGCTTGCACTTAAAACAATATAAATAGTTCAGAATTATCCAGACTAATGTTCTAAAACGAAATTAAAGCTTCAGAAATAAATAATTAAAATAAAACAAACAGTTAATAGATAAACTGCGCGCTTAAAACCTGAAATGATCACAATCAAAAAGACTGCTGTAAATAATGAAATCTTTGTCAATTTCTTCGATTATTAACCCCTAGCAGGGATTTAATACGAAATAATTACATTTAATACATTTCAAAACTTTATTTGAATAGTTGATATTTTTCTTAGAAAAAAGCTTTGTGCTATTGTTAGTGAGCAAATAAAAAAATTAACTAAATGTACAAAATCTGTTAGAGTTTTAAATAAAAAATGGTTTTCACCTATATATATATTGCACACCAACAAATAACCTTGGAAACGCAGGTTGGATCTTCCGGTTAACATAAAAATAGATATTTATTGCTATTTATCTAATATATGAAAATGAAACTTTGTCTGTCTGTCTGTCTTTAATGCTATACAAATCCACAGTTTAGAAGCCAGAATTGTGAAATGTTACGTGCATGTGTATTAAAATACGGAAGAGGCAACTAAAGTAATCCGGAATCGTAATAACTTATAGTTCTTTTTTAATTAATAAAAAAACCACAAATTTAACAGCAATTTCCAATCAAATTTAAGCATTTTTCGTTATAGCTGTTGCCAACAATTAAAAATCCACAATAAAATTCTCACCACAACAATTACTTTTCTATTGCAAAATTTCCACGTGAAAATATGAAATAAATGGTTTGACGAATTTAAAAAAAGGGGAATATTACATCATAACTTTTATACTGCAAGATTTCACCGTGACAAATGAAAATAAAAAAAATAGTTTGACGAATTAAAAACAAAAGTGGATGTTACGTCATAATTTTTCTGTTTTGTGATTTCCATGTGAAAAATTGTAATTATTTAATGAGTTTTACGAATTAAAAAAAATGGTACATTACGTCATATTGGAAATATAAAGGACGTAGTGAATATACAACGTCATACAAGTGTGAAAAATTGTATTGAACCATGATAAGAACTCGATTATGGAAATAATGGCGTATTTTAACGTTATTGCTCCAATGATGAATGGAAATAAGTTCATTTATAGCTGTATTATTTTGCATCTGTTGTATAAATGTATACATTTTTATATTCATATATTATTATATTATAGGTTTTCATTTGATTCGTGTGTACAACACTACGACTGATTATTATTTTTTTATATATATATTATATGTTAAATTTTTTAATTGGTTTTTCAAAACAAACATTCTTGAAATTCCACCGGGTACTTTAGCTAGTTGATAATAAGTTTATTTTATAATTTAAAAAAAAAAACTAAATCATAAAATCTTGAAATCCAGTACAAATTTCTCATTCCAAAATTTTGGTAGGAAATGCAGAATTCTTACCGAAAAACTAAACTAAACTCTGTGGCTATACGATCCCTGAAGGATCTAGGCCGTAGCACCCATTGCTGTTTTCTTGACCCTGAGGCCCGAGGTGTTATGAGCATGCCTCCCGGTCAGGTGGTCAACCTAACGCGTGACCTTCGGTGTTTAGTTCCCAAGCAAGCTTCTTGGTACTCATTTTATCGACCCCGAAAGGGTGAAAGACTGAGCGAAACTTGCCCAGCAGGGAATCGAACTCTCGACCTGCAGCGTGGCAGTCAGATGCTATGACCACTACGCCACTCGACTTTTGAATTTTTACAGAAATAAAATTAAAAATATAAAAATCCAAGTTGCTGCTTCTTAGTCTAAGGGAGTAGGATACCTTTAAACCATCAAAATTTTTGAATTTTTTTAATACATATTTTGCTTCCATAATCATTTCTGAATAATATGCAAAAAACCGCATTAAAAAATTTCCATTAGTTTACTAATTATGGCAATTTTATTAAGACTACATATTAAGACTGCATAGGGAATTTAAACTTTGCGTTGCGTTTATTCAAAACAATGAATTTTGATGCTGCGCGCATATAAAAAAACTATGCATGGCAATCAAAAGAAATTTTCACCGCATATTCATTTCTGTATTATCTACAACTTGAAACCAGAAAAAGGTAAAATTTTATTTTTTTTTTTCTGTTTTTGTTCTTTGAAAATAATTTTTTAAAAGTGAAAATTTTAATTTTTTGATAATTTTTTTTAATTTAGTCAATATTTTTTACAAATATTCTGGTTTTAGTGTAAAGGTAACACTGTTATGCATTTATTTTTACCAAACTTTCTTCTTTATATGCATATTTTCAGATTTTATCATGCGCGCAAGATTTTTTTCTCTTATTATCATATATTTTTAAACTTATCATTTCAATATTTATTTATGAATTTACAAGTATATATATATATATGTTTAGAATATAAATTTAAATATGAGTTTATATATAAATGAAGTTTGATTTTTATTTTTGACTTATTACACAAGTTTTAAAGCTTGGAACATAGTGATACTTTTTACTTTTTCGACGTGTTCAAAGGTATCCCTTAATAACAATATTAACAAAATTATTACTACTCCAATATAAATATGATTTTGCGATTAAATTAAAAAAAAACAGATTATTTTTAATGACGAAGAAAAAAAATTGTGACAGTCATAACGCGCATTTTCAAATACTAATTGGAAGTTCTAGAATCTGAATGAAATACTTTGTTCAAACGTTATTTAAAAAATCACATTTTAGTTCTTTATACAAGTATGAGTAAGTATGTAAAAAATTAGATATTTATAGTATCAATAAGGATCAAAAACGCTTAGTTCAAAATTAATCAATAAAGAAATAAAAATAGCTAATACAAAATGTTAAGTTTTAATACGAAAAGTATATACATTCTTCCGGTCGTTTTAGAAAAAAACAATTTCCGATACGAAATTCTGGCTACTCATTTTCTAATTACACATCATTAGGCTATATTGCGCCTATCAATTTCTGAACATATACTTTAAGCCAAATTTATATCAATTTTTCGCAGGGGAACTTGGTACTACTGTTTCGTTATTTTTATTTATCTTAAGGGGGTCCGGGACACAATGTAAAATAATTTTTATTTATTGAGTTAAAATTCTGAATTTTTTTTTTGTGATGGTGAACCTTTATCATTTATAAACAAAATCACATAATAAAACTTCTCATAACTTTTTATAAAAAACTTTAAATTTAAAATTTATTAAAAAAGGGGGGGTAAATTAAAATCGTTATAACTCGGAATATTATTTATAGAATTTCAATTTTTTTTTCATTTAAATAAACAGAAATATATAAGTTTTAATTTTGATTCAGCATTTTTAAAAATATTAATTTATAAAAAAATTAAAAATATTTAACAAAAAATTAAAGAAAAAAGTGGTACAACTTTTATTTAAAAAATCATATTTTCAAAAGTAAATATTTTTTTTTCAAATATGCTGAATCAAAATTAAAGTAAAATAATTGAAAAAGATATCTTCCAAGTTTGAACCCGTTATTTTTAACGGTTCTCGAGTTATAAGAATTTAAATACGAGAAATGGTAAAAAAAAACCCTATCATGAAGAAAAACGCAATTTTACAAGAAGTCATTTCCATGACAGCCATTACTTGAAAGCTAAATTTTGAAAACAAACCAAAACTAAAAAAATAACATTTTTTGTTCTAATTCAGATAGAAACATGATTTAAATGTCATTTTAAGCAGGAAAAAACAGAAAAATTTTTAACGAAATAAAATATTTTTGCAAAATTTGAAGATTTTTGTGTCCCGGGCCCCCTTAAAAAAAAAAGATACTTTAGACCAAATTTTATTGCAATTTTCCAGTAAATTCTGGGATTGTTAGAGTTTCATATATATATATATTTTTTAATAATTAATTTGAGACTAAATTATTCTAATTTTTCTAACACGCATTCGACACTACTATTGAAAGAAGTAAGGCTACAATTGGTGAGCAGAATTCAAAAGGAAAAGATTTAAAAAAACTGGTATGCTGTTGCCATCACAAAACTTCTTATATATCATTATGATATATTAATTTAAACAGCACAGTTACACACCAACAATAATAACAAGTTGGAAATTGCTCGTCAAACGTTTCAAAATGAGGTGCGTTCGTACTATAACTAGTTTTATAATAATTATTTGCAACGCATATTGTACTGAATGTATATTTTAGTGCACTTTGTAAGTGCATATCCATTTCATTCTGTTCGAAAGTCTGTAACATCATTAAAATGCACTTGAAATAATTTTTCCCATTGGCCTTAATGTAACGAAAAATTTTTGACTGTCCCTGTAATTAAACTATACATTCGATTTTCATAAAATTTGAAATGACTCGACAAAATTTTACAACAATTATATATTTAAAATTTCAGACCATTTGGTAGGCTTTAATATCATTAAAATGCACTTGCAATAATTTTTTTCCCATTGGCCGTAATGGAAAGGAAAAAATTTTGACTGTCCCTGTAATTAAACTATACATCCGATTTTTATAAAATTTAAAAGGAGTCGACAAAATTTTACAACAATCATATATTTAAAATTTCAGACCTTTCGGAAGGCTGTAACATTATTAAAATGCACTTGCAATAATTTTTCCCCATTAGCCGTAGAGCAACGGAAAACTTTTGACTGTCCCTTTCATTAAACTATCCATCCGATTTTCATGAAATTTGAAATGACTCAGCAAAATTTTGCAACCATTATATATTTAAAATTTCAGACCACTCGGTTGGGTAGTTTTTGCTTTGTTATATGCGGACAGACAGACGGACGGACAGATATAGACAGACGGGCTGAACGATGACTATAGGTGCTACGTATTTATATAATTACGAACGCACCTAAAAATGAAATATAATGCATTTCTTTGAATATGACAGTGAGTTACAATGACTGGTGAATAAAAAAGAACCAGGTACAAATAGCAAATCGCCCTTTTAACTTTTCAAAACCAAAATGTGATCAATGAATATATTTTTAATTAATAACCTCAAATATAAGATCTTGTGGATAAAATCTTGTACTGAGTATAAAATCAGTAGAAACTGAAATTTAGCTATAATGTTCATTTCAAAAACCATACAAGAGTAGCGCCACTTGTTGTGTGATCAAAGCTAAAATTTAATCAGTATACTTTTCATAACAATCATCTTACATATTAAATCCGGTGCTATCCTATAACATAGATATCGAGATATAGGGCTAATCGTGAAAAACACGAAATAGAAGCACTATTTGCTGATACATCAAAATCTCACCAGTACCAAATTATGACAAGGTCTAACTAAATAAGAAGTCTCCTAGAATTTCGCGCATTAGTTCTTGAGGTAGAGCGCTCACAAAATTCGTCTAATCTCTAATACAGGGATGCACGCCAGACAAACAGACATTATTAAAAAATAGTCAAATCGTATTCAAGACATCGCCCGGAAATCTGTAAGCCCACCAAAACCAGGAAGCTGAAATTTTTAGGAATCCAATATTTTCTTGTTATAAATATAGCAGAAAGTGGAAAGAAAGAATGTATCAGCAGTTTAATCATGCAACCCTGTGTTGCATTTAGATTGCATGATCTTCCAATTTCTTGAAGGAAAAAGATATCCAATAAAACTGTAGATTTAGAAAAAACTTATACAATTATTTTTTTTCAAGTAAGAAATTGTTTTTACAATGTAGGTTAATAGCCCAGTGGTAGGGGAGCAAAAAAAGGCCGAATTCGGAATTAATTAGGGGAAAGCTGGAAATTGTTTTAATCCCTTCAGTTTAGGTCTAGAATTAATATGCTATGTTTTCCCCCTCATACTAGGTGACCGTAAGGAAATATGTATAGATTTATAGTAAAAAAACACGGTTTTTTTTTTTTACATACTATAAAAGTATCTCAAAACAACTAACTCTGTCAAAAACATTGTCAATACAAATGTTGTAGAGCTTAAATTCTGAGTAAAATGAGTACCTACACTTAATATTTTTGTTGACATTAAGGTCACAATTCCACTTTAAAGTTTTAGACCCGTGGTCAGGGGGTTGAACTCAGAAATAATTAGGAGAAAAATGGAAAATAGTTTAAATCCCTTTCGTTTAGGTCTAAAATGAACTTACTATGTTTTCT
Organism: Maratus speciosus; assembly: GCA_963932465.1. NCBI lineage: Eukaryota > Metazoa > Arthropoda > Arachnida > Araneae > Salticidae > Maratus > Maratus speciosus. The sequence goes on along the minus strand of OZ010793.1, from coordinate 81,346,803 downwards.
TCCTCGTACTTGGGTAAATGTTAGAAAATATGTACATATTTATTTTCGAAAAACACGTTTTTTTTAATTACCTTAACAATTTCTAAAAACAGCTAACTCTATAAAAAAACATTGTCAATACAAATGGTGTAGAGCTTAAAATTCTGAATAAAACGAGTATCATCATTAATATTTTTGTTCAACGTTAAAGTCGCAATTCTATTTCAAAATTTTGCCTTAATCGCTAATCAAGAGCTTGAAGCCAGGAGAGACCAAGTTAATTTAACAATATCTCAAAACAGCTAACTCCATCAAAAACATTCTCAGTACAAAAGTTATAGAGCCTAAAATTCTGTGTAAAATGAGTACCTACACATAATATTTTTGTTCAATATTAAGGGCGCATTTTTGAGATATTATTAAGCTAACTTGGTCTCTCCTGGCTTCAAGCTCTTGATTTGAAAAATTTTGAAATAGAATTGCGACCTTAATGTTGAACAAAAATATTAATGATGGTACTCATCTTATTCAGAATTTTAAGCTCTACAACATTTGTATTGACAATGTTTTTTATAGAGTTAGCTGTTTTGAGATATTGTTAAGGTAATTAAAAAAAAAACGTGTTTTTCGAAAATATATGTACATATTTTCTAACATTCACCCAAGTACGAGGAAGAAAACATAGTACGATAATTTTAGGCCTAAATTGAAGGGATTAAAACCATTTCCAGTTTCCTTCTAATTGATTCTGTGTTCGGGCCCTGACCACGGGTATAAAACTTTAAAGTGGAATTGTGACTTTTATGTTCAACGAAAATATTAAGTGTAGGTACTCATTTTACTCAAAATTTTAAGCTCTACAACATTTGTATTGACAATGTTTTTGACAGAGTCAGCTGTTTGGAGATAGTGTTATGGTATGTAAAAAAAAAAGTGTCTTTTTACTATAAATCTGTACATATTTCCTAACGCTCACCCAGTACGAGGGGAAAAACATAGCATATTCATTCTAGACCTAAACTGAAGGGATTAAAACAATTTCCAGCTTTCCCCTAATTAATTCCGAACTCAACCCCCTAACCACTGGGCTATAATAAGTAGAAATGGCGTAGGTACATTTCGCAGATTACGTTTTTTTTTATGCAAAATTTTATTTGTAAAAAGTATATTGTTTTTATAAGATTTGGTTTCTAATTTCGGAACTATTAAAATGAAATTGACGTCACTTTGACAAACTTATAAAAATATATTTTAGCTTTTTCAATTAAAATATCATTTTAATTCAAACTTTACAAGAAAGATTTACAAGAAAGAAAAATTATACAACTTTTACCCGATAAACAATTTTACTTTTAGTGTCCTTGTGAAACGTTTTAACAGCCATCTTTCAAAAATAATTAATTGAAAATAGTCGAAAATAGTATATGCCTTTTTTTTATTCATTTTTTGTCAAAAGGTGTCAATAATTGTACATCTATATGCACGGAGTTTGAATCTTCTTCTGTGGGTTGAACGTAAAGCTAAAGAAAAAAAAAAAATCTACGGATTTCTAAATCGCAATGTATCAGCAGACGATTTTTGTTTACTTAGAACTTAGAACACTTAGAATAAATTGATCCCTAAAGCTTGAATATACAAAAATATATTTTTATTTCTTCGAATGTTTTTGGAAAATTTAATTTAACAAGATTTTTTTTCGCCACCTATTAATTTTGAAAATAATTTCTCTTTTCAATTGTAATGGGAAAATGATACTAATAAAATATAATAATCCTTTTTATTCCATTTTTATCCAAAAAGAGTTATTTAGTTGCCACCTTTACAGCGTTAAAAAGCATGAAAAAAAAATATCTCGATAATATCTCGAAAACTGATTCAAAATTTAAAATGCTAAGAGTTATTTTGACATCCTCAGATCTATGCAAATAACTGGCGATAGTTTCATCGCCAACATTTCATATCCTAGGAGGAGGAATTGCGAAATAAAAACAGACAGTCAGATTTCAATACAATAAATTCTAAGAATTCGTGCAATTGACGAGAATTTTCTTTTTCTGTACCGCTGAGAGAAAATTTAGAAGCATTTTTCGGCCTGTCATTCTTTTCCTTTTTTTAAGTCAAAGTAATTTCTCAGAGCTTTGGTTATCTTAAATGTTTTTAAAACTTTGAAGAAATCTATTGACATAGCTTTAAATTTTCTGTTGTCATATCACAACTAATTCTAATTGAATACCTTTGCAAGATTTTTTAAACGTTAGTAGTAACTAAATTTAGATACAAAATAACTTATTTAAAATAATTTATCGCCAGTATTTCATCATAAGTTTTTTTTTATATTATATTCATTTTTAAAAAAACGAAAAAGAAAACAAGCAACTTCATAAATAATTAGCACAACATTTTTAACTAGTCTGTTAGTTTGAAATGTCGCATTTTCATAAAAATAAGCAAAAAAGGACAATAGGTGTTATCCGTTCAAACTTGATTCTCTTTTAACACCCGTACTCACAGAATTTCATGATTTTTTCAACGAAATCTGTAGAGAATGAACAATTACGATGACTAAAATATTTTCATGTACAATTTACATTTTGTATCTCCAGAAACAAGAAAAACAATTTAATTAAAAAAAGAAGAAGAGATTTTGAAAGCATGTCAGGCTTTGTGTCCTTTCTTCCAATTTTACCTCTATTTTTCCCTTCGCTTTCTCCAAAAACTGCTGTCATAACGAAAAAAAAAAGGCTTGTTATATAAAAGTAAACAAAGAAAACTGTTCCAAGTTCAAAGTGTCTTTTTTTCTCTAATCCCTTCTATTTACGGACAATACAGAATCGAAAAGTCATTGTATTTTAATATATGCTGTTAAAAAATATTTCTAATAAGTGAGTAAATAAAGTTTGTTTACTTCTTTCAAAATTGTCAATTTATTCACAAACACACATCACTAGATTTACTAATACAGTAGAACATCGATTATCCGAGATAAGGGGGGTATAAGCATCTTGGATAGCCTGAACTTCATTGACAGACTACATTTAGTTTCTTACAAGATTTTATTAGCTATACAAATAACATTTAAGAGGTTTTTCTGTGACCGACACCATGAATTTACATAAGAAACATGTTTGTTATATGACCGCGACAGGTCCAAAGGAACAACTAAAAAGCAAACGCTGTTGGTGGAATCAAACGTTTTAGAACATTGTCAAGTAGAAAATGACAAGCATAATATCCTTTAATCGCCATTGTATTCGTCACGAATTTCATCAAGTAAAATACTCTTCAATAACCGAGGCTAACGAAAAAGACAGGCTAGCGCGGTGCATCTCACTTATCTTTTTTTACAGACTGCTAGTACAGCGCCTAGAATACCTAGTGTGGAAATATGCTATCCAAACAGTGCTAAAAATTTGTATCCCTTAAATGTGCGACGATACTGCTAAAATCCCAAGTGTCGATCGCAGCGACATCTGCAGGATTTTCGTATTACTAGTATTACATTGTACAGACTAGCAATTTCTTGCAGTTGTAGAAAATATGCTGCAGATGTAGCTGCGATCTGCATATTGCAGCAGTATCATTGTACATTTAAGGAATACAATATTTTAGCGCTTTTTTAAGTATTACAGTACAGCGCCTAGAATACCTTATGAAGACGTTTTTGCTAGAAAAGAGATGGCCGTTTTGTGTTGACAAGGCAGTGAAATTAAACACCAGGTCACCTAGTGTGGAAAAATGCTATCCAAACAGTGCTAAACATTTGTATCCCTTAAATGTGCGACGATACTGCTAAAATTTCAAGTGTCGATCGCAGCGGCATCTGCGGGATTTTCGTATTACTAGTGTTACTTTGTATAGACTAGCAATTTCTTGCAGTTGTAGAAAATATCCTGCAGATGTCGCTGCGATCTGCATATTGCAGCAGTATTATTGCACATTTAAGGGTACAATATTTTAGCGCTTTTTTAAGTATTACAGGGATAGCCAATTTCCACACTATATATTCTAGGCGCTATAATTACAAGGATAGCCGATTTCTACACTATATATTCTAGTAGAATACCTACACTACAGCGCCTAGAAGATACAGTGTTGAAAACGGCTACAAAATAGTGCTAAAAAATTGAATCCCATAAATGTACAACGATGCTGAATAACAAGATGTTGATCGTAGCGCCATCGTGGTGATTTAAAAACGATAGTCATTCTAAAAGAGACTCTTTAACCTATTTCACATCATTCTTAACTAAATTAGCTTATAACAGACCAAAATATCTTATATTTATAGTTTCCGATACTTAACATTCTATAATTTATGAAAACACAGTGTTTATATTGAAAAGAGTTACGAGATGGCGCTCGTATCAGCATATTGCCGCTGAGCATTGTTGGAGATTTATGGGATACAAGTTTTTAGCACTTTTTAAAGCATTATAGGAATAGCCGTTTTCCACACTGTATCTTCTAGGCGCTGTACCTACACTGTTAAAAATATCGTGAAAAATTACCTCTGTTTTTAAAGGCTATCTATTTTCTGGCCAATGAGAACGCTGCATAAACACCTATGGAGCGTTCTCATTGGTCAGAAAATAGATTGTCTTTAAAAACAGAGGTAACTTTTCACGATATTTTTAACAGTGTAGTGTGGAAAGATGCTATCCAAACAATGCTAAAAATTTGTATCCCTTAAATGTGCACGAAACTTCTAAAATCCGAAGTGTCGATCGCAGCACATCTGCGGGAATTTCGTGTTATATTGTATAGACTAGCAATATCTTGCAGTTGTAGAAAATATCCTGCAGATGTCGCTGCGATCTGTATATTTCAGCAGCATCGTTGCACATTTAAGGGATACAATATTTTAGCACTTGTTTAAGTATTACAGGGATAGCCAATTTCCACATTATATATTCTAGACGTTATACCGCTAGAGTCACGTGATACTCTTTTCGTACAACTGCATTGGTGCATTCGACCATCACGTGACTCCAGCGGTCTGTAAAAAGAGATACGTGGAATGAACGGTAACCTGTCTTTTTCGTTAGCCTCAGCAAAAACCCGTGTATCAGCATGTTGTGTTCTTAGAAGTATATTTAACTCTCCAGCAGGCGCGCGTATATGATATATACACTAGAGATGAATTTCGTTTTATATATTTAGTCCGGAGGGCGCTGCGAACGCCTGACCTTGGCTATTTCTCAGTCTCCCTTTGACCTACTTTCAGTTTAATTATTAACTCTATGTTAATTACCATATAATTTTAAAAATTACCCTCTTGAAAATATACCGGGTGTCCCAAAAATGACTGATAGATTTTAAAATTCAATAACTTTCAAACGGTGACAGATATTTAAAAAATTCTTGCAGGACAGTTATGTATGATGTCAGGAGTTTGTATGCTGCGATTCTCAGTTTTAATTACAAATAGCATCGATAGTTGGCGCTGCAAGCAATAACCGCTCAATCCAGGCTCGATTTTTCGGCCTCTCTCTTTTCCATGCGAAAAAAGGAGATTTTAACACTGAATGGATCCCGAAGTACCAAAAATCGGGTCTGGACTGAGCACCTATTCCTCTCAGCGCCATCTATTGTTTGAAATTCGAACTGAAATAAAAAATCACACTAAAAAACTACTGACATCATACATAACTCCCCTGTAAGAATTTGTTTAATATCTGTCACCGTTTGCAAGTGATTGAATTTTAAAATCCATCAGTTATTTTTGGGACACCCGATACATTTTACAATAGCGCATATAAGAAATACGCGCAACGTTTCATGTTGGTATGGTGGGCATGCCTGCTGGAAGATTAATATCTCAAGAGGGACTTCTCTGAATATGAAACCAAGTTCGTAGAGCATAGATGTCCCTCCCGGCCCCCTTTGTTAAGGTCTTTTAAAAAAATTACAATGTTCAGTCGGCGTTGAACCCGTCGCTAAATCTGACAAGGGGTGGGGTGAGAAATAAGTTTAAATAAAAGATAATAACAAACTATGGTCAAAGACCAGGTCACCTATAGGCCGGTCCTATCAGCAAAGAACCCTCCACATGACAGGTGGTAGGGACTGAATAAAATTTGCCTATTGTGAATGGCAGCTTAGGCAGCTTGCAAGGTAACTATTAGGCAATTACTAAGCCCTTAATAGAGGTGGCCCTTGAATAGGGGTGGCCTTTAAAAGAAGTTTCACTGTACTTAAATGCATAGCTCATTAGTGTCGGGTCGTGATCATATGAATAGGGTGAAAACAGCAAAAAAAGCCAGTAAGTGTTAAGGGCACATAAAACCTCTCTACAACATGAACCAAGAATATACTATAACATTTTTATAATCGGAACTAAAACATATTTTAAAATGCCATAGTTCAAAAAGGCATCCTATTTAATAAATCACATTAATGAATAATAGACTTATTTAAACTTGATTAATTTTAACACAATTATTCTAATTGGTAAAAAAAAAAAAACATATGAGTTGTAAAGTTCAGTTTTTTATACAGGATAGCTCAGAGGGTAGAGCATTTGGCAGCTTAAGCCAAAGGTTCCTGGTTCAAATCCTGGGCTGGAGACTTTTTCACTCAGTTGGTAAATTATAACTCATATGATTTATTTACCAAATAGAATACTTGTGATAAAATAATCAAGTGTAATTTGCATCCAGGGTTTTGGAGTTCCATTGCCTGCGATTTATTTTCAACTATTTCAGATAACAGACCAAATGACCTTATCATAAAAGTTATCTGAGAGAACTGCGCCCGCCATATTTTTGAAGAATAGCTCAGTTGACAGAGCATTGGCAGCTTATGCCAATTGTCCCTGGTACAAATACTGCCCTGGACACCTTTTCACTCAGCTGGAAAATCACAACTAATAAGATTTATTTGCATTAAATTATTTTTCTTATCATCGGCGTTAACGGGTTAATATGAAATAGATCTCTCACGAGGCCCTCTTGAGCTTAAAGTCCTGTACACCCCCTTAATCATTTTGCTTAGTCACGTAATTGGCACATGCTTTTTTACTACTATTTAAAGATTTAAATGTAGCCACATGAACTTCTTGACATCGTTCATGTTTGGGGGGAACAGATGTTATATATTCCCGCGGCCGCCATCTTGGATTTTTTCTTGGCGTGAAAACCCCTTTTCCGCCAAGCAGTAAATGTGACGTTCGCCAAGCAGCGATTTATGCGCATGTTAGACTTAACGGGGTTGCCAGATCACGTCACTCGCCGGAGTTGCGTTATCGATAAACGCCAACAAAAAATCGCCAAGAAATCCAAGATCGCGGCCGCGGGAATATATAACACCTTAGCGCATGTGGGAAACAATTCTCGATATGAACCTTGATTACGAAAGCTTAAGTTAGTTATTTAAGCCGTAAAAGTAGGCTGGTCTTTATTTTGAAGGGTTAAGATCACATATGACATCTCGACAGCGTGACGAAACAGATATAACGTTCGTATAATCTTGTTATTCCTTAAAAAATATATATACAAGTTTTTTTTTTTCTCGTTTAACCTCTTGACTACAACCACGTGCGCTAGTAGTAGTCAACGTCAACTAGTAGTTGAAGCCATTGAAACTATTGAGTGTTTCGACGGCGACTTAATCTAGGAGTTAAGGTAAATTCCTTTTAATTTACATATAAGGTACTTCTTAGTTATCCCGTCGACCAGTTTCGCCAAATTATGCTCATTGACATAATTTTTATTTTAAATAACGAAAGAACAAATACCGTTAGTAAAACATTAATAAAAATACAAATAAAACGTCGAATTAATGGCCATTATTGGCATTTAATCTTGAAATTAATTAATTAATGGCAACCATTAGTGGCCTTTAATCTTACAATTTGGCGATAGTAAGATGGTCGACGGGATAACTAAGAAGTACCATACAGTATATACATACAATACATATAATTTATAAATAATATATATATAACACAATATATATATATATATATATACATATATATGTATACCGTATTTACTCGTGTATAACGCGCACACCCTACTTTAGAAGAAAAAATGGCGAATTTCTTTTATCTCGTATATAACGCGCACCATAAACTTGACATGCAAGTGAATGAATGATTAAATGAATTTCAGTAAAGAAAGTCGAAACAAATGTTACGTCAGGCTTGGAAAGAAGGCGGAAATCTATTTTTAGACTTCGGATAGGGATTGTGTGTGGGATTGCTTGAGTGACGAGGGTAGGAATGAGTCTCGTATCGTGTTGTGTTAACATCACTCGCTTAATGAAATACTTGAGAGCGTCTTTTGACAACGTGCGAGTGATATGGAGAATCAATGTAGATATACTGCGACATTTATGTTGAAAATAGTTCAGTATCTAAAATAAAATGGTGACCGTGTTTTAAGCCGGAAGTATGGGGTTGGTGAGTCAAGTGTGCGAGAGTGATGGAATATGGAAGAAAAACTGAAAAAAGCACCATCCAATAGTCGTGCTTTTCGGGGAAAATCGTGTAAATATCCGCAAATTGAGCGGCAGTTTTTAATTCATGGAATAGATTTGCTGCTTTCGGGGTACTAGGTCTCGACGGAAATCTTGGTGTTCGAGGCCTGTAAAATAGCTAGGAAAATGAATATTCAGAGAGAAGATTTCAAGGGGAGTTATGGATGCGCACGAAGCTTTATGTTCCTTAACAGTCTCTGTATCAGGTGAAGAACAACGCTATCACAGAATATGCCGGAAGAATACGAAGAACAACGTATCAAAGTTCTTCCAGTACGTTATAAGGCTACGAAAACAAAAGGATATCAGATGTCGCAAATAGGCAATGCAGATCAAACTCCATTGTGGTTTGATATTCTGGAAGCTACAACCGTTCATCGTGTTGGAGATAAAGCATTGAAGTGTACACAACAGGAGAAGACAAGCAACGATGCGCCATTATGCTGACCATTACGGCTGACGGCCGCAAGTATACACCGTATGTAACTTTTAAATATAAAACTATCCCTAAAGAAACTTTTTCAGTTAGCATAATTGTAAGAGGACAGAAAAACGGGTGGATGATGGATGAACTCATGAAAGATTGGTTTAACGTTGTGTGGGAACGTCGGCTATGTGCTTTACGTCAGCCGTCGATGCTGGTACTGGATAGCTTCTGTGGTGGACACACGACGTCTAGAGTAAAAGCGAAAATTCGTCGCACAAGTGATTTGATTGTGATATCAGGTGGGATGACGAAAGTGCTGCAACCCTTAAATGTTGTCATCAACCGACTATTTCAGGTTTCATTTCGGCATGCTTACAATCGGTGGATGACAACAACCGATCACAACTTCTCTCCAAGCGGTAGAATGAAGCGTGCGTCACTCCCAACTGTATGTGAGTGGATATGTGAATCTTGGAATTTCATCTTAGCCCAGATGATAATAAAGAGCTTCAAAGTGACTGGAATTTCCAATCAGATGGATGAAACTGAAGACGATATGAGGATAAATCGATTGTGCTAGTGCTGACTTCGACAGTAGAAGTAGCGACAATGAGAACTGCTGATTAATGTTTAAATAACGTTAGTAGCGCTGTTGTATAAAAAAGTTCAAGGAGTGAAATAAATATACAGCAATACTCTATTAAGTAAGATTTTTTCAGTTTTCATTTCTTCTTTGAATACCTTTATTGATTCATATGTATATCGTGTGATTACATCCAACAATAAAAAATTATCTCGTGTATAACGCGCACCTAGGGTTTTTGCCTTAATTTTTTGGAAAAAAAGTGCGCGTTATACACGAGTAAATACGGTATATGGATATGTATGTATATCATGAATGTAAATAAATGACAAGGGATATTGTCGTAAGCCATGCTGTAAAAGAAGTAATCTTCTATAATTTTAATTACCACGAATAATTTACCTCAAACATGGGAAAACAATGTGGTTTTAAGAAAATAAGGATATGATTAAAGGGATCCACATTCCAAAAAAACTATTACTCCAAGCCATACTCGGTAAAATACGTGAATGTGTGATGGATCCGATAAATGAAGAATTATCCAGCAATTTACATTAAGAAAAACATGAAATAGATATCTAGCACTAATAATAAATCGAAATCATAAATACATGTTACTTTTAAATCACATATCTAAACTATGTATCCCATATTTTTTATTCTATTACAATTTATAAGTCATCAGTAAGCGAAATATTCAATCTTTCACGCACACATTTCATGCCCATTTCCACAAATATATCTTCGAATACTGGCATCTCTTGCAAGTCAGGTATTTTCACATCTTTCAATCCTAATATATCAAATGCGGATTTCACTTGCTTCCATGTTATCATTCCAGCACCAGTGGGATCTAAAAGTCTGAAATAAGCTCTCAGAGAATCTTCAGTGTACAGACATGGGAGAGGATAACCGTTATCTGAAGCTCTTTTCATATCTAAAATTACATCTTTCATAAATTCCACAGGATCTTCAGGCTTGAAGAAAAATACCATCTCTGATAGGTGGGTAATAAGTTCAGGTATTTTGTGTTTCTTGAGATAAAGTGAAATATCTTCTTTTAAAGTACTCATTTTAGAATTGTTCTTCGACTCTCTAATCCTGAAATTTTAGTTATTTTTGTTGTTTGAATTGTATATAAATAGCCAATTTAAAGAAATGAGAACAAAACTGAATCATAAAATACTTAAAATTTTTCCAATATCTTACAAACACTTATAAAGTAATAAAAGCAGTTTTTTTTTTTTTTTTTTTTTTTTTTGATAAATTTACCAAACAAGAGAAGTTTGATTTAATTCGCAAACTGTTGCCATCGTTCATTAATAAATAATTAAAATTCATCTCTCTTAACCGATCAGAGTTTCAACTATATTTTCAATTCCTTGAATCAAGACTCCCTTATTATGATAAGGGGGGGAGGGTGTCTTGCCTTGAATAAATTAAATAGTTTACTTTTAAAAAGTCATCTTTGAGTGTTGCCTTTTCGTATTTATTTCTTGTATGTACAATTGGCAAAACTGACGAAAATGCGAGAAACATAAAATACTTAAAATAACTGGAGCACATTTAATTGGCAAAGGGCAACATAAGCAAATTTTGATAGTTATTCAAAACAAAGCACAGCCCTTTTGCATATGAAAACTTTCTGACCATACACACAGGGTTTAACCTATAACTGCTGCAACAAAAAATATCACAGGGATACTGCGAGAGGTCTCTGAGACCACTTGATCCAATAACGTATAGGAGAAAGTAGGGGAATAGCGCTCACGTAAAGGAAAGCATGAATTACAATAACATGAATAAGCAAATTTAGACAAAAAAATCAATATTTTACTAACGAAGTATAACTCTAAAGCATAAGGAACAGTTTGCAATCAACTAATTTGCATAAAAGTTTTAGAAATTTTTTTATCGTTTTATTTAAATAACCATCGATTGAGCGGTAATGCCCTACAGGGTAGGGTAATTGCCCTCAGACTTTGAATGCAACATTTAAGTAAGACAAAAGTCATATATGTAGTTGTGTGGGCTGTTCACACCACTGCAGGCTTTTTGCGAACACTTTACACATATAGTGGGCTACTTTTTTTATATTTAGGTTTTTTGATTTTCACCCCTTTTTTGAAATCGTAAAATTCTCTTTGTTTAATGATATATTAATTAAGGCGAAAACAGGGGAATTTTACCATTTCAAAAAAGTGGTGTCAATCAACAAATTTGAATTTTAAAAAAGTTGCCCACTGGCAACACTTCTTCTGGAATTACACGCGAGTGCCGTTACCCGTTATCGCCATGTTGGGTTTTAATGCATTATAATTGACGTAACAACGCACTACAAAATAAATAAAAGCATGAACGTACAGATAAATGTATATATTTTGTAGACATAATGAGTAAATTAATCTTTGAAAATAAGAGTGTACACTTTCCTTCAAGTTAGATGTTGTAGAATTTTATAATAAAACAACTTCAAACTAATAACTTGAGGACACAAAAATACTTTCCTCCCGACGGGCACTAAATCCTTACTGGAAACTTAGGATGAAGTTCGCTAGGTGCCGGTACAGATCGCACGTTTTCAATTCTATTCTGCTTAGAGATATTTGGTGAGCGATTTTGTCCTTCTGAGCGTCATTACCCTACTTTCCCCTAACTGGCTCAGTTAACTCATAGGATACTGTCTCTGTACTAAACTTTATATGCAGTAACTTTGTAATTAAAATTCAGCTATTCAGTTTCTCTACCGATACTTATAGCGTCGCGATACTAGTAGACCTCCAAACAAAACAAAATTTTACTAATACCTATAACAGTGATGGAACACTGTAGCAGCGAAGAATCAATTGACACCTCTAAATTTTAATAGTATTCGTCGTCTTACTTCAGGATAGAATTTCTGAAGCTTTTAAAAGCGAAAAATACTATAAAAATTTATTGGTGACAATCGCCCAACTGCTGCACCACTGTTCCATCACTGCTATAAGGTAAACTGAAAATTACAAGTTAAACTTTGAAAATTGAAGACCGCAAACAGTAGTTAAGGATTAAACAACATTAGATTTTCTCTCTCTTTCTTTTTTTTTTTTAACCATTTGGAAAAATGGTTATTGTCCTCGTCAGGGTAGGAAATCAAAAGCATATCTGAAGCTTTTTATTGGTTTAATCCGCATTTTATTCGTGTTCTGATTGGTCTATACAGTAATCTGTATTCCCTTTTGCTTTCAACAGAGATGGATTACTTCTGTTGCCACTATAACAAAAAAGTAATAAAAACTAAAAAAAAAAAATTATAACTCAGAAAGAAATTGAGATACAGCTTTCAAACAAATTGCATTTAAAAGTACATATTTTTCTCTATACGACGGTGTAAAAAGTAATATTGTGGGATGTTTATAAGTTTAAGAATGAAATTTCATTTAAAATTGGTTGTCAGATTTCTTGGAAATCTGACGATGGAAAAGCCTTTTCCCGAGCAACCAATGAAATGCTTGTATAATATGTAAGTTTCATGTGGATAATTACGTAAGTTTCAGGTGGATAATACGTAAGTTTTAAGAAATCTGACACGTCGCAGGCGATTTTTGTCGCTTGCAATTTTTACGTGTAATAACACTATTAATGTTTAATTCATGGCGTACGTAATGTATGATCAACTCCGTGCGATTTTTTATGTCTTAAATTTTAGTCTTCGAAAAGATCATTTTCCAAATGGCCGTTGTAGTTTGTTAAATTGCTTTTATTTTATTATTATTATTATTTTTTTTTTTTTTTTTTTTTTTTTTGCATTTTGAGAAAGAATTAAACATTACAAAAATATCACAAACAGAAAAAAAAATGCAAAAAGTAAAAACTTTTTAGGCTAATGTTCACGAGGCAATAATATGTAAAATTAATTTGCGATTTTAAATTTATCTTTTTTCAAAGTATTTAACCTTTAACTGCTGCGACAGAAACTGTCATATAACTACAGTGATGCGGTCGGTGAGACTGCTCGATCGAAAGATTAATAAAAGGGGCGATTAACCCATAGGATGGTGTTTCTGTACTAAACGTTTTGTACAGGGCTGTTAAAATTAAAATTCACCTATTTAAAATTCTCGTTTCTGGAGATAATACTAGAGTTCCAAACAAAACAAATTTCAGTACTGTTTGTAGTTAAACTAAAAGTTACAAGTTAGGGGAAAGTAGGGTAAAGACGCTCAGAAGGGTAACCCGCTCACCCAATATCTCTAAGCAGAATAGAATTGAAAAAGTGTGATCGGTACCGGCACCTAGCGAACTTCATCGTAAGTTCCCAATAAGGATATAGTGACCGTCGGAAGGAAAGTATTTTTGTGTCCTCACGTTATTAGTTTGCAGTTGTTTTATTATAAAATTCTACAACATCTAACTTGAAGGTAAATGTACACTCTTATTTTCAAATATTAATTTACTCATTATGTCTACAAAATATATACATTTAGCTGTACTTTCATGCTTTTATTTATTTTTGTAGTGCGTTGTTACACCAATTATAATGCATTAAAACCCAACAGGGCGATAACGGGTAATGGCGCTCGCGTGGAATTCCAGAAGAAGTGTTGCCAGTGGGCAACTTTTTTTAACTTCAAATTTATTGATTAACACCACTTTTTTGAAATGGTAAAATTCCCCTGTTTTCGCCTTAATTAATATCTCATTAAACAAGGAAAAATTTACGATTTCAAAAAAGTGGTGAAAATCAAAAAACCCAAATTTAAAAAAAGTAGCCCACTATATGGGTAACAATATGTGTAAATTGGTCATAAAAAGTCTACAGTGGTGTGAACAGCCCACACAACTACATATGTGACTTTTGTCTTACTTAAATGCTGTATTCAAACTCGGAGCGCAATTACCCTACCTTGTCGGGCATTACCGCTCAATCGATGGTTATTTAAATAAAACGATAAAAAAATTTCCTTAAACTTTTATCGAAATTAGTTGATGGCAAACTGTTCCTTTTGCTTTGGAGTTATTCTTCGTTAGTAAAATATTGACTTTTTTGTCTAAATTTGACTAGCTATTCATGTTTTCCCTTAAGTGAGCGCCATTCCCCGACTTTCCCCTAAACTATAAAAATTGAAAAAAGCAGTGGTCTGTGAGACAGGTAACATCAATTAAGGGTTAAGAATAATAATTGTCATAATCAGATTCTCCCTCAAAAGAAAAATTAAAAGCCATTGATAAATATACAAATATCTTAAGGCACTTTAAGCTAAAATGCCAAGAAAAATTGTTTTTTAGGTTCAACCCTGTGAATACATCCTGCATGTATATCTATTTGTGTTTTCGTATATACGTGTTTATGCAATGTGCACCATACTGGCTCACGTTTAGGTAAATCTGTTTATAGGGAAAGGGGTGTTCGACACGAATATCTATATTATAAACAACAAACGTGTCCATGAATAATGCTGACGTCATTTTGACATTGGAAACACCTTAATATTAAATTTCTCTTTTACTGCAATTTTTAAAACTTCTAAACATCGCACATTTTTAATTTTTACGCCGTCGAATAGGGTGGAATAAGATCTTTCAAAATAATTTATCATCTATTAATTTATCTAACACGTGCAGACGATTACGAAAGGTTAAACCCGTTTGCACTTAAAACAATGTAAATAGTTCAACATTTGTTTACGGCTAAAATTCCATAACAAAATTAAAACCTCCTCAACAAATAAATAAAATATAAATAAAAGAAATTTAACAGACATGTAATCGAACTATGTGCTTAAACCACTAACATTATCAGCATCAAAAAGCATAGCTGGCAACTTGTACGGTTTTTTCTTACCACTGTATTTAATAGTAAATTTGGTAATTTAATCTCCAAAAAACTAACGATTTTTAGTGATTAAATAACTTTGTTTTTTGTGAATATTTAAATATTGGGCGTAATTTACAGGAGCTCATAAATATTGCGCTCCGGAGCCCAGTGTTACAGTGTTTAAAACCCTTTATGCTCTGACGGGATTTTTAAATCTCATTTTTAAAAAAATGCAATAAAATTTATTTAATTCGCCAACTAATAAAAGTATATGGTAGGGAAACCGGGGATAGTTGGCTACAGGGGTAAGTAGACGCAGTCCTCATAAATCGCTTGTTTGTGGATGAATTGCGCAACCAGTCAGAGATTACCTTTCTTCTTGCTTTTTACAATCCTCATTGTAGTTTCGCAGCGTTACCAACGTGCAGCGGACATTTATTACGATTTTACTGTTTTAGGTAGCTTTCATTACAAAAAGCTACCTATTGCAGCCGTTCGGAGGAAAGCAATTTCAAAAAATTTTGGTATATTTTCATCGATCATGACCCCCAGACCCCGAAACCACCCTCCGTTCAAAAGTTGATATATATATATATATATATATATATATATATATATATATCCATATATATATATATATATCTGACCTTTGTCATACTGTAACTCTCGAATTTATGAACCGATTTGGATGTAATTCGGTATGTACATAGTACATACCAATGTCTCGACCGAGTTCGTTGGCCAGCTTCATCCGCCATTTTGTTTCAAAATGGCGGCCATTTAAAATTTTCTTAAAAATTTTAAATTTGAAATGTGGTACCAAAGAATTGAAAATTGAAAAATATTTTTTTCTTATGTATTTAACCTTTATACAAAGATTCCGGAGCAGTTTTTGTTTCGTCTATATCTTAAAAAATGGCTGAGTTATAGCATTTTGAATTTTTAGCGTGGCTGACATTTTGAAACGTCCTGAATTTTGTCACGCGATAAAAGGCGTATTTATGAACCGATTTGGATGTAACTTCGTTTGTACATAGTACATACCAATGTCTCGACCGAGTTCGTTGGCCAGCTTCATCCGCCATCTTGTTTAAAAATGGCAGCCATTTAAATTTTTAAGAAAAATTTAAATTTAAAATGTGGTACCAAAAAATTGAAAATTGAAAAAATATTTTTTTTTATGTATTTGACCTTCATACAAAGATTCCGGAGCAGTTTTTGTTTCGTCTATATCTCAAAAAATGGCTGAGTTATAGCATTTTGAATTTCTAGCGTGGCTGACATTTTGAAACGTCCTGATATTTGTCTCGTGATAACAGGCGTATTTATGAACCGATTTGGATGTACTTTGGTGTGTACATAGTACATACAAATATCTCGACCGAGTTCGTTGGCCAGCTTCATCCGCCTTCTTGTTTCAAAATGGTGGCCATTTAAAGAAATTTAAAAAATTTAAAATTTAAAATGAGATACCAAAATATTAGAAAATGAAAAAGATTTCTTTTGTATGTGTTTGACCTTAATACAAAGATCCCGGAACAGTTTTTGTTTCGTCTATATCTAAAAAAATGGCTGAGTTATAGCGCTTTGAATTTCTATTGTGACTGACATTTTAAAACGACCTGATTTTTGTCACGCGATAACAAGCGTATTTATGAACCGATTTGGATGTTACTTGGTCTGTACATAGTACATACCAGTGTCCCGACCGATTTCGTTGGCCAGCTTTATTCGCCATCTTGTTTCAAAATTGTTGCCATTTAAAAAAAATTAAATTAAAAATTTAAAATGAGGTATTAAAAAATTGGAAAATGAAAAAGATTTTTTTATGTGTTTTGCCTTGATACAAAGATTCCGGAGCAGATTTTGTTTCTGAAAATTTGTTCTTTTGTTTATATCTTAAAAAATGGTTGAATTATAGCACTTTGAATTTCTAGTATGGCTAACATTTTGAAACGATCTTGTATTTGCCACGCGATAACACACGTATTCGCCTATTTCCATGTGAGAAAGCATGTGGATAGTATACATCAACATCTCAGCCAAATATAAGTCACTTTAAATAAAAGCAGCTGGATAAAGCTGACTAATTTCGTGAAATTCTCATTCATAATGATTTAGTATTGATAAAAATTAGTATTGAATCTCCTATATTCGGTTTCCACTAAATTGAGCTTCGTGTGTTTGAATAATATAAGTTGGCTTTTTTAAAATAAGGTATTTGAAAGCTACCTCTTCCTCCCGGCACTGGCCGGAAGGACTTTTTTATATTCATAAGTAATATTTTGCTGCTTCATTCTTTTTCTAATTTCTAATACTTATCTTAATAATTGCGATTTAACTTGTGCAGTTTTTCTTAGTGTATGATTATCTGTACCTACCCCATATGTGATTTACTTGGATTATGTATGTTTAGAAGGTTACGTGTCCCTTTTGTGAAGAAATTTATTATAGGGCTAGTACGCGCATTGAACACGGGGGAAACTGTCTCAGTGCCTGGTGTGTGCTGGTAGCTTGAAAAACAGCAAACACCGAGAAAAGTGGTTACAATGCAAGATTTTGGGCACACGAGGCTTGCCTAAACGGAGACAGTCGAATTTTTATTTGTGACAACTATAACTCTGGTGATGATAGCGAGTAGGATAGAAGTTACTCAATGTTAATGTTTTATTCATTATTTTTATGTCTGTATAATTTAGAATTTGCATTGTACGGCGATAACGCCTTTGTTTAAACTTACTGGTAATAATGAAATTGATTTCTCTTAACTGCGTGTCTTATTTGAGTTTTATTTAAATTTTTATAAAGCGTGTGCCAACTTACCCCATAGGTATAGGCAACTTGTCCCGTGACGGGGTAGGCTGGCGCACAATTTTCCTGTTACTTTAGGCTTCCGCTAAACATAAACTACAAAAGCTACAAACTCAAAACTCCGGTGTATTTATAACCCAATGCCTGTTCTTTAAAAGTGCAGTTAAAATTTGTTAAAAAATTTAAACAAAAAACTAATACAAATGAATCACTTAAAACTGCTCCATCTAGCCCGCCGGTCTCCCCTACTTTTCATACAAAATGCTTTGCTGGATCACATTCAGTAAGCACAGCGAAACAGCCGAAGCTAAATATTTTTTAACGTGGTTGTTTTCTCAACCATTTACATGGATTTAGCTTTTCTCCTATTAAAAAAGGTTTTACGAAAAATTTACAACTACAAAACTCTTCTCAGTTACAGATGGGATCGCAATACATTTATTGATATTGTTGTTGTAAGAATTGTGAGGTTTAAAAGACTAAATAAAATAAATAATGTAAGACAGACTTGAATACAGTTTAAAATAAAATAAAATTTATAAAAAGTTTAAATTACCAAAAACATTAAAAATACATATAGTAGATATTTCGCCAAGCAACCGCAAAGCCTCACTGTACAATTTGACATATTGTAAAATAAACAACAGAACAAATCAATGGAAGACAAATCGGAACAAATAGTTAAATCGTACTGATGAGGCCTTGCGGTTGTTTGGCGAAACGTCTACTATATGTATTTTTGATGTTTTTAGTATTTTAAACTTTTATAAATTTTATAAACTGCATTCAAGACTGTCTTACTTTATTTATTTTATTTAGTCTTTTCAAAGTTTCAAATTTAGACGTTAAATGTGGGCATATTGCAAATTGTGAGGTTTCCATAATAGTATTTTTTTTTTTTTGTTAATTAATCTAATTATTCTTGTAAATATTGTACGAAAAAAAAAAAACTCTAACTACCGATTTATTAAATCAGTTTTATTTAGAAATCTATCTAAAAATAAAATTGTTATTATATAAGTTGTTTTGGAAATCTTTGGACATTAACGGAGATAATTATTGAAGAGGAGCACATTTCTGATTTATAATTCGGGATATAAAGGGTTAAAAAAATCGAAGCCTAAGTTATATTTCCCTTTCTCTCTAATCTAAAATCCTTTGCGATCTTTTCTGCCGCTTACATATGTAACGCTGTGTGTCGCATAAGTAGCGAAGCGTACTTTTATCTACCGTCGCAAGAATAGACTCAATGCTTTTCTCTTTCAATGGTTGTTTCCGAACAGCGATGAGGAATGCCAGAATTAATCGCAACTGTATCTGCCATTTTTATTCGCTGCTTTTTGTTCATGTTTTTAAAATATTTTCTCTGATTAAGTTTCTAGCACCACGAAGTGCTTAATTTGCACCAATTCTTTATTTTTAGTGAATATTTAAATATTAGTCAGAACCCGCCTGAGCTTATGAATACTGCGCACGAAAGCCCACAGGTTGATACGAGGAATTCCTTGGTGAATAGGATTTTCTGAACATTCTTCCATTCCTGATTTTAATGTTTTCGCTCTATTCATTTATCAGTATTCATTCTATATTAATGCATATACGCCCACTCTCAACGGTGTCCAGCAGCTAATTTCTAAACCGTTAGTCATAGACATAGTTCCAATTACAAAAACGTTTTAAATGAGGTAAAAAATTATTTAAAAAGTCGTTTTGATCAATAAAAACAATTCTTAAAAAGTTACGAAATTTAAATTTTTATAATGTCAACCCATTCTATAAGTAATATTTAATAAAAATTTCTTTTTACACTAACAAGTAAGACAAAAAAAAAAGTCCATTTCATGTAACACTAAAATTGACTGAGTTATGAAACTTTGAATTGCATGATACACTAATTTTCTGCATCTAAATCCTGATTAGTTGGGCCATGATTCGGGGGATCGTACACAAAGTGCTTAAAGTATTAGAACGATTTATTTCGCATGTACATTTCTGCATTGCAATCGAAGGGAGTCACTTAGAGCAAGATTTAAGATAACTTTAAATTTTATTAATTAAGTTTTAGATTAGATAATCTAGTAGCATTTTAAAATATGTATCATTTTGTATAAATAATAGCGACTGTTGCTTTTCATCATTTCATTTAACAAAAATTCTGAAACCTTTTAACTTATATTTTTAGTGCAAGTTGTATATTTTTCTTTAATATGACAGAGTGAAAATAGATTTTAAATATATATTATAATGATAATTTTACTCTCAACGATAATAATTATTTTTTTATATCTGACGATTATTTATATTTCTAGTAAATTTGTGAATGGCCCTTATTTCGCAGCAAAAAAAAAAAAAAAAAAAATGTTTCAACTTTAAACAGCTATTATTCAGTCAGTTTTAACCATAGAGGAATGGAACTTTTGTGGCATGTTTATAGTGGTAGGAGTTCATGAGGGGTCTTATAGACTTTAAATATACAGCTTTTATTCAACAGCGGGCAAGGGGTTGGCAGACAAGATCTCATAAATTTAGCCCTCATTCCGTGATGGCAACAAAACAATCTTAATTAAATATAAGGTCAAAATTTAACTCACGTAACTTCATTTCTTCGGAACGTGCTTAAGTTGCGACGGCGGGTTTCATTTCAAATCCACATCCAGATTTCATCTCACTCTAAATCTGTTATTGTTCCTAGGCTAAGTTCCAGCCATACAGGCCGTTTCTCCACACCAAAACTACTTACGCCAACTCACACTCTCTCCAACGTCTAACTAACCCACTAAACACTGACTAACCAAAGCGATATAAGTAAGCGCGACTATCTTAAATGGGAGAGGTAACCGCAAGATTAAAGGCGAGGTCACATCAATCACGGTCGCACGCCACGTAGCGCACGGGGTGAACTACAGAAAGATGCCTAACTGTTTTCTTCTTTATGGATAATCTATTAATTGCACATCTATGAAATAACTGCGCAAGCGCAAACGTCGTGTTTTCATTTGTTTGTAGCATTTATATTCTGACAGTAATAGAATGTTTTATTAATTTTTATTCGTGTTTTTTCACTTATATGTTATAGTTAATTATTCAAATAAAAACAGTTCTTTTCTAGAACTAATATTATTTGTTAAAATGGCAAAATGTTGGCCATCGAATAACTGTAGTTTTCGAAATTTTAAGAAAATTCTTTTTCTTACAGAATTCATATCTGTCCTTTTCCAAAGAGCAAAACAAGTTAGTTACGTATTTTAACTTTAATTTATTAAAAAAATAAAACATTATTTAATATATATTATCAAATGCTGTTGATTTAAATACGCTCAATTTTAATTATTTTCTTTTAATGAAATGAAAAATGACGCATAAAAATTAGTAAGTAGTTGATGTGTAAAGATTGAATTTTGTAGTCTTATATTTTACTCAGTTCTTGATGTGCTAAAGTTATAAAAAATGATATACACGGTTCTATTCCAGATGAAAATACAATGTTTATCAAGGTTTAGAATATGTATAGAATATAATAATAAATAAAATATTCAATTTTAAGTCCTTTTCTTCGTTTATCAAGCGCAGATGATACATCGAAAACTTATTCCAATATTCTTTTGATCGTATTGTATTCATGTTATTTAAGTTACAAATAGTTCATTTATTTAATTTAAAATTCATTTCATTTTATATTCAGAATCACTTTAATTTAAAATGCATGCATTAAATGTTGTACTATTAAACGAGCAAGTATTGTTAATTTAGTATTTGTTTAAATATTTTGCGAGTCCAGACAATAATTGCAAAAATTTTCCTAAAATCGCCAGATTAGATTTTTTTTTTTTTTTTTTTTGAAGCAGACAAAGCCCTATAGAGAATCCCTGTTAAAAATTCTATTACGAATTTCAGATTGTTACTTACTCACAGAAGATGAATCTTGTTTGCCAGATATATTGCAAAATATTTTTGTTACAGCTTGTTTTGATAAAAATATGTGTATTTTAAAAAAAGTCGCAATGTCATTTTAGATTAAGGGATAAAGGCAGTAATGCTTTCCTAGTATTAGTGCTTTTCTCCCGAAATTAAAATGATATTGCGACTATTTTTTTCCTTTTTTTTTTAATGTACATAATTTTATCAAAACAAACTAATAAAAATATTTTGCCATAAAACTGGGAAACAAGATTCATCTTCCACAAGTGAGTAAAGATTCAGAAAATATGAGCAAGAGTTGCGCAAATAGTAGATATTCTGTCATATATGACGTCATACTGAAAACCCGCGTATTTGCATTATTCACCCCGTCCACCAGATGGCGCAGCTGTGTCAATATACTCCAGATTCCAGTATTGACATTGTACGCTTACTTATATCGCTTTGCTGACTAACCTCTTAACATAATTTCGCTCCCCTATTTATACTGTGGCAGACTGAGCATATAAATTTCCATACTGTTACCGCTAACTCGTGGAACAGTGAACTCCTAATTAAAAATGCAATGCGGACAATTCGAGTGCCTCTATATTAGAGTTACGTCTTACACCATGTTCACCTTCAAACAACTAGAGAGCCTCTGTAACAAAGTTACTGGTTCCTTACACTTTTTTTGTCTTATTCTTAGTGTAATAGGATATTTTTGCTAAATATAACTTATAGAACTGAGGAACCGTATAAAAATTTTAATTTCGTAATTTTTTAAGAATTATTTTTATTGACCGAAATCGTATTTTAAATACTTCTTTACCTCATTTAAAACATTTTTGCAATTGGAACCATATGTCTATTCCTAAAAGGTTTAGGAATTAGCCATTAGACATTGTTGAGAGTGGACACTGTATATATATAGCCAAAATAATAATAAAAGTTTTCTTCGTTCTATTAAATCATATCATACGTAATTAATTCAATGATATCCCATGATAGGTAATGATTTTAGGTTACCATGGTGATTGCGTCCTATTATTTCCGTATTACTTAATTTAACATATAAAATCGTAATAAATTTTGTATTCTAGAGTGTCAACGATTTAAATCAGTTGATTTAAATCATGATTTTAATCAAGTGATTTTTAAAAAAAAATCACTGATTAAAATTAACAATTTTCTAAATGTTTAAAATGACATAAAAAAAGTATTCAAATCTAACAAGGAGAGGGCCAACCTTGTTAATCACAGATTTTGATTATTTTAATATGTGTTGTAGGGTAGAGACCCCTTAGTCTCAGGTTCAACGGATTTTATCCAACGCTCCTTAGTTCTTGAGAAACCGGGGGGTCTAATAGTAGTACACAACTTAAATACTTACTTTGTAACAAAAAGAATGGGTTGGTCGTAGCTAAGTTGGTACGGCGTTTGCTGGCTGATCTGCGGGCCTGGGTTGGGTACCCGGACGCGCTACATTTGTTTTTCTCATTTCTTGTTTTATAAATATACTTGTAATTTAATAATTTAAATTAAAAATTTTAATATCATACATTAATTATAATGTTAACAAACTTAAATTTATCATTTTTTATTTTTAAACTATTATTTCTCATCCTTTAAAGAGGTTTAAAAAGAAATTGGATCTATTATTGAATGATGAAAATTCCAAAATCGTGACAAAACCTGTTGTGGCACCATCTAGTTATGATAAAATAAAAGAATATTCAAATAAAATAAAAATAAAAGCAGAAAGAAGATAAAGGTGAAAGCAAAATAATTGAAAGTGCAAGCATACGTATTACAAATCTTTAATATTCAAAAAATCGGTTGTAATTTAATTCTGATGCTAATTTTTAATATAATTATGCTTGTTACTTTAAAAAAAGAATAATAGTATTATCGCATTGACTTCCTTTGTTAAAGCAATGCGTAAATGATGTTCCTTTTAAAATCACGAATTGACACAATTGCTCAATATCATTGCATCGGTAAAGAATATATGAAATACATTTTAAAGGTGATTTTAAAAAAATTAACAGTTTTATGATGTTTTATACAACTATTTAGTTAAAAGTAAAAAATTAAATAGGTTAAAATTATAATTGATATACAATATTATAAATTTTAATTGACAATGAGATTATTAAGTTATACTTACAAATATATTTATTAAAAAAAAAATGAGAAAAACAAATGTAGCGCGTCCCGGTATCGTATTCGGGCCCGCGGATCAGCCGGCAAACGCCATACCAACTCAGCTACGACCAACCTATTCTGTTAGTTACAAAGTAAGTATTTAAGTTGTGTACTTCTATTCGACCCCCCGGTTTCTCAAGAACTAATGAGCGTTGGATAAAATCCGTTGAATCTGAAACTAAGGGGTCCCTACCCTACAACATATATTAAAATAATCAAAATCTGTGATTAACAAGGTTGGCCCTCTCCTTGTAAGATGAACATAATTTGGAAAGTTTCTACAGATATTGTGACTTATGAATACACAAAACAAAGCTTTAAATAATTGTTTCTAAGCGCAATTGTGAAAAATTTTAAGTACAGTAAGTTTGTAATAAGCATGGTTTTTATCTAACAAACATAAAAAGCATTTAATTTAAAAATGATATTTAAGTCTAATATAACTTGCAATGCCATAGTTTCCTTTTAATAATCAAGTTATTCATTCTTTTATATACAATAAACAGAGTTTCCCCCAGACAGTTTCAGGAGGGTGCTGCACACTGCCTGCCCGTAGGTTCACAAAATAGCACCCTTCTTGCCCCTCATTTAAAAAATTAGCTCCCTTGTTGCCCCCACCTGAAAAAAGTGCCTTTACTACTTTGTTTATTAAAAAAGTTACTTGCATAGTAAAATTTGACTCATTGCTGTCTTTAAAATAGTGTTCTGTCTATTAAATATTAAAAAGTAGTTTTAAAAATCAAAAGAATGCCTTTAAAAATTTCAAGAAATACCCTTAAGAATCCAAAACATGCCCTTCGGAATCCAAAAGTGCCCTTCGGAATTCAAAAGTACCCTTCGGAATCCAAAAGTACCCTTTTCCCACAAGCAGCACCCTGCCCTTTTTTAAACCTGGGAGAAACTCTGCAATAAACACGGCAATAGAGTGTCAATGGTTTTAATCAATTGATTTAAATCAGATGATAAAATCACATGTTTTCTGATTTTTTTAAATGATGTGAAAAAGCATTATAATCAATAATGAAAACGATCACTAAATCACTTGTAAAAAATGTAATATTTGTTATTGTTAATTATAACAATATTAAACTGTGTAAAAAGATGTATTATACATTTAAGAAACATCTAACTAAATGTTAAATAACTTCAAAACATTATAATATTTAGTAGCTATTCAAATATTTTAATGTTGTGGGGAAAAAATCTGATTTAAATTTCAAAAATACAATTTTTGTAATCTATTTATAAATTATGTGTGAGTTTGCTGTATACATTGCTACAATTTTTGATCAATTTGATATACATACGCTTTAGAACCTGTGTAAAATTACTGACTGCTTTATGACTTTATCAAACTATTATTTATCACCTTTTTTCAACCACTTTTTCAAAAATGTAGATTGTGTTCTTAATTAAACAGTTAATTGTTTAATAATTACAAAATTTAATCTGTATCATCAATTTAAAATTAAATGCAATTTATCAATAACTTTAAAATATAAGCAGTATTTAATATTAGTTTCCCTAATTATTACAAAATATTAATGCACATAATGTTGTATGTTACTAAAGAAATTTTTTATTTGCAGTTTTTTGTAATTTCTATAATTACATAATTAAAATTTTATTAATTAAGGCAAAAAAACATAGATTATGTTAGCAATTGGAGGGTTATTCATTTTTGAAATACTTAATTCTTGATAGATGTTTAATATTTTAACACAGGGGGGGAAAAAAAATATATATCCGATTTAAATCAAAAAAATCCGATTTAAATAAAAAAAAAATCCGATTTTTTTTATTTTATTTTTTTTAAATCATGATTTTTTTACACCCTAGTATTCATGCATTTTTTCATAAGCGTGCAACAGCTATCACCAACATCTGAATATTTATAAAACTATTTATAGTACGAACACACCTCATATATGCCACGTTTCACGTACAATGTCGGGCTTGTTGTGCTAGAAGTTAAACCCTGTCTAGTAATTATAACGCGCCCCAAGATAGTAAAAAGGTTGATAACCCCCTGTCTTACGCAATTATTCTGCTGGAATCAGTATGGATATCCGGTTTCAGAGACTTCCGCCGACGTGAAAAACAATCATGCTAATCATGAGTCCGAGTTTCCCCTTTAATCAAAGAAAAATTCTATTTGTCCAGCTTTATCGATTCTTTTGTTGTATAAACAAAGCTCAACAAAATTTTAGCGGATTAATTTCCCTGATGATCGAGGATTTAATGAGATGTTTAATGTAGTACTACTAAAACAAACATTAATTATTAAAATAAGAGGATTCTATTGAAGCAGCTGCTTTTGTTTTCTTCATGTGGTAACTATTATGACGATGGAGAATATATACCGGTATCGCAAGGCGCGGGATTTGGAAGCTTTGCAGATTTTAGAATTTTTTCGAATTTTAAATTAGTTATAAAATTAACTTAAAATTTAAAAAGAAATTTTATAACATGTAGCATCTTCACTCTCTCTCTTTTTTTTTTTTTTTTTTTTTTGTATGCATAGATGGAATTATTTAATCGATTTTTAACTCACTTCTTGATAGACTACAGGGATGGCAAACCAATGGCACGCGTGCCGAACTTGGCACGTAAGAAAACTTCTGTGGCACGCAAAAAAACTTAGACTATATTCATTTTATGGACAACTATTCATTTTATATTTGTTTGTTTTTTGAAAAAAGTACAGTTTGTGCAACAGGTATATAATTTACTTTGAAATAACCCGTTACTTTTGAATGATTTAAGGTATTATAAATTTCAATGAACAAATCTTGTAGAGTTATTTTCTTGCCAAACCATTCAACATAGTGATTTTTCAAATTATTTTGCTTCTTTATCAAATTTCAAAGGTTTTAATTTTGAAAATTGAATTTTAAGATATAAATATTTACCTGTTTGACACGCTTTCTTCTTCAGATTAGGTTTATTTTATTTAGGTTTAGGGTTTTAAGTTATTTTAGGTTTTATTATATTAAGATTTTAATTTTGAAAATTGAATTTTAATTGTTAGTGCAAATAATCATGTATCTATTGAACCTGCTTCTACCTAAAGAACTAAAAATTATCTGATTTGGAAGTAATACAATAAAAGAAAAACTCATTTATAGAGTATTAATATGGAATTTGATGCGACATGGCTATATTGTTGAGTATAATACAGCATAATAAATAAGTTAGGAATCGAATTTAGTATAAATGTCAAAATATTTAAGTAAAAATTCTATAAAAATTAATTATTGGATTTTATCTGCATTAAAATGTTCCTGGCACGTTAGAATTTTGGTACATAAGAATTTTGAAATTTTTGGCACGCATACTCACAAAGGTTCGCCATCCCTGGACTAGCATTATTAAAATTATGTAGTAAGTACGTGTGTTTCCGATGGCAATACAATAGTTTAGTATTTTTAGAACTAAATTATAAATTAATAACATTATTTGAAAGCATTTTTCCGTTAGCACGCCACAAGTGATGCATTGCCAAATCTGCTTTATGGTTACAACTGCATACGAGTTATAAAAACAATGGATTTAATGATGCGACAAATCTTCTCGCCAAAAAAAAAGGCCAACTGCCTGTAAAACTGCAACAACTCAATATTTTAAACACTAAAAAGCATAAAATTAAATAAAAATCTAAAATAAAAAGTGTGATAATAAAAAAACACTTTTATCAATTAACAGTTTAATATTAATCAAATTATGATTATACGTTAAGAAAATAAATACCGAAAATTTACGAGTTTTAAAATTATGCTTT
This sequence comes from Maratus speciosus, assembly GCA_963932465.1. Taxonomy (NCBI): domain Eukaryota; kingdom Metazoa; phylum Arthropoda; class Arachnida; order Araneae; family Salticidae; genus Maratus; species Maratus speciosus. Next base: position 81,318,842 of record OZ010793.1, on the reverse strand, counting down.
TTTTCCCTTCCCTGTTGCCATATCTTAAAATTCAAACGAGCAAAAAAAATAATATCTATACTAATAAAAGAACACATCGCTCTGTCTGTCTGTCCGTGTGTGTGTCTGCGATGGCTAGCGAAATCTACCGCACGTAGAAGTCTGAAAATTTAGGTGAGGATAGTCCAAGATAGGTCTTGATGCACCTGAGGCTGAGAATTTTAATGTTTTAAGGGTCGTGGCCCCTGCGCCCCTTTAAATTTTATGCACAAAATTGTTAATAACTTGCCCCCTTTTTATCCAATCTTCTTCGTTTTGGTGGAGCTTTCACCATATAGCTATTATCCCCATTCACTTTCCCATTATGACCCTGGACCCTTGGGGCCCGATACAGGGCCCTTTGAAGTTTTTGAGCTAATAAATTGTTAATAAATTGCTTCCTTTTAATCCGATCTTCACTTTTGGGATCCTTTTTTCATTTAGTTATTCTCACGTTTCTTCAATCCAGTTAAAATCCAGGGCCCCGTAGGGAGTCGCAGGGCCCGGTCCTGGGCCCCTTGAACTTTTTGAGTGCCAGGAATTTTTCACCCCCTAATTTTCTCACTTTCTAAGTACATAATTTTACAGTTGAGTCTGGAGTTCTTATTCCTGGACCAACATCCTCATATTTTTATTGGGGCCCTAGGGCCCTTTTTTAAACATTTACCCAATCTTTTGTGCATTTCTTTAAAAATTATTCTAACGAATAATTCATACCCTATGCTTAAAAGTTCTAAAGTTCTAAGTACTAAGACATTTTAACAAGTTTTCATGTTAGGGCACTATTTAAACTATGATTGCCTCTTTTAGGTTCCCTATTATAGATCTCTTAAAAATTCCCCGATTCACTAGCTTTTTTTTTTTCTAACATCTTCTTAGGTCCTCCAGCTACTAAATGAACGGCAAAAGAAAATTTCAGACTTCAGCTACCACCAATTTTGAATATTAATCGCCTCCTTGGGGCTCTTGGTACGGATTTTCTTTAAATGATCCGAATTTCTTGAAATTTTCTTTAACATAGATCTAGAGTCCTCTGATTACTTTAGTAACTACTAAAAATATTTTATACCCAATTACAGACCAGTTAAGCCCCTGGCCCTTTGGCGCCCGGAAAAGGGCCCTTTGAAATTTTTGCACCATGAATTGTTAATAAATTGCCCCTCTTAATACAATCTTCATTTTTGGAACCCTTTTTCCATTTAATTATTCTCACGTCTATACATTCCAGTTAGACCCTGGTGCCCTATGGTCCCGTAGGGCCCGGTCCAGGGCCCTTGAACTTTTTGTCATGCATGTTGCACCAACTAATTTTCTCACCTTCTCAGTTCATAATTTTAAAGTTGAGTCTTGAACTCTTCTTCCAGGGCCAACACCCTCACACTTTTATTGGGGCCCTTGACCCTTTTTTAAAGCATTTACTCATTTTTTACGCATTTAATTAAAATATTATTCTAATGATTAATTCATACCCTATGCTTATTTTTGACTAATTGAAGATCTAAAACGCTAAGTACTAAAACATTTCAACATGTTTTCATGTTAGGGCCCTGCATTTAACTATCAGTTGGCCCCTTTTTGGGCCGTCTATTATAGCCCCATTAAAAATGGTCCGATTCACTAGTTTCTTTTTTCTACCAATTTCTAGCGTCCTCTGACTACTTTAAAAACTACTAAAAATTATCTTTATACCAAACTACATGCCCTGACCCCTTGGGACCCGGTACAGGGCCCCTTGAAGCTTTTGCACCACAAATTGTTAATAAATTGCCCCTCTTAATCCGATCTTCATTTTTGGAACCATTTTTCCATTTACTTATTCTCCCGTTTCTATATTCCAGTTAAAATCTTGGGGCAACCTAGGGTCCCATAGGGCCCGATCCGGGGCTCCTTGAACTTTTTGTGTGCTATGCATTTTTCACCCCTAATTTTATCATCTTCTCATTGAATAATTTTAAGATTGAGTCTTGGATTCTTCTTCCTAGACCAACAACCTCATATTTTTATTAGGGCCCTAGGGCCCTTTTTTAAGCATTTACCTCATTTTTTGCGCATTTTTTAAAAATATTATTCTGATCAATTCATACCCTATATTTAATTTTGATTAATTGAAGATCCAATACGTTAAGTACTAAAACATTTAAACATGTTTTCATGTTAGGGCCCTGCTCTCAACTATCAGTTGGACCCTTTTGGGCCCCTGCGACAGTTCCCTTAAAAATGGTCCGATTTACAAACTTTTTTTTTCTAACAACTAGGTTCTCCAGCTACTACATGAACGAAAAAAAAAATCAGACAACAGCTACCACCAAATTTGAATATTAATCGCCTTCTTGGGGCCTTTATTGCAGCTTCTTTAAAAACTATCCGATTCTATTGCAATTTTCTTTAACATAGTTTTAGCGTCTTCCAGTTACTTTAAAACTACTAAAAAATGTTCTTATACCGAACTACATTCCAGTTAAGACACTGGCTCCCAGGCCCGGTCTTTTTTATACCTCAGCTACTACCTTTTCGAACATTAATCTCCTTTTTCAGCATCAACTTACGTCTACTCACTACACCCCTAAATTAAAAACTTACTTTACGTTACTTTAAAAGTAAGCTTTAGGTAAGGGATTTAATCCGTTTATTAAATATCGTGTTAATGGTTAAAAGTAATTCATGAAATTTACAAGGAGAGGGAGTATCTTACACCGCTTGGGGACGCCTTCTTTCCTCGGGTTCTAAGGGCCCAATTTCAACGGGATTTGGTTCATTCAACTTAGATTACAATTCAGCTACTCACAGTATTATGAAATTTTATCCTTAAACATCAGTTACCAACATTTTCTAACATTAATGGTGCTTTCTTTTTTCTTTTTTTTTTCCTATCGGCTTGATTACTACGAGGTTTGGCTCACTCAACTTGGTTTTCGATTGTCTCCGGCACGTGCGGGCACTTCCGGTAAATGCTGCCATACGTAGCGGGGACCCAGGTTACAGGTTCGTTCGGAAAGAAGTTTGTTGGGAACACACTAGATGCTGCGGAAGGCAATGGGGACTCCGAAATTAAGTTCATTTAAAAGAATTTCAAAAGATATAAAATCATACAAACAAACTTGAGTTTTCTTTAAGGTTATTATTTACAAGACATTAGAAGAACATTTAGAAGAACATTAAATGCATTCATTTTAATCAAAACAAAAATAGAGAAAATCATCTTGTTGCATAATGTAACATACAAGACTAACAGCCACGGGCGGGATTTATTGATAAGAAGTCCATAACAAGGAGCGCGAAAATTTTTAAGCAAAAAACAATAAAACCAGTTCACCAATAGAATTGAATAGTAAATAAATTATGAATGAAAACTATACAACTATACATTTATAATTCCTCCTACTGATACTATTTCCTCCTTCTCCTGTGTCCCAGCTTTACTTTTTAAATTGAATCATACGTAGGCATTCTTGTAAAATTATCCTTATGATAACTAAAACTGGTTTGTTAATTAATTTTAAAATTATGTTTTATTCAGAAGATCAAAAGTGTTGTCATACAAATCCAACATTTTCTATCATTTCTCACAAAATTCTATCATTTAATTATTAGACATTAATTCCGATATCTAATGTCTAATAATTAATAGGAGAATTTTCCTGTCGAATAGATTTTCCTAAACGGAAAGGGCTTTCCGAACGACCCAATAATATTCTTCGCCTAATCTAACAGCAAAATTTTCTATGATTAAAGATGGAAAAAAACTGTACGAAATCAGTGGCATCCAGAGCATTTGTACCCCACCCCCCTGGCTACGCTACTAGAGTCTACTGTAAATGATATAAATATATACTCATTAAGGCAAAAGTTTATCGAAATTCTGTGCAAGGAAAAATAAGCACACTGTTAAAAATGTGAAAAATTACCTCTGTTTTTCAAGGCTATCTATTTTCTGACCAATGAGAACGCTTCATCGGTGTTAATGTAGCGTTCTCATTCGTCAGAAAATAGAGAATCTTTAAAAACAGAGGTAATTTTTCACGATATTTTTAACAGTGCAGGTGGAACGAAAGGTTAGAACAATCAATTATGTTTGTTTAACCTTTAACTGATGTTACCGGTCTCTCAGACCGCGACTTTTTTCAATTTTCATAGTTTAATTTGCAGTTTTCAGTTTAACTACAAACACAACCGAAATTTTGTTGCGTTTGGAACTTTATTACTATCACCAGATACTTTTGAATATGTGAATTTTAATTACAACAGCCCCGTTCAAAAAGTTTAGTACAAAAACACCATCCTATGAGTTAATCGTGCCTTTTATTCATCTTTCGTTGCAGCGGTCTCACAGACCGCTTCACACTAGTTATGTGACAATTTCTGTGACATCAGTTAAAGGTTAAATAAACACGAAAACATTCGGGACTGAATCGATCAACAATGTATTAACACATCTTATATTTTTCGTATGAAAATTATATTATATCTTTCAGGAAAATACGGCGGTACCGCAGGCAGGGGCGTACGGAAAATATATAGAGTGGCGAAAATAACGAAAGTAATTACATTACGTAAATAAAACCATCCTTTTTAAGTTTAAGAAAACTCTTTGCCGAAATTCTACTTTTTACGTCTCTTGGAACTTCGCTATAATTTTTGTTTATAAACATCCCTTGAACAGGTTAACTTTAAATACTTTCCAAAACTTTTTCCTAACCTCAATAGCTCGTACACAAATATTTAGATACTTTTATAACAGAGTTGCTGAATTGTTTTTCGAAATTTTTGAGAATTATCAAACAGGGAGCGATAAGAATTGGCGATAAATCAAAGTTCCCGTCTGTCTACCGAAATGAAAGCCGGAGAACTCCATCCTCTCTCTGGCTTCGTTCCAAGTCAGCTGATTGAAGACGCACCAACTTTAGAAGGTAGGGAAGAAAGATGTAAGCAAAAGTGAATTCAAGGTCCCTGGAAGAGATAAGCAAAATTCAGCTCCCGGTCATTGCTTTGGATTACTGTTTAACGGTAAGGTATTTGGATTATAACCGATTAACATATTCCGAGATTATCTCGGATCTGAAAAAAGGTGTAGGATATTTTATTATGATTGTGATCTTAGATTATGCCATACTAACTGGGAAGTAAATATATATTTATAATAAATTTAAAATCACAAATACATGAAGTATATATATATATATATATATATATATATAATAGTTCTTGACGTTATTATCAAAATATAAGAGTACGATGGATTAAATAACTGTCCTTGTCACTAATTAAAAATTGCTTGTATATATTATGGATTCATCGACAATGTTAAAATTAAATTTGTAGCTCTTTGTTATAATTATTTATTTTAATGGGAGGAGGGTTTAAAAAATGAGCAAAAATTAATCAGATGTACATAGCTGCCAACCTTCTGTTTTTATTTAATAAACTAAAATAAAAAAAAATATATATATTTATTAAATAACTTTTCAGGGTCAAATTGAGTTTATTTAACCTTGGGGATAAAAACGGAAAGTTTGTAACAATCAATAAAGAATGAAAATTGCTCATTGAGATTTCAACATTTAAACGGTACAAGGGCGTAGGAACCGGGGGAGCTGGGGGAGCTATGGCACCCCCTGGAATATTTGAGACGGGCTCCGCTCCCCCGGGAGATATTCTCGCACCACATCTGCTTACGATACATTGCTGAATTAAAAAATAAAGTATACTTTTTCTACGAAATTCACACAATAAACAACAAAGAGAGGAGAGAGAGGGGGTTGTGAGCACACTTGTTTGTGCCTTCGCCCCTTTTCTCATTGTTTACAACCCTCCCGATTTCCAGAAAAAAAGGGGGTCTTATATATGTCTAGTACAAATTACCTGCACCGATAACATATTTATAAAGATGAAGCCTTTCAAATTGATTTGGCAGAGATTTGTAAAGAATTTGTAAGCAAAACAACAGAAAGCACTTTAATTTTTGGTAAATGGAAGTGGGAGAAGCCTTAAATTTGAATATTGTACTCGGGATCGCAATTAAATTAAGTTTCTATGTATCAAGTATATCTATTAAAAATTATTTTAACTGGCTTAAAGAGTTGGTGATGAACGAAATGATCCGCGCCACTAGCCTTCCGCAATATGCCCCGGCTCCCCCTGTTTTTACAAAGTTCCTACGCCACTGAAACGGTATAACTTAAATTTTGCTTTAATGAATTTTTGAATTCGGTATAAATTCAGTTGATCCTTATCCGATTAACAAAGCAATCAAATCTCAAACCCTGAATTTGCTGACGGTCATCGCTCTGGATTATAATTTAACGGTAAGGTGTGACATATTTGGATTGTAATCCGATTATATCCAATCTAGTAACCCGATTGTAACATAAAAATATATTAATGCATTCTAAGATTATCTCTTTATTTTGAATGCGATCTGAGATTAGATATCATTCTCTGTATGGGAAACGTTTGCTTAAACAATGATTTCTGCGTTATATGGGTTTTTGGACGTTAGACCATTTCATAGGTTTAGTAAACTTTACCCCCTATTTTTTTTTAAATAGAATTTTGGGTTTTAAAAGAGCTTAATTTCTGAAAGTGTATAATAAGATATCTAAATTTAAATGAATCAAAAAATAATATGCTTAATAAAACTATAAATAAATATAAAAGAAAATAGATTTATTCAAACAAAAATTATTTAACCTGCGTAAAGTAGTAAAAATTCTTTGGTAAATTTTACCCAATCAAAGAAATGGGAGACAAATATTTTCGAAAGTTCATGTCATTACGATATGCTCACTAAATATCAGAGTAATGATAATAAATTGTGGTAAATTATAAAAAACTGCTTGCATCAAAATATTTTTGACATCAAAAACACTATAGGGTAGATGTACCAGTAATGGACACCCTTCAATGTTTTTGGTTTATAAAAAAAATAACTAATACAAATTTAGCTTTTATTGTTTTCTTCGTAACTCGCCCTTGCATATTTTATAATATTGCATTATCGTTGGCACCCTTAATCAAACCAATCAGGAAGCAGAAAATAATTTTTTGAAGTTCACTGTTTTTCAGTGAAAATCTTCATGAACGTGCTAAGAGTACTTCATTTAATAAATTTATATATTCTTTATTTTCTTGAAAATTTTGCAGCTTTTTGTTTTAATAGTAATAGAAAACTTCGAATTTTATATACTAATAAGACATTTATCAAATTTCGTTTATTTTTAAAGTTTTAAGAAGGGTGTGCATTATTGGGTGCGTAATTAGTCATTTTCCAGTAATGGACACCCCATGTAGACATTGCTAAAAAGGCAATTTCAGTAATGTTTATAGTGCATAAAGTATTTTGACTTTTATTTTTTTTATGTCTATATATAACTCTGCCTTACATATTTTATAATTTGGCAATCAAACCAGTCAGGAAGCAGAAAATATTGTTTAAGGGAACAGTCAAAGAGGGGCTCATAGGGCTTAACCCCTTCCCATTTAAATAAAAGCAATTAAATTACAGAAATTGTTTAAAAATCTTTTTTTTTTTTTTTTTTTTTTTGTCTTAAATGTTTGTTTATTCATCTCTGACCAAAAAAAAAAAAAAAAAATACTGTAATATTAATGAAAGTTATAGTAATCATGAAACTAGTAAATCTGCAGATCAACAAACATAAGTTCAAACATAAGATCCTCAAACATAAGTTTTAGTTCTATTTTGAAATTATTTTATTTAGTATTTAAAATATCCAACATACAGTATCACTTCTTTCCTATTTGTAATATTAATTATTACAAATAATATATCAAGTAATCTCTGGAAGTTTCATTGTTAAAAATAGTGAGACTAAACCATACACTAACACCCCAAAACTTTTTATTATCGTTATTATTTTTACCTTTTAAATCCTCCACTTTCTCAATAATTTTATAGCTGTAATTGCCTGATATTTAGTATTTTAAACTATCCATCTAAAATAATTAAAATATCGATCTTTTGATAATTACAATAATTGATGCAAACAGTGAATGATTATCACAGATACCTTATTAATTAGTGGTATCCGAATTATTAAATTTATTTGAAAATAACAATTTTGTTTCATTAGTATGCCTTCATTAAATTCTGATTCTAAATACAGTCATAAAACAGTTATATTTATTACAATAAATAAAGACCCACAACCTTGCTTAATGGTACACAAAACACGAACTTTAATAAGCTAAAAGATAAATTCTACGTTTCGAGCTGTTTCTACAGCCGTCTTCAGGAAATATGGTGGTTAAATGGCTAAAAGCTCAGAGATGAAGGCTTCCTGTGCGAGAGAGAAATTGTCGAACATTGACTAAAGGTATGAAAATAAAATGTAGTGGTGCCATCCAGTGAAAATCCTATATATAAAAAAAAGCGAAGGATGCCATCAAGACTCTATGGAAAATTTTTGGAAGGGAAGAAAATTCTAACGATTACTTTCAGATGATCAATGGCCGCATTATGGAAGTTTCCAGCAGCCTTTTGAAGCAAAAAAATATAACATCATTTTTCAAAAAATGTTAATTAACTAGTGCAAGTCATTTTTTAATGTTGTAAAATGTTTAAATTAATTCTTATAAAATTATCCTATAGTTTTAAGATTTTTTTTTTTTTTTTTTAAGGTTAAGACAAATTACAGCATTTTTTTTTTTAATTATTATTATTCTAAAGGCTAAAAAAAATTACAACAAATATATTTTTTTATTTGTATAAATGAACAGTTTGGATTACATTAGAATGTTGGGTTACTATTGAATTGCATTAAAAAAAATACAACTTTTGATTTAACGACCATTCAATTTAACGTCCGATTGATTTGTCGAAGTCCTGTGAAGGTCGTTAAATCGCGAGTGTACTGCATTTCTGTTATTTACGATTAAATTTTGATTCATATTGGAAAATGAGACTGTGAGAATGGTTAAGTATTGTTGATAGATTAATAAAATATTATAAAAACTGGAATATAATAATTATAACTATAAATTAAAAAACAATTTTTTAAGAAATTCCTTAAGGGTGTCCATTACTGGCACACCTACCCTTTATTTAATAACACTATTGTAATTAAAGTTGTAGTTTTTTTTATGTAATTTTTCTTTCGATAAAGGTTATCTTTGATTAAGGGAAGACGTATAAAAAATTAAATAAAATTCTAGTTCTACTCTTTTATCCCCCCCCCCCCTCCCCCGATAGGAGATCTTTTTCTTATTTTAGAAGACAGATATATAAAAAGAAGAAGAAATCGCTTTTATTAATTTTTTATTTTAATTTTACGTATTCATTGATACAAAAGTTAATGTCAGACGATTGTATTTTTGTACGATTTTTTCCCTACATATCATCCCTACACAATGCCACTAGCATTGTGTAATTGAGATTAAAGTTGTAGGTTTTTTTTTATGTAATTTTTCTTTCGATAAAGGTTATCTTTGATTAAAGGAAGACTTATAAAAATTTAAATAAAATTCTAGTTCTACTCTTTTATCCCCCCTCCCCGATAGATCTTTTTCTTATTTTAGAAGACAGATATATAAAAAGAAGAAGAAATCGCTTTTATGAATTTTTTATGGAATTTTATATATTCATTGACACTAAGGCTAATGTCAGACGAACATCTTTTGCACGCTTTTTTCCCTACATATCATCCCTACACAATGCCGCTAGCATTGTGTAAGGGATGATATGTAGGGAAAAAAGCGTGCAAAAAGACGTTCGTCTGACATTACCCTAAGTTTAAATTTCTAGTTGTAGTGTTCTTTTTTTTCTTCATCTTGTGGAACGATTGTTTCTGATTGATCTGATATTACATATCAAGTTCGCTGTGAGGAAAATATTTGTTTATAAAATGTTCTAAATATTTTCGAAAGTTTAAAAATAGCTCATGTCATTATTAAACAAACTACATATAAGAATACAGTAGTTTAAGTATCATTGATTAAAATCTACTTGTTTTAAAAATATTTTTGCTATCAAAAATATTCAATAGCACTGTTCATAACATTTACGTTCTAGCTATAATTTTATTTATTATTATTATAATTATTTATTTATTTTTGGAAAAGGAGAGGAGGGTGTTAAAAGTAAGCACAGTTAATCAAATGTATTATAAAATAAAAAATTTACAAAAATCAGCTACCAGCTAGAATTATCTTTTATTGATTTATTCGATTTTAATTTAAATTGATACAAATCCGACTGACAAGCAATCAAATTTCAAATTAGTTTTTCTAAACTCTAAAATTTTTCCTACAAACCAAAGATTCAATATCCTAATTATTCAATGATTTTTCCTTCAATCGCTGAAAAGAAATAAATCTATAATATGAATGATATGCTTCATAGAAGAAAGACATTTATGCTGCGTAAAATCGCGAAAACTTCAATATGCAGAAGAAAATTTTATAGTAAAAGACGGTATATAAGAAAGAGCATAAGTATGTAATAGTTCTGAATTTAACCATGCACTCTGCCTCGGGTAAAAATTAACAAAAACTTTCCTACTCTATATGTTAAATGAATTGTGTTTAAGTAAATCAAGGTATCGCAGCCGGATTACAGAAAATAACTGAAAATCGTTTTTAAGCCGTAAGTCGCGTCGTCAATTTTTTGTGCATTGTGAAGTATATTCAAAGGTGTTCCTGGGACCCAACGACGGAGATTACGGGTTAATTGTAAACTCTAATATATATTTTACCATTTAATTTATTTTTTCAACTGCCCACCAACTGAACTAAAAAATATTTCCATATGAAAGATATCAACTATGTATTCAAATTAATACACTTTAGAAATTTATTAAAATCTACATACGAACTGAATTTTAAAACGCCCAGGCTAGGGGATCGAACCAGAGACCTTTGACTTAAATTGACAACGTTCTACCTATTGAGCTACCTGGGCGGATAACCTGTGGCCACATTTCACTCAGATGACCTTGGCAATAGTATCTCGATAAAAATACTAAAGTGTAAAAGATTTTGTGTTTGAATGAGATAAGCAGCCTGTGTTCCTTGTCTCGGTAATATTATAATGATGTACCGGGTATCCTAAAAAGGACTGACTGATTTTAAAATTCAATAACTTGGAAACGGTGACAGATATTTAAAAAATTCTTGAAGTAGGCTTATGCATGAGGTCAAAAGTTTTTTTACAGTGATTTTCGATTTTAGTTTGAATTACAAACAATAGATGACTCCGTAAGCATACAAGCGTTAAATACAGGCTCGAGTTTTTGGCCTTTCTCTTCTTCCGTGCGGAAAAAGGAGATTAAAATGTATTGAGTGGGTCCCGAAGTCCCAAAAATCGAGCCTGAATTTAGCGTCTATTGATCGCAGCGCCATCTATTGTTTGTAATTCGAACTAAAATCGAAAATCACTGTAAAAAAACTTTTGATCTCATGCATAACCCTCCTGCAAGAATTTTTTAAATATATGTCACCGTTTGAATTTTAAAATCAGTCAGTCCTTTTTAGGAAACCCGGTATCTATATACATAGTTTCAAAGGAATTAGCCCATCCATTTTTCAAAAGAAAAGACTATTTTTGGTTAGGTGAGAAAGGTTGAAGTTGTTCTCGCCTAGCGTAGACAATCCGTTGACATTTGTAGTAACGCTGCCAATTTCTACTTAGTTTCGCATATTTATTTATATTACTAATTACTGCAAATGTTACTTTACATTACTGTAACAAACAAACATTCATTGATATAGTTTTTTTTTTTCCTCATATTGACTTTTGCTAGTTTAATTTCAAACAAAAAGATATTTTCTTTACACTTTTATCTCTTTACGTATGATGACATTATTTAGAGATTTGGTGTTTTAATCAATCAAAAATAAGGAAGGAAAATCATGCGACAAGTATAGATTGTGAAACACTTTACAACAATCCCGGAATACTTTAACAAAATTTCTCTGTTCAACAAGGTAAATAAGATAAGCAGGTAAACCTTTTAGAAAGCGCCTAATATATTTGAATACCAGATTTCAGCAATTACCGCCCGCAACCGGAAAAGTACTCAAATTCTTTCATACAGCCCTGTATTTGATCTATAGATTTGTATATATTCTAAATAGTATGCTGAAATTTAGTTTAGTAAGAAATCGCACAAATGATTTAAAGTTCACATTCAGCAATTTCTACCAATAGATGGAAGCATGGTTGAATTCTTTTGTGCAATCCTGTATATTACCTACATATTTATATACGCGGCACATATTAAGTTAAAATTTAACTCAGTCTAAAACAAACTTAAAATTACTGAAATCTCACTTCCAGAAATTGTCATCCTTTAGGCGACCGTGCATGCAGTTCTTTGCGTAGCTTTGTATATGATTTCATTTATATTCTACAAATAACTCTTAGTATACTACGTAAAGTTCATCTTGAAAAAGCATAACTCAATTAAAAAACACTTTTAAGCAATTCATACTCATACTTAGTAATGCTTACGAATTCTTTTGTGTAGCCGTGTATATGATCTACAGTATTAAAACACATCACACAGTGAGTAAAAATTTGGTTGAACTTGAAAACGCATACAATAAATGAAAACGAACTTCCAGCAATTATCGCTATTAGACAATACTTCTTCGGACACAGCACTGAATCCGAAATCTTTTGTGTTTCCTTGTAAATAAACGATAAATGCTATGCATATCATATTCTACAGCAGTGTTTCCCAACCTTTTATTGGTCACGTCCCACTGAAGCATCTGTAAAATCACTATGCTCCTCCTTCCACATTCTGTAACATACATCTCATTATTTAAATGGTAAACTCTATTCCCATGGAATAATCTTCATAGATCTTAACAACAACTATTCTTCCATTTTTTTAACTTCTGAAAGATTAATTTTATGTCACACATGTTTTTTTAACATAGTTATACAAGTAGTATAATGAGGCTATACAACTTTGTCTTTATGTCAAAAAAAGTTTCGTTGTTCCTTTCCAGTTTACCTCGGTGTCAAAAAGTATTATAGTCGAACCTCTATTTAACGAAATCGCTAAATCCAGGAAAAAAGTTCGTTATATGGAAAATTCGTTAAATAGAGATTCACCTTTTAAAATACTTTAAACTACATAAAACAAATTTTAAATTCATAAACACTAAATATTTTTAGTAAAAGTAATTAATCACTTTTTTTTGTATAAATTATATCGATTTGTTTTATTTATTTTGCCCACCAATATCCATCGTTAATTCCTTTTTTCTATGTGTTTAAATCTTTGAAATCTGCAAGGAAAACAAAACATTGTCCGGGAATACACTGTATTTTCTGTTTAAAGTAAATAGTTTTACATTAAAATTAACAAATTTTAATGACATTATCTTATTTATTATTATAACAAATAATTTTAACCATACATTAACATATGCGTCCTTAAATTTAATTTTTGAAAAACTCGTTAATTTTGCCTGAGTTTTTTCTTTCAAAAAGTGCTTTCTCTCATAATACGTCTCGCATCTTTGCAATGCACCAAAAAACCCTTCATGCGTATTTTCTTCTAACTATAATCCGCGTCGGATTCTTTCAAATTCGGATTCTTTTGGATTCATTTCATCATGCGAAGTTTTGTTAATTCCTGCATCATATTCATTTCCATCATCATCATATTCATTTCCATCATCATCATATTCGTCTTCATCGCAATTCATTGCTGTATTGTTTTTATTTTTCACACTGCTGACAAAGAAGGTGCTTGGTAAAACCAGCTCAAGGCCATTGAACATCATAAAAGGTGTTTAAACAAAGAATAAGTTTGAAATGCCCAGAAATATTTTGATAAATGGGGAGAAAAAAAAAATTAGATCACATGAAAAAAGTTCGTTAAATAGAGAATGCACTTCGCTATTTGGAGGTTATTTTACGAAGAAATTCGCAAAATGTTCTTGGTTCCAAGGAAAAGTTCGCAAAATAGAGGTTCGTTAAATGGAAGTCCGACTGTATATGGCATTTTCATCTTCACAGAATGCTTCTTACATTTAGCATTAAAAGTGATAACATTGATACATTTTATAATTCAATTTGATAACTTATTAAAAGTTGATGGAAAAGCTTTGGACAATAAATTTTCTTTCTACGGAAAATACAATACTCAAAAAGTATTTCAGATCCTCATCTTTATCAATTTTAAATAGCCATTGTTCCCCATCAAATCACATTTCTCTGTTTCCATTTCCCATTACTGTAAATTGACTGTCAATTATTATCTGATTTTAAAATTTAAAATGTATATGTTAAATATTTATTTATTGTGTAGGGAGGCCTGCACTAGAATCACGGCTATTCACTATTTATACATTTCCTTTTCTAATACTGTTTAAGATTTATAAATTTTATAAAGTTAGTTGTACCGTACCTCGATAAGATTATTTCAGATATTGTTTAGGTTAAATAGGTTGAAGGCGGTTAGATTCAAATATAGCTTTAAATAATTTTGAGTGTAAAAAGTTTCTTCATGAGACATATAGCAGAGCGAATAGAAATACAAGGCTCATTCAATAAATAACACTGGTTCAACAAATTTGAACTTTTCCTCTGTCCTAAAGCAAAAATTAGTTGTTTTTTTATGCGGTTTTTTGTGCTGATTCCGAATCTAGTTTTAGATTTACTCCATCACGTCAAGTTTGAGAGATTTTTGCATATTTCAATTAATGCAAATTTAGTAAATTTTATACAATTATTTGCAAATTTAAGGTATAAAGCAATATCAGACAGGGTTTTTTGTTTTATGTTATGATTACTACCTAATTTACTTCACAAAAACGTTGTTTTTGAGATTATACTGACATGTGACTGTGAAATATTGTACCTAATTTGCATATTTTTCATGTTTTTCTAATAATGTTTCTTGACGTTCGAATATTCTGCCACACGAGTACTCTAATATGTTTCTAAACCAGTTTTTTGAGCTGATTTCAAATCTTGTATTTGTTTTCTTCTATCACGTCTAGTTTTTGAAAAAAGTGAAATTTCAGTTTTTGGTCAAAAAAGCCAGAAATAGCTTTTTATGATACTTTGTATGATATACTTCAACTAGTTAAGATAGATTCTACTACTTATTTATTTTTCGATTATATAATTTTTTGTTTATGTCTCTGATATGAATCTGACACTGTTCACCTTCTTGTCAATGAATTACACACACCTAAAAAGTATCTTATATATATCAAACCTGTGTTAATGCCGTGCAAAAGTAGAAATTCATCTTACTCAAAAGCTAGACATGACATAAGAAAACAGACTGCAGATTCAAATCAGCATAAAAATCTAGTCTTAGAAAAACATTACGTCAATTCTGTAGCAACTATTTTAAAGTTGATAGTGATGTAAACATTACACCATTGAAAAATATGCAAATTAGGCTTAATAACTGATAAATAAATGTTAAGAATATGTAAATCGTGACATTTATCTGAAGCAAATAGTCAAGTAGTCATTATCTAGAAAACGTAATTAGATGTGGCATATATTGTATCTAAAATTTGCATAAAATAGCACAAAAAAGCTTAAATTTGAATAAATTTAAATATGCAAATTTCTCAAAACCTGGAGCACCTAGGATAAACGGGAAGCATATTCGGAATCGGCGCCAAAAACTGATCTAGAATCAACTAATTTTAGTTCTAGGACAAAACCACAGTTGTACAATGTAATTGAAAATTGTAAAATAAATTAATAACCAAAACAATTATAGAAATTTTTAATTATGAAGATAAAAATGAACAAGTAAGTAACAATAAGGGGTTTCTTGATAAAAATGAAAGAGAAGGTGATAATTATATTTTTAATTTTTCATATAATTATTATGGTTTAAATTTATTTTTATATGGTTGCGGGATTCTTTTTTAATTCAACAAAAAACTTACTTTTGGATTTTTTTTTTTTTTAAATTTTGCATGTATTACTTTTATATTTAGTCTACTACATCACTTTTCCAAAGACACAGGCAGCAAATGTGAAAATTTATAAATTGAAATTGCCCCCTAAAATGTCGAATTGCCCCCCTGTGGGGCGTACGACCCACGTTGAGAACCACTCTTCTATAGCAAGTATCTTGTAATAAACCTTAGTAATATGTATCAATTTTATTATAGTAATTGAAATAGTGTAACGTAATTAAATACGCTGCAAATATTTCCCCCGTAGATCATTATGTAACGGAATTCTTTTGCCTGACCCTGTAAATAAATAATAAATGCTTTGCGCCCAATATTCTAGAGAATGCATGTTTTAGAACACTTCGTGAATGCTTATCAATTCCATTATGTTTGAAATGGTGAAACATCATTCAACTGCATTTGAAAGATTCTTTCCTATTGACCGTATTCTTACGAAATAGTTTTGGCTGCCCCTTTAAACGAACTATAAATGATACGCACTTTATTTTCAATAGAGATCGTTCTATAATAAAAGTCAATAACAAATAAAAATTATAGGACAATCCGAGTATATTTACGAGAGTTGGAGAACGGTCAGACAAACCGTTATAAACACTCTTCAACTATGTTGGAATCTCTCTAAAAAGTAACTACCACTGTCACCGCCGCCGCCGGTTTTGAATTTTTTGTGACCGGAGGTCTTTCTTAGTTAATATTAAGAAAAATAATGCATACAAAAATATGAAAATCGGTGGTATTATACAGAAATGTTTGATAAACACGCTGATGGAGACAGTTTTCAAATCGAAGAATTATTTTAAGAGATATTTAATGTTAAAGTTGGACAAAATCGTTCCACTAAAAAAGTTTTATAGGAGCAAATTCTGCTCATAGGAATTTAATCATTTTTAGATCATTTTATACGTTTGAAGTTCCCGGTGTGCAGACTGTATTTCTTTTTGTAATTTGACTAATTTTTTGAGGTTTTATTTCTATTTTAAATTCAAATTTTCAGCATTTCTAGAGATATTTTTTACAGATTTTAGAAAGTGATATTAATTTAAACTGTTGCCAACTGTATAAACAGCGGAAACAATAATGTTTGCTTCAAAAAAAAAAAAAAAAAAAAATATTTATACGTGTAAATAAATTAATTTATTTACACGTGACTATTATAAACAGAAAAAACATTTGGAATTAGAATTAAATAATTATGCTCAAAAAGCTGGAACTTATTAAAAATTACGTCATAAAAACTATAATTACACGTGAATTTTAAGAGAGAAAGGAATTTGTAAAATAATAAATTTATTAACATGCGTTAGAAGTCTTAAATAGGAGAAATTACGTCATATTTACGTCACATTACAGTTATTACATAAAATGAACACAATATTGCAAAACGGTTTAAATTTAGAAATTGCGCTAGACATTTATTTGATATTTTGAGAGGATACTTTTCAACTATTTTTGTTAGGAAAGCGCAAATAATATTTCATTTCTAACACAAGTATTTTCATGTGAATATTAAAAAGAGAAAGAATAGTTTGGTCAAAATTACGTCAGATTAAAAACGATTAATTTAAAATGTCTTATTTAAAAGAACTTTCTTTTCGCTTTCTTAAAAAATACCGGGAGACAAAGATTCTGTTTACTTAATTCCTTTTATATTAGCTTATTTTGAAATGTTTAACTTATTTTACTTAATCAAAGACGAAAACAGCGATTGACATATGTATTTTTGGTACTACTTAGTTATCCCGTCGACCAAAAATCTATCATTCGCCAAAATATAAGATTAAATGCCAATAATGGTTGATCGTAAATGTCACATTAAAATGACTTTAAGCAAGTTAAACTTGTCTACGTCATCAAGTTATTTTTATTTCGACGTTTCATTTGTATTTTTATTAATGTTGCACTAATTTATTTGTTATTTCGTTATTTAAAATAAAAATTATGTTAATTTGTATAATTTGGCGATATATATAATTTGGCGAGTGGTTTGGCGATATATATAATTTGGCGAAATTAGTCGACGGGATAATCAAGTAGTACCGCAGCGGATTTGGCCTTAAAATTCCCCAATCAAAGAGAAATGAATAGAAATCCGTTTATAGGGAGATCGTCACTGTTTTTTAAATTATAATTCAATCTTCCGAAATCTTTTTAAAGCCGATCAAATTAGCGTACTTTTAGAGTCTGCGGTGTGTGAACGGGGGGTTGACAAGCGTAGCTCGTAGGGGGCAGAGCCCCCTAGTGTGTTAAAAAATGATTAACGTACAATATGAAAAAAAAAGTTCTAGGTAAATCATACTTAGGTGATGTTCAGAAGAATTGGATTGGAAAATATTTGCATTATCCCCTTGGGGACGACGACTGGTATCCGTGCCATTCAAAGGCACTCAGAATCTTTTATGATTATCACCAGTTTTTTACTTTCTTCTATCTTTACAAGAAGTAAGTATTGGATTCGTAAAAATTTTCGACTTCCGGTTTTCGACGGATTTATATGTTTTAAGAGTCAGAGATCCCAAAAAAACATGTTTTTACAAAATGTCTGTCTGTGAGTCTGTGTATCTGTGACTCTGTCTGTCTATCTGTATGTGACATAAATTTTGTGGGCGCTCTATCTCGAGAACTAATACACGGAATTTGATAAAAATTTATATTCAGGTAGTCCCTGATATAAATTGGTGCTGATTAGTTTTTGGTGTAAATCAGGTGGCGCTGCTATGCTGCATTGTTCATATCTAAAGAGCTTATGCACGGATTTTCATCAAACTTCAGATTCAATTAGTCCTTGATGTGAGGTGGTGATGTTAACTTTTTGTTAAGATCACCCAGCAGGCGGCGCTTCTATGCTGTATTTTGCAGGATTTACACGATTTTCGCAATAGCTCTATCTCAAGAACTGATGCACACATTCTCATCAAACTTCAGATTGAGTTAGTCCTTGATATGAGGTAATGCTGTGTAATTACCTGTTGGTGTAAATCACCAATAGGTGGCGCTACTGTGCTGCATTTCTCACGATTTCTTCAATAGCTCTATCTCAAGAACTAATGAACGAATTTTCTTCTAATTTCAGATTCAGTTAGACGTTGACACAAGTTGTTGCTAATTTGGTTTTAGTTTCAATCGCCCAATAGGTGGCGCTGCTATGCTGGATTTTTAACAATTTTCGCAATAGCTCTATCTCAAAAACTAATGAACGGATTTTCCCCAAACTTCATATTCAGTTAGACGTTGACATAAGTTGTTGCTGATTAGGTTCGGGCGTAAATCATCCAATAGGTGGCACTGCTATGTTTCATTTTGCTGGATTTACACGATTTCAGCGTTAGTTACATCTCAAGAACCAATGCACGGAATTTCATCTTTTTAGAATCCTCATGATGAGCATATATTGCCATTTAATTTTGCCACTGTGATAGTGAATTTTGAAGTATTAACATGTATGAGATAGAAGAAAGTTTTTGAATTGATACATTCGACAAGATTTTATTGCAAAGTTTACCTTATTTAATCAAAGCATTTTCGCGATTCAAGTATACAAAATTTTCTGTTTTGAAAAACCGGTGGTAAAAGATTAAAAATTAAGCAAAGGGCTTTCGTCGCGAAGTGGTTAAAATCATCCATAATCTTAATCTGCAATACAACAATCCCTACAACAATAGTTTCTCTTCCACGATCGGGGTGTTTTATCATATACAACACGAAGTTTTCGAGGCAAATTGAAAGCAAAAAGTTACCCTTATGCTTAATCCTTCTATATATGAAAAAAAGTTTTGATTTGGAAATGGACCAATGAACATCTGCGTAGATTTTCCGGGTAGATCGGCATCCAATTTGAATGCTTAAGCATGGCCTTTCATCGTTAATATTAAAAAACTTGCATACAAAAACATGAAAATCGGTAGTATTATAGAAAAATGTTTGATAAACACGCTGATGCAGACAGTTTTCAAATCGAAGAATTATTTTAAGAGATATTTAATGCTAAAGTTGGACAAAATCGTTCCACTAAAACAGTTTTATTGGAGCAAAAACTATACATGAGAATTTAATCATTTTTAGATCATTTTATACGTTATAAGTTCCCGGTGTGCAGATTGTATTTATTTTTCTTATTTGACTCATTTTTTGAGGTTTTATTTCAATTTTAAATTCAAATTTTCAGCATTTCGAGAGATATTTTTTACAAATTTTAGAAAATGTTATTAATTTAAACTGTTGCCAGTTGTATAAACAGCGCAAACAATAATGTTTATTTCAAATTAAAAATTTATTTTACACGTGACTATTACAAACAGAAAAAAAAAAGCTTTAAAATTAGAATTAAATGATTACATGTTAAAAGCAGGAAAATTACGTCATAAGAACCATAGGCACAAATGTCATATACGCCATATACATATTGGCGCAATTTTTTCCGACGCCAATTTGGCGAAAACATCAATAGCATAAACAACAACATCCAGGTTACCATATCAAGCAAAATAACGACACTTTAGCACCAGTTAAGTACCCGTTGCGTATATGAAATTGGCGGCAGAAAAAAATTGCGCCAATGACATCTGTGTCGAACCATATTTAGACAAAATCTTAAAATAAGAGAAACAAAATCTTAAAATAAAAAAAAATATATATTATGCGTTAAAACTTGTAATGTGAGGAAATTACGTCATATTTAAAATGGCAAAAAATATAGCAAAACAATTTAAATTGGAAAAATATATTTGCGCGAGATATTTTGTGATAATCTTTTCAACTATTATCGTGAATTCGAAGACAGCGCAAATAATATTTCCTTCTAACAACAAAAGTATTTTCACGTGAATATTAATAAGAAAAATAAAACTTTGGTGTAAATTACGTCAGATTTGAAACGATACATTTAAAATGAATTATTTAAAAGAACTATCTTATAGCGCTGTTAAAAAATACCGGGAAACAATGACACTGTTTACTTAATTCATTTTACATTAGCTTATTTTCAAATGTTTAACTAATTTTTTTAATTAAATACGAAAAAAGCCATTGTATCTCTTAACAGCAGCAGATTTGGCCTTAAAAATCCCCAATCCAAGGAAAACGAATGGAAACCCATTTACAGAGAGATCGCTACTGTTTTTAAAATTTTAATTCAGTATTTTAAAAGCCGATCAAATTAGCGTGCTTTTTGGATTTTGGTGTGCCTGAACGGGGGTTGGTGAGCGTAGCTCGTAGGGGGCAGAGCCCCCTAGTAAAAAAAAAAAAAAAAAAAAAAAAAAAAAAGTCTTTCCAGTGCGATTATGAAGGTTAATGACGAATAAACTATTATTTCTATTCAAGAAATCTCAAACTCAACACTTAAAATCCTACGCATCTTTTTTAATATTTATCCTACATTAATAAATGATCCATTGATTGAAGATAAAATCGAAATACATCTGTATCACAAAATAATAGAGCTGTCCTTTTCCTTATCTTCAAACTGAAATAAAACAGCTGCAACACGTCTTTAAAACTGTTGCAGCTGTTACCATTAGCGATAAATCTTCAAGGGACTGAATTACTGATTAATTATATTCAATCATTATGAAAGGTAATACTTTACCTGCAAGGCACCTCTAGTTTTGAAACTTTAAGTTATACCTAACACAAGAATGAAAGGGGGCGGAGGCTACCTTATTGGGATATTTATTTACGTCCCAGAGTGGTAAAGAAAAATTCTTTCTCAATTAAATAAGATTAAAGTCAAAATAAATACTTTTTTAAATTAAGAGAAAAAATTTAAATTAAGATAAAAATTAAATAATTTTTAAATATATTTTAAAGAATCTTCAAATTCTTCATTTGTGAGTACCTACATTACAAAAGGTACAGCTATCAGAAGAAAAGGCAAAAATAAAGGATCAAGTGCGAGTGTTACTCGCGCTCAGAGCGTTCCGTACAATAAATGTATATCAATATTAACTGTATTATTTAAAAAAATCACTGATAAAAGAAAAATAAGATTTTGTAAAAAACTATACAACGTAGGGTTGGGTATAGCAGTATATATTAGAAAAGTATGAATGTGTATACCATAAAAGTTCAGAGATATGAAGCCTAAATTATATCAAATATAACTATTCTGTATAACTCTTTTTTTTTTTTTATCCTAATCTGTTTATGATGAATTTAATTCGGTACTGACAATAAAAGTAGTGCCTATTTCAACTCCATTTGGCATTTCATAATACTAAATTCAACGTAGTAATAATCTTTTCTTTTCACGGTGTAGCTAAAATAAAACCCTTGTTCAAAGTTTAAACTTGGCATTGTGCTAAGAGCGCTTCGAAAGGAGGTCGCAAAGTTGCAACGCTGCCTTGGACTGTGCCGCGTTTTTTCTGATAGGTTTTAATTAACTTTTAAAGACACGGGAGGCGTATTGAGAGATCCACACAATGCAAACTAGTCGTGAATCCCATAGTATTTATGCGATAAATTCTAATTAAATTAGTCTGTTTTTAACAATCTGACGTTTATTGCTTTTATACTGCTATCGGGCATTGCATTACACAAATATACCATTAAAAGTAATTATCTAAACTTTAAAAGCCGATGGGCCACCCCTGTCATTATGTATGTCCAAACCGTCCGTATCTTTAAAGATTAATATCTCGGCTAATTAACGACGAATTTTTTCGAAAATCATTATCAACAATGATTTTATACTTCTGCTACGATAGGTACATTCAGCGCTCCTAAACAACTTTGCTGAATGCCCGCAAATCGAAATTTGTGGGAAACGGAAAAATGCGTTTTTCTCAAAAATTACGTGACCTAGGGTCATCGCTATAATTTTCCTGCAAGGTTTAAATTAATGTCTACTACCTCTAATTTTTTCATAATTTTAGTTTCAGTAGATTCGGAAATAGATGGAGGGAATATATTTTTGCACTACATCTTCGACGTTATCTCTGAAAATATAATACCTAAAATTAAGAAATGTATTTTTGTCTTCGGCGTTACGAAAACTTTCACACAATACCACACATGATATACAAAGAGAAGATTTTTTTTTCAAGTAACTTAATTAGGCCCCCTACATTTTTCCTAAATATATTTGTGAATGTTTAATAATCTGTAAATAGGTGGGTCAATAGTCTTTATTGCTTCCCCCAATTTGAACTTTCCACGTTCCATAGTTTACGAGTAAAATGGCTGTGACAGACAGACACAGGTGTGATCTTATAATTGTTCTGTGTTTCTTTTTTAAGTACGGGACCCTAAAAAAAGAGAGAGAGAGAAAGAACAAACAGCCCATACATTTTAATCGTCAAATTGCCGGAAGGAAAACGAAAATAGCCATTCGATTGAATTTTTCCCCTATAAGTTGAAAAACAATTCTCCACATTAAAATTGTAATAATCTTTAAAATTTATAATAAGAAAATCTAATTTTGATATCATATTTGGATTCCTCGTTAAATTTTACCTTCGAATACTAAATGAAAAGTCATTCGATGAAATAGTTTAGAAGTGGTGTAGGCAGTGGTGGGATTCAAATAATTTAACAACAGGTTCGCTGCCCGAATGATTTTTGATGTACCAAAATGAAGGAAAAATGAAGCATCACACACAGATTATGAAACACTTTCCAATGTTATAAGAACATTGTTAAAAAAAATCTTTAATCCTTTGGTACAGTGAAAAAAATCCTGAAACATGTTACCCTATAAAAGGACGTTAATAAATATTCGGCAGTCATGAAACCCTGATCACAATTTCTATCAGAAAATACATCAAAACAATATAATATAAAAATAGCAGAAATGTAAGTTTAAGAATTAACCCATGTTCATGACCTAAAAATGTATATAACATATTTAGAAAAATATTATCCATGCTATAGCTAGTGAGACAAATTTTTGCACGACCAAAACGTCCCGAGTTATGTCATTTAGAAATTTTAGGAATTTTTACCATTTCTTAGTATAATAAAAACAGGCCAGACAACGCTGGAAATTCGAAAAAACAAAGTATCATGATTCGGCAAGTTTAGATCATACAATGTCTTTTCATTTGTTGCAGCTGGAAAAATATTTTTCTAAATATAAATTGTAAGACTAGAGGAACTTATCAAAATTTTGGATTTGTTACATTTACGAAAATAACTACTTTCATTTAAAAAACTTCTAAGATATGAAGAACAATATAAAATAAACGGTCAAGTGCGAGCATTACTCGCGCACAGAGGGTTCCGTAGAATAAATATATGAATTTGTAATTGTATTATTAAAAAAAAAAAAGTTGCTAAAAGAATACTAAGACTTTGTAAAAAACTATACAACGTAGGGTTGGGTATAACTGTATATATTAGAAAAGTGTAAATGGGTGTACCATGAAAGTTCAAAGAGATATGGAATCTAAATAATATCAAATATAGCTATTCGTATAACTCTTCTTTTAATATTATCCTAATCTGTTTATGATGAACTTAATTCGGTACTGACAATAAAAGCAGTGCATAGTTAAACTTCATTTGGCATTTCATGAAACTAAATTCAGCGTAGTAATAACCTTTATTTCTACAGTGTAGCTGAAACAAAACCTTTGTTCAAAGTTTAAATTTGGCATTGTGCTAAGCGCGCTTCAAATTGAGGTCTCAACGCCGCCTTGGTCTGTGCCGCGTTTTTCCAGATAGGTGTTTAATTAACTTTTACAGTCATTCGAGGCGTATTGAGAGATACACTCAATGCAAACTATCGCGAATCCCACAGTATTTATGAGATTCATTCTAATTAAATCTTTCGAGGGCGATGCCCTTAAAAAACGGACACCTAATTTTAATTCCAAAACAGACAAACGGCACCAAGAATATTTAATTAAAATTTTCCTTTTATCATGTACGTGAAAATATGCAAGTTCGCATTTTCTAATAAATTCGTTTATAAATTCTGGTGTCAGTTCATTATTTCATAAGTTTATAAATAGAATTACTCCGTGTCGGAAAGGATTAAGTGGTCGCAGGACTCTTAAAGCTTCAAAATTTAAGAAATTTTAATATTTTTAGATGTTAAACTCCTATCTTTTCTGAATATTTTGATATAATTGTTTCCTTGAAATTCCCATTAGAACAGAAGTTTTGGCTTTTAGAATTATACCCGCTCAATAGCTGAAGCGGCGTTTCCGAAACTTTAAAGTCACTATTTTCCAAATGGCGTTTTTTGGGCATAACGCGCAGGATACCTCAAAAACTTCTCAATATTTTTTCATGAAATTTTCAAAGCATATATTTCATGTTACTCTGTATAAACTGAACCTAAAATTTCCTTTTTATTGTTCAAAAAAATATTTTTTTAGGTGATTTTACTGTTGAAATTTTCAAAATTTTGTATTAGCTAAATGCAACATTGATTAAAAATATAAAAATGCTTTAAATGCAAATTTATTTAAGTTCAGGGAAATTATTACAATCTGAAGTATAAGTAAGCACAAAAATTTTCATTCTAGTTGTAATATTTATTTTTTAATCCTGCGCATAGCTAGCGGAACGAGAAACGGGATGTTTCGTTTTCTGATAGGGAAAAAGTATGATAAATAACAGTCTTTTTGTGACTTTTGACATTTTTTTTAAATACAAATATGACGAGACCCCATTTTTTTTTTCTTTTCCATGTGTTTGTACATACTTCCAACTACTACGTGATATATTTTGTTTTATTAAACTATGATGCTGTTTTGAGAAAAGACTAATTGAAATGCTGCCTATTTTGAAATTTTTGAATATTTAACAGACTATTCCTGCTAACAGCAGCAATATTCCGATAAAGTTTTATATTATTTAGCTTGTCCTAGTAGTACACTTTGAGATTCTATAAGAAAAAAAAATTGGGGTACTATTGCTTAAATACGAAAATACGTGCGGAAAACGGACAAAAACGTCATTTTCATTGCATTTTGAGGCAACATAACAATGTAAAATAACAATGCCCCATGGAAACGAATACAGTCTACTAAGCAGGTAGTGTTATACTAATATTTCATCACAAAAGAATTTTGGGATGTCGTTGCTTTCCCAAGTTTTAGCACTGCAAACATACTCGCATTTCACTTTTCATGAAAAATGACAGTCACAACCTTGAACTTTGACATTTTCTACAGGGAAGGGAAAAATTTTTCAGGGCTTCAAAATTGCACATTATTCATTAAATGTGATCTACTTCAACATAAAAAAAATCAAGCAAAACAAAAAAATACAACAATCACACTTGTCTGATTTTCAAAATAATGGCTCTTAAGACGTTAAATGTTGAAAATGGTCTTTTTTTCATTTTTTCCACTTTTTAAAGTCCCGAGACCCCTTAAATTAGTATGTTTTTAACAATTTGACGTTTATTGCTTTTATACTGTTACTGGACATTACATTACACATATATATATCATTAAAAGTTGTTAACTAGGCATAGTACGCCGCCTCTGTCTTTGTCTATGTCAAAAGTGACCGTACCTTTAAGGGTTAATATCTCGGCTAATTACCGATGATTTTTTTCGAAAATCATTACCAACAATGCTTTTATTCTTCTGCAACGATAGGTATATTCAGCAATGCTCAACAATTTTTCTGAATGTCCGTAAATCGAAATTTGTGTATAACAGAAAAATGCTAATAATTACTCAAACACTATGTGACCTAGGGTAATCGCTATAATTTTCCGGCAAGGTTTACATTAACGTCTACTACCTCTAATTTTTTCACAATTTTAGTTTCAGTAGATTCGGAATTAGATGGGGGGGGGGGCATATTTTTGCGCTACATTTTCAACAATATCTTTGAAAATATAATACCTAAAATTAAAAGGAATGTATTTTTGAAGTCAGCATTACAAAAGCTTTCACTGGATACCCCACATGATATGCAAAGAAAAGATTTTTTTTTCAAGTAGCATAATTAGCCCCTCTACTTTTTTACTAAATATATTTATGAATGTTTATTAATCTGAAAATATGTGGGTCAATGGTCTTTATTACTTCCCCGAATTTGAACTTTCCACGTTCCATAGTTTACGAGTAAAATGGCTGTGACAGACAGACACAGGAGTGATCTTATAATGGTTCCGTTTTTACTTTTTAAGTACGGAACCCTAAAAATGTGCAGTTGGAAGTATATATCTAAATCTGACGATTTAAGTATTAGCTATAGATCAGCGATAACAGGGAACATTCCGTGCCAAAGCAAAGTACCGTTTATTCGAATAATAGCGTTGCCTGGGCCCGTGATGAATGACCCTTAAATTAACCTGAAATTTGTATGATTTTATATTTTAAATCTATTTTATCTGAATTTATATTTTTAAAGGAAAAAATATTGAATTGAAAGTATATGCTATTTGGTACTTTACTTTCTGCGCAATTTGATTTGTGGAGTCTATGCGCACTGAAAGCGAGCGAAACCGCGAAAAAACTCTCAGATTTTCATTGATTTCGTCGACATTTTACACATTTTATTTTGAAAAAAATATTTATACCCGTCCGAATGTTTCAAAATTTTTGTAGATGATGTAAATCTGATCTATTGAAAATCTTAATACCATCTGAATCTGAGATACTCTTAAAAGATTGTGTTCAAATGTGGTCGTTTAATTACTTTTAGCGTAGAAAAATATCGTTTCCTTGAGGGGAGAAATGACCTGCATTTGCCGGTGTATTTGTAAGGGTTAAAATTCCTATTTTTATAAAACCGATTGTCCCATCGATAAGAAGGTGATTTCAGATTTACGAACATATTATTGGTTTGTCAGTACATCTAAAATTTTGCCCTGAAGGAGCGAAACCCCAATGAAACACTCAGATTTTTGGTGCTTTCGTCGAAATTTTGATACATTTTATTTTGTAAGAAATATTTCTACCTGTTCGAACGTTTCAAAATTTTTGTAGGTGATGTAAATGTGGTCTATTTATTGAGATGCTCTAAAAAGAATACGGCGATTTAGTTATTTTTAGCACAGAAAAAATATCGTCTTCGTGAGGCGCGAAGTGATTTGCATTTACCGGTTTATTTGAAAGGGTTAAAATTCATATTTGTTTTAAACCAATTGCATCATCGATTAGAAGAGGGTTTCACTTTAAGAACATATTTTTGGTTTGTTGGTACCTCCAAAATTGCGCCCTGGAGGGGCGTTGCAATAAGGGAGAAAAAGTTTTTCGGAAAAACGACCCTTTTTGAAAATTGTTTTTCAAGCGGTTAACTGCGATATTTTTTTTAATTGATTGCGGTATTTGAGACGTAAATTTTTCAGCATATGTCTTTCATTTTTAACTTTACTAAGCGGTTTGTCACCGATGTAAATTAATAAATAATGACAAAATACCCCCGAAATTGCTTCTTTTCGTTCGTCGGTTTCAACTGATGTGTAAAGAAGGCTTCTGTGCGTACACCAGAGTTTTTTCTTTCTCGAAAGGACCGAGTTGAATTTTTAATGAGAGTGAGTTGCGATTTTTTATTAATAACTCAACTAATTATTAGAATTTTAAAATTCTGTGTCTCAGGTGCATCAGGAGACATTTTGAGCTAGCCTTACAAAAATTTTCAGTCTCGTACGTGCCGTAGATTTTGGTAGCCATCGCACACACACACACAGATTAAAACTTTAGTTTATTAGTATAGATAAATAGTTAGTGTAATTTTTAATAACCTTACCATATAACTGGGATTAGCCTAGTACTGTCAATTTAGTTACCAATATTCTTCAAAATTTCGTTTTTCTTAAGTTGAATTTTCTCTTACAGGATTGGAGAAGAAAAAAATATATTATTGTTCTAAATGAAATATTATTTTATTAAATGAAATTAATCAGGACTTATCACAGAGTTATACCCACAAAACAATGTTGTGCAGATATACATTTAACCCCTTCGCGACGGGAGCCTTTTACGAAATGTTTATTACTTTGCTACCGGTTTTAAAAAACAGAAGTTTGTGCCTATTCAAATCGAGAAAATGCTCGGATTAAATAAGGCAAATTTTACAGTAAAATTTTACTGGTGAGGATAAACGAGGATTCTTAGGCCTATTTCCGGCACGTATACGTGTCGCTCGTCCCCAAGGGGTTAAAGAAAGCAAATTAATGTAAATGCGATTTTCGCATTTGAAGTATCATTTTAACAACTGGTTCTACCGAACCGGCTGAATCCCACCACTAGGTGTAGGTATAAATTTCGGAACATCTCGTTATTTTTCTTTTTAGTGGTTGCAAAACAAAGTGGAATGCCAGTAATTATTTTAAGCATAACTCAACAAGAAAGAAAAATCATTTGTCAAGCATAGATTATTGAACACTTTTCAATATATTCAGAATACTGTAACAAAACTTCCCCTTTTAATAATTTATAAACTGTATATCGCACACCTAAGATTTGAGACTGCATTTTTCTACTCTTAGGTATATTCGTCTATGACGAATATACCAATAGAAGAGTTCTTCGTTGGAAACAAACCTTTATGAGATAGGTAAGCATGAAAATACAATAAAGAGAATTAAAAGTATAATAACTAGTAAAACAAAGAAAATAAGCAAATCTATCTGGCTTGAATCCTCATAAAGCGTCTGGAATCACATTCTCGCCCATTCAAATAATCACATCTTCTCTTGTTCATTAATACCGAAATCGCAATTCTTGCGGTATTTTTATACACAGCGTATATAAAGCGCATCTGTAAAAAGTTGACACATTTTCTTGTTTCGAAAGCTATATGCCATTGTAAATAGTAAATATTTTGCTTTTAAAAGCCTTTTTTAAACATTCATGATTTTTTCCAAACAAACAAAATGTGCTCTGTGGAGGGTTTTTTAATAATATCCTGGAAGCACATAGTTCTCACTTGGCCAAAACCAAGGCTACAATCTCTCCCATTTGAATTTTAAAGATAGTGAAGCAAATGCTGCCCACAAAATACTTTATACTACCTAGGGTGATCCCGCCAGTAGTCGATACCCTTCCAGTAGTTGACCAAATTTTTTAAATATCGCGCCATTTCACGCGGAAAGGAGTTTGATACCTAGCACTACACATAATATTTTTGTTTGAATGTTAGTGCTCTGTTGTCAAATTTTTGTTAGCTGTCTGCTCTAACAGAAGCCATTTTATGAATTTTTTTTTTTTTCCATTAGAAAGTGTAAACATTTTTTTTTTTTTTTTTTTATTAGTTGGAGACAATTAAGGTAAATTAAAATAATCCACTTCCATCTTGCTTATTTCAACTAATATTTTTATAAGAATTATTGTTAATCACCGCCCAAGAATGATATTTTACAGATTAATTTTTAGATTTTTCGTTGATTTCTTTCGCCTTATCAACCACTGGGAAAATGGCAATTAAAAAAGCTATTTATTTATAATTTTGTTGCTATTTAATTTCAGCTGATTTCATTTTTGTCAATTATAGGACACTCATTAAGAGTTGTAGCAATCATGTTAGTTTATTTCTAAACCTTAAAAGTAAGGAAATACACTAAAACCTCCCTAAAGGGACCACGTTCCGTTCCAATAAAAATTGGTCGCTCCAAGAGGTGGTCCCTTAATGGAGGTCATGTTTAAATCTGGATTTTAATTGTTGAAAAAAGGTAACAATGTTACTAAAATTTATTTTTCACATTAGGAAAGAATATGAAAATTTAAGTATCAAAACAAAAGTTAATTACATAAGTTAATTACTATAGAGTTTAAAAAATGAATACATTGACTTTGCTTTGATTTTACGGTTTTATCTACAAAGGGGTTTAAACACTTAAAAGTTACCGGAATAAAAACATTTCTAAACTTAGTTTAGAAGTTTGATGAATAATGTGCTCTCCGGAATTATTTTTCTAAAAAAACCTTCTTCAAGCTACCCGGAAAAACGGAATTTTTTCATTTTTTTCAAACAAATGGGTCGCTCATGGAGGGAGTTCAACTGGAATGGTCTCTGAATGGAGGTAAAATTAGTATTGAACCTATGGGAATCAATTTCGTTCCATGAAAAAATGGTAGTTCGGGGAGGTGGTCGCACAGGGAGGTTTCACTGTATAAACAAAAACTTCGGAGCACTGCACTGACTTTATTTGATCAACTACTGGCGGAGTCACTCTATTTCTTTTATTTCACTATTATTTTTTTAAGATAAAATTTATTCTCTCCAAAAGTGACTTAAGAACAATTAAGCACAAAGAGAAAAAGGGAACTAGGACTTTACACCAAAGAGGTTCTGTCCCCCTCCCCCCCCCCCCACACACACACACACCTTTTTTTTTTCTTTTTTTCTTAATTGTTTTTCTAGGTGCATTACATCACACATTTTGGAAATTTTTGTATTGCTTTTTTATGTTGATATGTTTATGCACAAGGAGTTATGACAAAAATTGTTTTGCTTAATTTATTTTATATTTATATTCTGCATTAAAAACTAGTCGGATGTGGCTGGTTGGTTGGTTGATTTTGGACGGCCGATTATCTTCACTAGGGATATAGGCCCGAGGGGGGGAGTGCCTTTCGTGGGGGGTCTTTCTAAGGGAACCTAACCCGTATTTACGCATGGAAATCCATGGCTCGAAGAAAACCACGAAAACTCCGAACGATTAGGCCGACGGGCGCGATTAGGTTCGAACCCAGCACCTCCCGTCTACCAGCTTCGAGAGCAGAACCTCTCAGCCACTGGTGGGGCAGTCGGATGTGGCAATCCGAAAACTTTCTTTTATCTCATACATGTTAATAATTCCTGAAAAATGCAGCCTGTTAGATGATTTACACCAAAATCTAATCAGCAACAACTTATGTCAACTTCTAACTTAATCGTGAAAATCCGTGCATTAGTTTTTGAGTAGCGCTATGGCGGAAATCGTAAAAAATTCTGCATAGCAGCGCCACCTGTTGGGCGATATATACCAAAACCTAATAAGCAACAACTTAAGTCAATTTTATGACTGAATCTGAAGTTTGATTAAAATCCGTGTATCCCTTCCTGAGATAAAACTATTGCGGGAATCGGGAAAAATGAAGCATAGCAGCGCCATCTGTTGGGCGATTTACACCAAAACGTAGTCAGAGCCAACTGATATCAAGGTCTAACTGTATCTAAAGTTTGATGAAAATCCACGGATTAGTTCTTGTGATAGAGACATTGCGGAAATCAGGAAAAGTGATGTATAGCAGCGTCTGTTGTGCGATTTACACCAGAACGTAGTAAACATCAACTCATATCAAAGGCTACCTGAATCGGAAGTTTGATGAAAATCCATGCATTAGTTCTTGAGATAGAGTCATTGCGGAAATCAGGAAAATTATGTACAGCAGCGCCATCTGCTGAGTGATTTACACCAAAGTATAGTAAACATCAACTCATATCAAGGATTAACTGAATCTGAAGTTTCATGAAAATCCGTGCATTAGTTCTGGAGATAGAGCCATTGCTCAAATCGTAAAAAATGCAGCATAGCAGCGCCACCTGTTGAGCGATTTGCACCAAAAACTAATCAGCACTAATCTACATCAGGGACTAACTGAATATAAATTTTTATTAAATTCCGTGCATTAGTTCTTGAGATAGAGCGCCCACAAAATTTGTGTCACACACACGTACAGACAGACATTTCGTAAATACATTTTTCGGGATCTCTGACCCCTCTAAAACGTCGAAAACCGGAATTCTAAAATTTTCACGAATCCAATACTTTCTTGTAAAGATAGATTTTTAGGTTGTTGACGATACACACATCTGTTTCAAAATCTCGCCCATCTCTAGATTTCTTTTGCTGGCGTCCCATGTTTCTTAGTATTTCAAATTGTATCTTACTATTTTCGCGGTGTTCCTCTGTGCACCCCTTTCCCACGTACGCCCATCTATAGTCAGGGTTCATACAGAGTTCGGAAGAAAAAATCAAAGGAGTACCCAAAAAATCCAAGGAGTCCAAAAAGTTTTAAGGATTTACCATTTTTGTTGTTGTTGTTGCAGTCGTCGATGTTTTTATGTGCTGCATCGTTATGTGGTATGCACACTCCAACTTTTAATGCCCAATTTGGAGAGAAAAATATTTCAAAAACAAATTTTACTGTATTAGAATTTAATTATTAGTGCTGAAATTGCACAGTATTCACAATATACTGCTTACTGATTTTTTAAGTTTAAATACAAAATGGACAATCAACATTTTTATGCAGTGACCAATAGTCATGTTACAAGGGTGGTTCTGAGTAAAAAAAAAAAAAAAATCTGAAATTCACAGCAAATCGCCTGAAAAGTTACACCAGAGGGGGGAGGAAGGGGAAATCCACCCCCGACACTAGATATGCGCTTTTCCCGCGACTCTTTGACGAGATTCGCGTTTTTTTGCAATCTTTTGGCGAAATTCGCGTTTTTTTTGCGATCTTTTGAAGAAATGTGTGTTTTTTCGCGATCTTTTGACGAAATTCGCCAGCGATTTTTCGACGAAATTTGTGTTTTTTTCGCGATCTTTTGACGAAATTTTTGGGTTTTTTCGCTATCTTTTGACGAAATTTGCCGTTTTTCGCGATCTTTAGACGAAATTAGCGGAAGTTTTCGCGATTCTTTGACGAAATTTGCGTTTTCCCCGCGATCGTTTGACGAAATTGGCAATTTTTCTGCAAACGATTGACAAAATTCATTTTTTCGGCGACCATATGTCCAAATTTTCGGATTGGTGACCGATTTTTTAAAATTTTCAGAAATGAATGCCTTACATTTTCGGAAAATTCGGATTAGAATCACCCCTAGGACATATAGATAGAGATTAGTCAAATCCCAAACACTTATTATGTATATCATATACTTGATACATGTTAAAGAAAATTTTAAAAGGCAAAAAAAAAAAAAAAAAAAAAAGAATGCTAAACGCAACATACAAGAAAAAATATAACAAGTTTTGAATTTATTCTTTTAGAACAGCGGTAATCGCTTTCTTTGAAGGTGAAATTTTGCTGAATTTGCATTTTTTTCGCGATCTTCTGGGGGAAATTCGCGTTTTCGTGATCTTCTGCGATAAATTCTCGTTTTTTTCGCGATCTTTTAATGGAATTCGCGTTTTATTTCGATTGTTTAACAAATCTGACGTTTTTATCGCGATCTTTTGATGGAAACCGCGTATTTTTCGCGATCCTTTGACGAAATTCGCGTATTTTTCGCGATCCTTTGACGAAATTCGCGTATTTTTCGCGATCCTTTGACGAAATTCGCGTGTTTTTCGCGATCCTTTGACGAAATTCACGTGTTTTTCACGATCCTTTGACGATATTAGCGTGTTTCTCACGATCCTTTGACGAAATTCGCGTGTTTTTCACGATCCTTTGACGAAATTCGCTTTTTTTCGCGATCATTTGGGGGAAATTCGCGGTTTTTCGCGATCTTCCGGGGAAATTCGCATTTTTTCGCGATCTTCTAAAAGAATTTGCGTTTTATTTCGATCGTTTGACGAAACTGACTTTTTTCCCGATCTTTTGATGGAAACCGCGTGTTTTTCGCGATCCTTTGAGGAAATTCGCGTGTTTTTCGCGATCTTTTCAGGAAATTCGCGTGGTTTTCGCGATCTTTTGAGGAAATTCGCGGGGTTTTTCGCGATTTTTTGAGGAAATTCGCGTGGTTTTTGAGATCTTTTGAGGAAATTCGCGTGTTTTTCGCGATTTTTGAGGAAATTCGCATTTTTCAGGATTTTTTGAGGAAATTCGCGTTTTATGCGATCTTTTGAGGAAATCTACTTTTTTTCTCGATCTTTAACGAAATTCGCGTTTTTTGAAGAAATTCGAGTTTTTCCGCGATCTGTTGGAGAAATTCGCGTTTTTTCATGATCCTTTGACAAAATTCATGAATTTTTTCCGCGATCGATTAACGAAATTTGACGGTATTTTTTGGAACATATTTGCGAAAAACGCGATTTTTCCGTGATTCTTGGCTAAACGCGCCAAGATCGCCAAATATCGATAAAATTTAAAATAAAGGTCGGCTAGCAGTGTCGAAAAACGGACCTAATAATTGAAAAACGGACCTAGTAGGAGCCCTGCTATTAAGCTTATCCTACCCAATCAATGCTGTGCTTCAGATGAATGACGTGCATAAAGATTTATAATCACGATTTTTCCCCCCCTCGGCAGCAATATCGCTTGCGTCCGAAGCCGCAATACAATTTAAGGAGTTTCTGAGGAGTGTTTTGCTTATCTAAGTAGTTCTAAGTACTACTTGGGAATGTTTTCATTTCTAAGGAGTTTCCAAGGAGTCTAAGGAGTCTGTGCGAACCCTGTATAGTATATCATGAATTCAGAACAATAGCATATAATTATAATGAATCAGATTACTCTAAATATTGATTTAGGAGTTACTCAAAATGTACTGCATTTTGTGTAACATCCAATGCATAATATCCAACACAAATTTTGGATTTGCAATTTGTACCTTCAACATGTGGTGGTACAACTACATTTACATATTCATATACAAAATACAACATATTTACATAAATCTTTGTTATACTGCCTGATATGCTTAGGCATTTAATGTAATGAGTAAAACTGTATTAATTTGTGACTATTTAGCTTAGCTCTTTATTTTTTTAATTAAATTATACAACATCTAGAGTAGATCTTTTTCATAGTTTTTTTCCCCCATTTTTAAAATCTTTTCTAAATAAGTTAGAATTATACTAAGTCATTCAAGTAAAATTTTTATTTTAGTCTTATTTTACAAAATGGCCGTAGATAACCAGCAAACGATAAACATTATTAATGACTGGCCTGTCTGTTTGCCTCATGTCAAGAGTATTGGCAAGAAGTGCTAGGTTCGAATCTCGTTTCAAGCATGGATTTCTGCTTACCACATTAAGGGGACTCTTCACTCACTTAAAAACACCCGTTCGCTAATGTTAAACCTATGGGCAGGTTGTTTTCGAATTTCTCATTTAAATTTGAATATTTAATTTTTTTTTTTTTTTTTTTTTTAACAAAGGTTGAGCTGAGGTTGATCTCTAATATGGCTAAATTTTACTTTTTCTATTTCGGTTGCAGATTTTTTAAACAAAGATACTTTCCCTTTCAGAACCGGTTTTGATAGTGAAAGTTCCTTTAATTAAAAAATCTGCATCCAAAATCGAAAAAGTACAAAATGGCGCTATTGGAGATCGAGCTATCCTATGCTAAAAAAATCGTTTAAAAATATTCAAATAGAAACGAAAAATTCGAAAAAGAACCTGCCCATGGGTTTAACATTAGCGAACGGGTGTTTCCAAGTGAGTGAAGAGTCGCCTTAACCCCTTGGGGACGAGCGACCGGTACACGTGCCGCGTAAGGTGCTCAGAATCCGTGATTATTCTCACCAGTAAATTTTGCCTTATTTAATCCGAGCATTTTCCCGATTCAGTTAGGCAAAATTTTTTGTTTTAAAAAAACGGTGATGAAAGATTAAAATTCTGCAAAATACGCTCGTCCCGAAGGGGTTACGCATCTCATGTGCAAAAGGTGACTGTAGTATTCCTAATTAATCAACCATTATCAAATAACTACACTTTTTTTTAATGTTGCTTTGTAAAATATGTATACAATTATTTTTTTATCATGGCTTAATTACAAACTCAAAATTATTAGTAAAATTTCTTTACAAGTAGCCAGGAATAAAATGTCATATTTTTCAGAATTTATTTTTTTTTAATTTTCCATAATATTTTTTTAAAAAATTAAGTTTTGCCCTAATCAGTAAATTTATTTCATTTTTTTCAGATGAATAACAAGAAATACGTTTTTTACTTACTGGCAGCTTTAATATCTTGTTCATCTCAAACAGAAGAATCAGATGAAGATGCAGAGTCTTTCGAAGCTCCAATAAAAATATTAGATTCATTACAATTGACTTTATCTTCTAAACTACTGCTCGATATTTATTCCCCTAGAGGCCAAATTTTGAAAGGCTACTTGGGTTGGTTACCCCGTAGGAGTAATACAACTTATACAGATTGCTCAGAAGAAGCTTCTCCAGAAGAAATTTGCTTAAAATATGGCAAAAACATGGAATTGACAATAACAAAGAACAACTCAGATGAATGTGAGGAAGAGAGCATGGCCTGTCATTCTGTACAATGTTACCACGTTCACTGGAGAAACCACATGAGTTCAGCTATGGACTGTTTTCTTCTAGGGGACGATTTTTGGTATGGTGGGGGAGAAACTATCTCTCAAAGATGGCCTCTACAAGGTGATTCGAGACCATGGCATCCTTCAGTATCAGGAGATCCCCTGCATCACTCACATGGTAGCGTCGTAGAGAATCTTTGGTTATCGTCAGGAGGATTTGCTATTTATGTTGAACATAATGCCCCACTGTTCGTCAGTTTCAATGAAAGTGGGAGTAGTCATCTGTGTTTTTCGACTTCAAAGAAATTTCCATATGAAAACTTTCCTAAAGGTCAGAAACCAGAACTGGCCTATTCAATCTGCACTGCAATGACAATCAAAGAAGCATACAAATACACAGCACACATGTGGTTCGATAAACCAGGGGCAATTCCGGAAGAATACGTGTTTCAGTATCCTATATGGTCCACATGGGCACGGTATAAACAGCATATTAATGAAAGTTTGGTAATTGAGTTTGCTCAAAAAATAAAAGAATCAGATTTACCAGCAAGTCAAATGCAAATAGATGACAAATGGGAAAGTTGCTATGGAGAACTAGAATTTGATTTAGAAAAATTTCCTAATCCGAAAAGGTTGACAACACAGTTGGAAGATTTAGGATTTCCTACCACACTTTGGGTGACTCCATTTTGCAATCCAGAATGCAAAGCATACAAAGTTGGTAAAGAAAAGGGTTTCTGGGTTAAAGACAAAGAAGGAGATCCTATCGAAGTTAAATGGTGGAGAGGTACGGAAAGTGCAATGCTTGATACAACAAACAAAAAAGCCGTTGAATGGTACACCGAGAGACTGATGCGATTAATAAGAGTATATGGAGTAGCATCATTTAAGTTTGATGCAGGCGAAGTGCAATGGATTCAGAAAAATTTTACTTTTGATGATGCTGATGCAAATATACAACCAAATATCTATACAAGAGAATATGCAACATTAGCATCAGAATTTGGTGGTAGAGTGGAAGTCAGAGTAGGATATGAAACTCAAGACTTACCAATATTTGTCCGCATGTTCGACAAATTTTCTCATTGGGATTACACAAATGGTTTGCAAACGTTAATACCAAATGCATTACATTTATCACTATTAGGTTATCCATTTATTATTCCAGATATGATTGGCGGCAATAATTATACTCCTAATAATGGTTCTATTCCTAACCGTGAACTCTACATTCGATGGCTTGAAGCTAATATATTAATGCCTGTTCTTCAGTTTTCCATTGCACCATTTGATTATGATGATGAAGTGTTAAAAATAACAAAAAAGATGCTGGATTTGAGAGAAAGTTATGTCACCCATATACTTAAAGTTGCAAGCAGTTGTGTTTGGGTTGGTGACCCTATCATACGTCCTCTATGGTGGATAGCACCAGATGACATAGAAGTTATGTCCATAGATTCACAATTTGTTTTGGGTAATACTATTATGGTGGCGCCTGTGCTTGAAAAAGGAGCTGATAAAAGGGATATTTATCTCCCAGAGGGGAGATGGGCAGATGTTAATAGAGGAAAGACTTTTGAAGGTTCTCAATGGTTATATGACTACAAAGCTCCTCTAAACTATTTGCCATTCTTTATAAAACAATCTTAGCATTTAGATAAATTAGTAACAAATTTGTAAATCTGTACATATAACTGAAAATGTACATACTTTATATAAAATTATTTTTAAATAAAATTTTTCTTCCATTTTATTTAACCACTTAAACATGAAGATATACCGTATTTTCAGACTAATATAGCATGATATTTATCTGAGTTTCTCTTTTACTTTTTGCAGTTTAACATGATTAAATCTTAAATTATTAAAAAGAAATAACTGAGGACTTTAAAATTAAATAAAAAACAAGCTATAAACACAGATTTGTTAAATATTCTATTTTTCACAGCTTAAGATCAATAACTTTGAAGAGATATCACAATTTCAAGCTTCAACAACTTTCATGTTAAGTAGAATGGGTAGACCATTACAACATTTTACTAAAAAATGAACATATTTTGATGAAAAGTCATGTTTTTTGTTATGAACTTAAATTTAAAAAGAAAAGACAAGGCCTATCTTTGTCAAGCAACAATCTTTGCAAACAAATCAAAACAATCTTTGTCAACCAGCACTTTTTTGATCGCAGAAAGAAAATAATAAAATACCCAATGACATTTGATGCTATCATCTATAACAAAAAATTGAAACTGCATCAAAATGAACATGTGATGCTTAGGTTGGGAGCACCAGTGCCACAGAGTATTATTTTTCGATCCACATCCTGTGATGGAAAGCCTACCTTCAATTGTTCCCCTCTACATGCTATCTTCATGATCTAAACATTGTTTTGCAAATTTATCGTTCACAATCTGTCATTTTTGATGGAGGTTATATACTAGTTAAAAAATAAA
This sequence comes from Maratus speciosus, assembly GCA_963932465.1. Classification (NCBI taxonomy): domain Eukaryota; kingdom Metazoa; phylum Arthropoda; class Arachnida; order Araneae; family Salticidae; genus Maratus; species Maratus speciosus. Next base: position 81,279,394 of record OZ010793.1, on the reverse strand, counting down.
AAGGTACATTGGAATATTAGTTCCAAATGGGTTAACAAGAGACTAACCATTAATGAATTTGATTTATAATTACAAAAGAAATTTAAAAAAAAAAATAAAAAAGTAATTAAACAATTTTTATTAATCTATCATATACTGAATAATATATTTTCTGTTTATTTAACTCATATTTACACTCGAAATTATATAGCATCATTAACTAAAATTTGTTATAAGAAATTCTAAAAGAAAAACTAAAGTATTTGACTTTCTATGAGCTAACTACCTTGAATTAAATGTGCACCATCAATTTAAAAATATAATCATATTAAGTGAATTTAAAAAATAATTATTTTCAAGAAACAAAACGAACTTAGTATTATTAAGATTTCAATGAATGAACAATTTTCTCAGCATTATGATATTAAACATAAAGTATTATGGTTATGTTTAATTGATTAGTAACAATATAAGATGTGAAACAGTACACAAAAGATCAACATCTTCATGACAAACAGTCATATTTAAATAGCACATAGTCACATTTGTATAAGAACTGGCTGATTTAATTAGTTTTCTCATCAAAATATGTGATAAACATTTTGAATAGAGTTCTGCAGTATTGTTCAATAAAAATCATTCATATATACTGATTTATAAATTAATTTGTTCAAGTTGTTGTCATCGTTAATATGACTCACGGACTTGTTTTTGGTTTATAACATAAATTATTTCAAAAGGATAATAGAAATAGGAAATTTCTTGGCTAAATGTTCAAATCAAAATTCATTCTGCTACAGGATTTTTCTAAGGGAAAAAAAATAAATCTACTGTATAAAAATTTGATGAAGTAATAAGATAACTTAAACGGAAAATTTTTCTTTGTTTGTTTATCACAACATTTTAGAAATAATCAAAATTAATAACTTTTTTATATAAAAAAAATTACATTTATAATTTAATTTTTTTTAATTAATTGAATCATGCAAAAAAGGACTGTAAAACTTATAAATAGTTCACTGTCTTCATGTCTTCACTCCCTAGGTCATATTATGTGAACCTTTGTTCTTTCTTGTTTTATTAATGATACTCTAATATAATTTCGATCTCAGAATGATATGCTTCGAGGTTTATGATTTAGAATAATGCAAATAGATTAAAAATCTTGCTCCGAAGTCAAATTATAAAAAAATAATTCAGAAATAATCAGTAATATTACCTTAATTCTCAGTAGGTTAAAGGTGAAATTCTCCCAACTTACTAAAAAGTTAAATAACCCTTTAAGACCGGGAGTTTTTTTGGTAGAAATTGAAAGTTTGGGTGGTTTCCCCTTATCGATAGGATCATATTTGATTTTTAAAAAAAAATATTTAAAAAAATATCTGATGTCAGGTTATGCTAAGAGAGGAACCACACAATTGTGTGGGTTCGGCCAGTCGTTTTGGGGCTAAATCTACATAATTGTGTAGGTTGGGATTATGTGTGCAAATATCTAAAAATAAATGTTTAATCAAAAAAAGTTGTTTATTGAGATAATTTTCATCAGCCACAATGAAAACGTTTGAAACAATTTTTGTTTTTGGACAGACCACTACAATTTCATTTTTTGAGACGTGCTCAATACTTGCACACCTCTTAAGAGCCGTTGATAAATGGTATACCCTTCACTCTGTTTGGATTGTGCCTGATCCTTCAAATTTATTTTATTCTTTTTTAGTTTTTCCAGCAGCGGTATTTTGTTGAAATACCGATCGATGTACATAAAACTAGGTCTGAACCAGAGTAAGGACTAGAGCAGTCCTAAGCTTAGATCCTTGTGGACAGGTCTGTACTTTCTCACTGGTATACTACAAAATTTAAAACTATCCCAGATAATGTTGTTACAACAGTGTTTTTTTTTTTACATACTGCTTTAATGAAGCACATCCTAAAAAAGGAATCATCTGCTCATCTATGGAAAATTTTCCTGGATTTCCTGGTAAATTCAAACAGACACTACAGAATCTGTTGAGCATTTGTTGAACTTTCCATAGTTTATTATTTATTCCTGGTGGTTTACTTGCTATGTCGGCAAAATGGAATGAATTTATCAGGCTTTTAAATCTATCTTGTGGTATGCATATAACTCATATAAAACTTATAAATCATATATGGCATCTGTAACTCGGAGCAGAAACATACAGTTCATTACATGTGCATATTATATAGTGTGTCCACGTATAACCTGACCGACCAAAATTTTCGCAACTGTTGGTCCTAGATGCATACTTCCAATTACAAAAATGGTTTAAATAAGGTAAAGAATTATTTTTAAAGCGATTTGGGTCAAGAAAAAGATTTATTAAAAAATTACGAAATTTAAATTTTTATATGGTCCCCCGGTCCTATAAATGATATTTACTAAAAATTAACTGTGACACTAACAAGTAAGACAAAAAAAGTCCCATTCATCTAACATTAAAATTGACCGAGTTATGAAACTTTGAAATGCATGACTTATACCACTTTTTGTATATCAAAACAGATGATTTCGACCATACTTTCAGGGTTCGTGTATAAAGTACTTAAACTTATTTTACGGTATCTGTGCTTTGAAAGAAATAGTACAAATATTACAATTAACTTTTATTAATTAAGTTTCAGATTAGTTAAAATAATTGTATTTTAACATGTGTTTTGTTTTGTAAGGATTTGAGGCTATGATTTCTTTTAACTAAAATTATGTTATTTTCATAAGGTTTTATTTAACTTGCAATGATCATCTTTCCAGTTTAAAATTTGCACTCGAACTTTAACTTACTGTCAAATGTCCAATCGAAGTTAAATTTTACATACTTGCTTAAAAACGATGACAATGCAATATTATTATGATTTTCGACACTTACCATCTTATACATACTTATATTAGAGGATATTACAAAAAAAAAAAATCGGATAGATTACCGTCAAGAAGTTTAAGAGTTTTAGATTAGATAACATAAACCTGCAATGGTTGTGTTTTTTTAACTTTTATAATTACATTTTATGTATTTTTTAACGCTGAATCCAAAAATCACCTTCACTTTTAACCATCATGTCAAGATTTTTCCCAAATCGTAAATTTCAAGGTTAAAAACTAGCGAAAAATCTGATACTATAAAATAGATGTAAGACTTTTTTATTCAGTTTAATTTTATTTAATTCAATAATTTATTACATTTTTTGGCTTATAATGGGTTTCTTACAGCTAAACAGCTCGGGAGTCCCATGAGGTTGGGAAGGGAGGGGGGGGATCAATTTTAACTTTTAGCTTTTTAACTTTGAAATTTGCGATTTCAGAAAATTCCTGATGTGATGATAAAAATGAAGGTCATTTTTGGATTCAGTGCTAAAAAATACGTAAGAATCAATTTTCAAAAGCTAAAAAACATGCCACAACCCAAAATTTGAAAGACAGTGTAATCTAACAGCATTTTAAAATATGTATCATTTTTGTAAAGAATTGAGGCTGTTGTTTTTCATCCTTTTATTTAACAAAAAATCTGCTATTTTTTATCCTCTTATAATATTCAGTACAAATTGTTCATTTTGCCGCAATATGTCACAATGATTAAAGATTTCAAATTTATATTGCAATGATAATTTTGCTCTCAACCGTTTCTTTAATATATCTGACGAAATTATATTTCTACTAAATTTGTGAATGACCCCTAATATGCCGCAAAAAATATACTCCAACTTTAAACAGCTATTACTCGGTCAATTTTAATCGTAGAATAACAGGACTTTTTGCTTTACTTGCCAGTGTAACAAGGAAATTTTACTAAATATAACTTATAGGACTGGGCTACCGTATAAAAATTTAGATTCTGTAATTCTTCACTAAATTATTTTTTCTCTTCAAACTTTTTTTAACCCTTCTTAACCCTGCACCTAATTTTGACCATTTTTGTAATTGGAAGTATGCATCTAGGACCAACGGTTGCAAAAATAAAGGTCGGTCATGTTATACGTGGACACACTGTATATCTAATACTATCAATTTTAAATAGAAATCATGAATAGTACAAACCTATTAACTTAAAATTAATCCGCTTTAAAAATGTAATTAATAAAAAATAAATTGTTAAAAACATAAATTTAAAAAAAATCACTTAAAAATAAAAATTTTATATATTAGGAATTGTATCTATTTTGGAAATGGTAAATGCCGGACCCGCCAAATTGTATGAGTCATTTGTTTTTCAACTTTCGTAAAGCCTAATTAAATTTATCAAAGGCAAAATCAATTAAAATCATGAATAAAGTATATGAAAAGAAAAATTAAACCTAAGCAAACACTAAAAATCATGTTTAAAAGAAATTACAACAGTACATACTTTTTGTCTATTGCTGTCAGATGATATAGTTTTTTTAAAAGCAGAAAATCTAACCCTGTATTGTAGTTGGTGCCCCCTAGTTGTGTCTTATCAAAACATCTGAAGTCAATTAACTCATAAAAATGTGCAGATTTGGTTTTAAATCTCACAAAAACAGGAAATAGTCATTCTCTTTTATTTTAGTATCACCTGCACAATTGTGTGGGTCAGGGTTTAAAGGGATAAAAAAATAATGTGTACATTATTTTTAACTGTAGTTAAAACTATATTATAACTGTAGTTATAGAAATATATAGTATATTATAACTGTAGTATATATAGTATATCATATGTAGTATATATGTGTATATATGTACATATATATGTAGTATGTAGTATATATATAGTATATATAGTATATTATAACTGTAGTTATAGAAAAGAAAGAACTTTTTATTCTCCTAACTCTATTATAAATCATTGTATCAAAATGCGATTGGTTCAAATTGATTACCAATGATACAAAAAAACAAAAGAATAAATATAATAAATTTTCTTTGAATAACAAAGTTCCGATGATGCAAGCTTTTGTTCTTTAAAAGTTGCTACAAATCTGGTGGATGAATAAATATGTAAAAGTCACACAAATCTTGCTAATCTCTTCCTTTTTTTTTTTAAATATCTTTCTGAAAATTGATGAGCTGGATATTTATAAAGTCAAAGCATTTAAATAATAAATTTAAATTTGCTGCAAAATTTTAGTAAAATAATTTTTTTTATATAAAAACTAAGCATTTATTTATTTATTAAAAACACATGACAGTACAGTAGACTCTCTCAAATCCGCACAGCTTGGGACCAGAGGTTGTGTGGATTTTAGGTCATTGCTTTGTTTACATTTTTTAAACAGTAATTTGAATGTAATAATGCAACTCATATTGTAATGAATACTAGCAATATATTAAAATATCAAAATAAGTAATAAACTAAAATAATAAAAAGTAACAATTTTAAAAATGATAAATTATTAAAAGTAAAGGTCAAATAAATAATTAATAATGTATAATTAAATATGCATAATAAAGATGAGATACAATTTTCTTGAAGTATTCAATGAAACTTTCCTCATAAAGATAGCCTATTAATTCAGATTAAAATCATAAAGTAAGGAAGTTTTTTTTTTTCAGGTTCAGTCAGTCTTAATAACCAAAAAAACTTGATTAATAATAAATATATTTAGTAAAAAGATTGTAATAACAAATGACATCAGCAATATCCTTGATTTTTTTCACAAATAAATTTATACTTCCTTCATGAAAAATCACCAGTTCAGTCATATTATCGAAAATTACATATTAAAATACATACAGAATGATATAAAACTAAAAAATTCTGTAAGTTTGTTCTTATATATGAACTAAAAGTTACATTGTTTACAACTAGGATGATGTGTGGATTTTAGGATTGCAGATTTGAAGGAGTCTACTGTATTTACACATGAAGAAAATTTACATTAACAAACTTACTAGAATGAACATTTTGATTGAGATAAGTCTGATGATTTCTAAAAAAAAGTGCAAAATATTTAGGAAGCACACACAATTATTATTACTAATGCCCCGACAAGCTTTTTTCTGTTGTGGCTCTCCTGAGATACTAAATAATACTTTTGGGTAAGCCTTCCTTAAGGTTGCCAAATTATCTCTCTCTCTCTCAAAAAACATTATTTTGGTTTTATCAATCTAATGTTATTTTTCACATGCTATTAAGATATATTCAATGAGTTAAAATCATCTTTAAAGCTTGTTCCTTAAAATGAGTTCATTAATTAACACTGTAATTATTTTTTATAGCTGTATTTATATTACATTATTCTACCAATACTTTTAAACTAATTTTGAAGTCTATTTCCCATTATGTTTTGCATATGCATTCTTAATATGTCATGACTCCCCTTGATATTAATGTTGTTGTGACTGGAAATGGTTTATTCTTTCATTTGATACACATGCATGTAACATTTTTGTGGCAAAAAGGGCATGAAAAATTATATTTTTGAAGCAATAAGGTTTCCAAATTTATCTCTGTCTCTGAAAAAAGAAAAAAAAAAAAAAACTATTAACATTATTTTGGTTTTATCAATCTAACATTATTTTTCACATGCTATTAAGATATGTTCAATGTGTTAAAATCATCTTTAAAGCATGTTCCTTAAAATAGGTTCATTAATTAACACTATAATTATTATTTTGCAGCTGTATTTATAATACATTATTCTAGCAATATTTTAAAACTAATTTTGAAGTCATATTGCCCATTATGTTTTGCATATGCATTCTTAATATGTCGTGACTCTCCTTGATATTCATGTCATCGCGACTGGAAATGGTTTATTCTTCCATTTCATGCACATGTGTGTAACATTTTTGTGGCAAAAAGTGCATGAAAAATTCAATTTTTGAAGCAAACTAAAAATTTAAACAAGGTTAAATATTTGAAATTATCAAAGGTCATAAATGTTTTTAAAAAATGGAAGGCATGATCGCATGGGAAAGGTTTAAATGTACAACATACAGTAAGCCTGATAAATATACAGCTTATATGGGAAATGTACAACAGGGCAACCCTAACCTCCCCTGTCAACAGAAAAATGAAGTTAATAGAACCACGAAAGACAAAGGTGAAATATGTTGCATTTATAGTACACATACTATTAAAATTACTTGGCCATTACTTATTTTTTTTTTTTTAAACCTTAGTCAAACTTCAATATTGTTAATATTAAGAGACGAGGGAAAATCAGAGATTTTATATCAAGAATTAAAGATTAACATTACATGTAAAATTTAAGGTATGAAATAAACTCTAATCACAATTAGAAGCATTATCAATGCTAAATTTCAATTACAAGTTTTAAACTAAAATTAGAAGCTTTACCTAGCTTTAACTTAATTCAAAGCAAACTAAAAATTTTTTGCATTTCCCAAACTATAGCCATGGTATTCAAGATCACTATAGTCTATTCAAAACCAGGGAAACTCGGATTAAATAAAATTAGTTGTAAAATAGAAGCATAATTAAAGCCTACAATCAATGTAAACCAAGCAAGCAACCGGTGTTTAGTTTTTATTTTGAACAGTTGGATGTAAATATGAAAAATTTGTTTGTTGTGTAGTTTAAAATAAAAAAAGAAAAAAAAAGGGGAGGGAGAGAAAACATTTTTCCTTAATAGAATTTCTCCCCAAAAAAGCAAAAAAAAAATTTATATATTCAAAATAACATTAAAATTACATACAGTAATTGCAGACAAGCAAGCAATAGGGCAGACTCCAACGTCTAGTGTCAATTTTCAACTTAACATTATTAACAAAAAAAGGACAGAGAAGTATGATCTTTATATGATAGATATGTAACAAAATCACACACAAAAAAAAGCTTTACATAAAATCATATGTATTCTACTGAATTTATGTGAGCCTATGTTATCATAAAGTTATAAATGCAATTAGAAAGAAAATCCCAATGAAGGCATGGTACCATAAACATATTCTTGGTAAGGTTGCAAGGCTTCATTAATTTTTTTAGTTTTTGAGTAACAACTGAACTGTTAGTTTGCACGCATAACATAAAATATTATTTTAATGAATAGTTTGTTACAATATATTATTATTTAATCAAACTGTTTAATTTATTTTTTTATATAACAAGTTTATAATTTTATTACATTTAGGAGGGAAGATAATCCAAATTAAAATAAAGCACATTTTTCTCTCTAATTCCTCAAAAGAATAAATAAATAAATAATAAACATGCATACTATTTCATTTAAAAAACTGTGTCACAAAATAATTTTCATTGAAGATTACTTTCTTGACTGTTCTACAAAATTTGTTGATGCAGCATGTAAAATAAAAACAAGGAAAATAATGCATGAAGTATAGAATATGAAACACTTTCCGGCACATTCAGAAATAGTATAACAAAACTTCACTATTTAATAAGGTGAAAGATGATATCTAAGTAAACAATTAAGTAATAGAGCAAGAGCCCGTGAATGCCAGACCTTCCTTATTTTATAAAAGCTGAAAGTTTTTTAGCGCAAGCTTCCAACACAGGTAGGAACGAATGGGCTACTATGGAATTTGGGTCATCGTGGTTTTGGCAGGTAACAGGTAGCAAAGGTATATAAAATACCAACTTAATTTCGTCAAATAATAAAGCGTAATTTTTTTATATTTTCTTCGAAATAATATTAGAAATCACGTCCTCCATTGCCAGACACTTACTATTGTGGCAACCCATAGCCAGACACCCTTAAACTTTAATAAATTGAAACTGTACTTACGTAATAGTATAAAAGCTGAATTTCATACATGTTACTTGGTTAACTATTACAAGATGTTTTCTCAATAGCCAGACAGTTTCGATAGTTCTAACCCCGGCCAGACAAACATACAATCTGGCTGTAAGTACGAGGGCGAGGCCTTATACGTCCGAGTAGGTGCCAGTGAGATTGTTAATTGGATCGATCGAATAATTTTATTATGTACTTATTTATGAATTAAAAATCTACATTTATAATGTTATTGATTATAGTTTTCATTTTGATAATTGTTAAAAAAATAAACCAAATAAATTAGTAAATGTTTTGGAATTTTATGAACTTTATGTTTAATATTCAGTTTCATACAAAATTTGATATTTCATTAAAATTTGACTGTTTTATCATATATAGCGTTAAAAAATCTCAGTGAAAAAAATAGATTAATTGCATTCATAGCCATTATATAAAAATAAAAGGAAATATGGATTTATAAGTTTATTATTAAATTTTAAGACATGTTTAATGATTTTATTCATTTTCATCCTTATAGCCGATATCTTCATTATCTTCGTCACTGCTACTCCAGTCCGTTGCTTGATTTTTTTCAATATTGACTTCTTCATTAGTTTCTGCAAAAATATAAAAAAAGTTAGTGCAATTGTGTATAGCTAAAAATCTATTTATAATAATTTGAAGTAGTATGTATATACTTGAGAGAGTATTTATTAAACCTCTGACGTAATTTGGCAACTGATCTCCTTCAAGCCATTTAAAATGGTTCTGGTTATTTTCTTCTGCCCAACCATTAGTGTCTCGTTGATATAGCATTGGAATTTTCCGGTGAGCATTATTCCAAATGCTAGATATGAAGTTTGCTCGCAAAAATTGATGTAACAGCTCGGTTTTACAGGGTGGCAGACTGCTGGCATCAAAATTTCGGATTATTTTACGGTCAAACTCTTCATTAACATCTGAGACAATGTAGATATTGATGAACTGTTGAAGTTGTTGGAGTTATTAACTACGAAAGAATGACACTGTTTAAATTTTTGTGAATGTTTTTTTTACCAATAAATGGCACCATTTTATCAGTGGCCCAATGCAAGATAAAGAAATCAATAAGAGCTTGTTTAAAATTGGAATTTTTTAATTCTTTCGCAAAATCACTCGGCCGAATTTGATCAGGCCCAGTTATGGTATTCTCCAATTGTGCAGATTCGAGTCGCTGGGAATATCCGTAATCTTTGATCGATAGAAGTTCTGATCAAATATAACGTCAACTCTTGACGCTTGCAATTGAGTAACCAATTGCAAAATTTTTTTAGAAATGCTTCCACATTTTTTTGGAACATTTTTCATAGTGTGCAACAGAAAGAGGCCATCAATTATTAGGACATCTACGTAAGGTGGTGGCTCATGCTGGAGCTCTTTTTCCAAACACTTCATTAAGGCAGATTTATCCGTCTTACAAATAGTAAAATCCAAATGGCACAAGGACTGTGATAATTGGGTACGATAAAATTTTAGAAATATCCAAGTTATAGTCCATGGATATTCCCAGCATATGTCCAAACAGATCTTGTTGAATTCTAACCTCTTGAATTGTACCACCTACTCGAATTTTCTTCTTTTTCTCACCTGTTAATAATTTTTTATCTTTTGAAAAATTATTAACAGGTGTGTTTTTAATAGATTTTTGAAATCTACTAATATCTGTAAGACATTCAGAAATAAACGTTTTCCGTACACATTCACCATTCTTCTCAATATTAAGAAGAAATGTTTCTACCAGTTCTGATCCAGATTTACCAGATGAAATGTTAATCAATTGATCTTTAGGTACTTCTAAAAAGATTAATAAATTGATGGAACGTCGCAATGAATTTCCGTAATTGTTTGATATTTTTCTGAATATTGTGCTGATTCAAATCCGCTGAAATATCTTGGTGAGATTGTAGTCCTAATTCTTGATAAACTTGAATAATTATCGTAGATCTTATATCGTGGTTTCGTGCCCACCGTTGGCATGCCGAAATTGAATTGGTGAAGTGTATAACACCCGTAAACCTTCTTGTAGCATCTGCATTTATAGTCTGTTCTCGAGATAAATAGGTTGTCTTGAAAACGGCTTGGTTGTCCTTTTAATACCAAAGCAACCTTGTTTCAAATCCTTCATATAAATCTGGATGGCTTTCTGCTACTTTCACAAGTTATCACAATATTTCAAAGTCCATCGAGCATAGCTCTGTTGATTACAGTTAAAGAATAAATTTGTAATTTTAGGCAATAGTGACTTGAAAAGTTCGAAATCTCCAGTACGAATACTTCATGATAGATGTAAGTTGTGATCAATAAAATTAATGTAAATCAAATAAAATTGTTGAGTTTTGCCAAACTCGCCATTGATACTTTGTTGTTTGTAAATACAGTAATAAATCATAAATTCCTTCAGCTCTTCATTTTCTATGTGGAATGATATTTTACAGTTTTGCAGTCTTTGAAGTTCCTTTATCATATCATCTGTTAATCACGTGCTATTAATTTGCAAAAAAGATTTGAAATGTAGCATTTCCAAACCTAATGCCACCAAAGGTTGTAACATTTTGCAGCGGTTGAAATGTTTTCCATCAAGAAATCCACCCACAGAACCATTTGCTAGCAAACTACTTTCCACCATTACGTTTGTTAAGCCACAGTCACTTTTCACCTCACCAATTGCCTTAAATTAACCCATCATAATGTTAAACGGTCCTAAATGTATAAATAAATTATCAAAAGTTGGTTTTTCTGTTGCTTGAATTTGTAGGGCTACTTTCGCTATTACTTGTACGGATGATTGATTTAATTCATGAGTTATTTTTTTACTTTGATGCATGGTTTCCAAAACTACAGAGTTACTAATTGATGAGGCATTGATGGCATTTAAATAAGAAATATGTTGTTGCGGAGTATCACTATAAATACAGCTATTAAAACCACCCCACATAGGAACATTAGGTAATTCTACCGCACGACTAATCTTCCAGATGATATCTATTTCTGTGTACAATTGTAAATTTCTTGGGACTATATTTTCAATTTCATCAGCCGTTGATTTCAGATCACGAGTCATTTATTTATTTATTTATTTATTTATTTATTTATTTTATATGGAATTTCCTCTGAAGATAAGGCATCGATTGTTCTTCATTTTCTTTTCTTTTTGTCTGGTGAATTGCCTTCATTAATAGGAACCGGTGCTTCGGATATTCCTGATTTTTCGGATGTATTTAACTCAATGTTTTGATAAATAATTCCTAAGGTGTCATGTAAAGGTCCTGTCCACTCGTAGTTTCCACAAAACGGTCAAAATTATCAGAAGCTACTCCAGTAAAAAGTTCAGGTGCTTTTTTAATTTTTTCTGGGCATAAATTAGACTTTTCAATGGAAGTATATGTGGTTTCTGTTTCAAGTTCTTCGACACGTTGATAGCTAATGCAATGACCATATCTATTGATAATGTCAATAATTTTTCTGCTGCCCGTTGAGCTCTTCAGAGTCATACCCAACATAATGTGCTTTGATGTCTTTACTTGATCATTATGAACTCCATAAAAAACATCTTGACAGTAGGAGCGAACTTGACGAACACATTTTAGACTAGTTTTCCGTCTTTGATTACATCCACCAAGAAGAGTGAAGAAGAAGTCTAATAAAATTGTTGTGATAATGAAACTTCACCTGTTATTAATTGCTGTGCTGAAATATTTTTGGACGGTATTTTTTTTTTCTTGTCAGTTTTCAGAATTTTGTTTTTCGTAAAATTGATGCAGCTTTTTGTAAAATATTTTCTGATTGTAAATTTTCAAATATTTTATCATCTACTGTCGTGAAATAATTGGGTGCTAATATCTTTTTATTACGGATTGTAAAAAAATTAATGTCTTTAGAGAATATTTTCATTATTTTTCTTCCAGATGGTGTGCGGCAAAAGTAGCATTCACTTCAATGGCATGTCCTTCAATGATTTTCTCCAATGAATCAGTATATAATTCATGTAAATGTATCAATAAGTAACAGCGCCCATTCTTGATTACATTTTCATCTATGATGTTACTAATATCATTAAAAGCTTTTTGAGGTACTCTCGATGATGATGCCAATCACTTTTAACAGATATTTTTCTAGAAGAAGATATTTTATTATTGAAATGAACTTTACATTCGGTATGATAATATATTTTCAGGCCAGCAAAATTTTCTAATAAAATTAACAACTCGTTATACTCTTCTTTACCTTCTGTCAGATATCATAGGTGATTTAAATGTATCAATCATTCTTTATCATTTTCATCAAATGGAAGCATTTTCGATTGTATTTGTTTCTTTTTTCTATTACAAAATATACAAACATTTTTACATATATCAACACTAGTGTCACTTCGGATCGAACTATTTACTTCTGAAATTAAATCATTATTTTTACAACCTTCTTCAAGTTCAGAAATGTCTACTTGTTCCTGAGAAGTTGAAGGTTGAGGTTCTATTGATTGAAGAGCAAAAGGTGGTTTGATGCTGCTAAATATTCTGTAAGTGAAGGCTGTGAATGAGATGGTTCTATGGTCAACTTAGGTAAAAACGATGTAGGTGAAGCTGAATAGTCTATAGCTATACTTGCTTCTTTTTCTGTTTCTTTACCTTTCTCTGTTTCAACGGTTTCTTTAGAACTTTTATATTCAGAGGTGAAATATTTTTTCACCAGTCCTGTAAATGCTTTATAACACTCCCTGTGATAAACATTGTCCATGTATTCACTAGGTAAAATAATGTCCGTGTATTTGAGGTTATGCATTTTTCGCAGTCTCAAAATTGATTGACATTTTCTCAATGTCTCTTCAGAAAATAATATTATTTTGTCATTACTTTTTTTTTTTTTACAAATAACACAAATTAATATGTCTTCCATGGTGATACGTTATCAAAACTGAATCCCATTTATTTTATAAACTGCACAAACAAATAGTAAAACGTGTATTGTCAGTATAATACATGTACTGAGTAAACGAAAGATTCGCAGTGAAGTTGGCCACGTGCCAGCGCTTGCACTTCCTCTTAAATGCAGCAACCTCAAATAACTGGCGCCAATTTCAGAGCCAAGAGGAAAGGGGAAAATCTCCGTTTGGCGCCTAGCTATATTGACTCTATTGTATTGAGAAGCTAGTTCCACCGTATATGTTTGTCTGGCCGGGGGTTAGAACTATCGAAACTGTCTGGCTACTGAGGAAACATCTTGTAATAGTTAACCAAGTAACATGTATGAAATTCAGCTTTTATACTATTACGTAAGTACAGTTTCAATTTATTAAAGTTTAAGGGTGTCTGGCTATGGGTTGCCACGATAATAAGTATCTGGCAATGGAGGACGTGATTTCTAATATTATTTCGAAGAAAATATAAAAAAATTACGCCTTATTATTTGACAAAATTAAGTTGACATTTTATATACCTTTGCTACCTGTTACCTGCCAAAACCACGATGACCCAAATTTCATAGTAGCCCATTCGTTCCTACCTGTGTTGGAAGCTTGCGCTAAAAAACTTTCAGCTTTTATAAAATAAGGAAGGTCTGGCATTCACGGACTCTTAGACTATAAGTGAATAATGCATTTAAAAATGCATTAGGAAATGCATAACACTGTTGAAAATTCCTCATCAGCAATTTTTGTCAATAAACTGAAATGTGTTTGATTTTCTCCAGCCCTGTGTATGATCTATGAAAACTATACACACCAAGTAACACAAGAAAAGTCAGTTAAATTTAGAAACCCATATTAAAACAGAAAATCCATTTCTAGCAATTATCGCTCATAGACAGTACTGTAAAGCTGCTATCAGATCCACCAACTTTTCGAGCAACCAACTTTTCAGCGGAATTTAACCCCAACTTTTCCCATTCAGAAGGAGTAAAAGGTTACAGTTGTCATTGCTAAAGTTGGAGGAAAGCCAGTACTAGTACCAGCCATTAATATTATTCGCCTATTCGTATCAATTGCTTATCTCTGATTGGCTGAAATGTTGAAAGTTGGGGGGGAAAGTTGCGGCTAGCGCAGACTTTTTTAGAGCTGTGGATAAAAAGTTGGGGGTATTGCTGGTTGCTATCACACTGGGTATTGAGACAATATTTCACGAAAAGTTGGAGGAAATCAAGAGTTAGCTCAAAAATTGATCGAAAAGTTGGTGATATTGATAGCAGCTTAACTGAATTCTTTGCGTGTTCCTGTAAATGAACGATAAGTGCTATGCACACCAGAGATGAGTTTGGGCTCAATTTTTGAAGCCTGTGCCCGATAATTTAAAATTCAAGCCTGCCCGAGCCCAAAACATTTGTGTCATCAGAGCCTGACTGAAACCAATACCTAAAGTATGCACAGAAAAAAAAAAGAAAATCAGAATGGGCATAAAATCAGACTGCATAGAAATAACTGTTAATCCTCAGCAAATAATTAATTTTATGAAATTTATATTCAATCTTATCAAAAGAGAAGTTTAGTATCAAATAAAAATATACTTCCTTCAATGGATTCTCATATTTTTCTCCCCCAACAATTGAATCTGGTGGACACATTAACAAAGTGTGTTTTATTAAAAAATGCATGAAATTTGTAGAAATTGCTATTTATATGACAAAGAATAGAACAACGTTTTTCTATTTCCTATAAAAGTTGTACATCTCAAATCATAATTGATTGTTTCCTCAAAACAGTTTTTGTAATTCTCTCTCCTTGAAAATTAGCTTAAATTAAAATTTGACACCATTATCTGAAAAATTCTATGCTTTTGTAAGAAAACAGAAAACACTGCTCGATTGTTTTCTATCAAAATAACAATAATGCTAATTATACATACTTATGAATGAAAGTGACTTTGTGAAGAGTAGAACCACAACATGAGCAGAGTTCATGATGAAAAATGGACAGAATCAGTAACATTATTTTCATATAAAGAGAGATTATGACTCGCACACATTAGAAGACTAACAATTTGCAAACCTTGAGTTAATGCATATAGACTAAAAACAAAAGAAAATATTCATTAGATTCTGCTTTGATAACTAATTTGTTGTTCTATTTTTGCTAAATAACTTACTGATGAGGCATTAACTAACCTAAAATTTTGTGATGATTTTTCTAAATTAAAACCTATGCTATTTAGTCTTATTAATGTTGATAGAACGAAAGTTTCTTTGAAGTATTTCTTTTGTTAAGAAAATACAGTTTTGTATCACAATTTCAAACAAATTTACATCTGTGTATGTATGAAGCTTACAGATTTTCTATATAATGATTCTCTGCTTTTGTAAGAAAACAGAAAACTCTGCTCGATTGTTTTCTATCAAAATAACAATAATGCTAATTATACATACTTATGAATGAAAGTGACTTTGTGAAGAGTAGAACCACAACATGAGCAGAGTTCATGATGAAAAATAGACAGAATCACTAACATTATTTTCATATAAAGCGAGATTATGACTCGCACATATTAGAAGACTAAAAATTGCAAACCTTGAGTTAATGCATATCGACTGAAAACAAAAGAAAATATTCATTTTGCATTAGATCGCTAATAAAAATAAATAAACATTTAAATTAAATATTAACCTAATGGCGTCAACCCCGGGCATAAAAATGCAGCATTTTTTTAAAAACAGCATTTTAATATTACTGGGAGGGAAAAAGACTTTTGTTTCTCCTTCATTCTGATCAAAATAGCATTACAATGAATTGAAATGCTATAAGCAATTTTTAATTATTTTTTTTCTATACAAGAATAAATAAAATTGTCAATTTCAGAAAAAATGAGCTTGGGCCTACCTGAGCTTGAAACTTTGTATAAAAATTTAGCTTGAGCCCGTCTCATCTCTAATGCACACCATATTCTACAATAAGCTTCTGGTGGTGCATTTCAGTGATGTACATCAATTTCAATATATCTGAAATAGAACACTTAAATACATTGCAAATTATCCCCCTCCCCCATACATAATAATGTAACTGGATTCTTTTTGGGTGTTCCTATAAACTGTAAATGTTACACACTTCATTAATTACATGGCAATAAGAGTATATTCTTCAGTTGGAGAACAAACAGAAGGTTGGATAGACAAACAAACATCATAAATACTTTTCAACTATGTTGGAAAGTGTCAAAAAAGATAAAACAGCTAGTGTGAAGTAAAAACTAACAAAAATGTTGCTGAATGCTATTTGCAAATAAATTTCAGATTTTAGGGAAGTCAAGGACTACATGGCACATCTTTTTTTTTTAAATGTATGTTTCAAAAGTATCCAATAACCATACAAACAAAAACAGTCTTCCCTAATAATCTCACATAAAACTACATGAATTATATTATTATAAACAAATAATAAATATTAATTAAAAAAATTATATCTTTCTGGTGGATTGTTCAAATAACTGTAACTTTAAAGTTTTATTATAGCATTTATTTATGGCAATGACTTGAATAAAGAATGTTTTGATCATTAACAAATGAAAATAACAAAATTGAATTTAATCTTGACTAAAGAAAAAAATTTGTTATTGTTAATTTTGTATTGATACAGCAATAGATTTATTAAGTATCCTTAATACTATTATTAAATTATTATTATTATTATAGACTTGCATTCAGGACTATAAAATATTTTTCTATAAAATATACATAACATTTGAGATACATCAATTCAGACTTAAGTTACCTACAGATGCAGTCACATTTTAAACATTATGAAAGTTCACATTTCAACAAAATTTTGGACATGTGAAAACCACAAAAAAGTAGCAATTTAGCAAGTAATATGACACGATCAAAGATATCTATACTTATGATTGCTTATCCTGATGTTAGTGCATCAAAATTTGGTTTTGAAATTCAACATTTATTATGTTTAACAAAGATATATTTATTTCACCAGTAAAGGGGAAAAAAACATTTCTTCCGTGGACAAAGGAAAAACAGTTCAGTTGTGTTTGGAATTTAAATAAGAAAATCTGTAAGCTTCATACATACACAAATGTAAATTTGTTTGAAATTGTGATACAAAACAGTATTTTCTTAACAAAAGAAATACTTTAGAGAAACTTTCGTTCTATCAACATTAATAAGACTAAATAGCATAGGTTTTAATTTAGAAAAATCATCACAAAATTTTAGGTTAGTTAGTGCCTTATCAGTATGTTATTTAGCAAAAATAGACAACAAATTAGTTATCAAAGCAGAATCTAATGAAAACCATATTTTGCTATGTTGCAGAGATATTTTGTATGCAGAAGACGAGCAGTATACATATGTAAATTAATAAAATGTAGTAAATTAAAGATAAATTTTTATATTCTTATTGCATTAAAAAAAAGATCCATATAAACCATACATTTTAAAACTTCAACATATAACTAAGTTTTGGTCTTTTACATAAGAAAATTTTAAACTATTTGTTTTTAATAATTAACTTTTTAGTTTTTGTTGACAGTTTACATAAACATTATTTTATTGCAAAAAATTTTAGAAGATTATCTAAAGCTGCACTTGCTTCATAAAAATTTATAATTGCATAAACATCACCATGTTTCATTTCTACTTATAATTTGGATAACTCAATTTTCATAAATTAGAATAAAACTTCATAGTAAATGATATGAATAAATTTTAAATACACTATATGGCCAATGATGATTGGTCACTTGCGATTTTAGACATTTTGTTAAATATCTAGTAAAATACATGAGGAATTATCCTGAAACTCTAGATGTGTAAATAGAGTATAGGTCACATATTTCTGCAAAGATTTTTTCCTGAAACCCTATAGAGGGCCGTCAACAAATTGAAAAAGAATGAATATCATTCGAATAATCCAGTGAAAACTAATGTAGCAAAAGCATTCAAACTGTATTAATTTCTCTACTAGTATATATGCTATCCTCATAAAAATGAACACAGTTTATTACAACAAGCCTCTTAATCATGTTCTACAGTTTGAACGCTTTTGCTACATTAGTTTTGACAGGGTTATCTATTATGACCTATACTATTCTGTTTACACACCTGGAGTTTCAGGATAATTTCTCATGTATTTTTCTAGATATTTAACAAAACGTCTAAAATCGCAAGTGACCAATCACTATTGGCCATAAAGTGTAGAAAAGAAAAAAGTGTATTTTGTTATTACACTCTTTATTAATATTTTATTTCCTACATTTTTGTGTTTAAAATATTTCACTATTGCAGTTTCACAGCCAGTTGGCATATTTTAATGAGCATGGTTTGGTGTATAATTAATTCTATTGTTTTTAACTTGTGTACAATTGTAACCATAAAAATATTTCTAAATATCACCGACTATGTAATCGACTAACAGAAAAATGCCTTAAAATTAATTTATTTCTTTAAAAGTATTTTTAAAAAATATTAAAGTGTTGTTTTGTTCTAGGTATATAAATTATTCTTGTGTACATAATTTGAGGCTGTACAAATATAACACTAGCAACTTTTTGGTAATTTTGGAACACCTCCCCCCCTTACAATATCATACGTTAACATCCCTCGAACATTCCCCCCCCCCCAGTAATAATATAGTTATCAATGTCTAAAAACTATTTTGAGTTTTGGAATTTTTTACCCTTTTTTGGAGTGAGATACAAATATGGTTACATTTATTTTTCAAATTCTTTATTGATGGAAATGAAAGAAGCCGATAAAATATCACTTTATATATGAAATAATTTTATATCAAATGACACTTAAAAGAATTTATTACTATTTAAAAGTATTTAATAATAGCTTTTTGTTACATAATGCATTCAACAGTAATAATGCCTTCTTGCACTTGCCTTTGCAAGGGGCAGGCAGGCAGAACTTATCTACAAAAGAGGTGGACAACATTCTTTCGCTTTTATTTACTAGTAAACACAAAAATCATTTCAAACATTCAAACATACTTCGCATATGCTTTGCCGAACAGCAGATTATATATGCATGCACATATGAAAGAAGAATAGGAATGCCAAATGTTGGGGTGTTCCATATTTTAGAATTAAATAATTTTATAATCCTTTAATGATTTTAATAATAACTTTGTATTTTCATAAAAATAGATAACAGACTAAAAAGAGAACAAGTTACAAAGAAAAAGAAAAAACTTTGGTTGGATCAAAAATGATAACGATATCAAAAGACAACCCCCCCCCCCTCCCCCTACAGATATCTTATGATATCATGTGCCAGACACACCCTCCCCTGTAAAATGATAACGTTATATATGTACAGCCCCTTTTCATAATTCTAACCTATCAGAAAGTGAGTGAAAAGGAAGTGATTGCAAAATTCTATTTTTATATATGAGAACTAAGTTAAAGAAAAGAGTGCATTAAAAATAAAATTGAATAAAAAAATTACAAGAGAGATTAAAACTCTTAAAAGGAAGGTCTCCTTAAAGCTCATACTCAAAACCTTTTGAAAAAAAAAAAAATGTTAATGACACTACTTGTGTACATAATAAAGGATTGGTTAAATTCAACTGTGAAATCCCAATAGAAAATCTGCAAATTAAAAAAATATATACTTTTGAGTATTCGGCATGAAAAGACTAACACGTTATCCAATTTGGCAAGTAGCAGTTTTCTTCACCAAATGCAAGCGGTTTTAATGCATTTAGAAATTGCTTGTTAAATGCATGTTTAAATATGAAATACTAAGGAAATTAAATGGTGAAATAGTTTATTTAAATCTACAGTTTCACCAGTTGGATAAGTTTTAAGTCTGTTTTAAAAGTAAAGACACAATTAAGAATACTGTCACAATACATTTCTCGATATTGAAGAACTTGTTATTTCCATGGCAACAATACATTTCTCGATATTGAAGAACTTATTTCCATGACAAAAATACTTTTTTTTTATTGTACCTGACAATAACAAAATCGAAGTTGAATTGATGGTGCTCAGGTTGAACCTTAATTTGGAGTTTGAAACAATTTTGATCAATTTAAATTTTGTTCTAAACTATATAATATGATCGTCAAATTTCATTAAATATACATATAAATGTATATGAAAACTTTGTGGTTACATAAATGTATTTATTTAAGTTTAACTTACTTAAATTAGTTTAGTACGAAGAGCAAAAAAAGAGTATTTAGCATAAAAGTGTATATTTTCAAATTTCATTCTGTCGTTAACCAACGATAAATTGCCAAAAAAGATAAATTTTCATTATTTTTTTACA
This sequence comes from Maratus speciosus, assembly GCA_963932465.1. Classification (NCBI taxonomy): domain Eukaryota; kingdom Metazoa; phylum Arthropoda; class Arachnida; order Araneae; family Salticidae; genus Maratus; species Maratus speciosus. The sequence goes on along the minus strand of OZ010793.1, from coordinate 81,258,493 downwards.
GGTGATATGTAGAGATTCCACAGGAATTTATTTTATACACTCATGCAAATAATAATTTGTAATATTATCAGATTTTTCCGAGTATGCACTTATGAAGATATTCCCAGTAAGAGACAATTTTAATTTAGTCTTGTATACATGAGAGAATGACACGTCACATATCTCAGATGCATTTTACCTTATTTCCAATAATATGTTACCACAACTTAAAGAAATCAGTGTCTAAGCGAGAGAATCATATAAGTAAAAAGTCACTGTAACTATGCAAAATGTGTGCAAACATATGACTATCCTTAAAAAGACCACTAGTAACAGAAGTCAATAATCAAGCAGACAAGAATATGAAACTCTCTTTGATTTACACATAATTTCAATAGTATGAGATCCAAGTGCACATTTATGCAATAGTCTAACATATAAAAGTGTGTGTAGCTGCATAAGATTGTATATATAGTCAGGAGGGGTAATTATGACCACTTTTAACATTTCCAACTTTGTTATTTTTTTCTGCTTATTTCTATTTGGAAAAGTGCTGTTTTTAGTACATAAGAAGTAACTTTGATCCTTTAAGAACACATTTTAAAAGTTTTAATTCTCATAGCTGTTTTTCTTTTAAAGTTAAAAGGGTGGTTATAATTACCCCACCAAAAACTCACAATCACATAAGTTTGGGGTAATTAAGACCGCTAGTGGGGAAATTATGACCACTATATCTTCTCGTTATACTTGCCAATACACATTTGTTGGGTAATTATGACCACTTTGAACTCCAAAGTAACAAATCCGTTTATGAAAATTTTTATAGACTTAGTTTCAAATTGCTATTTGGATCTCAAAAAGGCTTCAGACTAGTAATAAAGAATACCTAAGATGAAATATACATTATGAGGTTAATATCTAAGCTTGAAACAAAATTTTACCATCACCGTTTTCTCCAATATGACGGCGGTCATAATTACCCCACCTGACCCTAATTCAAGTACATTTACTTTCTTATTATTTGCATAAGTTATAGAGATGTACAAGGCATATATCTTTATTAAAGATTTTGATCAACATGGCTGTCTAAATACTCATTCATACTGGAGGTTTAACTTTATGTAACCCTAAAATGCAAGTTATGAAAGCAACAGAAAACAAATATTTTTTCATAAAAGCCCATCAATGATGGGTATCGTTTTAAATAGTTACTCATACAAACCAACTATCTGATAAAGAATTTTTTTTTTAAATATAAAATTTTATTTAACAATCATAAAGTCTAGGTTTCTAAAGATGTATTTAAGCTGTGGTCAGTATTTTTCTGACATCCTGAGGTGCATGAAATTTGACAAAATCCAAGGAAGGACATCTGATTTTTTGTTGCTTGCATAAGTAGTATAAAATGCATAAAGTTAAAAAATCAGCAAGTACTTTAGTAGAGGTGGTGATCAACAAGATTACCATTAGGCAAAGTCTGATTGTTTCACCTTATAAATTGAATGCAAGTAACAGCAAAGCACAAATCTTTTTCCTTGAAATGTATTAAACCTTATATATTCCAAGATACTTAGAAAATACATATAATATTTAACAATATGCCTGAGATTGTTACGACATATAAATAAAAATAACTTGACTGATTAAATTTTTTTTATAGTTCACTGAATTTTCTGACTAAGAAATTGGAAATTATTTATTAGCTACAGCTAGTAATATGTAGTATCTTAATTTTCATCATTATTTTTGTTGCAATTAAACTTAGTTTTTCTAATCTAGCTGTTCTTCAACAAAAGCTTTAAAAAAGAACAAAATAAATTTATGCTTATCGTTGCAAACAAAAATGTATCTTCTTTTTAATATGTAATTAGTGAATTATTTAACATTTAAAATATATTTAATTTTATCTAAATTTGTTAAAACAAATACCCGCATTTATTTAATTTTCTCTTTCCTGATCAGAAGGCTGGATGTTCATCATTTGCAGATCCCCAATAAACATAGGTTCTCTTTTTCTGCATTTATATAAAATTTAAAATATTTTAAAAGGAAAAGAATTCACTATTTACAAATTAAAAAGTAACACTTTAATTCGCAAAAACATGCTTATTTTTTTTTCTTTGCTTTTGAAGATTTTCTTGCTATATATAAATAAATAAATAAAAAAAAAAAAACTAAATTTAAATGCAACAAAGATAATAAAATCAATTGAAATGCTAAAAGTACTTCAAACTATTTCACAAAGAGAAATATACATTTCTTGTTTTGTAAGTGATTCTAGATGACATACTTTACAAAAGTATTTATACATTTTACATGTAACTAGTTATAATTAGACATGACAACATAAAACAAGCCAAAGCCACAAAAACATAAAAAGTGATTTTTATTATAAACCATACAATCTGAATTTTGTAATATAAACAGTACATATAACAACTAAAAATAATACTTACAAATCTTTCAAGATAATGAATATTAAAAAACAGGTACTTTTTACCTTTTTTGTTATGCGAAAGACGAAGAAACCGTTCAATTAAATTTAGTCAATAAATTCCTCAAGAATAGGCATCACAAAATTTATATTTCCAAATAGACAAACTTTAGCACCGAGTTACAATGATTCCCAAAGAAGAACTCAATCAGGAACCTAAAAAGAATTTGTACAAAATATGTAAGCAAGCATGATAATTGTTCAGCAAACAAAAGATTTTAAGAAGTTATTGCCACCACTGCTTGAATTTATTGATGAGTAACATTTAGAAACATAAATAAAACAATCAATATTAAAATTTTAATTATACTATCTGTCGAACAGACATTTTTCAAACTGTCCAGGCTGAAAGTCGAAAAGATCTTTCGGCATAAATTGTGAATGCTCTACTTATTGAGTTACATGGACTGACAACAATTAACTCAGACAACCTGCAGTATATTCTATTGAGCTTTCTACATGGCAGGCCAGGTGCTATTGCCAAAAAAGGTTGTCTGAGTGAATTATGTCAGTCCAAATAGCTCAGTAGGCAGAACGTTATTTAAGCCCAAAGTCTTAGGTTCAATTACCAGCCTGGACACTTTTTCAGCTGGGAAAATTGTCAATTCGTACAGTATCTTTAACTATGATTCAGTTAAAAATAATAAAGTGTGCAGTGCTTGTGTTTAGTATTGAAAGTGTCAAACACACTGATAAGGACAGTACTTTTTTTCATGTAGTTAAAAAAAAAAAAAAAAATCAGTTTTATAAAATACTCATTAAAAATATATATATATTGAAGATAAAAATTGCATGCATCCATGTTTCAAAAAGAAAAAAAAGCAAATGTAAGTACCTTATATACAAGCACAAAATTATGAAATTATTTGTAAAAAATAAAGTCTAAAACGTGCTAAAATAATGGCTGCATAGCATAAAAGTTTCTATGAAATAGAGATTTGACAGGGATTTTATTTATATAAGGAATCAAATTTAATAATCTTTAAAAAGGTAACTACATTTTTCATTTCATAATTTTTGTTATATTATGAATTAGGAATGTAACAAATAATAATTTGACTAAATACCGAACATTTGGCCAAATAATAATGTTTTTAAAAATATACATTTTGATTTTATATTAATTATAAATAATTATGAATCATAATGAGATACTTCCTGATATAGCCCTTGGAAAAGTAAATTTTATAGGGTTTCTATTTGTGAACAATTTTATAAAAAAAAAAAGGAGAAAATCATATTTGATAAACTTTTAATAATTGAACCAGCGTGTGTACAACACATTAAGTTTTACAATTCACTCAAGATATGTATATTGAAAGTATAGACAGAAACTGAGACAGGCAGTATGAATAATTTTTTATCTTCTGCAATATTATTTCGTATTGAATATATTTAAGACTGTTCTTTAATAAATTATGCATACATACATACATACATATATAATTAAAATTATGTATGTGGGATACACAAAGAAAAAGACAATTAAAATAAAGCACTGTTAAGATGAAATCACAACTGCACATATAAAAGAGAAAGAAACAGGATATATATATATATACACTAGGAGACTCTGCCCCCTACGAGCTTCGCTTGCCTACCACTCTTCAGACTCTAAAAATCCGTTAATTTGATCAGCTTAAAAAAGATTACGGAAGATTGAATTATAATTAAAAAACCAGTAGTGATATCCTTGTAAACAGGTTTCCATTTACTTCTCTTTTAATAAAGGATTTTAAGGCCAAAAAAGCTGCTGTGAATTGCTGTTTTCATGTTTAATTAAAAAAGTTTAACGTCTAAAAAATTAGCTAATGTAAAATGAACTAATTCAACAGAGTCTTTGCTTCCAGGTATTTTTTAATACAGATATAAGAAAATGATTTTAAATCACATGTAACTTTAACCAAACTTTTCTTTTTGTAATATTCACCTGAAAATATTTCAATTGTTAGAAAAGAAATACTATAATTATTTGTGCTGTCTTTGGTAACAGTAGATAAAAAGGTTGTCTCAAAATATTAAATAAATCTTTAGTGTACATGTAAATATATATTTTAATTTAAACTATTTGGCAATATTATTTGGGTATTTGAAATAGGACATAATTCCACCCGCATTTACTGCTTTTAACACATATTAAATAATTAATTGCTTTATAGATTTTTTTTTCCTTTGAAATATTCACATGTATAAACAATTTTTATGATGTAATTTTTAATATTTTCCAGCTTTTTAACATGTAATTATTTAATTCTAATTTCATAGGGGTTTTTCTGTTTATAATAGTCACATGTAAATAAATTTTTAGTTAAAAAGGAAATATTATTATTTGAGAAGTTTTTACAATTTTGGCAACAATTTAAAATAATAACCTTTTCTAAAATATGCAAAAAATATCTCTGGAAAGCCTGAAAATTTGAATTTAAAATAGAAACAAACCCTCAAAAAATTAGTTTAAAAAATAAATGCAGTCTGCACACCGGGAACTTCTAATGTATAAAGTGATCTAAAAGTTATTAAATTCCTATGTATAGTTTTTGATCCTATAAAACATTTTTTAATGGAACGATTTTGATCAATTTTAACATTAAATATTTCTTAAAATAGTTATTCAATTTGAAAACTGTTCACATCAGAGTGTTTATCAAACATTTCTCTGTAATACCGCCGATTTTCGTATTTTTGTATGCAGTAGCTTTCTTAATGTTAACGAAGAAAGACCCCAGGTCACAAAAAATTCAAAACCGGTGGCAGTGACAGCATTAGCTACTTTTTTTTTAGAATAGAGAGATTCACACACACTACTGAACAATGTGAATTTTTCTGGCACAATCACAAATCTATTTTTATATGAGTATGATATTTACAAACATTAATATCCAAGTGTTTTAGATTCAAATATTTTTTAATTTTTCTATAAATGTATCACATCTTTACTTGTAATCGATTGTTCCCCAATGAAGCCCTTTTCCTACTAGTTGTCTATAAAATTGGTTTAAATCTCCAACTTTTACATCATTTTCTAAACAATCTTTAGCCTTTATAGAAAATTCTATTTGACATCTTAGTATTTGAATCAGAATCTATACATACAGTCAAGCCCTGATTTAACGAATTGTGATTTAATGAATTTCTTGATTTAGCAAATTTTTTAATGGCCCCGACGAAAATGGAACAAAAATACTTCGATTTAATGAATTTATAACCCCAATTTAATGAATAATTTCAATATCAAAAATGAAAAATTGAAGAAATTTTCTAATATTTATTAAAATTTTTCAATGTCCCCGTTAAAGAATTTGAGGCAAAAACACATTACTTACATTTAAAAAAATAGAAAGTTGTAGAAAACTGGAGTTTATCAGTGAAAGGACAAATCTCACTCTTTGACAACTGTTAGATTTGATTTCCAACATATATATATATAAAAAAATCAATTATTAAAAGTTTATTTAATTTTCTAAAAGGTAGAATTCAAACGAATAGTGGTATTTAAATATTCCTTAAAAATTTTATATTAGTAGATGTAATAATTTTTAAGATAACATGATAAAACTTTTGACATTTTCAACACTGGCAACTCCATTAAGTTCTTTGAAATTTTTTCAAGAAAAACAGCATTTTATAATAATTATTCTCAGACTGTAAATAACGTTGTCAAAAATATAAATTGAACAGATTTTTTAGGTACAAATAAGACATGATTCTAACTTTATTGGAAAGAATCTCAATGATTATCCTTAATAAGTTTTCAGCTCTGCATTTGAAAGAGGAATAGTTAACCCCTAAATATTATTATCAAGCAACCACATATGTAAGACAAGAGCTGAAAGAATTTAATTAAAAAAATACATGTAAAAAAGGCTTTTAAACTGATAACCAAAGGGAATTTTGGTGAATTTGTGTTGCGTGCATTAACCTTTCTTAGTTAAAATAGAGGGTTTTATGAAAGCAATTACTATTTATAAAATGAATAATTTTAATCAAAACATTTTCAGAAGACTTTCAACTAAAATATTCAAAATAAAATAGTCGCATCTAAAAATTGACATTTTTAAAATAATTAGTTTTTAAATCAATACAGTGAAACTTCCCACATTTCATTTTTTGGGGGGATTGAAAAGATTGATAAAATTAACATTATGTCCACCCTCTATAAATTGTAAAACTTTAACTTGGATATTGGTCACTGAAAAACTGGCCTAAGTTGAACACTTTCTTCTTATTTAAAACGGAGAAAAAATCCAGCATTTTTTTTTTTTTTAAACATGCTATTCAAGAAATCATCTTATTAAAATTTATCCTATCTGGAAATACTCTGTACCTAAACACCAATGTTTACAGTGTCAATAAATATACATTACCATACCTTGGATTTTTTATTTTATTTTATTTTTTTCAAATGAAAGATTTACAGGTAGAACCATCTTAAATGAATGTTTTAAATGCCTTATCCTGCTTAAAAAGCATATATTTTCAGCAAAAAAAATAGATATTTTATCAGGCATTTCTAAATTACAAACAAAATTAGTAATATAAAGTTAAAAAAAAAAAAAAAAAAAAAAAAAAAAAAAAAAATGCACTTTGACAACCAGATTTTGCTATGTGCAATATTTTTGCAGCACAAATAAAAATTTTAAGTTGTTGGAAAATCTTAGGCACTTTCTAATCTAAAATCAATTCTTTTAAAGATATTTCTGCCTACAGCCAGTTTAGATTACATTTAGAGAACAGAATATAACAGGACAACTGCTTATAATATTAAAGGAAGGATAAAAGAAGACGATCCCCTTACATTATGGAAAGGGAAAATGTCTGTTTCTCAAAAACTAATAATTCAAATTAGCTCTAAATTTACGCATCAATGATTTTAACGATTGTGGTTTGTTGTATGCTGAAATTAATAAATTAAAGAAACTAAAATAAAGTGTCAAAAATGGGTGTTATTGTTTGAAATTTCAGAGTTAGTACAGATTTTAATATGTAGATGACTTCAGAAACATAATTTATACATAACAATAGTTAGTAGGCATTATTTGCAGTCAACTGATATCTACAGATTTTCTTATGATGGTTTTTAGTGGAATTAGTAAAGGGCAATCCTTTTTATTCCATTTATCACCATTGATGCATTGAAAATCGATAGAAAAACTAACAAGGTTTTTTTCACCAGTTGCCAAATAGAGTTGCTGTGATGCTGCTAAGGCCTTTTTTATAATATAAATTAGTTATCAGGCAGTTAAATATGAAATAAATTCAATTTCTGTTACAATCTGAGAGAAATTACTTTTTATTTACTACAGTTATTATTTTTTTTAAGACTAGGGGGCTCTGCCCCATACGAGCTATGCTCGCCAACCCCCGTTCAGGCACACCAAAATCCAAAAAGCACGCTAATTTGATCGGCTATGAAAAGATTTCGGAAAAATGAATTATAATTTAAAAAACAGTGGCGATTTCCCTACAAATGGGTTCGTATTCATTTCTTTTTGATTCGTGAACTTTAAGGCCAAATCAACTGCTGTTAAAAGATACAATGTCTGTTTTCGCCTTTGATTAAATAAAATCACTTACTTAAACATTTGAAAATAATCTATGTAAAATGAATTAAGTAAACAGTGTCATTGTCTTCCGGTATTTTTTAACAGCGCTATAAGATAGTTCTTTTAAATAATTCATTTTAAATGTATCGTTTCAAATCTGACGTAATTTACACCAAAGTTTTATTTCTCTTATTAATATTCACGTGAAAATACTTTTGTTGTTAGAAGGAAATATTATTTGCGCTGTCTTCGAATTCACGATAATAGTTGAAAAGATTATCTCAAAATATCTCGCGCAAATAGATTTTTCAATTTAAATTATTTTGCTATATTTTTTGGCCATTTTAAATATGACGTAATTTCCTCCATTTACAAGTTTTAACGCATAATAATGATTTTTTTATTTTAAGATTGTTTCTCTTTTAAAATTAAGACCAATGTCAGATGGGCGTCTTTTTTGCTGCTTTTTTGCTCATGTATTATCCATTCACAATGCTAGCATTGTGAATGGATAATACATGAGCAAAAAAGCAGCAAAAAAGACGCCCGTTTGACAGTGGTCTTAAGTGTAAATATGGTTCTTATGACGTAATTTTCCTGCTTTTAACATGTAATCATTTAATTCTAGTTTTAAAGTTTTTTTTTTCTGTTTGTAATAGTGACGCGTAAATAAATTTTTAATTTGAAGTAAACATTATTGTTTGCGTTGTTTATAAAATTGGCAACAGTTTAAATTAATAACATTTTCTAAAATTTATAAAAAATATCTCTCGAAATGCTGAAAATTTTAATTTAAAATAGAAATAAAACTCAAAAAATGAGTCAATTAACAAAAATATATGCAATCTGCACACCAGGAACTTATAATGTATAAAATGATCTAAAAATGATTAAATTCTCATGTATAGTTTTGCTCCAATAAAACTTTTTTAATGGAACGATTTTGTCCAACTTTAGCATTAAATATCTCTTAAAATAATTCTTCGATTTGAAAACTGTCTGCATCAGCATGTTTATCAAACATTTCTCTATAATACCACTGATTTTCATATTTTTGTATGCAACAGTTTTTTTAATATTAACGATGAAAGGCCATGCTTAAGCATTCAAATTGGATGCCAATCTACCCGGAATATCTACGCAGATTCTCATTGGTCCATTTCCAAATCAAAACTTTTTTTTATATATAGAAGGAAATATTTTTAAATGTAATATTTACTGGTATCTCCTCCACCATACACAAATAAATTCAGTTCATTTTTATTATTATTCTTTTTATTTTTACCTAGAGCAAAAATATACTTTCAGTATGAACGTAGAAATTTTGAAAACTAAAGCTTATGCTTCATTTGTTCACTTATAAAAGTACTGCATACTATACGGTATTTAAATTTTGAAATATAAGGATAGTTCAGCATTCAAATCAACATCACATTAAGAAGTGTGAAAATAATACTTATTACACTTGCAACATTTAATATAAAGCAGGTCAGATATTTCGTTGGAAGAGGCATTTTGTATCCTTAAAAAATGACTTTGTGACCATAAAATGCTGAATTGATATTACACTATTGAAAGAGTTTTACAGAAAAAGAACACAAAAACAGAGTTCTTTGTTAGTCTTAAATCACTAAAATAATTGAGTAAATTTACTCTTTTCAGCACACTCTTCCTACAATTTGCAAAAATCTTCGCATTACTAGCAATCAAGGGAAATATTTAAGTTTCCATAATTGCGAGAAATGCCCCAGGGATTGTGTTCATCCCAGTTACAGGATCCTGTCATCAGCATTTTTTTTTTAATTGAAAAAAACCTATCACAATTTTTGAGTAGTAATTAACATATTTCTAGCAATAGTTTTTTCTGTGATTAAATGAAACAAGTTTTTGTTTCAAATACATACTAGAATTTCCTAATAATTATTTAACCACAGAAAATCTGTCATTAAATAAAGCGAAGATTAATTGAACAATGTGGTGTAAATTTTGTGAATGAAAAAATACTGGTTGTGGGATTCCAGAGCTTGGGGAATTGGATTGTAATCCAGAAGTCATCAGTTTCCTCGAAAAGAAAGATCATGTTTTCCTTCTCAAGTTGTTTTTAAGAAGCGAGTTATATGCATTCAGTGCTAGCATTAAAGGTGGAAGGGCAAGGTAATAAAAGCCAAAGGACTGAAAATATGCAAAATATTTGGTTAAAATCTAAAGGATATCATTCAAAGAAGCAATAATAAAAAGTGCCCAGAGTGCTGTGGCTACTAAAGATTTCCCTGGCTGCATATTTCCTCTCTCATTCGCATGTAAAGATACCCACTTTGGTTTCTGACCCTGAAAGATGTTTCTTTGTGATAATAAAATAATATCTCTTCTGCTGTCTGTCTATTAATTGATGATTATCCAAAAATGAATTCTCGAAATTTGATAAACTTGTCAGAAGTTAGAATGTATGTGTAGAATGAGAGAAAAATATTGGAGCGGCTTAAGAACTTAGTGGCACAAAGTTTTGATGGACGAGGGCGCACCGGCCCTTTGGCCAATGGGCCAGTCCAAGCCTGATACTATTTCTAGTGACTGAGAAATAAAAGTTTTCCTTAAGCATTCAGCTTCATTTCATTATTAAGTATTTTGATAACATAAAAAAAAATTGTAAAATGTGTATTGAAAGAACAATAATTTTATAAAAACTCAATGTATGGAAATAAATGTAATTGCTATCAAGATTTTCTTTTTCTTGAAAATCCCCTAAAAATCAATTAAGAAAATGTTATTTTCAATAATTGAGAAATGCAGCAAGGCATTTAAAAGTATTTATATAAACTGATTCGAAAATTATAATTAAAGAAAAGGTGGTTATTTAATTTAATAAAGACAACAGTTCACAAAGGATTATTAAAAAAGACTTGTCACAAAATAACAGTTATTTGCAAGGCTGTTAAAATTATTGAATTTCAAGTAAATAATCTCACTGCACAAAAAAACTAGCATATTTAGGCATATGTAAGTATACATTAGGAGGGTATGCCAGTGTAAAACCATAAAAATCAAGGGTTATTTTAGCCTAAAGTTAATAGTTAGGCCTAGTTAGTCTATGTTTGATTTTGTTAACACTATCTATCAGGCATGAAAGTGGGAAATAGAAAAAAAAGGTGGAACATTTTTTCCATCTATACAATAAGACCAAACTCGTATAATTTAGACACATTTTAACAGTTATTTTACAATAAAATCAAATATAACTGTACATATGATTGTTATTTTCTTCTTACCCGGCTGCCAAGAAAGGTTATGTGTTTGATGCATATCTGGATATGTGGATTTTTTTATACCCTCGAAAAATTCCAACGGCTGGATGGATTTTAAGGAATGAGGTCTCTATTGATTTGTCTTAACTGCCCGGTGATTATAGGCTAGATTTTGTTTTTATAAATTCAAAATGGTAGCCATAAAATACATAATGTCAGTAGAGATGAAAAAATTTTTTATGCACCCTATTGAGTGGCATATCATTGGATAGGTCTTTCAAAATGAAGATGATGTTTCATTGGCTATTTTACAGTCAGAAGCTCCATTTAAATATTACACAACATGGAAGTTGTGTAGGTAGGATCTCTAGCTTTACTACAATTCTAACCTTCATAGACATCTATAGGCGTCATCAAAATGGTTTTATAGATAGGAACTAACAATTAAACACAACTTAAAAGTCATCAACACAAATAAATAAAAAAAAAAAATAGGTAAGTAATATAAAAAATAGTTTTACATTGATGAGAAATAATTAATTAGTTCGCTTTTATCGCGGTCGGATTTTTTGATTTTTTTAATTTAATTTTTACTTGTTGTAATTTAGAAAGTATTTAAAGAAAAAAAATAACAATGAATGTATAAATTCCTTAAATCAAAAAAGAAAATTGAAAACAGTTTGCTAAAAGTATAAATCCATCCAAATGTTTCTGATGATCTTATGTGAAGTATCGAGATTAATTTTTCAAAATAAATGCATTATTTTGAATGGTTTGACTGTTTAAGACAAAAAAAAAAATCTATGCTAAATATATGCACGCCAAATTGATCTTACTTTAGAAGTACATTTCCAAAAATACATCACTGAAATTACCCAGAAGTGTTTTTTTATAAATAGAATAAAATATTCTATTCCAAAAAGAACCGTATGGAAACTTCCTTTTCCTAGTTAAAGAACTTAATTTACATGACTTTCAGATGCTTATAATAAAAGCTCACTTTAATTTATAGTACAACAATTCAGAAATAAACTCCAGGGATTTGAGTAGACAAAATGTCTAATTACTAAGTTTTCTAGGAGTCCCACCCCTCCCCCCATAGGCTTCTAATATTTTCTTTGTATTTTTGCATCAATCCAGAGAATGTCCAAATTTGCTTTTAAAAAGGTGGAATTCCTCCTTTAGGAGGAACTCTTTCATGCCTGATTTATGCTTAGCACTCAATTAAAAACACCAGTTTCTATGGCTTTTGATTGCATTGTCAGTTAAAAATCAAAACCGCCTCCAAAACTTTTAAACAGTCTTTCTAAAATAGTGGTTTTTTAATTGGTGAGCATTGTACGAAAGTTAGTAAAAGCTACTTCAAATATAGGTGGAGCCATTAAATTTCTCTCCTTTTTTAATTAAATAATTTTTTGTCAAGCATGGCTTTCAAGAAAATCTACAATTTTTTTTTCAAACATTTTAAAACATCAATAATAATATAATTTTCCCTGCAAATGAAAGGTCTGACAGATTTTTACATTAAATTTAAAATTTTAAAACCTAGCTAGTTTGGTTTAGAACCACCACTCCCAAGCAGCAATACACATCATTTAGAAGGATCCACTACAAATGATTTTCTTGTTCTAAGCTTTCAAAAATCAGATTCATTTTATTTTTACGATATTTTTTGCAAAAAAATTGCTGAATCTAACGGTGATTTCTCTTTTGAAATAAGTTGACTTTTAACTTTTTTTTCTTTTTCAAAAATTAATGGCATTACACCAGCATCCACGCATTTAAAAAGTTTTTAACATCTTAAATATCAATAAAAATTTATCTAAAAGAACAATAAATTATTTGCATATAAATAAACTAAATTGTAAAAAAATAATAATAATGAAAGATGTAGCCTAGAACAGCATTTCCCAAATCTTGGCCCATAACCCAGCAATGAGGTTTGAATGCTGGGATGCATAAAAAAATCTCGAAAGAGAGATATTTCGTTTGTTGGATTCTATTAATAAATATAGAAACTTAATAGAGTCGGGCCAGACTTAGAAATTAAATTATGTACATTTCCTTTAAACTCCAAATATACAGTAAAGCCTCGATTATCTGCAGTGCAGTTTATCCATGAAGCAATTTTTTTTTTTTTTTTTTTAAATTCAAGGCCAATAGCAAGGAAAATACAATAAGTCCTACTAATAAATATCAGCGGTAGAATCAATAAAAAAAAGTCACTGGTCCCAAGGACCAGTAAGCATGAGAATTTACTGGTCCACAGTCATCCTCACTGTCCCACTACATAAAAATCTAAGTCCCTTTGATCCCTTGAGTGACAGCCACAGCCTCCCCCCTTCTCCTTGAATATAAACCAAAATTTTAGCAGTTATTTAAAATTTTCCGCATAATAAAATGTAAAATTATAATTTGCTAAAAATTAAATAAACAGTACATAAACAAAAACTGTGAAATTATTAATTAGATATTTTATTTTTGATTATTTATTTCAACTAAGGTTTAATGCAATTTTTTTTTTTTTTAAATAAAATAAAATTGTGTGACTTGTGTTTGGTTGCGGTTTTCTGAGGGACGGGAAAATTTACGTTTACCTCTTAGACAGGGGAAAAAAAGTTACTGGTCCTGCGAACTACTAAATTTTTCAAATTAGTTGGTCCAATTGAATTTTTGGTGGTCTCGGACCAGCGGACCACCAAGGATTTAAAACGCTGAAATATAAACAGAAAAATTCATGTATTCGAAAGTAATAGAAGAATATTTCTAGATTCGGTTGCCATGTTTGAAATATCAAATATAAAGTCTTGATTTTATTAAACAAACGTAAATACAGCAATTAAAATATTTAACAATCAAATAAGACTATTATGATAAATTCCGGGAGAGCACATCAAGAATAACTTCATTTTTGAGATAAAAATTATTCTGTACTAAAAGAAAAACAATAGTTTACAATTTAGAATAAAGAAAAGGTGTTTCCAAAGCAAGAAGCAAAAACAAGTGACTGATTTTTTTAAGAAGGTGTAACTCAGCTCTTTTTGTACAGTATGTATGGCATTGTTTCTTGTTTACTGTTCTTTAATTTAGTGATTTAGATGTAAAGCATTTGTTTCTGATGTACTGTGCATATGTATGTATTTTAAATGTTTTATTATGTTTTTTGTACACTAAAACATAGTTTTTATGTTGCATTTTCTTTTTTTTCATGTTTGCACCCCCATTTTCAGTCTTTTTTGGGTTATCCATGGTGCTGTTGCCACCCATTTCCACAGATAATAGAGGCTGTGCTGTATTGTTAAAAAGAAATAACATGGTACTTCATATTAATTGGTTTCTAAAATTCTTTTTTATATTTTGTATAAGAGTAATTGCTTTTTTATTAAAATATTTTAACATTGTATGTGGCTTTTTAAACAGGCTTTATTTTACCAATTAATTTATTTTATTCAAAGATATTGCTACCTATAATAATGAGGGGTAAAATATTTAGTGGGCTATTAGGAGAGTTATGACAGTGAACCAAGATTTAAGAAAAAAGTTTAGGAAATACTAATTGAAAATAAAAATAAAATCGAACACTACATAAAAAAACTTGGGATTTGTTTTCGTATATACATCTGATTCAGTACATAAATTTATGAAAGTTCAAATACAATTATATACAATATATAAACAATTTTTAAAGACAAAATCATGAATACTGAAGAAAATATGATGAACTTATACCAATTTATTGATTTCCAGTAAAAGCCGTCTCAATTTTATAACTCCAGAGATTTCAACACAAAAATATAATCTTTTTTTACTATAATTTCAGCTTTTGAGGAGGAAAAATGTTCTTTGAAGTATTCTGACAATCCAATCTGCGAAAGATGAAGAAAAAAAAAGCATCAATTTACAGAAAACCTTACAAGAATTCATTAACACAAAATGAAACAACAAAATTATTTTAGATATAAATTATGTTACATTAGAATAACACATAAGAAAACAAAACATAAAAATGAAACATGCTTTGATTTAGATTTATATATATATATATATATATATAAAGGAAATTCTGGTAATGATGTGGTGTGTGATTGACTGCTTTTTAGTTAGTTTGTTGTTAATTAGATGGTGGCAATGAAATTGGTTGTTGTTTCAAACCAAACATTTTTTAAGCCATTTTATCACATGTTTGAATATGAAAGCCATTGAATTTTATATTGCAGAAGCATGGTGGAGATCTGTTAATAAAAGTGATGACTATTTTTTGGCCATGCTGCACAACATCATATTGCTGAAGGACTCATGAAAATTGCTCTTTTAACTCCAGCTTTTGTTTTGTAAAATTGGAATAATAAAATAAATGGTTATTAAATTAATTAATGGAATAATTTTCATTTATTCTTAATGATGTTTTTATTTTCATATTAAAAAATGTGTTTTTCAGCCTATGACTCGATAAAAAGCAACGTCACTAGGCAATTTCAGTAACGTCATCTAAGAAACAACTGACTATTTAAAAAGCATTAGATCACACACAGCATCATTACAGAAACTCTGCTAGCTCTATATTTTAAAATGTGAAATGATAAAAATTGATTTTTATTTTCAATAATTCTATATTTTTTATTTAGATAATAATTTTTCCGTATCAAACTTTTTAACAGCTAAAATAAATATTCTTCACAATAAATAATTATTGATATAACAAGGTGAAGTATTTGGGCTTCTTCAGGGTGTACTCCCACACAAATACATATAACTGGCGACCAAAACATTTTCACTGGCAACTGTTTTCATATTACTTTTCAAATTTAATTCATTGAATTGAAAAATTAAAGCAATTTGTGATTAAAATAGTGGGTGAAAGAAGCAAAAATACTTTTTACTGGAAACAAGAAACTTTTTCTGGCAACCAGATTCTTGTCATACAGTAAAACCCTGGTTATCCGAAAAGCACGGGACCAAAGCATTTTCGATTAACCAGGGTTCCATAGGAATTTTCACATAACCAGGGTTCCATAAGAACTTTTGAATAACCGGGGTTCCATAAGAATTTTCGAATAACCGGGAGGCTTATGGTGAAAACTTGTTTGATGAAAAGCTGTCATTGGTATGTTGAAGTACAAGAAGATGCAACAGAATCAGATGTGTTGTTATTTAAAAGGTGGCGTGATAAAGCAGCATTAAAACGATGCAAAGTTGAAAAACAAAAGAAAATCACAACATATTTTGTAAAAAAATGAAGTGTCGTATGTGTCTATCTAATAAAGTGCCTGAAATTACACAATGGACGAAATAAGTAAGTTCACTCTGTTTATTATTTTCATAACGAACATGCTTTTTTAACACTATTTCTACCAGTGTCCAATAACACCTTTCAAAGTTTTGATTACTTATTTTCCTTTTAATTTTTAAAGATATTAAGTATTAAAACAACTCTTCAATGTACTCAAAATGATTCAGAAATGTTTTGATCTAATAAGGAGAGGGCCAACCTTGTTAATCACAGATTTTGATTATTTTAATATATGTTGTAGGGTAGAGACCCCTTAGTGTCAGGTTCAACGGATTTTATCAAACGCTCCTTAGTTCTTGAGAAACCGGGGGTCTAACAATAGTACACAACTTAAATACTAACTTTGCAACAGCAATGATAGGTTGGTCGTAGCCCAGTTGGTATGGCATTTTCCGGCTGATCTCCGGGCCCAGGTGCGATACCTGAATGCGCTACATTTGTTTTTCTCAATTTTTGTTTTATAAATATACTTGTAAGTATAATTAATAATCTCATTGTCAATTAAAATTTATAATATTGTATATCAATTATAATTTTAACCTATTTCTTTTTTTACTTTTAACTAAATAGTTGTATAAAACATCATAAAACTGTTAATTTTTTAAAAATCACTTTTAAAATGTATTTCATATATTCTTTATCGGTGCAATGATATTGAGCAATTGTGTCAATTCGTGATTTTAAAGAAACATTATTTACGCATTGCTTTAACAAAGGAAGTCAATGCGATAATACTATTATTCTGTTTTTAAGGTAACAAGCATAATTATATTAAAAGTTAGCATCAGAATTAAATTACAACCGATTTTTTGCATATTAAAGATTTTTAAGTTTGTAATACTTATGCTTGTGATTTCAAATATTTTGCTTTCACCTTTATCTTCTTTATACTTTTATTTTTATTTTATTTCAATATTATTTTATTTTATCATAACTAGATGGCATCACAACAGATTTTGGAATTTTTATCATTCAATAATAGACCAATTTCTTTTTAAACCTCTTTAAAGGATGAGAAATAATAGTTTAAAAATAAAAAATGATAAATTTAAGTTTGTTAACATTATAATTAATGTATGGTATTAAAATTTGTAATTGCAATTATTAAATTATAAGTATATTTATAAAACAAAAAATGAGAAAAACAAATGCAGCGCGTTCGGGTACCAAACCCGGGCCCACAGATCAGCCAGCGAACGCCGTACCAACTGAGCTATGACCACCCTATCATTGCTGTTGCAATGTAAGTATTTAAGTTGTGTACTATTATTAGACCCCCCGGTTTCTCAAGAACTAAGGAGCGTTTGATAAAATCCGTTGAACCTGACACTAAGGGGTCTCTACCCTAGAACATATATTAAAATAATCAAAATCTGTGATCAACAAGGTTGACCCTCTCCTTGTAAAACTTACATATAAAGTAGTAATCATAAATCAAAATATGTTAAAAGGTGTCATTTGACATTGGTCAAAAAAGTGTTGACAATAAAATTTTTCACATTTAAAAAGGACTTTGAGGAATTTTAAGGTCTTTCAGTTAAGCCGATTTTCGGATAACCGGGATTCTACTGTATTTGTAAAGCCCTGCTACCATACAAGTGATGAAATGTTTAAAAATATATATTAATAATTACAAACTATGCATCTAAAAAAAAAAAAAAATGGCTGTTTTATTATATATTGAATTTCAATGTAATCATATTATTTTGTTCATTGTTGGTTGTTTCTTACTGTTGTTTATACATAATGCTCGAAAACTATGTGTATAAACAAATGTTTGACTGTTATATTAAGTAGAATATACAGGCAGGTTATTTTAAGAAAATGGATTTTGAAAGAGCAGGAGTAGAAAATTATAGAGTGCTTTGAATGTAATTTATTGATATCATTCATCCTATAAAGCATTACAATGTCGGTTAGACTCAAAAGGTACATTAGATCTCACAAAATGCACCATCACTTTCATTCTGATCTCACATCTCTTTTCTTCTAAATATAACGTAATTTAAATCTTTACTCTATTGAATACAATTCAAAATGCACTCTGACAAAAAGTTTATTTGAAAACTGTAATATAATTTAATGTTTTGTACAATAATTTTCAAGCAAGTAATTTTGTAATCCATCAACATGTAACATAAAGATTTGTTTACTATAACAATGTACAGAAATATTTGTTGTAGAATGAAATAAACAAATCAATGTGCAAACTGATGGTATGTGATAAGATAGAACATCATTTCAGAGTCCTGGAAGCTCCTCTATACCTCTCCGCATAATCTCAAATAGCAACCATTGAAGTGAAAAAATAAGAACACCTTTTTGAATTGTCCAGAAAAACCTAACCAAAAAATCTGGAGTTACTGCACTCAACTTTCTGAACATGGGTGTACGGTTCCATAAATTTAAAAAATATATGTACAGTCGGACCTCGTTATCCCGACACCCGGTTTTCACGTCACTCCGCTTATCACGTCAGTTTTTCAAAGTCCCGATTTTCTGTTTATGACTTTAATGTAAATAAACTCCGGATTTTACGTCGTTGTATGATTTTCAACTCCGGATGTCCCGACGGTTTAGGAAAATTGTCCATTTTTCATAATCCATCATAGAAGCATGGAAATTAAGCGGTAAGAAATGTCTTAGCCAAACTTTTCACAAAAGTGTCTAAAATACCCATTGAGATAAATCAGAAATTTTACACCAATCCTTTATCTGAATAAATAAACCCAAACTCTATGAATGACCCACTTAAGCTCCAGTTAGACGTTTCAGTCTACTCGAGGTCTTTTATTCTGGTCAGGTGGCGCTTTCTTTTGGTTACAAAGCATTTTTCATCTGACTAAAACCGAAGCATTGCATTGCATTGAAACGATCAGAAATTATCTAACATCTTTTGAAACAACGAATATTGATTACAATTCATTGTATAATATTGAAAAAAGAATTGTAGAAAGCACATCTAGGGATAAGTAAACCTTAATTCATCAATATTTCATGTAACAATAAAAAAACATGTCACCATAAATCTGATTTTTATTCTTTTCAATTTTGTTTTTGTGTTTATTTTGTTTAATAGTAATGTTTTATTGCTTAAAACTGGAAGAACAGTTATGAATTTAAAATTGTCTTAAATTATTTAAAAATACAGCTTTTTATAAACATTTTTCTCCAACTCCGGTTATCACGACACCCCGCTTATGACGACACTTTGTTCTGGTCCTTAGAGTGTCGGGATAACGAGGTTCGACTGTATAATAAATTTTTGACATAATAAAATCTGTTGGATTGGAGCATGATGCAAAAGGAATTTATCAAAAAATATATAGTTTTTGCTCTGTTTCTTTTTTCAGATAGAGAAACAGGAAAGAAAAACTTAAACATTATTTAAACTATCTTTTTAGGTTTTCATTGATTTCTCAATGTATAATCTTAAAAGAATAACATTAAACTATTAATTGATAAAAGTGTATTTTCTTTAACTATAATTCACTTCAATTTTTTGGTATTTTTTAACCTTTGAAATGTTTTATTGTTGCAGTTTCACAGATATATATACAATTGTACAAGTTACAGAAAATATTTGGCAGTTTATCACCC
The DNA here is from genome assembly GCA_963932465.1 of Maratus speciosus. Taxonomy (NCBI): domain Eukaryota; kingdom Metazoa; phylum Arthropoda; class Arachnida; order Araneae; family Salticidae; genus Maratus; species Maratus speciosus. The sequence continues at coordinate 81,238,345 of OZ010793.1, read as the reverse complement.
TCACCAGGATTAACATAAAAATGCTAAAAATAGGAAAATTGAATTTTGTGCTAATATATTATGAAAGAATGGACAACGTTAAATAGCACAAATGTAAAAATGAGTATAGAAAGGGGTGCATACAGCTGTTTTAGAACTTCTAAAACTAAATCATGAATGTGAAACTTAAAAATTAAAGTTTGAAACATAGAAATATGAGAGCTAGAGAGGTACAGTTCACAGTCTGAGGTGAATTAGCAGAGTCAATTGTTCCCGCGCACATGAAGAGATTAACGAAAAGCACTTAGCCATTCTGGAAGAGTCCAAGCAGAAAGGAGAAAAAAGGGGGTAGGGAAGAGAATAAATTAAAGAAATGGGAACCAAACTTTAGAAAAATTGGATGTACTGGATATATCATTAACCAAACTGTTAGAATTCTTCCATACATGATAAGTATCCTAAAAATCTAGATTATAAATTGATGAGCATTTCTGAATTATTGAACCTTCGGAAAATTTAAAAATGCGATTGTTAAACCAACAGTGCTTAGGTCACTTTGTTTGACCAATGTAGTACATTCTATCACATTCGTAAGATATCCTGTAGATTCCCCAATGTGAAAAACTGCCTATTGGATGTTCCAGGTTTGTAAATTGGGTTCTGTTAAAAGGAGAATAAATTAATTTATACTCCTGTGCTATTTATTTGTTATTATTTACTGTGCTTATTTTACTTATTTGTGCTTTTTAAAATTACTATCCTATCTATTTACATGCTATTTATTTACATGCTATTTAACGTTGCCCATAACATGAAAATGTCTTACAATATATGAACTTTATAATTAAGTTAAAAAAATATTAAATTGTTGGAATGTCATTGGAAACAAACCTGTAAAATTCTAATATATCAGATGGGGGTTAAAATTAAATTGCAAAATTACATCGTTCCTTACAAATACCAGGTCAAGATAAATAAAAGAGTGTAAAAAAAGCAATGTTGACCTATAAGGTAAAAATAGCTTCCATTAAAAAGGCCATCTGATTAAAAAAAAAAAAAAAAAAAAAAAAAAAGCAAAGTTGTCCCCCACCACCCAAGAAGTTCTTCCTAAAAAAGGTCCATTTCAGGCACCATTAAGTATTAACATTACAAAACAAATAAATAATAGAATATTAAAAGTACTAATATTTATAGCATTTAACTTACTAAACATCTACAGAATTAAGTAAAAACTAGAATAAAAATTTATAAAGTATTTCCAAAAATGATATACAAAAGTTACAAACTATGTACAAAAATTACATACGAAATTTACAAATGGCCTAGAAAGCAGTTGAAAAATAAAATTAGACTTAAAATTATAAAAAGCTGTTTAAGAACTGGTTAGTATTTTTTATCATCATCATTCGACTGAAGATGAAGAATAACAAAAACTGTAAGACCTAGTTTGGTAGTTAATTTTTCTAGGTACTTCTCCATTACCCCATCGACCACTTTCCATTAAAAAAATTATTGCCATACTGCAATCCTCAATAAACAATTGGAAGGATGTCAAAACATTTTTTCAATGCTTTTTCTCCTTTAATATGGTGGTGCCGCCATTTAAGGGCATAATTGTTATTTTAATTAACAAAAATATCAAATACAGTAAAATATAGATAAACGTTGAATTAAAAATCACTTGATAACAAACACGTGTAATATATCTGACATCAAGTGAAGGTGACACCACGATCATTAATTTTTGGCAGTAAATCCTACAGTTAAGTAATAATTTTTTTTTTTTTATGGAAAACAGTTGATGGGATAATGGAGAAGTGCCTTTTTCTATTTTTTTCTACAAGTCGAAAAATTGTTCAAAATATGGAAAACTTGGAAATCAGAAGATTTACTACAATTAGCTATGCTTACTGCTTAAGTTTAGTTAAAGCGCCTTCTTTTGATTTTATTCATATACCAGAGCAATTTATAACTTAATTAATAGCATGTTAGTTATTTGAAATTTTTAAAAATACAATTTATTAAATTAGAACTTTTTTTTTTAAGTTTACCACTTTCAGTAGTCACCATTTTGAATTTATTTTAAAAGAACTTGTAATATTCTATTGGAAATAAACAGGGATAGAAATGGACATTTACAGTAAAAGAAAAGAAAATCTGGTACATACATATTGCTATTTACTGTTAAAATTCATTAAAAAAGTAGAATTCATATGTATTTAATAAATGAAATGATCTGATATATTTAATAAATGAAATCACCTGATATGGTATAATGAATTAAATTATCTCATTTGAGAACATCCATATTTAGTTAATAATCAGTGGATTCCGATGACTTATAAAAATGGGTACTACTTAGTTATCCCTTCGGCCAATTTCGCAAAATTATATAATCACCAAATTATACAAATTGACATAATTTTTATTTTAAATAACGAAATAACAAATTAAATTAGTATAACATTAATAAAAATACACATAAAACGTTGAAATAAAAATCACTTGATAACGTAAACACGTGTAACTTGCTTAAAGTCAAGTGAATGTGACATTTACGGTCAACGATTATTGGCATTTAATCTTATAGCTTGGTGATAGATTTTTGGTCGACGAGATCACCAAGTAGTACCTAAAAATGATATACTTTAAAAAGCTTTTCTGGTATTAAACAATTTCATAATTTATTCCAGATAAGTCCATATGATAAGTAAAAGTCGTAGAAAGAATAAATGTAAAAAGACGAATTAGGAAGGAGATAAATACATGAGGATGGAGTATATGTAAATAAGTATAGAAAGATAAAAATAATTTAAAAGAAGATTGGGTATTTTTTAGTTAGCTGGACACCAGTGTTATATATAACATATATATATGTGTGTGTGTGCGTGTGTGTGTAGGGGAGAGTGGGGTAGAATGGGACAGTAGGTTTTTCTCTTTATGTATCAGTATCATTCTAAACATTTCACCAATCTTTCGTCATTAGATGAAGCAATGGTACCCCAATCTTCAGTTGAAAAAGTAGCTGATCTGCATAAGCTTGCGATTGTATAAAGAAAATGATTATTTCAAGAATCAAAAGTAGGGATTGACCGAAGCAGCAATTCTGCCGAATACTGAAGCTTCGGTCAAAGTGTATACCGAAGCTTCGGTATTCGGCAACCGAATACTTAAAAGTTTTTAATACACATTTTTGTACATAATAGATGAAATTAAGATTTTAATAAACTTTAATTAAAATTAAATTCTTAACAATTTAATTCAGTTACATTTTTATTCTTAAATCTAATTACAGAAAACAATTTAATGACTTCTTTCCACTCACAAATTCATTAACTAATCACTTATTTTTTATTATTTTATCACTTGTCAATACCCAAAATAAGCTATGAAAGTATTAAACTTACAGGTTATTATTAAAGATAAGGATTGTCAGAAAAACAAATGTTCATCCAAATAAAAAGAAACAATGCTGTCATTAAGCTGATTTACTGATTGTCTAATTATAAACATATGGAATAGGAATGTTCTCAAATACGGAAGGTACCATATCAGTTTGTACATTTAACTATTTTCTGTCAAATTATTGATACATATTTGTATTTTGATTAATAGTTTAACATTGTGGTGATGAAGATAACAAATTTGAATGATTTTTAATCTAATGGTTATAAAAGCTTATAGGATAGACAGACATAGGGTATACTTATTTGATGTGTGTCAGGGGCGTAGCTACCGTGGAACAGTTGGAGCAAACTGCTCCAGGCGCACGAATCCTAAGGGCGCAAAATCAGAAAAAGCGAAATAAAGATTTCTTAATTAAGAAATTTTTATTTAAAAATATTTACATATTTTTTTTCATTATTAATCATATTATTAATCATTATAGATACATCTTGTTACAATCAGCGTATTCCTAAAATATATTGCCTTGTGTTTAACCTCAACTATTTCGATTTAAAGCATGTTTTTATACACAGCTGAAAGAAATGACGTCTATTAAGGAAATTTTAATTCATACCATATTGCAGCCTCAAGTAACTTCTTCAACACCGTTTCAGCATGCCTGATTTTTTCCTGTAACTTTTCTGTAGACGAGTGTTGAAGATTTTCAGATCTTAAAGTAATCAAAACTTATTTAACAGGGCTCTCATCGGTCACTTTACTGGCTACCACTTTTCCCAAAATATACTTTTTCTGGTACATTTCTATTAAAATGTTTTAGAAATTGGATTACTGTACAGAAATAATGGTAGCCAAAGAATTCACCGCTGAGAAACCTATATGCACGATGTAACACTAGTAATCTTACGATGATAATTATTTTACGATTTGTAAAAAAAAAAATAGCCTGACAATTTGAAGAAAATTATTGACCATTTTACAGACGAAAACCAAGAAAACGAAAATTTTGAAAGGTTTTTTGTTTGTTTGTTTGTTTTGTGGAAACTAAATATGCATCAGTACAGAGCAATAATAAGAGCTCGATTTAAACATATTCCACATCAGCCAATGGCGACAAAATTTAGACGGGATGGGGGTGATGGGAAGCATTAAATTTTGTGAGTATTGTTTTGGAGATTTTGAAAATATTCCAAATGTCAAATGCAGAATCGATAAGATTTAAAAAGAGGAAAAAAGTTAAGTACCAAATTCATTGTTCCTTAGGGCTTGATTATAGCGTATGCAAAATTATACCACTTTTTTGTAGCAGTATTTTTCCTCATTAAACCTTATTTAATCACTGAATTTTAGGATTAAATAAGGCAGACTGGCCTGCCAGGCAACCGACCTGCGGGTCAATGCGCCCTAAATCAGGTAAAGCTGCTCCCTCCCTCAGGTAAAGCTAATAGTTTTAAAATTTGCTATAAACATTAGATAGGAAAAATCTTAAATCATTTAATAATTTTTTAAAAGATCACTTTTTTGAAGCATTTTTTATTAATGCTTTTTACTTCTTTTTGCAAGGCAGAAGAATTGATTGTTTTTTTCTTGAAAGTTTCTTTGCTTCAGAGGACCATTTAAATCTTTTAAAACCTAACGTATATATTCTGTAATTTTCTCTGTGACCAATAGCGACATGGTCTACCTCAAGAATCTTTATCCTGTCTGAGAGCGTGGCCTCTCTTTAAAAAAATATATATATACGTATTTTATTATCATTTATTAAGTATTTGTTTCAAATGTGTAGGCTTCGTGTTTTCGTACAATGCTGTGGTTGTAATTTCCCCTATATAAATGTGTATTACATTGATTTTTGCGCTTGATGTGCTAAAGTATTTATAAATAATATTTTCGGCAAAGAAAATGTAATTCAAACATTCTTTTTTTGTTAAAAATTGCATTTTAATATGAAAATGGGACTGTTTCAATATTGTCTATAAATGTGATAATCAGAACGGCGGTTACCTATTTTGTATATATGTTAGAACAGGACTGTTTTTATTTTTTAAACCGATTTTTCATGCAGTCATCGAGGACATATTTCAGACAAAATTGTGTTAAAGATACATGACAAGACTTTTTTTTCCCTTCGTTGACTGGTTTTTCTGCTTTCGTTGGGATATTCTGTTGAAAACGCCAACTTTGACAGTGTTTTCTGTAAGATCTATTGTGTTTACAAAAAATACGGAAAACGTCTTTCGATTACAAAGTTCTGAATAACAACACCTGCCAGTTTCATGTGTTCTCGAGCAAAAATTAATTAAAACGTATGCCGTAAAATTGTCCCTTTAGATTTAAGAACAGCCTTAAGAAATAAAATCATACAAATTTCAGGTTCATTTAAGAATATTATCATGGGCCCGGTCAACACCGGGTGGGTCAGCTAGTCTATACTAATAAAAGAAACTTTCGCTCTGTGTGTGATGGCTAGCGAAATATACTGCACGTAGAACTCTGAAAATTTGGGTGGTGAGGATAGTCCAAGTCAGGTTTCCCCCTTTATCAGATCTTCTTCGTTTTGGGGGCCCTTTTCCCATTTAGTTATTCTCCGTTTCTACATTCCAGTTAAGACTCCGGGCCCCTTGAAATTTTTGAGCGCCATGCGTTTTTCACACCCTAATATTGTCAATCTCTCAAGGCATAACTTTAAAATTGAGACTTGGACTCCTCTCCCTGGGCCAGCACCTCTCATATTTTGGACTCCTTTCCCTGGGCCAGCACACTCATAGTTTTATTGGGCACCTAGTGCCCTTCTTTAAGAATTTCCCCCACTTTTTTTTGCGCTTCTTTAAAATTTTATTCGAATGATTAATACATACCCTATACTTAATTGCGACTTATTGAGATCTAAAGCGCTAAGTACTAGAACCTTTTAACATGTTTTCATCTTAGGGCCCTGCTCTCAACTATCAGTTGGCCCCTTTTGGGTCTCCTATTATATCTCCTTTAAAAATGGTCTGATTCACTAACTTTTTTTTGTGACAACATCTTAGGAAATCTAGCTACTACATGAACAATATAAAAATTTTTTTAGACTTCTGCTACCACCAAATTTGAATATTAATCGCCTTCTTGATGCCCTTGCCCAGCTTACATTCCAGTTGAGACCCTGAACCCCTGGGGCTTGATACGAGCCCACTTGAAGTTTCTGTACCCTAAATTGTTAATAAATTGCCCCCTTTTAATCCGACATTAGTTTTTGGGACTCTTTTTCCATTAATTTTTTTTTTTCATTTCTACATTTCAGTTAAGACACTGGCCCCCTAGGGTAACTTTTTATGCACCATGCATTTTTCACCCACTAATTGTGTCACATTCTCAACTTCAAAATAGAGTCTTGGACTTCTCTCCACGAGCCAACACCTTCATATATTTATTGGGACCCTAGGGCTCTTTTTTAAGCACTTCTTTGAAAAAAAATGTCTAATGATTAATACTTATACCCTATACTTAATTTCGACTAATTGAAAATCTAAAGCGCTAAGTAATAGGGTCTTTTATCATGTTTCCATCTTAGGCCTTGCTCTCAATTATCAGTAGGCTCCTTATGTTATATCAGTTATATCCTTATCAGTAGGCTATTATAGTTCCCTTAAAAATGGCCCGATTCACTTGGATTTTTTCCTAACAATTTCTTAGGTCCTCCAGCTACTGCATGAACAAAAAAATTACTCACACTTCAGCTACCACCAATTTTGAATATTAATCGCCCTCTTAGGGTCCTTGGTGCAGTTTCTTTAAAAATTATCTGATAGTCTTGCAATTTTCTTTAGCATAGTTCTAGGGTCCTCCGGCTACTTTATAAACCACTAAAAAATTTCTTTCTACTCCAGCTACCACCTTTTTCAAATATTAATCTTCTTTTTCGGCATCAACTTACGTTTACTCACTACAGCCATGAATTAAAATTCGCGCTACCGTTAAAGGTAAGTGGTTAACATTAGAGGGGATGGGATTTTATCCGTAAATTAAATGTCATGTTAATGTTAAAGATAATTCGTTAAATTTACAGGGGGTGGGGGCGAAAAGCACCTTCCACTGCTTCGGGGTGCATTCTTTCTTCGGGTTCTAGGGGCCCGATTTCAACGGGAATTGGTTCATTCAACCTAGACTACGATTCAGTTACTTTCAGTATTATGAAAGTTTGTCTTAGACTTCAGTTACCAACATTTTCGAACATTAAGGCTGTTCTTAACTGCTCTGCTCAACAAGCGAAAAACGTTTTGACATTTTTACAAATTCATTTTTTAACGGAAAGATATAAAATGGGAAAGCCTGGACATGGAAGCGATTTGGAATCGAACTGTTTTTTCCATTTTTTGATCAATCAATTACCTATTGAGTTATAAGCGAATTCGATCACGTGACAAACCCGTTTTTCGTCCACTCTTGAGTGCTCTTTCTCCCTTTGCTTGGAAATTCGGTTCAAAACACCTACTTTGACATTATTTTCTGAAAGATCTATTGCGTTTGCAAAAAAAAAAAAAAAAATGGAAAAAACAGCTCAATTACATAGTTTCTGCATAACAACACCAGCTAGTTTCATGCATTTTCGAACAAATATAAATTAAAATTTATGTCAGAAAGTTGCCCTTTTTGATTTGAGAACACCCTTAATGGTACATTCTTTTCCGGGTTCAATGTGCCCTATTTCAACGTTAATTCGATAATTAACCTTAGTTTACTATTCAGATACTTTCTGCATTATAGAAGTTTATCTTAAACTTCTGTTACCACCATTTTAGAACATTAACGGCGCATTCTTTTCTCGGTTGTTGTGGTTTCTATTTCAACGGAAATAGGTCCATTCAATTTAGAACGATTACTTAGCTTATGATTGTTTTAAAGTTTATAGTTCCACTGCCAGGATTCTCATTCTTATCTCGGGTTCTATGGGCTCGATTACTATGGTGTTTACTCATTCATCTTGATTTTCGATTGCCTCCGGCATGTACGGAACACTCCTGGCATACACTGCCTTTGGTAGCGGGGACCCAGGCCACAGGTTCGTTCAGAAAGAGGTTTATCGGGAATATACTAGATGCTGCCGAAGGCAGTGGGACATCCCTAAAAACAGGTTCATTTGAACTACTTTATGAATATATAAAATCATACAAACTTGAGTTTTGTTTACGTTATTATAACGAGCCCGGACAATGCCGGGCGGGTCAGCTAGTTACTATATATATATATATACACTATATATATATGTATATATGCAACTTCAAAACAAAATTACGCTTAACTTCTTTGAGTGACAAGAGGGCGCACAAACTTTACTTGCTCCAGGGCGCTGAATATGTAGCTATGCCACTGATGTGTGTATTTTCTTTTATATACCACTTAGATATACAGAGATAACTCTGATATACTTACTTGATGTGTATAAAAAGAAAATACACATTAAATAAATTTAAATTATATTTGATGTGTATAAAAAGAAAATACACATTAAATAAATTTAAATTAAAAAAACTTATGTAGAAATACATAAAACTGAATGATAAAGGAAAGATGCCCATCTTTTATACTTTTTTTTTCTCTATTGTAGACAGTTGTTTTGATTTTTCCTGTATGTAGCTTATTTTAGGAATGAAAAAGTTTTTTTTATTATTATTAAAAATGGCCTTTGTCTTGTTTTTTGTAGTGCAGCTGAACTCATGTACATAATATTGAAACTCATCGCTTAGCCTATTCTACTTCTAAGTAAAAGAATTCTTCTATTTCTAAGAAAATAATTATCTGCAATTATTCGGCCGAATACTTTTAAGTATTCGGACGAAGCCGAATATTCGGTTTGCATACCGAATCGACTATTCGGTATTCGGTCAATCTCTAATCAAAAGTAAATTTGCTGCATGTACTTTTAATGCTTTCTGTATATTAATCACTTGTTTATGTGTACTTGTATTAGTTTCCCTATTTATAGAACATTATACACTGTATATTATTGATAATTTAAACTATGTTTAAAAGCAGCATTTTTGTTTATACAAGAAGTTTAACATAAAAAAGGGTAAAGAGAGGAAAAGGACATGCCAGCAAAGGAAGGTTGATTCCTCCTTTCTAATTCTAATTCCTTCTTTTTAATAAGATGAATGTAAATTGCTAATATGCAAATATTTTTAGAGGGTAGTAATATTAATTATAACATCATAAATACTATATTAATTTACTTGAAAATGTAAATAAATTTGAACTGATGATTTTTTAATGTCATCTGTGACTGACATTCTTGAATTTTCTTTCCAGTGATGAAGGTACTGGAATTTGATATTGTAGCACAGACATTATCAACCTACAATACTTGTTAGACTGTGTATATATATAGCGACACTAGACTATTTGTGCCTTAGAGGAGAGTGGAGAGAATGGAGGGGAGGTACATTGTTTATAACTGTCCCATACCTCCTTGTTAGTGGGAAGATATGGGACACATTTCGAAATTTACAATTTCCTTACTTATAAAATTGTTTCTGCAAATTATGTTTCTATATTGTTCACGAGGACATTAGAAAATGTTTCATTTAGTATACTATATAAATGAAATTTTTGTTTTTGTGTCAAACAAAGTTGATTTTCTTATTTTTGTAAAAAATGTCCCATTTGCCCCCGCCCTATACATAATACTGGCACCCGGCCAACCAAAAATTGTTTTCAAAATAAAACTTGTTAAAACAAAATATGGTAATACTTGCTGCTATTCAAAAGAGTTATTCGTGCATATGTTACTATTCCTAATAACTTTTTAACTTCCAAAAGTGAGAAAGGGTGTTTTTTATTAAATAAGTTTATGCATAATTTTAAATAATTATGAAAAAAAATTATATGAGTATTATACATATTATCAACAGCTCTTAAACTTAGTAAGTAATAAAACAGAAACTAAACAACTACTGTCCAAAAAATGAAATATTTCATTTTTTAAAGCAGTCAAAATATATTAACAATAAAGTGTTAAAGCCAATAAATAAAGCAATTAGCATGCTTTTTTTAAAATTCACTAACACCTCCATTTATGTACTATTATTCTAGTATTAATAATATCTTCATTATTGGAAAATATGCTATTTCTTAAATTTTCACTCAATAAAATTGCTTTAAAATTAATTTTAAAAACACTTTAATTAGTGCAGTTTATGAGAAATACTTCACTGTATAAAAGCTAATTTTGACCAAAAATTAAAGTCGGTTAAAACATAGAAAATTCACCGACGTAGCTTTATTATTAATATTATTATTTTAGCCAGCTGTTTTGCAATACTGTGCTGGCTACAATGTGGGTTAAATGGATATCAGATGTAAAAAAATAAAACAATCTAACATCTATTTTGAACAGCATCACAGGACGGACACAAAAACACTGTTGCGCCGTAAGACATTCACAAAAATGCACAAAATTAGCATGCAACTTCATTACGGCAGATCCACTGAATAAGCATAGTATAATAAGGAATGAACTAAAGGATCCCCAATATTTCAAATAACGTTAAAATTATAAACATAATCAAAAGATGAAAGGATACATTTAAGGTATTTCAAAAAAATTCGAGAGAAGAACAAATGAAAAGTGAATTTGAAATTTCCATTTTTAAACTTGTAATTCAAATGAAGTATATCTTTTTAAAAAATATCTTTCAGAGATATAGGTCCCAAAATCCAAACTTTTATGTTCAAATTTTGTTTGAATAATTACTGAAAGTCAATATTACTTAAAAGGAAAGAGTTACTCAAAATTTTTAATGGATTTTGTTTACTTTTAAGGACACAGACGTTTGATTGGTTGGTTAGTTCATCAAATATGACGAAATACACGATCTCAGATATTCATCTTTTCATTTAAACCATAGAATAAAAAGTCCTTAAATTCTAAAAAAAAAAAAATCACATAACTTGCTGATTTTTCACATGGAACTAAGTGATTTTTCATTATCTGAGACCACTGCAGATGAAAAAAGCGAAATAAAGGCCGGGATTCAATTAGATTTTTCACTGTTAGCTGAACAAGATAGACCTTTTGCAAACTATATAATAGATTTTTTGCAAACAGCCAAAAGTTCATAAAAATGCAGGCTTTTTATTGTACACAATGCACTGTTAAAAATATCGTGAAAAATTACCTCTGTTCTTAAAGGTTCTTTATTTTCTGACCAATCAGAACGCTACATAAACGCCTATGAAGCATTCTCAGAATACAGATAGTCTTTAAAAACAGAGGTAATTTTTCACTATATTTTTAACAGTGTGGATTTTACCCACGGCCACGCCTCTGCAGATAGATACCCTCCAAATAAGACTGTTTATTGGACGAAGGGGAAGCAGTGTTAAAATGTTCGGCTATAGCAACTAGAATATATCGTGTGGAAATCGGCTATCTCTGTAATACTTAAAAAAGCGCTAAAATATTGTATCCCTTAAATGTGCAACGATGCTGCTGAAATATGAAGATGACAGCGACATCTGCAATGAGTAATACGAAAAAGTTTGGGATTTTAGCAGTATCGTCGCACATTTAAAGGATACAAATTTTTAGCGCTGTTTGGATAGCATATTTCCAGGCTAGGTATTCTTGACGCTGCAGTTCGGCTGTGTAACAAATAAAACGCAGCTGACGTCACATGGGTAAGGTCCATTTCGTTTCACTAACAGCGAAAAACCTACCTGGATCCCGTTCAAACTTTATTAATAACAGAATAATACAGAATAATAACAGTATAAAACTGCCGTTATTTCCTTTAGAAAAAAATCTGAATTTTTAAAAGTGAATATTTAAAAAATAAATGAGTATCTCACGCTGCGCACACCACAATTTATTTATAGAATTTTTCCACTCTTTAATCGCGGAAAATTATTACAAATTCTGCTATCAAACGAGACCGAAGAGAGAGTGAATTGGTGCCGGTGGGGCGACATCACTTCATCAAGTTGACGGCTGAAATTCCAGGATTAGATAAAAATCTATTAACATACTAAAATGCAACTGGTCTGCAAAATCATATATTGGTGGAAACCACCTGCAAATGCAAATCTGATATTAGTGGTTGATCGGCAGGTTTATAATCGTGTTTTCCTGCACCCAAAGGTTTGTAAACACGGAGGACTGGGAGCAGGGAAATGCAATGGTAAACCACTAAAATCGGACTTGCAAATGTTTTCCACCAATATATGACTTGGCAGACCAGTTGAATTTTAATATGCGAATCGAGTTTTAACTAATCCTGGAATTTCAGTTGTCAACTCGATGATATGATGGTTTTCGCAGCCACCTTGCGCTTGCCCAAAGGAAGTGCAGGCCCCGATTAACCTATGAAGCTATGGGAAGCACAATGTCATCTCGGGGCCCCTCTTTCACTCGAGAAGAGTTTCCAAATTCGACGTACCCGGAAACTCACCAATGCTACAAATATTATTCCAAAGAGTGGCTCAGTTGAGTTCACGTACATTTCATTAAACATCTTTTTTTTTTATGTTCCCCTTACACAAAAATTGGATACAATCGCGAAAAATGTGCAAAAATGATTTTGCATGGTATTGGCATAAATATATAAAGTTAATTAAAAAGTTTGAATTCAGCATGTATGTATACAACATAAAATATCAATATTTTGAAATAGTTCTTTCAATTTTGGCTTAAATTATCAATATTTTATATTGTGCATACAAGCCAAATTCAATAATATTCAAATTCAATATGTAAAATAAACATACATCTAAAATATGGACAAACTGAAAAGTTGATTATGGGTTCAAACTGATCTATTGCATAAAAATTAATTTGTTATGAAAGGTATTTTTATGAAACACTTTTTAAAATATATATATACATAATAAGTTAATAATTTGAAAAGAAATTTCATAGAATTTTGGAACAGAATTAATTCAATATAAAATTTCGGGCCCCTGTTTTCTCAATTTTGGGCCCCTTCAAAATTTCCTAAGAGAAGCACATGCTTCTCGTGCCTATTCGGTAATCAGGGCCTGAGGAAGTGTGCCTTTGAGCCTTTTAAAAATTCGACGTTCCATGCTTGCAGTGAGGCCATAATATTTGACACGTTTCAAATTCTGCGCTTAAAGCGGTCTTGAATGTTTGTCCTGCCTACATCTCGAAATTAGACACCTATGCCGTGATGATAGAAGATGCCGCCTTGTCACCAGCCTATTTTAGTTTCAACGACAACGAAACAATGTATCCGTAATAACCATAGAAAAGTGCTCGTTAGGCGGTAAACTTCTCAAAAGTTCAATTCCTATGCAATAGCAGAGTTGCCATTAACACTGCTTGACCTTTTGTTCATTATCCACTGTAAAAAAAAGTTTCTTACTCCAGGAAATTATGATACTATAACCACGAATGAAAATATACAATAATTTCTTCCAAGTTACCCATTTCCAAAAAGATCTCTTTATTTTTGGAAACCTTAGAAACCAATATATGTTCGAGATTTAAAGAAGCCTCTATGAAAACAAAATTTCGTTTGCTACCACTCATTTTCGGAAACGTTTCCGACTGGTTTTTATAGTATCTTAATCGGTTTTTCTCAACGTGGAATATAGGTTTTGCGGACGCTACTCATTCTTAAATAAACATTTTCATGTCCAACATATGTTACAGACGAACATCCCACACAGCACACTTGGTTACAGTAATGTCTCAGAGACATCGCATCGTCTCAAATTCAGCACATCTCAGGGTGATGTAACAAGAACAGCTCCGAGATGATAATGCAGGCTGTCGCTGAGATCATCTCCTGCGACGCACAGGAGACACAAGCTGCCGTTTTTGCCCATGCGCAAATATCTCCAACTTATTGGCGCATGCGCAAGCTTAATGGCGTCAAAGAGAATTTCTAGTGAAGAAGCGAATTTGGAATCTTCCCTCGATTCACGCACTTTTGGCGAGATTTGTTTGGCGAAAAATGCATTTTGAGATGAAATGAAAAATATGGAACCGAAGTAGCGATCGTGTGCGAATCGAGGGAAATGCCCAAAGAGAGTTATTGTTATTATTTCGCTGTCGCTTGTTGTGGCGCATTTTCGGTTGGAATTTTATTTGCGTTTATCGTGTGTCAATAACAATAAACCTTTTTTTATTTTATTTATTTATTTATTTTTTTTGTGTTCGTGCTGAAGAACTAGCGATGTTATTGTATCAAAAAGCGTCCTTTTTAAAAAATATTCTGACACAATAAATATCTTTCAACTAACTGACACATTGAAGACTAGAATCAGAAGATTTCATGAAATACTTTTAAAACATACAAAGTTAAAGAATTGTTTATTAAACATAAACATTTGTCGATGATTAAAGTAAATTATTATTCTTAAATTTTTCTTTTCAATGTAACCAATATGTTTTTTTAATATTATTAGTAAAATTATAAATAAAATATGATTGGAATATAATCCTTAATATAACTTTCTCTCCAAAACTTTGGAAAGGAATGTAGTTACTCCCTTAGTGTTGACTTTAGAAAAAAAGGACCGCTGGGCAGAAATTTTTCAAAAAGGGGACACTATTTTACTACTAAACACTATATTAAATTTTTTTAAACAGGCCGGGTGAGCAGAATAAAGACAATTTTTGCTATAATGGTCTAAACCGAACTGATAAAAAAAATTAAGCGGGCTGACCGACACAGTACAACAAATTGGAAATAAACTACGCTGATAAAATAGAAACAATTTTCAATGGACATGACTGGTATGAGAATAAGTACAAATATGCTGCATGAGCTGATGCTAGTTTCACAACATCAATACAGAAACATAATATGTCCATTTTAGAGATTGGCATCGGACAGTTAGATGTGTGCGAGTCACTGTTGAATTTTTTCAGCAGACTCTGAGAGTGCCAAAATCAAGCTTACATTTTCTCTACATACTCGGGCCAGGTCGAGCTATAACTGGACTTGATTAATCACAGAACGTATCAATGCAATTTATTTTGTAAAAATAGTAATAGCAATAATGAATTTCAGTTAACAGAATCTTTAAATATGTATTATAATAAATTCTAGAATAATTAAAAAAAAACTAATTTTATTTTCTTCTATCTTTACAAGAAGAAAGTATTGGATTCATGAAAAATTTTGACTTCCGGTTTTCAATGGATTTATATGTTTTAGAAGATCCTGAACATGATTTGATGGTTTTTAGAAAATGTCTATCACTCTATGAGTCTGACGTTACTTTATAGGTAACTTTAGATAAAGGAAATCATCCATTTATTAAATATTGTGTTAATACTAAAAGTAATTCATGAAATTTACGGGGAGAGGGGGGGGGGGGGTGCACCTTCCACTGCTTGGGCGCGCATTCTTTCCTTGGGTTATAAGGGCCCAATTTCAACAGGATTTGGTTCATTCAATTTAGATTACAATTCAGCTACTTTCTGTATTATAAAATTTTATCTTAAGACTTCAGTTGCCAACATTTTTGAACATTAATGGTGCATTATTTTTTTGGGCTCTATAGGCTTGCTTGATTACTACGAGAAATGGCACATTCAACTTGGCTTTCGATTATCTCTGGCACATGCCGGTTCTGACACTTCCGGTACATACTTGCCTTAAGTTGCGGGGAATGCAGTTCACAGGTTCCTTCAGAAGGAGGTTTGCTGGGAACACACAAGACACTGCAGAAGATAATGGGGCCCCCAAAAATAGGTTCATTTATTTAAAATATTTTCAAAAGATATAAAATCATACAAACTTGAGTTTTATTTTAGGTTATTATAATGGCCCCTGGGCAACACCGGACATACAATATAGATTCAACTACACAGGGTGTTCCAAAAGTGCTGAAAGATATTTCATGAAACACACAGGAAATTCAAGAAATGATAGAGGATGCTTCACGAGATCTAATGATTCAATTATACTTCACTAGTGCTGTAAAAGTACCGACTAAATGAACACCCGTATGTATTCGTTACTTTCAAACACACTACCCATTAGAAAATATTTGTTACTCATTATTCTTTAGAAAACGGATATTAAAAATTATCCTAAGTACTAGTACACATATATTCGATGTATTTTCTAATTTTCTGAGTTTTTTTTTTTTTTTTTTATTATAGTTAGTTTTAACTGTTCCTTAAAATAATAGATAAAATCTATATGGATGCTTACACTAATTTAACATTTCATAAAGTATAAAATTGGGCATTCAAAATACTGCATGTGAAATATATGGTCATAAGACTACAGTAAATATAATTATATACCGTATGTGAGATCTTTTCAAAAATTTGTTACCGTTACATAGACCCATAATAAAGTTTTGTATGAAACCTTTCTTTAACAGAATGTGTAAAAGTGGAATTTACCTTGAATTGAAATATTCAATATCTGATTTCCATAAAAATAATACAAGGAAATGCATCTGCTAAGATGAAAAATTTCTCTGAAACAGAATTCCTTAGGGATTTCTCACAATTCTGTCTCCGTAAGTATTACTGTATGTATAAAAGAAAAAAATAGTAATTGCGTATATTAATAGAAATATTCACTGCTTACTGAAACCAGTAAAACATGACAACTGAAAGTGTCTATAACGGAAACTAGCATGAAATCGGTTCTCAAAACATATTTACCTCTGCTCGACATTGCAAAACTTTGTGACACATTCATATACTCAACTAATGCATAAACTCATAAAATTGGCAGTGATGTGAATGATATGGAAACGAATAGCGTTTTTTCATTTTTCGATAAGTTCATCGCAGTTCAAGCTATAATCAAGTGCTTTTATATGATGGCCTTTCAATTACTGTCACATCCAGAAATTTGGTTCTAAACACACATTTTCATAGTATATCGTCAAACAAATCTTTTGAATTTAAAGGAAAAAGAGACACTAATCCATTTCTTAATTTCTGATCAAAAGTGCTTGCAGATTTTTTGCGAATATGAGTAAAAAGCAATGATTTAAAAAGTTATATTTCATAAAAATACTTTATCATTCCTTAAATGCAGCTACAATAAATATTTTATTCTGTTATAAGCTTCAGTTTTTTTTACAGTAAAATTATGAGCAATCTTAATAGATTAAATGCATAATTAATACGAAATTAATCTAATTAAAATATTAAATGATAAACATATCTTGTCTCTTTATTGCTTGGATCCATGCTTCCTTTTTTTAAATGCATTCATAAAACCTCTTGGCAAAAAAAAAAAAAAAAAATCAATTATTCTCTCCATGTTTGAAAGAAGCATATAACACTTCATATCTGAGAAATAAAAAAGAAAAATGCCCTTTAAACTGATGGCATTGAGCTCACATGCCATTGACATTAATTGTATATTATACTCTTATTTCACAGAATAATGCCCCTCGAAAAATAAATTAAGGGGGGATTACCTCCCTCCCGTTTCCCCTCTTTCTACTTAACCAATGATCCTCCAAATGTCATCAGGGAAGCGCCTTATCAAAATAAATCGGTATACCAAATTTGAAGCAAATCGGATAGAAAAAAACATTTATCTTAATTAAGTGGGTATTAGCCCCACATTCCCCCCTTTATATTTAACCAATGAACTTCCAAATCTAATCAGGAAGCGCCTTATCAGAATTAACCAGTATACCAAATTTGAAGAAAATCTGATAATTCTGCATGGAAAACCCATTTATCTAAGTTAAGGGGAGGATTAGCCCCCCCGTTCCCTCCCCTTTATACTTAACTAATCAACCACCAAAACTAATCAGGGAAGCGCCGTATCAGAATGAACCTAGAAAAAAAATTGAAGCAAATCGGATATTTCTATCAAGAGTTATCGCGTTATGTACATACAGAACCGGCGGGCACATTATCTCTCGGGCTTTGATAGCCTGTGAGCTAAAAAGTACAATCCCTGAAAGAAAAAACGATCTCATAGTAATTGTTCTTCTAAAAGCAGTTTGTTCTGCTATTGACCATGTCACTTCAAAAAATTCGTTCCAAAATTATTCACACGGACATTTTCGGCAAATAAACGAGTGCTGAAGCAAAGCCACTGAAGTAACGAAACGATTAAATGAATACCCATATGGGACACTAATGCGGGAACATCTGATTTCCGAACACAAATTCACATCTTTCTGCATCAGACAATGCGGCTCTGTTCATGAATCACGAAATGAAAGTAACGTTTGAAGTTTGTTTCTAAGTTCTGCAGTAACGACTCATATTTCAAACTAATGATTTGGTACTTCGTACCAGAGAGATTACCCGTTACTCAGTAAAGAATACATGCGGTTTGCAATGCCTCTATACTTCACTCATGCAAAATGTGCTCAGAAATCTGTTAATCCTATGGGAGAAATTTTTAAAAATATCTTGTTTGGATTTCCACATTCTAATTTGTTTTGTTTTTTGCATTGGATAGCTGAGGTTGATCTCTACAAAGACTGCTTTTTACTTTCGATTTTGTTTACAGGTTTTTATTTTTTAATTAGAATACTTTCCCTTTCTGAACTGGTTTTGAAAGTGGAAGTATCCTCATAAAAAGAATAAAATATATAGACAATTGAAAAAGTAAAATATTGCCTTTGAGGAGATCAACCTCAGCTATCCAATGCAAAAATAATAATAATAATAATAATAATAATAAATATTGAAATGCAAGAGATATTTTTAATAATTTCTCCCATAGGATTAACATTAGCAAGTGGGTGTTTTCATATGAATGAAATAGCCCGGAAGATGAAATTAAAGACTACGAAGCTCGCAGAAAAATGTGTTAATCCCATAAAATGTAAAAGAGTTAAATGATGAATATGTTATATGTATGGATGCCTGACATCTATCATGCAAGCAAATAAATCTACAATTTTTAACTAAACACTAGGACTACACAAAGCCTCAATATCTCCATTCCTGGCAAAAAATCCAGAGAATCAAAATAACGATAAGGCTAATTGTACAAAATCCGGTATTACCAAAAGATGTGCAACCCCCAAACGGACAGCAACAGCAATCAACCGAATGACTAGGAAGAGTCCCAACTGATCCTAGACTTATATTTTGCGCAGATGATGTTTTGGCTAACCCAACTCTAAAAGAATACGTATTGAAAAATGTTATTGCATGTTCAAAAGACATACATATTTACCGTATCTTTTATAGAATTTCTTATTAAATTAACATGTAAAAATTAACCAAGTATCCTGCACATTTTTTTTTTTTTTTTTTTTTTTTTTTTTTAGGGAATAACATGGAAAAGTACAGTCGTGGAAAAAAAAAAAGTAAACACCTCCTACTAACTCCTCAACAAATTATCGTAGAAGAAAGTTACTGGTACTGAACGATTGGAAATAAAGTCTACTTTTAAATGATGTATATAAAATTTGCTTAGGGGGCCATCTACATATTAAAACAAACCATAACTTTGTTTTTTTTAATAGCAGTACTCAATTCTGACAGCATAAATGAACTCTACACCCTTCAATTAGCCTAAAAATGAATTTTTATGCAATTCGTACCATAAGTTTCCGAGAAATTAATTATTTTAAAACGAGCTTATTTTAAGGGCTGTATCCAAATTGAAGTTCCGTACTGGATTGTTAACCGAGAGAGCCCCTTCCTTGATCAAGGCACCTTAAGCGCCACTCAAGGAGTCAGTGAAGTGTGTTAGATTACAGTACAGCAGAATAAATTTCAAAATGTCTACTCACTTCCATCATAGACGGCCCCTTAAACCATCATTTTGCCGTTTTTTAAGCATAATTTGAAAACTACTTATAATAAAAATGTGAAATTTTTGAATTTCCATAAAGCAGGACTTAATCAATCTAAATCCATCAAAAAAATTGTAGGTTGCAATTCATAATTTTTTCGAATATTAATTTCATAATTCATATCATAAAATTATAAAAATTGCAAATTCAGCTTATTTATGTTTGGGTATATTAGTATTATTACTACAAAAAAAATAGCACATTAGGAGCATAATTTCGGGAGATATGAAAATGTAATTTAACATTGGAAGCACTAAATTTTGAATGTTTATAATTCAAAAAGTCCTTCCGGCCATTGCCGGGAGGAAGAGGTAGCTTTCATATTCCTTATTTTAAAAAAGCCAACTTATATTATTCAAACACACGAAGCTCAATTAAATGGAAACCGAATGTAGGAGATTCAATACTAATTTTTATCAATACTAAATCAATACTAATGAATGAGAATTTCGCAAAATTAGTCAGCTTTATCCAAGCTGCTTTTATTTAAAGTAACTTATATTTCGCTGCCAAATTCGGCGATTTCTTAAAGTGCCTGCCATTTTAAGACAACATGGTGGATGAGGCTAACCAGTGAACTTGGTCGAGACCTTAGTAAGTGCTGTGCACATGCTCACTCACATCGGAATCGGTTGATACATACGAGTGCTGTCGCAGGCAAAAAATCAGATTTTTCAAAATGTCACCCAAGTTAGAAATTGAAACTGCTATATCTGAGCCATTTTTTAAGATAAAGACAAACAAAAAATGCTCCTGAATCCTTATATCAAGGTCAAATACTTAAGAAAGAAACCTTTTTCAATTTCTAGTTTTTGCTTATTTTTCATATTGCTTATTTTAAAAAAGCCAACTTATATCATTCAAACACACGAAGCTCAATTTAGTGGAAACCGAATATAGGAGATTCAATACAAATTTTTATCAATATAATGAATGAGAATTTCGCGAAATTAGTCAGCTTTATCCAAGCTGCTTTTCTTTGAAGTAACATATATTTGGCTGCCAAATTCGGCAATTTCTTAAAGTGCCTGTCATTTCAAGACAATATGGTGGATGAGGCTAAGCAGTGAACTCGGTCGAGACCTTAGTAATTGCTGTGCACATGCTCACTCACATCGGAATCGGTTAATATATAGGAGTGCTGTCGCATGCAAAAAATCAGATTTTTCAAAATGTCACCCACAATAGAAATTGAAACTGCTATATCTGAGCCATTTTTTAAGGTAAAGACAAACAAAAAATGCTCCTGAATCCCTATATCAAGGTCAAATACTTAAGAAAGAAACCTTTTTCAATTTCTAATTTTTTTGCACCTCACTTTAAATATATATATTTTTTTTTAATTTAATGGTCGCCATTTTGAAACAAGATGGCTGATGAATCTGGCCAGCGAACTTGGTCGAGGTGTTGATGTATACTATCCACATGCCTTCTTACATCGAAATAGGCGAATACGTGTGTTATCGCGTGACAAATACAAGATCGTTTCAAAATGTCAGCCACGCTAGAAATTCAAAATGCTATAACTCAGCCATTTCTTAAGATATAGACGAAACAAAAACTGCTCCCGAATCTTTTTATCAAGGTCAAACACATAAGAAGAAAATATTTTTCAATTTTTAATTTTTTGGTACCACATTTCAAATTTAATTTTTTCTTAAAAATTTAAATGGCCACCATTTTTAAACAAGATGACGGATGAAGCTGACCAACGAACCCGGTCGAGACATTGGTATGTACTATGTACACACTGAATTACATCCAAATCGGTTCATAAACACGCCTTTTATTGCGTGACAAATTTCAGGACGTTTCAAAATGTCAGCCACGCTAGAAATTCAAAATGCTATAACTCAGCCATTTTTTAAGATATAGACGAAACAAAAACTGCTCCGAAATCTTTGAATAAAGGTCAAATACATAAGAAAAAATATTTTTCCATTTTCAATTTTTTGGTACCACATTTCAATTTTTAAATTTTTAAAAAAATTTTAAATGGCCGCCATTTGAAACAAAATGGCGGATGAAGCTGGCCAACGAACTCGGTCGAGAGATTGGTATATACTATGTACACACTGAATTACATCCAAATCGGTTCATAAATACGCCTTTTATCGCGTGACAAAATTCAGGACGTTTCAAAATGTCAGCCATGCTAGAAATTCAAAATGCTATAACTCAGCCATTTTTTAAGATATAGACGAAACAAAAACTGCTCCGGAATCTTTGTATAAAGGTCAAATACATAAGAAAAAAATATTTTTCCATTTTTAATTTTTTGGTACCACATTTCAAGTTTTAAAATTTTAAAAAAATTTTAAATGGCCGCCATTTTGAAACAAAATGGCGGATGAAGCTGGCCAACGAACTCGGTCGAGACATTGGTATGTACTATGTACACACCAAATTTCATCGAAATCGGTTCATAATTACGGGAGTTACAGTGTGACATAGGTCAGATATATATATATATATATATATATATATATATATATCAATTTTGAACGAAGGGTGGTTTCGGGGTCTGGGGGTCATGATCGATGAAAATATACCAAAATTTTTTGAAATCGCTTTCCTCCGAACGGCTGCAATAGGTAGCTTTTTTGTAAAGAAAGCTACCTAAAACTTATCATTCAAATGACTTGAAATTTGGTGTCTAGGCATAGTTTGAACTGAAGATTTGAAATATCTCGTTAAAATTGGGCATTGCCATTGAAAAAAATGAAGTTTGGATTCATTTTAATATGTAGATGACCCTTAAGAAAATTTTATATACATCATTTAAAAGTAGACTATTTCCAATCGTTCGGCACCAGTAACTTTCTTCTACGATGATTTACTGAGGAGTTAGTAGGGGGTGTTTACTTTTTTTTTTCCACGACTGTACATAGACATGACGCTCGACATTGCTTTTAAAGCTATCCAGATGTATTTTAAGAATCATTGCAAGTGCGAAAACTCAGGTGACCAGATTGATAGTGCGACAGGAGATGACAGGGATGATCTATCTGAATTTGAGTTAGAAAAGCTTCACGTGATGCGCTGCTTAGTTATTTTCTCACCGAAGATGAAATGCATGCGTATGAGGCTAGAAAACAATTGTGCTGGGAAGCCGAGGACCCTTTAAAATGCAAAAAAGAACTAGATGCAGAATAAGGATGCACCGAATAGTGATTTTGGTCGAATACCGTATATTCGGCCAACAGGTGAACCGAATACTGAATATTCGGCTAGCCGAATAGTAACTGCTAGGCCGGATACCGAATATTCGGCTTGTCGAATACTTTTATATATTTCAAAGTTTAAAGGCATTAAAATGTTAAATTTTAAAACAGAAATTTTTATTCTAATAAACAAGAGCTTTTTTCAAGTAAACTTTATGCTGAAAAAAATCTGCTTTGAGTTATTTACAAAGAGGATAGTTATAAAAAAATTTTTAATTAATAAAATTTTAAATTTCATAGCTTCTTCTGAGAATTAAAACAAATGAATAGAATTTTCTTAAATTCTAAAACAAACATTTTAAAATCAAAGAGAGATTGTAAAAAAAATGTACAGGATCATATATTTGCTTGTCAGGAAGAGAATAAAGTAAAAGTTAATAAATAATACAATCAATTCAAATTTTATATGGTGACAACTTAGCAAGAATAACTGTTCTACTCCCTTTGATTAAGCAAGGAAATTTTTAAATGCATCCTTGATCGGTGTCTGGAGTGGGCAATCATTTTCAGAGATTGTAAACGTTGTTCTCAAAATCTTAGCAAGAAACAGATTATTTTTACTGGACAATGTTGAGGAACTTGCATTTGTACATAATTAATTCCCATGAAAATCCTCATGATTGGCTAATTTTCTTAAATAATACTTAACAAACAGCAAATAAATAATGTAAAAACATTCTCTTTTATTTAAATATGATTTTGTTTCTAATTATTCTGAATATCTTTATAAGTTGACTGTTAAACATAGAAAATGTATAAGGTTTTAAAATATATGTTTTAAAAGTTCCGAATATTTCGATATTCGGCCAAACCGAATATTCGGCATGCCGAATAATTTGCTATTCGGCCAAGCCGAATATTCGGTATACCAAATAGTTTGATATTCGGCCAAACCGAATATTTGGTAACATGGCCGAATACCGAATAGATACCGAATATTCGGTGCATCCCTAATGCAGAATACAGCAAAATTATTGAAAGTCGACAGTTGGGGCACAAAGTACCTGATATAACTAAAGATCTGTTTAAAGCAGGTCTTTCATCATTGATTTACTTTATACAAGAGTTTTCTTCACATGCAGGTTTCGAGGAAATCCAATGTAAAGTAGACCTGCAAAATAACTCTACTTGGATTCGAATTCCTGCTAAAATTTTGTGTATTGGTGAACCTTGCATGATATCGAACTAAAAACTGAAAAAGACAAAGCGTAAAAAAAAGTCCTCAGGAATCGAGGAAGGTGAAGAGCGATCAGCAATGCCCTTTGAAATATTCGAAAATACTCTGGAAAATTTTAATATGTTAAAAATATTAATCTTACCTTCAAAAAATTAAACTATACTTGTATTTTTTTTTTAGTTTCTTGAGTAATTTGTTATTCTTTGTAATTGTAAATTTAGCAAGACCAAGGGGATCATCCCGAGTGAGTGGCCAGACATGTTGTCAGGCGCTACCCGCTCTAGATTCTCTCCAGGCTGTTGCCTTTTATTTACAATATTTTACATTTTGAATTTACATGCTGAGTAATCCTTGTTTTGACAGTCGATGCATACACTGCAGGCAATCACATTTTTATGTTCTTTATGAGAAGGAAACAGGTTCCTCTGATAGGCTCTAGGTGAAGAAATGGCTGGGATGCACATCCATGCAGCCTGCCGAGGCCCCCAAAATGACATCCTTGCTGTTATCCTGCGTTGTTTAAGTCCATTTCTAGCTGGTAAAGGAGTTGGTGTATCGGTGGAGGGCTTGGTAGGGTGTTGGGCACCAATACTTTCATCTGAGAGCATTCATCGTCCGAACTAACCGAGGATGTAATTTTGGCACACTGTACAGTTCCGATGTTTTTTCTGAAATCCTAGAAATAGAAAAAAAATTAAGTAAAATAAAATAAAAAGTTATACTACTTAAAAATAAATATACTTACTTTTCAAACTGGCTGCGAGCTCATCCTTAAATAAATCTCTAAGATAGCTGGTCTCCGATATCAAATTTTAATCCCAATAGTTCACATACTGAAAAAAAAAAATAATAATAATGTATACGTACCTTGTTGAAAAATAATGCTAAAATGAAATTATTACTTACGTATAACAAGAGCCTTCTTATCAAAATGGACTTGCTCAAAATCCAGAAGATGGTGCTCAAAGAATTAGTTATTTGGTATAAATTTAAAAAGCTGGATTCTGACAGAGACACATTTGTACATATCAGAATTAAAGTGCTCCTCATTAGTTGTTAGGATCCCCGGAAGAAAAAGGACAAGAAGTGGGTCTTTTTTTTTTCCCCGAGAGAAACGCAGTGATCACCATCCAGCATTTCTCTCATACATCTATCTATATTACGAAAACCCGTGGAGGTAACATCGTCTAGATGCACAAACCATTGACCGATAATCTGTCCCAGCTGAAATGTTAATCTATTATCTTCATTTGTATTAACATTTATAGGAATCCCGTTAAAAAGTTCTACTATAGCCGAAGCAAAAGTTGTTTTACCCGAATTTTCTGGACCCTGAAGCGCGACCCATCTTTTTTTGGGTTCCCCAATTTGATAAGCCTGGGATACTTTAGTTAACAAATTTTTTAATTTAAACTCCCCATGCCATCTTTTAGTCAATTCAGCTAGGATAACATAGTCGTCCTGTTTGGTTTGTGGGGTCATTACGTCACCCCACCAGGTATAGATTTCTCGAAATTGTGTTATTAGATAATCTGTGTCTAATTTATTTTCTGTATCTAAAGTAGTCCTGTTAGTAATTTCTGAAATATATGAATGCACAACCCTCGATGCCGCAGTCTATCGTTTTTAGTTGCAAGCATCATTTCCACAACACAAAAACCCACTTCTTCGCATTTGCCAAGATGCTTTCAAAAATAAATACATTTGAGCATTTTAGTAGCAAAAAATTGGGTGATCAGTTCAAGTTTAGATAAGAAAAAAGCCAAAAAGAATTTTCCTGCCCGGTTATTAGCGCCTGTGTGTTCAAATGCGTTAATAAACCGGGGTTTTTCAATGATCCATGGTTCGTATAATGGTAAACAAACAGATTGAAACTTATGAATGAAATAGCATGTTAGTGAAGGTAAGAAAAGTTTAATTTACTGTAAATAACTGGTAATTTTCTTCTCATTTAGCAATCAAATAGAATGAATCATTTATATTTTGTATTTCTATACTATAATTAACATTTTTCTTTAATCAGGAAAAAAAAAAAAAAAAAAAAGGATAAAATAGTCACATTTTTAGGATTATCATATAAAAAGGGGATACATTACCATTTAATAACATCTTTACCTATTTCCTAATGTAAATAGTCTAATTTAATTTGTTTGTTACTCTGCAACTATTTCCTTAACATAAGCTAATTAATAATAAATATAGTAAATTAGAACATTCTAGATTTAATTTGTGGTACAGGATACAGCGAGAAAAAATCATTCATACACATGGTCTGTTTATATAAGGATAAGGGCAAACATATATATTGAAATTTATGAATGAAGTAGCTTGTTTGTTGGTAAGAAAAACTTTATTTACTGTAAATAAATAACTTTCTACTCATTTATCAAATAGAATGAAGCATTTAATAAAGATTAATATTTGACAATTTTGTTATTCTTTTTTCAAAACAAGATAAAATAATGATACTTTTAGGCTTATCATATAAAAAAGGTATTTTTAAGATAGCCTATTTTAGAATGTAACTAGTCTGATATTTTATTTAATTATTATTCAAACTATTTCTTTGGCATAAGCTGACTAAAAATAAATTTAATTTAATAAATTGGAATAGTGTAGATTTAATTTATGGTAGATACAGTGAGAAAAATTTATTCATACACATGATCAGTTTATATGCTATGCTAATGGTAAACAAACATGTTGAAATTAATGAATGAAATAGGTTGATTGTGTAGGTAAGAAAAACTATTTACTTGTATATAAATAACTTTATTCATTTATATCAATCAAATAGAATGAAACATTTAATAAAGATTAATATTTTGTTGAACTTTTAATCTATTTTTCAAAACAAGGATAAAATAATGGCACTTTTAGGCTTATCATATAAAAAGTTACATTTTAAAAATAATGTTAGCCTACTTTATAATGTAACTAGTTTGATATTTTATTTATTTATTACTCAAAAATTATTTCCTTGACATAAAGCTGGCTAAAAATAAATTTAATTTAATAAATTAGAATAGTGTACATTTAACTTATGGTGAGAAAAATATATGTACACATGGTCAGTTTTACGCTAATGGTAAACATATTGAAATTTATGAATGAAATGTTGATTGTGTAGGTAAGAAAAACTATTTACTTCTAAATAAATAACTTTCTTCATTTATCAATCAAATAGAATGAAACATTTAATAAAGATTAATATTTTGTTAAACTTTTAATCAAATTTTCAAAACAAAACTGCAGCATAAAATAATGGCACTTTTAGGCTTACATAAAAAGTTACATTTTTAAAATAATGTTAGCCTATTTTATTTGTAACTAGTGTGATATTTTATTACTCAAACTATTTCCTGGATTTCAGCTAACTAAAAATAAATTTAATTTAATAAATTAGAATATAAAACTTATGGTACAGTGAGAAAAATATATTCATACACATGGTCAGTTTATATGTTAATAAACAAACATTGAAATTTATGAATGAAATAGGTTGTCTAGGTAAGGAAAACTTTATGAATAAATGATTAGCTTTCTTTTCAATTATCAATCATAATCGAATAGAATGAAACATTATTAATATTTTGCATTATTATTATTCTTTTCTCAAAGCAACAAAACAAAACTGTAGTATAAAACTATACTTTCAGGCTTATAATATAAACAGTTACATTTTTAAAATAATGTGAACGTATTTTATAATGTAACTAGTCTATTTTTTTTTTTTTTTTTTTTTTTTTGGTAAAATCGCCATCAATCAAGAATGTATAAGTCAAAATTAACTTTTTTACTCACTGGCCAGTACATGATTTTTTTTTTTTCATTAGCCAGATTTTTTATGCACTGGCCAGTAACAAATTTACAAATGTTTGATTAAAAAAAGTGCTTTTCGTTACTGTTATATCTTTCATCGCATCAGGCAAAGACATTCACGAGCTAAAATCTACGGGAAGGTTCTTTTCCAATATCTCATTTGCATTTCAATATTTTAAAATAATTTTGTTCCCATTGGATAGCTGAGGTTGATCCCTACATTAGCCCCTATTTTACTTTGAGCGCATTTTTATGATGACACTTTTACTTTTGGAAATGATTCCAAAAGTGAAAATAACATTTAAAAATGTATGCAGCCAAAAAAAAGTAAAAAAGGGCAAATGTAGCGATCAATCCTAGCTATCCAATTAAAATTATTTAAATGTAAATGAGATATTAGAAAAGAACCTTCCCATAGGTTTAACATTAGCTAGCAAGTATCTTTGTGGGATGGGAGCCTTAAAATCATGACCTACTAACATCCTTTATTTACCCTTTGACAAGATTACACTCGACATAAAAAACTGGCATTTACTGCAGTCAAATTGTAATATAAGTGATAAACTATATTTAAAGATATGCTGATATGTTATATAAACGAAAAATGGATTTTTGAAATTAGAATATACTTTAATTTAAAAAATGATTTCACATCATGGATATTTCATTTTTATTTATCAGATTAGTTTTGTATAAATGTGATAACATCATTGGAAGTGTGAAATTTCGATAAGTGACACAGCATGTACTGCAAAGTTTAGGTGTATATTTTTAATAACCACATACATATCATTTACAATGTAAAGAATAAAATTTTCAGTTAAGGGGGTTGGTCACTCAGCTTCCAATTTCCCCTCCCTAATGTAAAGTCTATGGGCATTGGATGCATTCGTCTATTTAAAATATCTCCTCGGGAAATTAATATTTTTAACTTCTATTTTAGTGTTCCTTTCCTAAGATGTCTCTTTTTTCCTTAGCTCTCAAAATATTTCTAAAGTATAGACTTAATTTTATACAGGGTTGCTGGCTTTTAGCCAGGCCAAAAAAAGCCGGCCGGCTTTTTTTGGTTTTAACCACTTAAAAAAAGCCGACTTTTATTGGAAGAAGTCAGTTTTTATTTTTTAAAGTTGGTTTACAGTAAATTTGTTTTAAATTTGGATCAATTAATTTTTAATACATTTATAAATGTTTTCTACTAAAAAAAATAATAGACTTCTATTAAATTTTATCAAATAAATAAGTCTTTATAACTTCTAGAAGACAACTGTGAACGCATTATCTCTGAAAAAAAAAAAATATATATATATATAAACATTGAAAAGGATATATGTTAGGCTCCAAACTGGTGTTTTGAAATTCTATATTATATAGCTCCACATATACTACACATTTTAAAGATTATATTTAATTAAAACTCTTCTTAACTGCTCTGCTCAACAAGCGCAAATTGTTTTGACACATTTACAAATTCATTTTTTAACGGAAAGATGTAAAATTCGAAAGCCTGACCATGAAACATGAAAGCGATTTGGAATCGAACTGTGTTTTCCATTTTTTGATTCATCAATTACCTATTGAGCTATAGAGAGATTTTGATCACGTGACAAACACGTTTTTTCACCCTTTTCTGAGTGGTTTCTTCTTTCGTGTGGAAATTCAGTTCAAAACGCTCACTTTGACACTATTTTATGAAAAATCTATTGCGTTTGCACAAAAAAAAAAAAAAAAAAAAAAAAAAACAGGAAAAACAGTGCAATTACATAGTTTCTGAACAACATCTGCTAGTCTCATGCATTTCTGAACAAAAATAAATTAAAACTTAGGTCAGAAAGTTGTCATTTTGGATTTAACAGCCTTAATGACAAAATATAACATATCAAAATGGAAACGAGAAACTATAAAAGATGTTTTATTTGAGGAGAGTGGTACATAAGTGTATAAAAAATAGAGCATTTAAAAAAAAAAAAAAAAAAATCCTCAAAATAACATTTTGAAAAGCTTGTTGCTACGCATATTCATGCATATGCTATTCATAATGTTTTTAATAGTGATAAATGGTGGTGTTTATTAATATGACTATGTATAATTTTAAATGTTTGCTAGAAATAAAATAAGACTTGTATGTTAATAGTTCTTAAAATTAAGTAATAAAACATAACTAAGTAACCATTGTCCTCTTTAATTTTATAAAGCAGTAAAAATAAAAAAATTGGTAGTTGGTATGGCCCTTTTAAAATTTAGCAGACATATTTGCAATTCTGAATACAAATCACTAGCAAAATCATCTAAGTTTTATTCCAGTATTATGTCCTCATTATTGAGAAATTGGGTTACTTATTAAACTGTAAATCAAATAAATGTCATTAAAACTAATTAAAAACACTTTAAAATGTGTAGTTTATAATTACAATGCTTTATTGTATAAAAGCCAATTTTGGCCAAAAAAAGCCGGTTAAAACCAATAAAAGCCACCGGCCTGGCTTTTTTTAATTTTAGCCGGCTTTTTTTACAACCCTGATTTTATAGGAAGTGTTAAAATTTTACTCACAGTTTGCCGCTTTTAACACATAAAATATGAAATTCAGCATAGATTTTAGAAATATTTTGAAAACTAAGAAAAAAAAAAAAATTCTTTAAGAAGAGTATACAGAAAAAAGATGTTAAAAATAGGAATTTCCCGGAGAAAGTAAATTAAATATATGAATGCATCAAAAGTCCACAGACTTAACATTACGGAGGAGAATTCCAAAGCTGAGTGACCAGCCACTTTAAGATTCAGATTTAAAAAAAAATCAAAATGGTCATTTTGATTAGTTTATTAGATACTGGGGTAAAAAAATGTGTTGGTAAAGCAGAATATCATTTCATAAATGAAAAAAATTATACTAGGCTCATTAAATCTTCTAAGCAATCATCAGTTACTGAATCAGAGGTGGAAAAAGTATTATAGTATATTTATATACAAGCTATTTTATTATTCTTAATTATTTATAATTATCTCAAGCTGTTTGGCTTTTTTTAAGAGTGGCAAAGGTATATTGGAAATTTCCTTAATATAATTTCTTTTGAGATGCGCTTGAAAATATTTAAAAAGGCTTTTAAAATTGGAAAACACATTAAAACTAATGCGTAACAAAAAAAACTGCATGAATTTACTCTTGCCGTAATAAACATTTAGTTATTTAACCAAGAACATTTATGAATGCATTAAAAATAAATTAATGCAAATTAACTGTAAGACACCTTTATTTAAAAAAATTAGATCCCGCTTTTCCTGGTAAAAAGGAGAAGGAAAATTAACACTAAATTAAGTACTTCATGATAAGCAATGACCAAAAGGTGTTATGTATATAACTGTAGCACGATATAGCAACATGTAAATAATATAATTATATTAAAACAACAAATTAAACCTTCGCAACAAGAAAAATATGATATAGATATGTTTTACACACTAAAAAGAAGAAAAAAAAAAGACTTACTGCATCAAATCCCTAACAAAAATACCCGTGCAAAACCACATGGCAATATATTTTCTAGCGGGCGGGAAACGTATCGTTTACAGCAACCTAGAGTACCGGTTTTTCAACCGCGCCATTGACCACGCCAAGCTTGCTTCGCCAAATGCGCGAATCGAGGGAAGATTCCAAAATCGCAGTGAAGAAGGTTGTTGTGTACGTGTTATGTCGTTCTGTGGTTGCTCCGTTTTTTGAATTAGTTTTTACTCAGTACTTTGAAGAAGTTTTTACTCAGTACTTTGAAGAAGTTTTTACTCAGTACTTTGAAGAAGTATTTAAGTGTTTTTGAAGATTGTATTATATTTGTTGATGATAAAATAAATCCGACATACTGACTGCATTACCTCTGACATTACCTCTCGCAATTTTGAAACTACATTACTGTATTCACCCATTTTCACGTAGAGAGCTCTTATAAAAAATAATAACTTTATAATCATAATGAAAACTTTGATTATGCTTGTCATTTAACAGCAAACATATTAAGAACTTATATATGTATATTTATTTATTGTCAGTGGCGTAGCAAGGGGGGGGGGGGGCAAGGGGGGCGGCCGCCCGGGCGCCGAGGCCAAGGGGCGCCAAATTGTGGGAGGTTTAAACCGAAATTTTTTCGCATATTTTGACAATAAATAAGAATTGTTGATGTGTGTGTGTATGTGTGGGAATGTTTTCTTTTGTAAGAATTTTGTTATATCCAAATAATGAAGAAAGAAAAAGCTTCTGTAAATGTATCTAGGGATGACTCAACAAACTTGGTACCTAAGATAATGGACTCTATTCAGGTGACGTCAGACGCCAGAGCTGGCGGTATGATGATCTGTTATTCTAGTTACTGCACCGGCAGAATACCAGTATGCGCATGCGCAAACGGCGTTAGCAGACGACTTTAACCTTGACCCAGGTTGAGTGCATACATTTTAACTGAAAATTTGCAAACTTAAGGAATTTTCTCGCATACAGAACAACATTTTGAATTTAGATTACAATATATTAAGTATATGCTGCTGCATCAAAGAATTTTTTTGCGGTATTTTTAACAAACAAGCATTAATAACTCACACTTCATAGACTGCTATGCTAAACACCGCCAGTAAATACCGCCAGCAGACGAATTTCAGCCTCGACCTCAGGTCGCGTGCATAAGGTCCATTATGTATCTTAACTGAGGCGCAAAAAGATTAAATAGGGGGTGCCAAATTGACAGGATGTTTAAACCGAAATTATTTCACATATTGTGACAATAAATAAGAATTGTTGATTTTTTTCCCTTTTTGTGTGTGTGTGTGAATGTTTTTTTCAGTAAGATATTTTGTTATATCCAAATAATGAAGAAAGAAAAAGCTTCTGAAAATGTTTCTAGGGATCTCTCAACAAACTTGATACCTAATATAATTATGTACCTGAATTGAGGCGCAAAAAGATTAAATAGGGGGCGCCAAATTCAGAGGAGGTTTAAACCGGAATTATTTCAAATATTTTGACAATAAATAAGAATTGTTGACCTTTTCTTTTTTGTGAGTGTCTGTGCGAATGTTTTTAAGGAATGGAGAGATCGATAATTGTCAATCGCTAATGGAGATTTCTAACTATCTAGCCTCCACTTTATAAGTCAAAAGGCCTGTTTGCGGCTTGAAGTGACATTTCTAGTATTAACAGAACATCTCTGGGATGGGTCCCACTGCCTTTGGTAACGTCGACCGGGAGTGCTACGCATGCATCTCCGGCATGGGTCCCCGCTGCCTATGTCTCCGTATAGCAAGCGTGCTGCGCACGTGCTGGAAAATCTGAAGAAAATCGTAAGATGAGTTGAAAGAAAAAAAATTCCGCAGAAATCCCATGAAACCAGAGATAAAAATGTCCCTTGGCGGTGGAAAATACAACTAAAAACTGTAAGACAATCGATAACCAAGTGGAATGAGCAAAACGAAGTTGAAATTGAGTCCAATTGAGAACCCGAGATAAGAATGGCCCCTGCACAAGTGGTGGAGCTAAAAACTGCAAGAAAATCGTAAGCTACGTTGAATGAAACGATTCCCGCTGAAATCTGGCCCATAGAATCCGAGAAAAGAATGCACCATTAATGTTCGATAAATGTGCGTAAAAGAACTCTATATTTTGGAAAACATACTTTTAAATGTAAAAATAGAGGAGAAACCCTTGTGGACAAACTTTTAACTCATACCACGGGACTCTTTCCACAGGACACACTAATAATCTTCGATTAAACTAATACAATGCTTTTAAATTAGGTTTTTAGAATTTGGCAACGTTTAATAATTATGTCGATTGTTCACATGTCGTATAATCTTTGATTCATCAATTTTCGAAAATTAAATGGAGTGGTCGGCTGGGAAAAGATATCTTTTAAGTTCGTTTTTTTTAATGAATGTTTGCCCTGTATGGTTCTTTCTCCGAACTTTTGTACTGTCGCTGTCAGTTTTTGAAAACATTAAGAAAAATTACCAACCGATTTTCAAAAATTTTATACGCAATGTAAATTTTTTTTCTACATGTGCTCTGAAATTTTCAAATCGATATCTTAATTAGTTTTCTTAATTTTTCCTGATTAGGAAAAATCGTTAATTTTTTCTATTTTGGCTGTGGAATCAGGTTCAGATATGAACGCAATTTTGCCATTTTGTAAAAAAAAAAAAAAAAAAAAAAACCGCATTTTTGATGAGTTTTTAAATAATATTCTCGGCTAATTATTAAAAAAAATTAGAAATATGAGCCTCATGTGCATCAGGACCTGCCTTGGACTACCCTCACACAAGTTTTCAGTCTTCCACAGGCGGTATATATTTCTAGCCATCTCCGACGCACAAACACATACATAGATTGGTTTTTACGCTGATTTTTGCGTTCTTCATTCCATATGAATATTTTCGTGTGATGGGGACTTCTGTGAACTAATGCAAATGGATTTAACTGGACAAACAATAAGTAAAGATACATTTTTTTCTTTATTGGAAATTCCACATTCCCGTTAAATTGGCATTGAGAAAAGCCAAATAATAAAATGTAGGTGACCGATCCTCAAATTTCCCTTCTTAAATCGTATAAAAAACAAAGTAGGACTTTTCAATATTCCTACTACGACCAGTACAAATGGGTGTTTTCATCGTTTTAAAAGTTAAATATATTTGATATATACTTAAATTCAGTGCTTATGCATTAGAGAAAACTATATCTATATGGTATACCATGTAAAGAATAACTGGGAGATTAATGGGAGAAATGAATTTGACTCAGGAACCGCTTTGTGGAGTGAACTCGTTTATTTCGTCGCTGCATCTTACAATAATGTCCGCCCGCGCATGTCTCACGAGCCATTTACGTCAATTTCGGGACCTACATGGTCGTAATTTGTGCAGCCATCTCAAATTGGCAAAATCTAATCTTTTTCGTGCGTGT
The DNA here is from genome assembly GCA_963932465.1 of Maratus speciosus. Taxonomy (NCBI): domain Eukaryota; kingdom Metazoa; phylum Arthropoda; class Arachnida; order Araneae; family Salticidae; genus Maratus; species Maratus speciosus. The sequence continues at coordinate 81,203,045 of OZ010793.1, read as the reverse complement.
TCTTGCTAATACATTGGCGATATTTTCCAGCGGGGGGCGAAGGTATCAATTTGGGTGAAACATTTAGTTTAATTGGTTAATTAGCTAGCTCTTGATTGACATGTGGTCAAGATCCGCAAAATTCCCGGGATTTGTGCCGTACAAGGCTTTAACCACAAACGAAGGAGGATTGCCCAAACGTCAGCATTTTCAATTTTAAGTTACTCTCTGAATTTAACGGTGAACGCAATAAATGTTGAGCTGGGAAACAAGTTACAAGGAGTAAGACGGAATTTAGAATATAAGATTTAAAGTTAGGAAAAAGAATTTAAAGATTTTAATTTAAATTTTTGAAATTTAATTTTAATTTTGAATTTTAAAAGGATTTCTATTCTTATCCTTTTCCTCTATATATATGTAGTATGTATCTATAAATATCTGATAATTGTCATGCGACTGCGCTCGTATTTATAAACTGATTTATATGTGATTGAGCATATGTTAAGAGTTTATTAGGATCTCGACCAAATTCGTTGGACATATTGATTCGCCATCCTGTTTCAAAATGGTGGCCCCTTAAAAATTTCAAACTAAAATAAAAATATACGAAAAATTATAAATGTAAATTTATTTATTGCATAATCGTTAAGACTTGTAGAGGGATTCAAGAAAAAGTTTTGGTTTCCCCTCTGTCTTAAATACTGGTATAGCAATTTAAAATTCTTGGGTGCCTGCCGTTTAGAAACAGGAGACTTTTATTCCATAATCGGACGAATTTTAGGAGTTTTAGCAAATGTTTTTTTTTTTTACAATTTATTTTCAATGTTGCTACCCCAATACGTTTAAAACAATGTCATATACGTGAACGTTCTGCTAAGTGTTTGAAATTTCAATGAAAAAATAATGTGACTATTTTTTTGTGTGTGGGGGGGAGGGGGGAGGGCGCAAAATTTCTTCCTGCCCCGGGCGCCAAAAAGCGTAGCTACGCCACTGTTTATTGTTATATTTAATTATCGGTGATATTTGTAAGTTCTTAAATAAAATATCAGTTTGTTGTTTATTTTTAGCACTTTATTTAGAATAAGTGTTAATGGTATCAAAACGTAATTAAACAATCATTTACTATATTTCTTGTAAAAAAATTTGCATTAAAAAATCTATCTACAGTACTGACGATTAGTGTAATTAGATAAAAAAAATGTCTATTCAAAAAGTTTTATTCACAAGAGAAAAAATCATAAAAGGTAAGTATTATAATTTATTAAACTTTATTATCATGTTGTCATGTATTTCTAGATACATTTTTCTAAAAATATCTGAATGTTCTTATTTCTTTATATAAATGCTTATTCTGCAGTTTTAATTACTGTATATCAATTGCGAGTTGTAGTTAAAAATAATAAAACTGAGTAAAAGACCAAAATTTTACATTATCCAGAATATAGTGCTAAATTATAGCATAAAAAATTATCCATTTTGTCTAAACAATTCAATAAGTCAGTGTTAAAGTTTTATTGAACTTATTGGTTTTATGCCCTTTTAAGTGTAAAAAATAATAATGTTTCTGTTTAAATGTAAAAGTGAGTCATCCATAAGACATCCGTGAGTCATTCAAATAAAATTAATGTTTGAAGAATTCAGTACAATTACTATATCTTGAGCTAAGAGTGTATCACAGGCTGAAACTTTTATCTGTGGAGGGGGGCGGGGGGATTGAGATCTGCTTTTGAGTAAATTGTAGCAATGATTAATTCAACGTTATCTTAAAATTTAAATTCATATTAACACTTTTCATTCATTAAATAAATTTATAGTTCGACGAATGCTTTTTTATTATTTATTTAAAAATAACTGGAGATAAGCATGCATGTAAAAAGAAGATCTTTAAATAATAAAATAATCTAACATAAATAGATTTTTGTTTTTCTGTGAAGGAAATAGGTTCTGTGTTGATATTTTTAATAGCAAAAAGTAATAAAATTTTACATTAATAAATTTATTTAATATATACCATACCATTCATTATTCTAATGTATTTTGATGCTATGTTGTGATGTTTAAATACCATGAACATCAGAACTAATTTGGATACTCTTACTTTTCTCTTTTTTGGTGGTGGGGGTGGGGGGAGGTGTAACATAAGTTTATCAATTTCTCATGTTGGCCGCAAGAAGGATGCATTAACAATAAATTATATTCAGCATGTATTTGACAACTGTTATTTTTTAATCCTTTGCAATGAACGTGATTAAAGCCTTGTGAAACTGGTTTTGATATATACTGTTAACAATTAAAAAATTAAAAAATCAATATTTTTGACTCAAATAAATAATATAAACTTTATTGTAAAAATATAAATGTCTGGAGATGCTTATAATTTTATCACCCCCTCCCCCCCCCACACAAATACAAACAATACTTAATAACAATACTAAATAAGTTTCAATTTGATGTGCTCTCAAATTATGTAGTAATTTGAATGATTTTTTTTTCTGTTATTTGATTGAATTGATGTATAATACAAATATTTATTTAACAATAGTTATTAAAAAGTTTCACATTTGCTGCTTTTATAAAAGCATATATTTGATTATTTTTAGCTAAAAGATATTTTTATTTATTTTTTTAAAATCTGTACCACATACACATAATCTGAGTGAGTTACACATTCAGAAAAACTCATACTGCAAAACTGGCTCAAATTACTATATATTTTGAGAGTACATCATATTGAAACTTATTTAGTTTAGTTTTGTAGTTGTTCGTGTGTGGGGGGAGAAGGGGGGGTTATAATAGAATTATAACTGTCTCCAGACATATGTATTTTTTCAATGAAATTTATATTTTTTATCTGGGTTAAAAGATTGAAATTTTTTGTTTTCATGAAAGGCAATTATCAAATTTCTTATTAAATGTAATTAAATACGAAGGTGGGTTATGGCTTTTACAGAACTCTATTTTTTGAATCGGTAAACTGCTATTTGCTAAGATAATAAAATTGTATTAGTCATTAATATTTTTGCATAAGTATTTATGAAAATATTGTGATTATATACATATGTCAGGCTTTATTTATCATTTAAAATTTCTGTGTATAAAATTAGCAGGAATATTTTGATTTCAACCTGCTGGTATAATAAGATTTGTTTTTGTTTATATTCAAAAGCTTATGTTTAATTTATAAAAAAAAAAAAAAAACGTATTAAAAGTTACAAAATATTTAGCATCTGCATGAGGAATAATAAATGAATAATTATTTGCTAGAAACACATTGTTTTATCTATATGATAAATTTCTTAATTCTAATAGTGCACGTTGATTTAGAATTACTGAAGATAATTGTTAAACTTTGTAAATTCGAAGTAGATAAAAAAAATTCCATAGTAATTAACATCAGGTTATTTGTAAATAATTGCAATAAAAATAGTTATTACAAATAATGAAATTATTATTATTATATCTATATTAGAGTATGTAAAACTTGTGTATATATTCAAAAAGATTTATCAATATCATGTTTATGATTCAGATAAACAAATTTTGAAACTTATTTAGCTGAATTATTTTAATCTGTAGATATGTGGAGTTTTATCATTAATCAAGTATTTATTTATTTATAATTTAATATCATAGTACAACAAACTGCAAAATTTAACCCTTTTCACTCCAAAGATTGTTGGGGAAAAAAAAGGGGGGGGGGCAATATAGGTCAAAATTGGGAAATTTCATCAGCGGCCACTGGCCGATAGGACTGATTTTTTAAGTGGCCACTTTCTTTAAACTAGCGGCCACTTTTTTATTTCAAAATGATAAACAGTAAAATTTCCATAAGTATTAATCTAAAACTGAGTAGCCCAAATAAATATGTTTATATAACAGTGGCGTGGCGTGAAAATTTTCGGTGGTCATCGCAATTATTTAAGTTTGTGGTGAAAAATTATTAACTCTAAAATTCAGTGGTTGAATGTTCAAAAAAGAAACTTTAAATCTTACCTTCACTTATACATGAACTCCAAATGTTCTGCTAAAACTGGATCGTTGAGTTTTAAAAGCTTATTAAGAGTTTTAAAATATTGCTTGGTCATCGCCGCATCCAGCGATGACCGGACGCCACGCCACTGTTATATAAATATATTGGAACCAAAAAAAGTAGAATCCTTGATGAAATGCGAGAAAATTTTATTATCTCCTTGTAAAAAAGTGGCCGGAAGGTGGCCGCTGATAGACAATTTTTCACTAGCCACTCTTTTTCATTTACTGGCCCTGTGGCCGGTGGCTAGCGCTAATTTTGACCTTTAGGGGGCAATATATTGCTTAATAAGTTTCCTTAATAATACTTAAGAAATTAATGTGTAAATTTGGATTATAAAAATAAGCTTGCAAATATTGTAAAGTATAAAAATTAGTATTTTATGGCGATCTAGTTTTAATGATGTTTAACAATTTATCTCCATCAGATATAAAATGCTTGCATTCATAAGTATGAGTTTTTTAAATAATTAAGTTTGAATCAATGCAATTCATAGATTGAAATAGTGAAATATATATGATGTAAAACAAGCAGCTCAGAAGCATTTGATAGAAAAAAAAAGTTTTATAATCTCTGTTTAAAATTGATGAGCAGAATTGTAAACAAACGTAGAATAAACACAAAACACCTCTTCATTTGATGCTATTATTTAATAGTATTGCTCATCCTAAATCATGTATTGTATAAGTTTTTCTTTTCTTTTTTTCTGTTTGGTTGAACTGATATAATAGAAATATTTATTCAACAATAGTTATTAAAGTTTATCATTTGCTGCTTTAAAAAAACATATTTTATTTTTTTTAGCTAAAGAATCTCTATAATAATAGCCTAAGTCATGTGACTGTCATCAATAGTTCTGGGTTGACCGCTTCACTTTTTGTATGCCAAACAGCTATTTGGTAATTTAATATTAGCCGGGCGCAGGTGATAAATCGCCAAATATTGTTCCATCGCCATCATATCATCAGTATTATAATAGTCCATCGCATGCGACTGTCATAAACAATTTTTCAAGGGGTAAATTAAAACAAAGCTTTGATTTGGAAATTAAATGTCATAGTTTATAGTATTATTTATTACTTTGTTTTCTTTTCTTTTCATTCTTTTCTTTAAGAAATAAGAGAAAACTGAGAGTCATAAACTTTAATCATTTTGGTTTTAAATTAAAGTTATGTATTTTAAATAAAATAAAATGAGTGAAAGTAATGAAATTAATGAAATAAGAAAAAGTACGACGGGTACAATGTTTGGCGATATATCACCTGCACTCGGCTAATACAAAAATACCGAATTCATGATTTCTGTATCAGAATCTTCCGATTTGGCGAAGGATTCAGCAAGTAAATTAAATTATGAATAAAAGTAACATGATACAATGCTTAGTATAGATTTAAAGGCGACCAGTGGGCGGCTAGTATATTTAAATAAAATCATAAAACGAAATGCAATATTTCACCTTGATTTAATCACAAAATATACAATATGAACTTTAAAATGCTCACTGTTTTACTTAAAAAAAAAATAATAATATAGATGTTACAATTTAACAAATTACGAATGTACAGATTTTACAAATTTAAAATAAATTGTACATTTTTTTAACTTGTAACATCTATATTATTATTATTTTTGTTAGCCTTTTAACTTAAACAGTGAACTTTGTAAAGTTTAGGTATATATTTAAATTTTCATTTTTTTTTTTTTTTTTTTTTTTTTTTTTTTTTTTGTAAATCTGCACCAATAGAATAAGGAAAACTCAAACTACAAAAAAAGCTCGATGAAATTCTACATAATCTGAGAGACATCATACTGAAACTTATTTCTGTGTGGAGGAGATAACAGAATTATAAGTGTCTTTAGACATTTATATATTACAATGAAATTTGTATTTTTCGTAAACAAACATTGAATAAACACCAATTCGTTTCATACTACCGTATGAATATAGACCATATTATTAATATAATATATTATACAATAGTATAGCTCATCATAGAGGTTTCCTAAGAAAGTTATCGCAATCATAATACAATAAAATAATTGAATTTCTGTGCAAGAATAAGTGGATTTCGTTGCAAGATTTTATTAAATACAAGAAAATTTAAAAATCAGATAAAAAATATTTAACATTTACTTTGGGCTAGCTTCAGTTAAGTGCGGCCCTAAAGGAAAAGAAAAAACAACTGTAGAGCAAAATACAGCAACAAAAGGGTGATGGGCGGGAGGGGGGGGGGTGAGCCTGCATGTCAGTAGACCAATTTTCACCACTATTTCTGTTTAGTAATCTCCTCCTTGTTTAATGAAAGAAATTCTGTTATTAAATAAGGTATGTTAGGAGAAAGAAGGGCAGTATCACATCCAGATTGCTATTCAGGAACAGTGACAGTAATTAACATGTGAGTTTGGCAATATTTTATACCATCATTGTCTGAGAGTAAGGGAGGAGTAGACTCAAACTGTATCTTTATCCTGGACTCTCACTTACGGGTGGTTGGTATGCATATCATAATCCATACAACTCTTCATCTCATATTGTTATACAATCACACTGTTCATTTTAAATTTTATTCAGTTTTTTATTATAAAAAATGTATTAGGAAAGATTCGGGAAACATTTACTAGCATATTACCTATACAATATATTTTTTAAACTGATCAAGGTTTGTTGATATATATCAATGGATATATATCTCGATGTATTTTGATATATATTTATTTTTAAAATATCAAGATTTTTGGTATTTTCGTAAACTTGATGTTTATTTTCAAACTATCAAGATGTTTGATGTTTGTATATTTGATATTTATTTTCAAGATATCACTGAGCAAGATAATTTTGACATTTTCAATTAAAACAAGTGTAAATGGAATTTTCAATTGTTATTAACTGTATCATAAAAACTTTGTCTCTGGCTCTGGCAGTGACTTTTTTATCCAAAGAAAACAAATATTTTCCCCAAGTTTTATGTTTGAAGCTTTTATTTTTAAATGTAGAACTAATAATTAGGCGAGATAATTAATTCAAAACAGCCATTGAAAGATATACTGTCTAATTTAGATAATCAATTATATACAGCTTCATTGGAAAATAATCTTTTCCTATATTGGTTCAGTTTAGTATAAACTATAGGTAATGCATGTTAGGAAATAAAAAATAAGATAAGCTTACATTTATATTAAAATTCTTTAATTTAAAAACTATTTTGTTTTACATATTTCTGATTTCTTGATATTTGACACTGAATACTATAATATATATATATATATATATATATATGTCGTAGGCTAATTGAGAAATCCGGCTCTTTGCAAACAGCCTAGGCTCTTTGCAAAGAGCCGGGATAATTGGAGATCCATCTCCCTTTTTCCAATTAGCCTGATATTATTCAGGCTTATTACAAAGAGCCTAGAAAGCGTTAGGCTAATTGCAAAATGACCACTTATTATCCGATCAGGGTGATATTTTTAGCTCACAGGCTATCAAAGCTTGAGAGCTTATGTGCCCGCCGATTCTGTATGTACGTGTGTATGTACGTAGTACGTATGTACGTAACAAGATAACTCTTGATAGAAATATCCGATTTGCTTCAAATTTTTTTTTCTAGGTTCAATCTGATAAGGTGCTTCCCTGATTAGTTTTGGGGGTTCATTGGTTAAGGATAAAGGGGGAAAAGGAGGGCTAGTCCCCCCCCCCCCCTTAATTTATATAAATGGGTTTTTCATGCAGAAATATTCGATTTGCTCAAAAATTGGTATACCGGTTTATTGTGTTAAGGAGCTTCCCTAATTAGATTTGGAAGCTCAATTTTTAAGTATAAAGGGCGGAAAGGTGGCTACCCCCCTTAATTTAGATAAATCGGTTTTTTATGATGAATTATTCGATTTGCTCCAAATTTGGTATACCGGTTTATTAAGTTAAGGAGCTGCCTTGATTAGATTTGGAGGTTCATTAGTTACATATAAAGGGAGGAAGATGGGTTTTTCATGCAGAAATATGCGATTTGCAGTAAATTTGGTATACCGGTAAATTATGTTAAGCAGCTTCCCTGATTACATTTGGAAGAACATTATTATGTATAAAGGGGGGAAAGGGGGGCAATTGCCTCTCCCCTTAATTTAGATAAATGCGTTTTTCATGTAGAATTATTCGATTAGCTCAAATTTGGTATACTGGTTTATTATGTTAAGAAGATGGCTTGATTAGATTTGGAGGTTCATTAGTTAAATATAAAGGGAGGAAAGAGGGGGGTGGGCAGCCCCCCCCCTTAATTTAGGTAAATGGGTTTTTAATGCAAAGTTATTCGATTTGCTCCAAATTTGGTATACCGGTTTATTATGTTAAGGAGCTTTCATGATTAGATTTGGAAGTTCATTAGTTACATATAAAGGGAGGAAAGGGGGGCTATAATCCCCCCCCCAGTAATTTAGATAAATGGGTTTTTCATGCAGAGTTATTCGATCTGTTCCAAATTTCGTATACCGGTTTATTATGTTAAGGGGCTTCCCTGATTAGATTTGGAGGTTCATTAGTTTAGTATAAAGGGAGGAAAGGGGAGCTAACCCCCCCCCCCTCTTAGTTTAGATAAATGGGTTTTTCATGCAGAGTTATTCGATTTGCTCTAAATTTCGTATACCGGTTTATTATGTTAAGGAGCTGCCTTGATTAGATTTGGAGATTTATTGGTTAAGTATAAAGGAGGGACAGGGGCTAGTGTCTCCTTAATTTAGAAAAATGGTTTTTTCATACAGAATTATCCGATTTTCTTCAAATTTGATATACCAGTTTATTACGACATGGCTTCCTTCATTTGATTTGGAGGTTCATTGGTTAAGTATAAAAGGGGGGAAAGGGGGGCAATTGCCCCTCCCCTTAATTTAGATAAATGGGTTTTCATACAGAATTATCTGATTTAGTTTAATTTTCTTTCAACCGGATCCGAACTTGAAGGTTCCATTTGAAGTCGACCCGAAAACCGACGAGAACCAGGTTTCGGATTGAGTTCAATTAGAACTTTCAGGTTCGGATCGGGTTGCCGGTGGACGGAGATTATTTTGTCTGGCATGCATCGGTTATAGTTCTTTGGAATATCTTTGTTGGTTAAGATTTGGTTCGGGACGGGTTTCAGGTTGACTTCGAGTGGAATATTTAGGCCCTGGTAGCGTTGCGTGTCCACGGAAACTAATTTGTCTTGTTCGGATCCGGTTATGGGTCTTTGGAATATTTTTGTCGGTTATCAGATTTGGTCCGGGCTTTCGGGTTTTCTCAAATGGAACTCTCAGGTTCGGGTCGGGTTGCATGTAGACTGAAATTATTTTGTCTTGCTCGGATCTGGGTATGGTATGTTGTAATTTATTTTTCGGATTTGGGTAGGATTATGCGTTAATAAACCTAATAAAAAGAAAATTGCCCAGTTAAACTGATGGCATTGAGCTCACAGGCTATTCACACTAATTGTATATTATAGTCTTATTTCAAAGAATAATGCCCCTCGAAAAATAAATGAAGGTGTTAGTCCCCGTTACCCTCCTTTCTACGTAACCAAAGAAACTCCAAATCTAATCAGGGAAGCTACTTAACATAATAAAATGGTATACCAAATTTGAAGCAAGTCAGATAATTCTGCATGAAAAAGCCATTTCACTAAATTAAGGGGGGAGGGGGTATTAGCTCCCCCATTTCTCCCTTTATGCTGAACCAATGAACCTTCAAATATAATCAGAAAAGCTCCTTATTAGAATGAACCTAGGAAAAAAATTAAACTAAATTTGATAATTCTGCATGAAAACACATTTATCTAAATTAAGGGAGGGACAATTGCCCCCCTTTCCCCCCTTTTTAAACTTAACCAATGAACCTACAAATCAAATGAAGGAAGCCATATCGTAATAAACTGGTATATCAAATGTGAAGCAAAACGAATAATTCGTATGAAAAACCCATTTATCTAAATTAAGGGGACATTAGCCCCTGTCCCTCCTTTATACTTAACCAATAAATCTCCAAATCTAATCAAGGCAGCTCCTTAACATAATAAACCGGTATCCGAAATTTGGAGCAAATCAAATAACTCTGCATGAAAAACCCATTTATCTAAATTAAGGGGGGGGGGGGTCTAGCCCTCCTTTCCTCCCTTTATACTTAACTAATGAACCTCCAAATCTAATCAGGGAAGGTCCTTAACATAATAAACCGGTATACCAAATTTGGAGCAAATCGAATAATTTTGCATTAAAAACCAATTTTAAGGGGTGGGTGGCTACCCGCCCCCCTTCCTCTCTTTATACTTAACGAATGAACCTCCAAATCTAATCAAGCCATCTCCTTAACATAATAAACCAGTATACCAAATTTGAACTAATCGAATAATTCTACATGAAAAACGCATTTATCTAAATTAAGGGGAGAGGCAATTGCCTCCCTTTCCCAACTTATACATAATAATGATCTTCCAAATGTAATCAGGGAAGCTGCTTAACATAATTAACCGGTATACCAAATTTATAGCAAATCGCATATTTTTGCATGAAAAACCCATTTATCTAAATTACGGGGGGGGGGATGATAGCCCCCCTTTCCTCCCTTTATATGTAACTAATGAACCTCCAAATCTAATCAAGGCAGCTCCTTAACTTAATAAACCAGTATACCAAATTTGGAGCAAATCGAATAATTCATCATGAAAAACCGATTTATCTAAATTAAGGGGGGTAGCCCCCTTTCCCACCCTTTATACTTAAATAATGAGCTTCCAAATCTAATCAGAGAAGCTCCTTAACACAATAAACCTCTATACCAAATTTGGAGCAAATCGAATATTTCTGTATGAAAAACCCATTTATATAAATTAAGGGGGTGGGGGGACTAGCCCCCCTTTTCCCCCTTTATCCTTAACCAATGAACCCCAGAAACTAATCAGGGAAGCACCTTATCAGAATGAACCTAGATAAAAAATTTTTTTAAGCAAATCGGATATTTCTATCAAGAGTTTTCGCGTTACGTACATACGTACGTACGTACACACGTAATACAGAATCGACGGGCACATAAGCTCTCAGGCTTTGATAGTCTGTGAGCTAAAAATATCACCGTAATCGGATAATAAGTGGTCATTTTTCAATTAGCCTAACGCTTTCTAGGCTCTTTGCAATAAGCCTGAAAAATATCAGGCTAATTGGAAAAAGGGAGATGGATTCTCCAATTAGCCCGGCTCTTTGCAAAGAGCCTAGGCTGTTTGCAAAGAGCCGGATTTCTCAATTAGCCTACGACATATATATTAATAACTGCATAAATAAAATTATATCTGTTTTCAGTTAGGTAATCTTCAATTTTGTTTTAAGTAGAAAAAAGAAAGAAGGAAAAGAAAAGAAATGCATTTTTAGAATATTGTTTAAGGAAATTTTCATGTTAAGTGCAGTATGTTTTAGTTTCTAATTTATGTTATGCTTGAAAATATTTATTGTCAGCAGTGAGTTAACTATTTTGAAAATATCGAATATTTTTGATATTTTCGAAAATACCATGATATTTACGAACCCTAAAACTGATTATATTAATTATAAATTTTACTGTTTGAACACTATTCTAATAATTTAAGTATTACTCAGAATACTGAAAGAGAAAACAGAAAAGTCCATGAAAACTGATTTTCAGAATAGACAAAGATTTAGGATGGTAGAGTCTTGTAATTAAATACGATAGTAAAGCCACTTAGACAGTGGATTATATTTAGAAAGGATATGGTACTGCATTAAGTACTTTTTCAGCAAATATTCAGCCTTAGATCACATTTTTCTGGATGCCTCAGATTTTATAGAAATCGCACAAACTTCCAATACCATAAAAAAACATCGTATTTCTGTAAATGCAAGAAAATTTAGGAATAGGAGAAAAAAAAAAATTTGACATTTACTTGAGCTAGCCTGAGTTAAATGAGGTCCTCAATGGTTAAAATCAAATATATTTTTTTTACGTAAAGTAGGGGAGAGGGGCGCACCTTTGAACATTTTTTTAAAAAATCCACATATTTCTTACTTGAATTATATTTATTGAATTTTAAATACACTGCTCAAAACAATTAAAGGATATTTGAAGTTTTATATAAAATAAAGATATAAACGAATTTTTTTTTTGCCGAAAATAGAAGAAGATAATCACAAATGCAAATTTTTCTGGTTTTCAAACGGTGGAGTATGCAAATTTTGAGTTCGACGTCAAAAACGTCGCTTCAGCGGCAGCGAATGAAATTTGACTTTCAACTGGATAAAAGAGAATGAAGACAAGGATGATCGGCATTCAGTGATTGCTTTGTTTCGATGAGTACGATGTCTCAGCGATGTCATTTGACAGATTCAGAAGCTTTGAGAATTGTCGGTAGGTTAGAAGGGGGCCAAACTCAAGCCGAAGTAGCGCAAGCCATTGGAGTGTCACAAAGTGTCATTTCCAGGATCTGGAACCGTTTTTTGGAGAGTGGATGTGCAGGCCAAAGACCAGGGCAAGGTCGTAGACGGGCAACAACGCCCAATGAAGATCGGTATTTAGCGTTAACAGCTCGGAGACACCGAACCATGAACGCTACTCTTCTCCAACAACACCTTCTCTCGGCTACAGGCACCACGATTTCAACTCAGACTGTCCGAAACCGGCTCCATGCTGTAGGTCTGTATACTCGCCGAGCGATGGTATGTGTTAGATTAACATCAAGGCATCGTCGCGACCGCAGGGAGTGGGCAACCGAGCATGTCAACTGGAGGAGAAATGAATGGAGCAATATTCTGTTTTCTGACGAGTCCCGTTTTTCTGTGCATCCGGATAATAGGCGTATTTTCATCTGGAGGGACCGTGGCAGTAGGAATAATCCTGCGTTCGTGCACGAAAGTGTCAGATTTGGCGGTGGAAGAGTGTTGGTGTATGGTGGCATCTCCATTGACGGGCGTACTGACCTCTACATCATTCGAGATGGAGCTCTGACTGGTCGCCGATATAGGGATGAGATCCTCAGACCTATTGTAGTCCCTTACGCTGCAGCAATCGGAGATAACTTCATTTTAATGGACGATAACTGCAGGCCACATCGTGCAAACCTGGTGGAGGATTTCCTTTTCGAGGAAGGAATCGTTCGAATGGAATGGCCAGCGTGTTCTCCAGACATGAATCCAATCGAGCACGTTTAGGACGCTCTAGGAAGACGAGTTTCTGGCCGCCAACAACCCCCACAAACTCTCCAAGAACTGGAAAGAGCTCTTCTGGAAGAGTGGGGCAGAATACCCCAACTCGTCATTAATAGCCTCATTGAGTTCATGCCTCAAAGGTGTTCAACGTTGCTGGCCGCCCGTGGAAACCATACCCCCTACTGAAAATGATTTTCTTTGAAGAAAACACCTTTTCTTATTCTTTTTTTCTCATATGCACAAATTGTGTTTTTTTCCTTTAGTACACAAATGCGCAATAAAATGCATTTTTTTCTGCCAAACATGTGTAATTTATTCTCATATAACCTACTATGTCTGTCGACCATGTATCAATCAGCTAAACAGTTTACCAGATACAAAATCCACCTAAAACTGCAATATCCTTTAATTGTTTTGAGCAGTGTATTTCGTGAGAGAAAGAATGTAATTCTGCATCATATAAAATAAAAAATTACAGTTTTTAATATAAATTAAATATGCTGTGAGGCTTTAAATAGCTGAAAGTTTTCTGTTCAAAGCAAACCTGCCCCATGTAGGGGTACCTTTGAACAAGCTAGGGGCACCTTTGAACAAATAAGCAAAATATGAAAATATTGACAGTTTTTATTAAAAACTGCATACCTTTCCAAAATATAAAATAATAAGAATACAATTACACAATTACATTTAATTGAAATTACTACTTTTTTATTATTTAACCAAATTTGTATCCACCAAAGCACATTGTTGAGACACAACGGAGGATACCTCCAATTATGTTTAATTGTGGCAATTTTTTTATATACAGTAATTTTCGGCCTATAATCCGCAGTCGCAATTTTTAGCCCTAATAAAAAAATTCAATAGATAATCCGCACCGGCGTTAAATCCGCGGATTATACGAGGATTACTCATTGTTTTCAACATTCCAAAGTACTACTAATGAACCACCTCCCTATTTATTTAGTTGCTCTATGTAAATGATAATTGTATTAAAATAATTGAAAAAAAAATAAAATAATTACAAGTTAAAAATATTGGGAATTAAAACGGCCTATAGAGGCGCTGCTCGCAGCCTTCGGTAAGGGAAAATTGTCCCTTTAATTTCCCTTTAACTAATACTAAAGTGCCATTGAAATAATACTTTATTGCAAATGCATTTGAAAGTGTTATATATTCAAATTCGGATAATTTTTACTTTATCATGTAAGACAGAACACAAATGTCACAGGAAATCTGAAATTCTGCAAAAGAATAATCATTCTGAACAAATTTAAAATACATGTAATGCTTGCATTGCAGTATCCTGAAGCGAGAAGTTACATCTTTTCTCCACCAGATGGCGTATTCGAGCGCTTGAATCGCCAATAAATCTCCTACAACAGAAATGTTCATGCTAATGATTTATGCTAATTGGGATACCTATATCGATTTGTGCCTATATTTATGCTAATTCGATACCTATATCGATTTGGCTATATATTTATGCTAATTCGATACCTATATCGATTTGGCTATATATTTATGGTAATAATCGATTTGACCACAGACTGTGGATTTGACTATAGATTTATACTAATTGTGATACCTATATCGATTTGGACCTACATTTATGCTAATTCCGTTATCTATATCGATTTGGCCACAGATTTATGCTAATAATCGATACCTATATCGAAATCATCTATCGCTTTTTTAATAACATTCAGTTTAAATTCTGCATTGTTAAATAACACGTTTTCTCTTAGACAGTATTATAACTTTCAACGTCATAACAATACACTATTTCATAAATGATTAAGATTGAAATTTTTGAAATAGGTGAGTTGAGAAACGCTTTGTAGAAACATGTTGCCAAAAGGCTAAAAAAAATGACATAAAAATTGGAAGCCACTCCCACTAGCACGTTTACGTCATATGTGAACCAATCACGAGCAACTCCGCGAATGGTCGATAGCAGGCAATCGTGCGGTAGAAATTGGAAGTCTGACGTGAACTTGTGCTTAAAAAATTTCAGCAGATAATCCGCATAAGTAGATAATCCGCACTTAAAATTTTTGAGGTTTTTTAACAGATAATCCGCGGATTATAGGCCGGAAATTACGGTAATATCCTTAACATCCACCAAATTGATGGATGTTAAGGATGGTTGCCTCTGGAAAATATATCGTATGTTCTTTTTTACGAAGAAACCTGACATTAAGCAATTTAATCTGACCAAAGTAATGAATAGTTCTTTTTGCATGAAATTGAACTAAAAGGAAATAATTTTCATTCAAATTGTTATAGAAAAAGGATAAAACACTGTTTAATGAAATCCAGAAATAATGTTTACCATTGTAAACGAAACAGTATAGGGTTTGTTAGAATAAATCTGCTAAATCATGAATTATTATTGTGTGTCCTGAATTTGCCTGTATTTGAAGCCCTGCACCAGTACAACTTTCATATTAAGTATAAAAACAATTAATCTCTTAATTTTATTATTTAAAAAAAAAATCAGCAATAATAATATTTATATACATCTATAACTCTTTACGTCATAGTTTTAATTGTTCAATGGTGCCCCAACTTTTTCGTTCAATGGTGCCCCATCACATAAAGTTTAGCATTACAACTATTTACTGAATTAGGTTTGATAATTCAAATAAAACAAACCTTATAAGTTAAAGCTAACATCTTTATTTAGGTATTAAATAGTAAATTATAATTTTAGGGATACAAGATTATCAACAAAAAGCTTACAACTTTATTTTGTTAAGTTTAGATTCAAGAAAGCAAAATATACATATCTTGCTTGAACGATAGTGTGCATGCAAAATAGTTAAGCTTTGTATTCTTGTTACATTGAAGCAGTAGTATTGTGCTGCCGTATATATTTTAAAAATTGAATTTATTTAAAGGAAACTATTTACAGTGTTCAAAGGTACCCCTCCCCCTCTCCCCTACCGCAACTAAAGTGTCATAGGGCAAGGGTTGTGAGTCTGGATGTCAGTAGGTCGATTGTTACCACTATTTCTGTATAATAATCTTTGACATAAATTCTGTTTTTAAAAAGATAAAGATTGCTATTCGGAAGTAGTGGTGTTTGATTTTGCCAATATCGTGTGTCACCACTGTCCTAGAAGGCCTCTAATTCAACTGAATTGTTATTTTGTGTTCACACATATGGATGATCGGCCTGAATACCATAACCCATACTCTTTGTCTGACACTTTTATATAATTATACGTAATAAATTTCTTCATGAATTATTTAGTAGCGATGTATTCTACTTATACAATATATATTTTAAGTGATTATCTATTAAAATTTTTAGTATTCAAACACAATTCCAATAATTTGAACACCTGGAATATAAAGTGATACAAGTCCATAAAAACTGATTTTTAGAAATTTATTATAGGATAAAATATTTGCGATAAAGTAGAGGAATAATACAGCAGTCCATTAAGAAGCTACTCCGTTAGGCTACACCCGTTCGCTAATGTTAATTCAATGGAAGAAATTTTGTAAGATATCTCGTCTGAATTTCAGTATTTTTAAAACTTTTTTCATTGGATAGCTGAGATCGATCTCTATATCTGCCGTTTCTTACTTTTTCGATTTTATTTTCAGGTATTTTTAATTGGGACACTTTCACTTTCGGAACCGGTTTCGAAAGGGCAAGCATACTCATAAAAGAAATTTTTGAACAAAATCGAAAAAGTAAAACACGGCCTTTGGCATACGGACCTCAACTATCCAATGCCAAAAAAAAAAAAAAAAAAAAAACATTTAAAAATATTGAAATGCAAACAAGATATATTTAAAAATTTCTTCCATGGGATTAACAAAGCAAGCGGGTCTTTTTGCGTGAATGAAGTAGCCCCACAAGCATTTTTTTAAGAGTTCTATCACGTGTATTATGCATACTAAAAAATCATGCATACTAAATTTGCATTTCTATTTTATTAGAGGATACAAGAAGATTTAAGATTCAAGAAGAAAAATTTTGATGTACAACATAGATGTCACTAGTACTATATTTCTGTTATTTTCTAATTCAAAATATCCTGAATGAAAAATAATATAAATATGAAATTGAGTTATTCTGTGATGCATTTGAAGGGCACACTAGGGCAGCCACAGATTAGGGCCCCACTTGTAAGTGGGGACATGAACGATAATTTGTTTTAATTATAGCAAAATAACAGTAACAAAAATTTCATAGGGTGAACCTGCATGTCAGCAGGCCAATTATCACCAGTGTTTCCGAATAGTATTCTTTGCCTTATTTAATGACAGAAATTTATCAAATTAGATGAATATTGCCATTCAGAAGTAGTGATGACATTTGGCATCTAGGTTTGTTTACTCATTACAGAACAGTACTAGCAGAGCAAGATCGCACAGTTGTCACAATGTGATATCTCATAGATGTGTTGTGCGATGCACTGAAGACGTTGCAACGCACCGTCACATAGATGTCACAATGAGCTATCTCGTAGATGCTACAGAGCGACGTCGCATAGATGTTGCAGTGCGATGTACTATAGACGTTAGAACGCGACGTCGCTGATCACGGACATTTTGCGGTTGCCAGAACATCTGTGAGATGATCAATGCGACATCACAATGTCGCAGTGCGACGCACCTGCGACGTTTCAAAGATGTAAGTGTGCTGTGTGCTGTTATTGTATCATATGATACAATAACAGCATTATTAACCTTAAAATTAATATTAGTTTGTTATTCTTGCGTGCATAAATTCAATTACGCTGCTGAAAATGCATAATTGAGAATGGGTAGCATCCTAAAAACCGATATTTTGGTTTAAGAAACTGTTTAACACTTTGCGGTCGTATTGAGTTTATACATAGGTGTCATGTTGGTCGAAATTAATTTCCATTAAACGAACAGTAATACATAATCTTCAAAAATATTACATATTAATGTAATATTAGGAAGGAAAAGCAAAATTTATTAATTCTTTTTTTTAACTTTAGATATATGTAACACAATACTATGTTATAATTTTATAGTTCTCAATTGTATGTATCTTTCAAATCAGTCCCCAATAGGCAGCCTTCCCTTTTCTGTTTGAACATGCAGAACAATTTTTACTCTTATATCTTATCTTTTTTTAAACAACTTTAAATTTCACGGTACACTTCTTTCGGTCGTGTCTTTTTGCAATTTTAGAGTATTATTTAAAAAATATTTAAAAAAGGGAAAATGCCTAATGACACTTAAACACAATTTGTAAAATATTATTTCGGATTCTACGTATCTCCGAAGCTTATCGTCTTAATATAATATAAGATCAGTTAGGTTCTTTGCTGTGGTGGCTGAGAACAGACATTCGACTGGAACGGCAAAAAAGCTTTGGTGGCTGAGAGTAGACATACGACTGCAAAGGGTTAATACATCAATAAAACTCATTCGGAAATGTTTCCGAGAATCAGTGGAAAATTATTGGGGCTCCGAAAATCAATCTTACGTGAATCATGTCGGCAATGATATAGTTATCAGTGTGCTGAATTAGACGGTCATCTGACAAACAGTTTAGGAGGAGTAGTGTCACAAATTTACCATTGGAGAAGACGCTTTGATTGCTCAGCTCAGTAGTAATTTCAAAGAAATTAAATATGAATGTAAGAATTTCTTTTTTAAAACATGCTTTCATTAAAACTCACAAAAATGTAGAAAAAATATTTTTAATGCAATAAAAAGTAGAAATCTTGTAAATCTTAGTAAATCTTGAAAAAAACCCTTAAATGTGCGGAATTTAAATTACATTGCGATGAGCTCGATTAAGGAAGATATATAGCAACTTATTTTATCGCCAAATTTGGCGATATTTCGTCGAACTGACCAAAATTTGGCACTATTGTGGCAACCCTGTCATTAGTACTTTTCACCAACAACTCATTGTTGAAACTGATAGTGATTTCTCTATAGGAAATCTAATTGTAATTGAGTAATAGACCGAGAGGCGCAGCACACACAGTCCCCTTTCGAGCTCACGGCTGAAATTACAGATATAGTTAAACTCGATTCGCATATTAACACTCAATCGGTCTGACAAATCACATGTTGGTGGAAAGCACCTGAAAAGCCGATTTTAGCGATTGACTCACAGGTTTACCATTGTGTTTTCCTGCTCCCAGTCCTCCATGCTTTCATACCTTTGGGTGCAGGAAAACACGATGGCAAACCTACGAGTCAACCGGTAAAATCGGGTTTTCTGGTGTTTTCGACCAAGATATGACTTGGCAGACCGATTGCGTTTTAATATGCGAATCGAGTTTTAACTAATTCTGGATTTTCAGCCGTGAACTCGATGAGGTGATTGTCTGTGCTGATGCCTCCCGGTCTAAGTAGTGTCACAAATTTACCATTGGAGTAGGCGCAAAGAGCTTTGTTTGCTCAGCTCAATAATAACTTCAAAGAAAGTAAATATAAATTTAAGAATTTATTTTTTTTAAAACATGCTTTCATTAAAACTCACAAAAATGTAGAAAAAATATTTTTAATGCAATAAAAAGTCGAAAATCTTGAAAGAAACATGCGCGGAGTTTAAATTAAATCGCGATGAGCTCGATTAAGGAAGATTAATGGATTTAAATGGGAATTTCGCCAAATTAGCCAGCTATCGCCAAGTTTGCTTCATATATAACAACTTATTTTTATCGCCAAATTTGGCAATATTTCGTCAAGTTGGCCAAAATTTGGCGCTATTGTGACAACCCTGTCATTAGTACTTTTCAACAAAAACTTATTGTTGAAACTGATAGTGATTTCTCCATAGAAAGTCAAACTATAATTGAGTAACTATCAAAGTAAATTTGCCCTCCTTAGGAATCCAGTTTAAAAAAATCAATGTCCAGTTCATAGATTGTCGAGAAGAATTCAAAATTTCAAAGCTTTATGTCTACAGGAAAAAAGGGAAACAGGGGTCAACAGGAAAATCAGTAACAAGATTTCATAGAAACAGAATTGTACAAACAGAATACAAACAGAACTATACAATACAAACAGAAATGTACAAACAGAATTGTAAGTTAAAAGAAAGCACGTAAAAACAAGTATGAAAGTAAAAATTGTTTTTAACAAACATTCTTTTATAAGCAATTAATTTTCATCTTGAAAATTACACCTAATTTTTTTACTGCATTTCGTGATTTCTCAAAAAATGTCCGTTAAAATACGTTAATTTGGCGCGGGCAAAAAACTCAAGTCTTAAAAATTTACTGTTTTTTTTTTTTTTTGCTCTTGGTAGAAGGCGCTAGCAAATGAATTATAAAATGTATATATTAAAAACATGTATAGTTTCTGCTCTGTTTCTTTTTTAAGACGGGACAACAAGAAAAAAATGAAACATTATTCAAACTATCATTTTAGGATTTCTATATCGATATCTCAACGTATAATCGTAAATTAATTAATATTAAACTACTAACTAACAGAAGCGTATTAAAAATATATTATTCTTCATTTTTCACTTATAATTTATTTGTTTACTTTTTAGTCTTTAAGTCTGTGTTTTCAAATCCTATACAATTGTACGAGTTACAGAGAATATTTAGCAATTTATCACTTGTGGTGGGCTACTTGAAGAATACTTTAAAACAAGTATTATAAAAATTTTGTTTTTAAAGTCAATTCCTACTTAGGTCATCAAAGAAAAAATTTAATATAATCCCTTAAGCTAATATTAGTTTTTGTTGCATAAAATATCCCAATTTGTTGATTTTCTATAAGCAAGTAGGTTTACAATGGAAGTCTATGGAAATTTGGCGAAATATTAGAGATATCGCCAAGTTGGCGTCCCTTTTGGCGACTCATTTTGGTCGCCAAATTTGGCGATATATCGCCAAGTTGGCAACAAACTTGGTGGTGTTTGGGGACAGAACAGGGTCCCCCCTATGGTAACCCCCTTATAGATATGAAGATGCATTAAATGCTTCGATAATCAATGGCCGCCATTTTGTCTCCCATGTAAAACTAAAATTAATTAATTAAAATTTAATTAATGAATTAATATTTGAAAAAACTGTATTAACATCAATTGTCATCCAGTACAAGTTAAAAAAAATATTTCAACTAGATAGGATGAATAATGAGTATTTTATTAACGATTGAAAATTTGAACACGATATATAAATAAATAAATAAATATAGGGAGAGTGTGAACTAATAGTAGGCATTGAATTAATGCTTTAATTTATACTTAAGTTATAAAAATACTAGAACTTCCCTCAGAGGAATTAGTCTGAGCGATATTGTTGAAACATACACTGTTAAAAATTTGCAATTTTTGCTGAATCATCACTCCACCGCTTTTATAGAATATCTCTATTCTGACCAATATGAGAATGCTCCATAATATCGTCAAGCAATCGTTTTCTATAAAAGCGGTGTAGTGACGATGCAGCAAAAGCTGCACATTTTTAACAATGTAGATTTAATGATAACTTGTGACAAGTAAAGAAAATGAGATGCTGTCTTTAATTGACCATATATTGGTACAAATTCAAATGATGAAAATGAGCAAATTGAATGGTAGAATTACAAAATGCGATATATAAATTCATATACACTGTTTAAAAAATGGGAAAGCAAACCACGCAAGACAGCCATGCATGGGTATAAGAAGTACCATCAACCGGAACTACTTTGGGCCACTTTTTCCTGGTTCCACTCACATTTCCATTATTAAAAAATATTATATGTGATTTTTTAACGTCGAAATGGAGTTGTAAACAATTAACATGAAACCATGAAGCAAACTGTATGATTTTAAAGAGGATTTTTTTTTAAAACTATTTTTAAAGTTTTGCAACAAAGTAGCCCGTGCTAGGGGCTTCTTTGGTCCATTCACTTAGTTTCATATAAAATGAATACATTTCACATGTAAATGAATACATTTTTATGTAAACCTCCTTGCAATAGCATTTGCTAATAAAATTAATACACTAATTAATAATATAACATAATAATAATAGGGTTTGCAGTGTTAATACACTGCAAACCCGATAAATAAATGTTTTTTTACAACATTTAAACACAATAAACCAATTGTTAATGTTAAAGAAACGAGAATCAGTTTTCGTCATGTTATCCTCAGCAACTGGAACAAAAACAATTAATGTAACATTTTGCAACAGTAACATTTGGAAAAAAAGTTATTTAAAACATGTTTTAAGAGATTTGGTTGTATAAAAGGCATTTCTAAGTAATTGGGGCTATTTTCGGACCAAAACAGGCCTGGCACAAAGTAGCCCCGAAATACTAGTTTTCATGCTAGCTTTATGAAAACTTAAACATTTTCTGCCAAAATAAAAAGTTAATGGAAAAATTATGATCACACATGGGTTAAAGGTTACTAAAGGTAATATTTTGACACTTACTTTATTTGTAGCTCTAATCTAGATTGTTCTACAATAGAAAGTTTGGAAAGTTAAAATCTACACACGAAAACAGTTGTTTACAAACACATTCAGTGTTGCCGCTAAAAAAAATTAAATTACCCCCAAACTATTCAAATACCCTATAGTAGGGTATAAATTATTTTTCAAGGGCAAAAACTCCAAATTATCTTGTATTGTTTGTTCAATACAAAGAATAAAAACATTTTTTAATGGGATGGACCAAAGTAATCCCGGTTGACGATATACAATACATTAAAAGTAATGCAGAAAATAAAACACTAAAATATTATATCGGAATTTTAACTCTTTGAAATGATGTCAAGAACATAACCAAGAACGTCCGGACCAATTTTAGTACCTATAGAAAACAAAAAATGTGATGTTTGAAGAAAATGAAGGATTTTTTATATGGTTTGTGGTCCCTCGAATATTTAATACTGTTGAATATCTGTTTTCCACAGGCGCGGTGAGGTTGTCGATAAGAATTTAGGAAATTCTTTCTTCAAAAATCGATATACCAAAGTCCCAAACACGTCAACGGAGGCATGCAATGCGTAGTTCGAGTGTGCTCCAGATATGCTCGATCGGATTTAAATGAGGGGCGCATGCCACAACATAGGTATACTTTTTAGTTTTCAAATATATTCTCCACGAATTGAGCTCTATTTTGCTTTCGAATGCATTAAATAAAAGGAATCGGCAATGGCTGCAGCGTAAGGTATGACACGACATCGGAATATCTCGTCTGCATAACCTTTGAGCTGTCAAAGTGTCATTTTAAATAACTTACATAATTTGCACATAATCTGTTTAATTCTAGCCTATCAGAAAGTGGGTTAAAAATCGATTGCAAAGTTTCTTTTTTACATACAAAACCAGGTTGAGTTAAATAAAAGCGTGTAAAAAGTTAAATCTGCATTACTTTAATCATTTGTGTTTATATTGTTTCTATTTTTTCTTTCTAAATCAACGGTAAACAGTTTACTTTAATTCTGAACTCCATTTGCAGATTTTTGAGAAAAAAGAAGTTATCTATACCTTACTTTTATTTTTCAAAATCATTTACTAATAAAAAAAAAATATATCATTAATCAACTTGGAAAATAACAATGTTTTAGTTGCATCTTCCAAATTTTCTCTTATCTAAATGAATTGAAATTGTATCTGCAAAAGATTTAAAAAAAAAAAAAAAAAAAAAAAAAAAAAGTTTTTATCATTATTATTACTTTTCCTCCCGAAAAAATGAATAAAGAATCTTTTTTAATTATGTACAAACATAAATAAGTTTTTTTGTGTGTGCGATTATCGAAAATAATTAATTGTAGAATTTATATTATTCGTAAGAACAAATTAATTGAAACGCTTTTTCACGTAAAAAAATGCATGGTTTTTAACAAAAGGGATAAATTAAAAAAGATTTGAGGTGAATAACATTTTTGTTTTCTTAATCCATTATCTTTTTGTCAACTTTTTAACCTTTGAAGATTTCTTTCACGGATAGAATTTTAATTATAAATATTTATATCTTTTATTTATAAGAAGTGGATACAAAATAAAAAAGACGAGCCGTCCACAATATATGCATCGTTAAAATCTTCTATCTAAAATAACAGAAAATCTACTTATAATATTTTTTAATGTAATTTTACAAAGGGCAATGAACTAAGAATATTGTTAAATCAGAGAAATTGTTCTATAAATTTAAACCAAAAAATACCGAGTCTAAAATTCAAAATAAAGATACCAGGATAATTTTATTGTATCAGAAAGCCGAGAACCTGTTAAAAAAAATAAAGATAGTGTTCTATAAATTTGTGTATAAAAACACTGTAAGAAATTAATCCAATTTACCATTTTAAAAATTATATTTGACCATAAATGATATTTTTTTCTCAAATAAAAAAAAATAAATAACTGTGGAATTAACATTTTTTATACAGAAAATATACCCGAAGAGATTTTCCATATAGTAATAAATATGTAATTTCGAATGATAAAGTAAAGTAAAATAAAATAAGCAGCTTTTTTGTTATTATTTAAAATTTCTTTTAGCATGTACATTAACATGTTGTAAACATTTTATCTTTGTAGTCTTCTTGTGAAAAGTTTTTAATTATAAAAAATTATGTTTTATTTATTAAAAACGGTTCTAAAAAATAAAAGTAAAAATTTGCCGCTTATAGCAATTAACTTTGTCATCATCAGATGTATTGTAATATGCATTGCAACAAATTACATTTATTGTGAATTAGTTCTATACCAAAATATAGTTCATCTGGTAAAAGCAAACTTCTATTAAAGGCACTTTAACTAATTTACGTTGATAGACAATTTTTTTTGTCTAGTCCTGTACACGAATTTATTTATATTTTACCATAATTCCTTATTATACCAAAATGTAGTTCAGCTGGTAAATTCAAACTTCTATTAAATACATTTTAATTAATTTACGCCGATAGACGAATGCTTTTGAACAGCTCTGTACATGAATTTATTTATATCTTACAATAATTCCTTATTATACCAAAATATAGTTCAGCTGGTAAATGAAAACTTCTATTAAATACATTTTAATTAATTTACGCTGATAGGTGAATACTTTTGTTCAGCCCTGTATATGAATTTATTTATATTTTACAATAATTCCTTATTATATCAAAATATAGTTCAGTTGTTAAATGCAAACTAATGCACTTTAATTAATTTATGCTGATAAACGAATTTTTTTGTCCAGTCCTGTATATGAATTTATTTATATTTTACTGTAATTCCTTATTACACCAAAATACAGTTCAGCTGGTAAATGTAAACTTCTATTAAAGACACTTTAATTAATTTACCCTAATAGACGAATTCTTTTGTCCAGCCTTCTATGTAATCTATAGAGTTTATAAACACCACGAAACATATTACCCGACTGTCAAGAAGGATTATGCGTTTCACGCGTATCTGGGTATGTGGATTTCTTTATACCCTCGAAACATCCCAACGGCTGGACGGATTTTAATGAATGAGGTCTATATCGCTTCGTATTAACCATCCGATGGTTATAGGCAAGGTTTTGTTTTTTATAAATTCAAAATGGCACCCGTAAAATACAAAATGGCGGTAGAGACGATTTTTTTTTTTTTTTTTTTTTTTTTTTTTTTTTTTTTTTTTAACGCACCCTATTGTGTGGCACATCATTGGATAGGTCTTTCAAAATGAAGAGGATGTTTCCTTGACTATTTTACAGTCAAAAGCTCCGTTTAAATATTACACAACGTGGAAGTTGTGTATGTAGGATCTAGCTAAAGCTAGCTTTTCTGCAACAATTCAACTTAAAACTCATCAGTACAAGTAAAAAAAAAAAAAAAAAATAGGTAAGTAATATAAAAAATAGTTTTACATTGACGAGAAATAATTAATTAGTTCGCTTTTTACGCAGTCGCGTTTTTTGATTTTTTAAATTTAATTTTTACTTGTTAAAATTTAGTTCAGCTTAAAAATGTATACATAGCTAAAAACACTCTTCCACCAATTACCGCATGTAGTGCCTTGTAACCGAATTATTTTGTGTCTTCGTAAGTGAACAATAAATGCTACGCCACCAGTAATCAATAGAAAGCATGTTTTATTGTAGCTCAGTGATGCATATCAATTTCAGTATGCTTAATTGTAATACATTCCAAACTCGTTTACTTCATAGAACATAATCTGAGGGAATTCTTTTCTGTGGTCCCTGTAAACGAACTATAATTGTTACTTATTCCGCGGGCCATAGAATGTATGATGTAATCTGCATAAGTTAAGTATATAAGTTTCATTACAATTGAAGTTGCGTAACATCATTAAAATGCACTGCAAACAATTTTGCCCACAGGACATAATGTAGCGGAATTATTCTGTGTGTTTCTACGAATTACAATAGCTACGTGCTGAATATGCTATAGTGAACTTCAATAACATGTATCAATATAATAAAAATTCGAGTATATGTACGGGAGTTAGAGTGCGGACTTATAGACAGATAGGCAGACAAACTGAAGTCATAAATGCGTTTATACTAAACTCTAAAGTGTTAAAAATACATAATAAATGACATTTATTACTAGACAATACCTTTGGTATCACTATATGACATATCTATGGTGATCTTAGAATTTTATAATCTTAAAACTTAATTCATTTGATCATAGGAATGCCCATCACACGATCAAACATTTGAGACCGAAGCACTACGGTCTCAGCTTGGTCTTAATCAACAGAAAAAACGATGCAAACATTAGTTTTACGATTTTGGCATGTCACATATTATAGCCGAGTCTAACTTTTGTAATAATTACAACATTTACTGCCCTTATGTTGCTACTCTAACACAAAAAGTATTCCACACTGTTTAGTAAAGATAAAAATTCTTTTATAAAAGCACAGTATTCAGTCAGCTTTACAGTATTCAACTCTATTAAAACAAGGACGAAAATTCATGCATCCAGCATAGATTATGAAATATTTTTCAACATATTCTTAATACTATAACAAAACTTCATTGTTTACTAAGGTGAAAGATGATGTCTAAATGAGAAATTTGGAAAACGCATAACGCATTTGAAAACCAGATTTCTGCTATTACCACGGATAGTCGTTTGTGCAGCCATGTATATGATCTACAGATATGTATGCATACTACACAGTATGGTAAAAGTTAGTTCAGTTAAACGCATAGTACAGTTCAAAATCACCTCCAATAATTGTTGAGAACTTTTATGCGACCCTGTATATGATCTATAGAACTTATACACACCAATTAATATTTAAAAAATAGTTAAATTTAAAAACGCATGACCACCACAGAAAACACATTTCTTCAAATTATTGTCCATTGGCTTCAATATAGTTCAATTATTGCTCATTTTCTTCTATAGCCAAATTTTTTGTGTGCCTCTGTAAATAAACGCTAAGTTCTATGTACACCCTATTCTATAGAAAGAACCTTATAGTACATCTCAGAGATGTATATCAATACGTTTAAAATACTGTAATATCATTAAAATACACGGCAAACAATTTTTTCTCATAGGCAGTAATGTAATGGAATTCTTTTGAGCGGCTCTGTAAATGAACAGGAAATGCTACACACTTCATTTTCAATTCCGAACATACCATAGTGAACCCCGATAACATATATCAATTTCATGGCAATCGGACTACATTTATGCGAGTTAGAGTACGGGTTGATGGACAGGTAGACAGACAGACGAGCAGACAAACCAAATTCATAAACACTCCTCAACTATGTTGGAAAGTGCTAAAAAGGTAGCATGCTTTTTTAAAATTATTTACTTTTTAACTGATGAAAAGTCCTAAAACTCGAAAAAATTCTTTACGAATATAAGTATCTTGAAATAAATCTAAAACTGCAAAGCATTTTCAGCATCATTTTCAAAAATTCAGAACTGAAAGAGAAATATAATATGGTAAAGAAGAAATTATAATCTACAATGTTCTATTAATTCTTTATTGCTAATATTATTAGAAAGAAGATTCTAAATCAAAGGTAAAATCTTTATTTAAATGCTAAACTGCTTTTGCAGATTTTTTAGAAAAGTCATCTTTACCGTTTTTTATAAAAAACATTTAATAATTAAAAAAATCCTTCTTTGTGAAATCTGGAAAATAATAATATTTTCAAATGAATCTTCGAAGTTTTCTTTTCATTAAGTGAACTAAACTTATACCTGCAAGATATTCTAAAACACGAAAGGAAAATTCATGCGTTAAGCATAGATTATGAAGCTCTTTCAGACACATAAAAAAATAACAAAATTTCACCGCTTAATAAATCGAAATAGGATGTTTAATTGAACCATTTGGAAACACGTGACACATTTGAAAATCCAATTTCAGCAATTCCGGTCCACAATCGGAAAATTATCTGAATTCTTTGAGCAGCTCTGTATATGATATATAGATTTGTATCTATAAAGTACATGCATGCAAAAAATTAGTTCAGTCAGGAAATACATACCACAATTAAAATTTTTCCCTTCATAATTTTCGGCTAATATGGAGAATGGTACGTGAATTCTTTTGTGCAGCCTTGTATACGAGCTATAGAATTTATTACACAACGACTAACATCCAAAAAAATAGTTGCATTTAAAAGTGAATACCAAAATTGAAAATGCGCGTTCAGAAATTATTGCTCAATACAATACCGCAAGCGATTTATTTTGAGTGTTCCTGTAAATGAAAGAAAGATTTTATGGATGCCCTATTCCATATTAATCATCTTGTAGTAAAATTCAGTGATTTATATAATTTTCATTTGAAATAACGTAATATCATTAAAATGCACTGCAAAATATCTTCCCCATTTACCACAATAGTAACGAAACATTTTTAGTGCCCCTGTAAATGAACTATTAACTTTACACACTTCACATTCGGTATGAAACACTTTTCAACACATTCAGAATAATGAAACAAAACTTCACCGTTGAACTTGAAACATAACA
Source organism: Maratus speciosus (assembly GCA_963932465.1). NCBI lineage: Eukaryota > Metazoa > Arthropoda > Arachnida > Araneae > Salticidae > Maratus > Maratus speciosus. The sequence continues at coordinate 81,173,955 of OZ010793.1, read as the reverse complement.
ACCTAACAACTTGAAATATGATGTATAATTGAAACATTTGGAAACACATAACACATTTGAAAGCACAATTTCAGCGATTTCCATCTACAGATTAAAAATTATACGAATTCTTAATAAAGCCCTGTATTTGATATATACGTAGATTTGTATCTATAATCTACATGAATGCAAAAATTTAATTCAGTTAGGAAATACATACCACAGTTGAAAAATTCCCTTCAGCAATTTCCACTATTAAGGAGAATGGTACGTGATATTTTTTTTTTTTTTTTTTTTTTTTTTTTGTGCAGCCTTGTAGACGAGGTATAGAACCTATACACAACGGGTAAGATTCAAAAGATAGCTAAATTTAAAACTGCATAGCGAAATTGAAAAGCATTTCCAGCAATTACCGCCCAAAGACTGTACTGTAACCGATTTATTTTGTGTGAACCAGTAAATGAACGATAAAAATCTATGAATGCCCTATTCTACAGTAAATATCTTGTAGTGAAATTCAATGATTTATATCGATTTCAATACATTTGAAATAGCGTCATGTCATTAAAATACACTGCTAACGATTTCACCCCCATTGACCATAACGTAACGGAATTTTTTGAGTGCCTCTGTAAATGAACTGTTCGTGCTACATACTTTACATGAAATACCAAATAAACATCATTAACATATATCAATTGCATGGAAATCCGAGTATATTTACGCGAGTTAGAGAGTGGGTAGACAGACGGACGGTCAAACCGAATTCATAAACACTTTTCAACTACAGTGAAACCTCCATAAAGCGACCACGTTCCGTTCCAATAACAATTGGTCGCTCCGAGAGGTGGTCTCTTAATGAAAGTCATGTTTAAATCTAGATTTTAGTTGTTGAAAAAGGGTAACAATTAATGTTACTAAAATTTATTTTCCACATTAGAAAAAAATATGAAAATTTAAGTATCAAAACAAAAGTTAATTACATAAGTTAATTAGTGCAGAGTTTAAAAAACTGACGTTTGCTTTGATTTTGCGGTTTTATCTTCTATAACTTTTATTTCCAAGTCCTTTCGAAGTTCAGTAAATAAATGCAATTTTTTTTTTTTTTTTTTGGATGGGAACGAATGATGACGATTTCATTAATTTAGTTCTTTGAGAGTTTCCTGACAGAATATTGCAGGGGAGTTTATTGACCGTCATCCTTACTTTGTCATTAGAGTTAAATTCATTGCATAAAAAGGTACAAAGGTGTTTAAACACTTTAAAGTTACCGGAATAATTCAAAATTCTAAACTTAGTTTAGAAGTTTTATGAATAATGTGCTCTCCGGAGTTATTTTTCTAATAAAACTTTTTTCATGCGACAAGGAAAAAACGCAATTTGTTTTATTTTCTTCAGAGAAATTGGTCGCTCACGGAGGGAGTTCAACTGGGGTGGTCTCTGAATAGAGGTAAAATTAGTATTGAGCCTATGGGAATAAATTTCGTTCCATGAAAAAATGTCGTTCAGGGAGGTGGTCGCTTAATGGAGGTGGTCGCACAGGGAGGTTTCACTGTATGTTGGAAAGTGTTGAAAAAAAAAGCACTTCACAAGCGTACATTTAGCTTTAATACGACGTCTTCGGCTTAAAAAATACCAATAATAACCTTTTCAAGAAAATTCTTCTTCTCTGGTGAAGTTCCCGAATTTCCCGTATGCATACTTTAAAAATTTGCATCAGATATGGAAATCAAAATACCCCTGCATTAGAATCGTTTGGAAAGATTTTCATTTAAATATATAAAATCATACTGATTTTAGGTATATTTAAGGTTACTATTAGGTGGGTTTGTAATTGCCGAAACGTCAGTGAAGGCTTACTGTGGAGACACGAAAAGTTTTGGTTTCTGTTAGTCTGTCTGTCTGTTTGTCTGTCTGTTTCGCGATAACTGCCGCAAAAAGCATCCGATCGGCTTGAAATTCACTGGGCATGTTGATGACGTACCCGGACTTAGCTGTATAGTTTTTGGTTAAATTTGGTTCATTCGTTCGGGAAATATAGAACATTTTATTTTGCTCTATAATGCTTTTCTATGGCAAGTCAGACGATTTTCTGATTTTATTTATTAAAAAAAACTTATGCTTATCCTTATAAATCACAGCGTAAAAAAAATCTAAGATATACTATAACCATCCGCGCAATCAATAAAAAAATATGAATGTAAATTTAAATAGACTACGAGGGGTTCAGGGGGGCTCTGCCCCCCTGAAGAAATGCAATTTTTGATTTCAAAAGTTACCAAAATAAGTAGCTCATCAGAATTTCAGAACATCAATGTATAACCACTTATTTAACACTTTTAATTTCTGAAACTTTACGAAGTATCTTGTATGCTTATAAATATTTATGTAATTTGAAATCTTTAAAAGGCGATTTGTAGGAAGTAGAATATTACGCAATGAGTGTTAAAAAACAATGACTTGCAAAGATGACGTTGAGGCTCCTGATCTGCAGATTTACTAGTCTGTCTGTTAGTCAGTCTGTTAGTCTGTCTGTTAGTCTGTCTGTCTGTTCCGCGATAACTGCCGCAAAAAGCATCCGATCGGCTTGAAATTCACTGGGCATGTTGATGAGGTACCCGGACTTAGCTGTATAGTTTTTGGTTAAATTTGGTTCATTCGTTCGGGAAATATGGAACATTTTATTTTGTTCTATAATGCTTTTCTATGGCAAGTCAGACGATTTTCAGATTTTCATTTGTTGAAAGAAATGGCTCATATGAAAAATGGATTTAAATGGTAAATTTTTGATGCTGAAATTTTTAAATAAGATTATTAAATTATTCCAATTAGTTTGAAATTTTGTCAATATAGTTGCGAGATTTTTTTAATTAGGTTTATAATATTGGGGGGAATTTTATGCATGTTTTCCAATAATATAAAGGATTTTGTTTTATCAATTTGACATAATGCATATTTCATTTTTTTTCCTTTTCTTTCATCTGTTGCCTAGCAACGTATTTAGTCCTAATAATATTAGTATAATTGCGTGTATAATGTTTGAGTAAAGCCAACGTCAAAACGGGTGGATTAATGCATTTGTATCTTTGCATATAGATGGATTTTAGAACAGAAATAAAAATAGGCAATATTTCATTTATTTTATTTATTTTATTCAAATGTTTTGCTTAAAAATACAAAAGTTCATCATTTTCATAGCGAATAACGTAACATTTTTCCATGACATTTACCAATATTTATTTAATTGTTGCCAAGAAAATCAAAACCCGGAATAAAATTTTCTTTTAAACAATTTTCAATTGAAATGTTTTGTCGTGAAACAGGAAAATGAAAAACAGCGGCACTCCGGGAGTGCCAATAGAAGTGAAACCTTCAAAAATTACGTGTGTGTTTTTTTAATCGTCAGGAAATGTTTTATGCGTTGAATTGTGTAGCAGCACTAATGAGAGCATCTGGGGACACGGCAGTGCCCCTGCCAAGTCTTGAAAGCACAGCCGTAAGCATCTTTTTCTGGAAGCAACTCAGGGTACTTTTGATTCCCCAATATCTTTGTGTTGGTGATTCCCAGAAACTTGAAACTTCGTAAATCTAAAGTAATGTGGAAATGGAACTAAATGCTGAAATTTCACGTTTCTATCTTTTTTATTTCAGAAGACATATGAACTTAAACTTTCTCCTTTTCGACACTGATTCACCGATCATCAATATTCAGAGGTACGTCCTGTATCCCTAGAATCTTGAAATTTGGTATGAAGGTAGTGTTTGGGATACAATGAAAGGGAAAATTTAAAAAATCCGGAAAATTTGGATAAAAAGTCGAAAAATCAAAAAACCGAGAATTTAATAGAGATGTGATATACGAACCAGGTTTAGTGCGATTTTTTAACGTCAATTTGGCGAAAGCCCGTTTTCCAATACCAGTCACAATATATTTTTTAAATTATTTTCTATCGTTTTAAAAAGTAAACAACAATAAATAAACGGTAATTTCATTAATAACTATAGAACAATACAATTGTACAATTTAAAAAAATAAAATAAAAGTAAATGAACAATTTATTAATAAATAAGCAACAGTAGCCGGGTTACCTTGTAAAATAAAGTAACGCCATTTTGCTGTCAATTAGGTACCCAAGTGCGTATCTGACATCTGTGCCCCGTATTTTATCTTCCGTAATCGAAATTCCCGCCAATACTGTTGGTCATTGACCAGACCATCAACACGATAAAACACAGCGTTATCGGTTTTTAGTTACACGAAATAGGTAGGTCACGAATACGGTATAATTCATTTTAAGTGACGAAAAACAAAATAATAATTTGTTTTAGCAATACGCCGGGAGAAAAAGTGAGTTTTAGCTTCCTTCTTCTTTTGCGGATTGAGCTGAAGAGGAAAAAGTTCCTTCATTCACCGCTTGGCGCACTAGTGTCTATGTGTCAAAATGCTAGCATGTCGGTTACGTTACAGTGTCTCGAAATCAGTGGTTTTTCCCCATCTTAAAAAAAGCTCAACGCGCCTAAAGAAGTTTTCACTTCAATAAAATTAAGAATAGAAAAATTAATATGGCGGCATATTGGAAATAAAAAGAAAACTCTCGAGTATTTCTTAATATAACAAGATGAAAAGTTTTGAGTAAGTACGCATAGCAGGTGAATTAGACGTCATCTATCGAAAGCAAAGATGCTGGAATAAAAAGATCTTGGGTAAAATAAAATTAACTATTATTCACGGAGGAAAGAGATAGATGGAGATGCAGTATGCAGGGCCCCCACTCGGTCCGTTTTTTGAACACCACTTTTATTTAAAGAAAAATCTGACTTATAAATTGTGTAGAAATATACCGGGAAGAGCGTTTTTCTTGCAATTGTCGCAGAAACCTACCACGAATTTCTTTCTAAAAAATTACCGGTTTTCAAAAAACGGACCAGTGGGAGCCCTGAGTATGCCGTAAAAACTGTTTGCAATATGATGTGCGTAATCGCTCAGATTTAAATGCCCTCATTCAGCCCAAACAGAACAAGCACGTGGAACAGGGACCGAATTCTTTGACTTCATCCGTGCATTTTTTCTGTAAAATGAAAATGATCTGCTTATATTTAAGCAATAAGCATTCTAAGGTAGCATTTCATTGTATTATGAATTAAAAACTGTATTACTAAAAATATTATTATTATTATTATTATTTTTAAGCACGTCGTTGTGTTGTGCCGAATGTAGCGGATTTTAGGGTTACATTTTTGGCATCACTTCAAGATTTATTGTCTGTGTACGGTTAACATGAATATTTTATTTTAAATTTAAATTATCTTAATTTATAAAAAAAAAACTTACGCTTATCCTTATAAATCACAGCGTAAAAAAAAAAAAAAATCAAAGATATACTATAACCATCCGCACAATCAATAAAAAATTACGAATGTAAATTTAAACAGACTACGGGGGGTTCAGGTGGGCAGAGCCCCCCTGAAGAAATGCAATTTTTTATTTAAAAAGTTACCAGAATAAGTAGCTCATCAGAATTTCAGAACATCAATGTATAACCACTTGTTTAACAATAACCACTTGTTTAAGCAATAAGCATTCTAAGGTAGCATTTCATTGTATTATGAATTAAAAACTGTATTACTAAAAATATTATTCTGTTTTTTTTTTTTAAGCACGTCGTTGTGTTGTGCCGAATGTAGCGGATTTTAGGGTTACATTTTTGGCGTCACTTCAAGATTTATTATCTGTGTACGGTTAACATGAATATTTTATTTTAAATTTAAATTTAATTAATTTATTAAAAAAAAACTTATGCTTATCCTTATAAATCACAGCGTAAAAAAAATCTAAGATATACTATAACCATCCGCACAATCAATAAAAAAATATGAATGTAAATTTAAATAGACTACGAGGGGTTCAGGGGGGCTCTGCCCCCCTGAAGAAATGCAATTTTTGATTTCAAAAGTTACCAGTATAAGTAGCTCATCAGAATTTCAGAACATCAATGTATAACCACTTATTTAACACTTTTAATTTCTGAAACTTTACGAAGTATCTTGTATGCTTATAAATATTTATGTAATTTGAAATCTTTAAAAGGCGATTTGTAGGAAGTAGAATATTACGCAATGAGTGTTAAAAAACAATGACTTGCAAAGATGACGTTGAGGCTCCTGATCTGCAGATTTACTAGTCTGTCTGTTAGTCAGTCTGTTAGTCAGTCTGTTAGTCTGTCTGTTAGTCTGTCTGTCTGTTCCGCGATAACTGCCGCAAAAAGCATCCGATCGGCTTGAAATTCACTGGGCATGTTGATGAGGTACCCGGACTTAGCTGTATAGTTTTTGGTTAAATTTGGTTCATTCGTTCGGGAAATATGGAACATTTTATTTTGTTCTATAATGCTTTTCTATGGCAAGTCAGACGATTTTCAGATTTTCATTTGTTGAAAGAAATGGCTCATATGAGAAATGGATTTAAATGGTAAATTTTTGATGCTGAAATTTTTAAATAAGATTATTAAATTATTCCAATTAGTTTGAAATTTTGTCAATATAGTTGCGAGATTTTTTTAATTAGGTTTATAATATTGGGGGGAATTTTATGCATGTTTTCCAATAATATAAAGGATTTTGTTTTATCAATTTGACATAATGCATATTTCATTTTTTTTTTCCTTTTCTTTCATCTGTTGCCTAGCAACGTATTTAGTCCTAATAATATTAGTATAATTGCGTGTATAATGTTTGAGTAAAGCCAACGTCAAAACGGGTGGATTAATGCATTTGTATCTTTGCATACAGATGGATTTTAGAACAGAAATAAAAATAGGCAATATTTCATTTATTTTATTTATTTTATTCAAATATTTTGCTTAAAATTACAAAAGTTCATCATTTTCATAGCGAATAACGTAACATTTTTCCATGACATTTACCAATATTTATTTAATTGTTGCCAAGAAAATCAAAACCCGGAATAATATTTTCTTTTAAACAATTTTCAATTGAAATGTTTTGTCGTGAAACAAGAAAATGAAAAAAAACAAAAAAAAAAACAGCGGAACTCCGGGAGTGCCAATAGAAGTGAAAACTTCAAAAATTACGTGTGTGTTTTTTTAATCGTCAGGAAATGTTTTACGCGTTGAATTGTGTAGCAGCACTAATGAGAGCATCTGGGGACACGGCAGTGCCCCTGCCAAGTCTTGAAAGCACAGCCGTAAGCATCTTTTTCTGGAAGCAACTCAGGGTACTTTTGATTCCCCAATATCTTTGTGTTGGTGATTCCCAGAACTTGAAACTTCATAAATCTAAAGTAATGTGGAAATGGAACTAAATGCTGAAATTTCACGTTTCTATCTTTTTTATTTCAGAAGACATATGAACTTAAACTTTCTCCTTTTCGACACTGATTCACCGATCATCAATATTCAGAGGTACGTCCTGTATCCCTAGAATCTTGAAATTTGGTATGAAGGTAGTGTTTGGGATACAATGAAAGGGAAAATTTAAAAAATCCGGAAAATTTGGATAAAAAGTCGAAAAATCAAAAAACCGAGAATTTAATAGAGATGTGATATACGAACCAGCACTGTAAAAAAAATTCCGCAACGTTCCTGGGAAAAAATGGGCAGCTGAGTTGCCCATTATTTCCAAGAAACATTTCTTGAAAATGACTGGAACTTTACTGTATATGTTAAAAACTTTCTACAGAAATGCCAGTAAGTTTCCTGCGAAATACCAGGAATATTTCTGTTGACAGCAAAACATTACTGACATATTCAAGGCTGGAGTAGCACAAGAGCGAAAAATGTCCAGACCAGGGATCGAACCTGGATACTTGGCGTGCCGTGCCAATGCCTTACCTGTTAGGCTATCCGGACCGATACCTGGCTGACATAATTCACTCTGGATGTTCGTTCCCTTCATTATGACATTACTGATATTTCACAGCATGCGGGATCCGCAGACGATTTTTACATTTCCAGTTGACAATTTTCGCTTTATTATCATTATTTGTTAGAATGAAAAAATATTTTGAAATTGACATCAAAATTATTATTTATAATTTACACGAAAAAATAAATTTTCAGTTAAAATTCAATAAAGTAAATATATATGTGATATATTGTTTCTGAACTTTGCTTAAAATATAAAAATATATAAATGTAAATAATAATTAGAAAAAAAATCTAGACATAAAATATTTTGGATTTTCGTCAGTGATTATGTTAGTTTACAAGTTAGATAAAATACATATAAATTTTCATGAAAAAAAAAACCTAAACGTAATTGTATATTTTTTCCGAAAAAAAAAAAAATTCAAATTTGCAGCAATTCAAAGTGTCAAATATATGTCAAATTTAAATCAAATTGTAATAAAGTGTTAAAATATAAAATTAATTAAAAAAGAAAAAAAAAGTCAAGAGGTAGCATCGAACCCGGGCCGTACGGGTGGCGTGCAAGCTTTCTGCGTCCACAACAGGAAAGACACGTTGAGAGCTGCAAACTAATGGGTATTTGAAACGTATGCTAAAACTCGGCATCTAATTTCTGAAAATCTAAGGCCCATTTGAAGAAATCCTTTCACAAGAATAATTAGAGATAAGAACTCTAAAACATAATTTAAATTAATCAAAATAGGTGAGAATCATATTTGATTGTCCCCTGGTTAATGCAGATCCAAATAATAGGTGTATTTCTTTTTTTTACACAGTCTGCTCGTTAAAGATTTCACAGACAAGTACGAGAGATAATCTCTTAGTGATGTCACAGAGTTATTGTATTTTCATCTGAATTATCTTGACAATAGAGACGTAAAGGATTATGTCGTCTATTGATTTATTTGCATTCCATATTGATTTTTTTACATTCATTTAAGGAATTCTTTTTCGACACTCGCGCGCGAGCAACGGATTATAGCAAAAAGAATAATAAATGGCGGCCGCAGCGTTTTGCTGTTTCCAACTTTTGGTTCAGGAACGTTTCAGATAAGAAAACCAGAATTTCACAGGAAAGAGCTAAATTATTCTGAAAACCTGAGAAAAGGCGAAACGTTCCTGGATTTTACATGGAACGTTACCATTTTTTTTTACAGTGAGGTTTAGTGCGATTTTTTAACGTCAATTTGGCGAAAGCCCGTTTTCCAATACCAGTTACAATATATATTTTTTAATTATTTTCTATCGTTTTAAAAAGTAAACAACAATAAATAAACGGTAATTTCATTAATAACTATAGAACAAAACAATTGTACAATTTAAAAAAATAAAATAAAAGTAAATGAACAATTTATTAATAAATAAGCAACAGTAGCCGGGTTACCTTGTAAAATAAAGTAACGCCATTTTGCTGTCAATTAGGTACCCAAGTGCGTATCTGACATCTGTGCCCCGTATTTTATCTTCCGTAATCGAAATTCCCGCCAATACTGTTGGTCATTGACCAGACCATCAACACGATAAAACACAGCGTTATCGGTTTTTAGTTACACGAAATATGTAGGTCACGAATACGGTATAATTCATTTTAAGTGACGAAAAACAAAATAATAATTTGTTTTAGCAATCCGCCGGGAGAAAAAGTGAGTTTTAGCTTCCTTCTTCTTTTGCGGATTGAGCTGAAGAGGGAAAAGTTCCTTCATTCACCGCTTGGCGCGCTAGTGTCTATGTGTCAAAATGCTAGCATGTCGGTTACGTTACAGTGTCTCGAAATCAGTGGTTTTTCCCCATCTTAAAAAAAGCTCAACGCGCCTAAAGAAGTTTTCACTTCAATAAAATTAAGAATAGAAAAATTAATATGGCGGCATATTGGAAATAAAAAGAAAACTCTCGAGTATTTCTTAATATAACAAGATGAAAAGTTTTGAGTAAGTACGCATAGCAGGTGAATTAGACGTCATCTATCGAAAGCAAAGATGCTGGAATAAAAAGATCTTGGGTAAAATAAAATTAACTATTATTCACGGAGGAAAGAGATAGATGGAGATGCAGTATGCAGGGCCCCCACTCGGTCCGTTTTTTGAACACCACTTTTATTTAAAGAAAAATCTGACTTATAAATTGTGTAGAAATATACCGGGAAGAGCGTTTTTCTTGCAATTGTCGCAGAAACCTACCACGAATTTCTTTCTAAAAAATTACCGGTTTTCAAAAAACGGACCAGTGGGAGCCCTGAGTATGCCGTAAAAACAGTTTGCAATATGATGTGCGTAATCGCTCAGATTTAAATGCCCTCATTCAGCCCAAACAGAACAAGCACGTGGAACAGGGACCGAATTTTTTGACTTCATCCGTGCATTTTTTCTGTAAAATGAAAATGATCTGCTTATATTTAAGCAATAAGCATTCTAAGGTAGCATTTCATTGTATTATGAATTAAAAACTGTATTACTAAAATTATTATTATTATTATTATTATTATTATTATTATTATTTTTTTTAAGCACGTCGTTGTGTTGTGCCGAATGTAGCGGATTTTAGGGTTACATTTTTGGCATCACTTCAAGATTTATTGTCTGTGTACGTTTAACATGAATATTTTATTTTAAATTTAAATTTTCTTAATTTATAAAAAAAAACTTACGCTTATCCTTATAAATCACAGCGTAAAAAAAAAATCTAAGGTATACTATAACCATCCGCACAATCAATAAAAAATTACGAATGTAAATTTAAACAGACTACGGGGGGTTCAGGTGGGCAGAGCCCCCCTGAAGAAATGTAATTTTTGATTTAAAAAGTTACCAGAATAAGTAGCTCATCAGAATTTCAGAACATCAATGTATAACCACTTGTTTAACACTTTTAATTTTTGAAACTTTACGAAGTATCTTGTATGCTTATAAATATTTATGTAATTTGAAAACTTTAAAAAGCGATTTGTAGGAAGTTGAATATTACGCAATGAGTGTTAAAAAACAATGATTTGCAAAGATGACGTTGAGGCTCCTGATCTGCAGATTTACTAGTTATATACATACTTATAGTCGTCGTCTGGTCCGCCCGCATATAACAGCCCAAAACTACCCAACCGAATGCTTTGAAGTTTAATTATATATAATCGTTTCGGAATTTTGTTGAGTCATTTCAAATTTTATGAAAATCGAATCAAAACTTAAAAAGATATTAGTAAAAGTATTCTTCATTCTATTCAATCCTATCCTAACGTCATTAATCCAATGATATCCCATGATAGGTAATGATTCTAGGTTGCCATGGTGATGATGTCTTAAAGATGGAGTCCTTTTATTTAAGTATTACTGAATTTAATATATATAATCGTAATAAATTTTGTATTCATGCATTTTTGCATAAGAGTGCAGCAGCTATTGCACCAAGATCTGAATATTTATAAAACTAGTTATAGAACGAACGCAACTCATTACCCACGTTTGATGCACAATTTCCAACTTGTTATTATTATTACGGGCCCGGAAAATGCCGGGGGGATGTGAGGGGGGGCAACTAGTTAAAAATAAAACTTGAAAACGAGAAATTAAAACCTTTTTTGATTTACTAGTACTATTGTTTTCTTTACAAATTAAACGGGGAATTGTTTCTTTAAATGCTAAGCTAATTTTCAAAATTTAAAAAAATGAGGTTATCTGTATTTTTTTAACAAAAATATTTATTAATTAAAGATACTCAATGCGTATTGATAATAACAAAAAATGTTTTTTATGTTTTTTCGAAAATTTTTTTAACCAGAGGAATTGAAAATTTATCTGTACAATTCTAAAAATTAATTTTACGTTTTATTGTTTCCCCCAGTAAACTGAATCAAATATATTTTTTCAATTATGTTAGAATATAATTTTTTTTTGTGCACGCCGTTAAAGAAGAGAATTAATTATGGAATTGATTGTAAGAATAAGTTAATAAAAAAAATTTTTTAATAATAAATGCGTAATTCTTAACAAAAAACGGATAAATTTAAAGAACTGAGGTAATTTTTTTTCGTTTTTAAATTCCATTAACTTTTTATAAACATTTTATGTTCGCAGTTCTTTGTTTCGTTTCGTGGAAAAGATTTTAATTAAATTAATATTTTATTTGTTAATATGGATTTTAAGTGATCTCAGGACTCTTAGAATTGGAAAATAATAAAAAAGGACAATTTTCAACATTTAATACCTTTTAAAAGTATATGATTTAAAAACACAATTTTTACTGACATTAAAAGATATAAGTATGTTCTTTCATTTCATGTATTTAAAAAATAACAAGATGCAAAATTAGTATTTATAGGGAGCTCCAAACTGTCAGACATTTGGCGAGCAGAAAATTGGTACAACAGCTTACGCGCAGGATTACAAAATAAATTTTGCAACTAGAATGGAATTTTTTATGCCTAATTAAACTTCAGTTCGTAATAATTACCTTGAACCTACATAAATGTGTATTTAAAGCATTTTTATATTTTTAATACAAAGTTGTCTAATACAAAATTTTGAAAATTTCAATCTCCGAAAAGATATTTTTTTAACAATAAAAATAAAATGTCTATACAGACTAATATGAAACATAATATTTAAAAAAATTCATGATAAAATATTCAGATATCCTGTGCTTTATGCCCAAAAACGTCATTTGGTGAAAAGTGACATCAAAATTTCGGAAACAACGCTTCAGCTATGGGGTGGGTATAATTCTAATACTTCTGTTCTAATTGGAATTTCAAGGAAACAATGACATCAAAATGTTCAGAAAAGGTAGAAGTCGATTTTCGAGAAGTAGAGAAGAATTTTTGAAATTTTTGAAGCTTTAAGAGTCCCGAGACCCCTTAAAATGTAATAGATGTAACCTGCAAATTGCGCTGTGATTTGAAAAAAGAAGAGAAAAGAAAAGATCAGCAGTAGATGAAGGCACAACACGAGAGTGACGCCCCCTTTCTCATTATTTTTTCCTTTAAAAGAATATTCTGACAAATCGTTTTCATATTTTAAAATTCCACGAAAATAAGTTGCTTTTCTTTGGAAAGAACGAAATGTAATAAAGCGTCATTAAAATTTAAAGACACCAGAATTTTCAGAAGATTTGTCAAAAAGATGGATTGTTTTTAAATTATAATTGTATACGTAGTTGTAAATATTCATGTTAAATTGATGTTTAAAAAGAGAATTTGGATTCAATATTTTTAAATAAAATACTTTTTGATTTTCCTTGCATTTGTATTTTATATTTATTCTTTTTTATTAATTAAATAATTTAAATAGAAATTATTTTTATAAAATCACAGTAAAACGTGAGGAACAATTATTTTTGAGTACGAGACACTGTTTAAGAAATCTATATTAACTCAAGCAAGCCCAAATTTTAAATTAAAATAAAGAAAAAAATCAAAAATTTAAAAAATTTTTTAATCCAATAAGCGCAAAATCATATTTTTTATGATTACTTAAAATTGCTTGTGGTCTTAGAGAAAATGTAATTAAGATCAGGATAAAATAAAATAAAATATCTCTGTATAATTTACGAAAATAATAGTTGTGTGAAATAACAAATTATTTTATGTATGCATTACGTTTCTGAGTACTTATCGGATTTCCTCAGAGAGACCAAAAAATGTGGTACAATGAAGTCCAAAGTTCTGATACCTTGAAATGCAAAAGTTGTGGCCTGCAAATTGCAATAAGATTAGGGCAAAGAAGGGAAAAGAAAAAATACTAATGTTCAGAAAATATAGAAGTTTAACATCTAAAAACATTAAAATTTCGAAAATTTTGAAGTTTTAAGAGTCCTGAGACCTCTTAAATAATCAAAACTTGCTGTTTGCGATGATCAGATTGGTCGCATCATTTTTATATAATAAAACTCTAATTATCCTAACTCCAACTATCCGGATACATATAAGAAAGGAAAAAAATACTCTTTTAACCCATTGAAGAATGACGTTTCGTTTCGCAATATTATGTTTGGGATTTTTTATTTTCGGTGAATATTTTTTTCAACAAATGTAGTATCACCTATTGTATATATGAGTTTTATTATTATTATTATTATTATTATTATTATTTTTTTTTTTTTTTTTTGACGAAAAAAATATTATTTAATTCGAGTTGCAAAACAAGTCGGTAATTGTACGTCAAAACGTCTCAAATGACGCATGTATTAAACGACACCTATTTTTAATCTGTTGAAGAGATTGTTTTTGCAATTTGATAAAAAATCCATGCTTTTGTTGAATTATGAATGCCTTTCCGATCTTGTAATTATTATTTTTTAAAAATTAATAACGTCCCTTAATTACGGCTTTTTCAAAATTTTATGATTTGTCGTTTGATGTGAGGTGTTCAGCTATAAGTATGCAAAATTTCAAGTCTCCAATAGCTTCTGAGAACGGGCTCTGTGACGGACGGGCGGACAGACAGAGGAGTGAGACGAATAGGGTTTCGTCAGATGAACGAAACCATAAAAAGGGTAACTTTTAATAAAAAATATGTATTTTTTGCAGGGTTGTTTGGTTTAAACCACGGTGGATTAAACCAAATGGTTTAAAAAAAACCATGCTGGTTTATTTTCATGTGGTTTTTTACTCTCTTTACCTAATGTTTTCTTTTATTTTACACGTTATTGAAAAATGCGAAATCTAAGTTATGCAGAAGCTACAAGCAAAGCTTTAGAAAAATGATGAATTAATAAATTTGTAAAGGTGACAAACATTTTTAATGAATCAAACTTCTCTTATAAGCTTTAAATCTAATTAATTTTTCTAAAATTAGCTGGGAAGAAAAAAACAAGTAGTTAGTTCTTTTTCTTAAGCCTTTTATTTTTAAAAATAGCCAAAATGGCAGATTTGAGCTAAAAATACACTTTTACTACTTAGATTGCTTAATTAGTTAAGATTTACTAAGAATTGCATATGCCTCAATGATGAGATAATCATAAGTAATTCTCTCCATTGGTTACTTTTTGTTCTGTATGCTAATGAATGATTGGTTGTAGTTTTCTTTGATGTATCATGGCTATTGGGTTTTGTAAGCTTTTGTTTTTCTTTCATTCCTACATTGGGATTGGAGTTTTGCATTATGATTTTATTCTGTTACCAGCAGGATTGGCACGGTTTAAATCAATTGGTTAACAAACTGGTTTTTTAGAAAAGATCTAATATAATATTTTCTCATTTTGTAATTTAAGTATTTCAAATTATTGGATATAAATAATTTCTACTTTTAACACTCTTATTACAGCAGTCACCGTGAGACACAGTGAGTCTAGATTATATTGTATGCATGTAGAATGCAAATTGCATGTATTGATGAACATATCTGAAGCTCTAAAGATAAAATTTAAAACATGTGAATGTAGCAAAGATAAAATAGATTAAAAATATTCAATATTTTGAATAAAATATTTTCCTTTGAGAAAACGCAGATTATTTACAATTAATAACATAAACTTACCTTTAAGATTTCAGTCAAGCTGCAAAAGAAAATTTTCTTGATTGGGGAGATTATGTTTTAAGGCTCTACTCAACAAGCGCAAAATGCATTGACACATTTACAAATTCCTTTTTTAACGGAAAGATAAAATTGGAAGGCCTGATGGGAAGCGATTTGGAATCGAGATGTGTTTTCCATTTTTGATAAATAAATTACTCATTGAGTTATAAGGGTTATTCTCTGCAATAGTGCAAAAAGTGCTTCCCAGCCATATAAATGCTCTTAATTTTATTACATTTTTATTTATTTTTATTTTTATTAGAAGATCTAAACATAGTTTATTAGGGGCAGAAAGTAAAATTTAAAAATAAATAAATTTAGTATTTAAAAATATAATATATATCATGCAAACATCATTCCCTCACCTTTCCCCCACCTGTACTACCATATTTTATTGCCTATTTCTTTCCATCCAGAAATAAAAATAATTAAAAATACCCTAAGCAAAATAAAGTTCTTATTTGATACATTACAAAAAATAATAAAAATATTAATTTTTACTATTATTATATAGTCTACTCAATCAATTATATGTTTCCCCATGTTAGACCATCATTCCCTCACACATTGCTATTATCTCAAATATCTACCACTAATGAGCAGTAGCAGTCTAGCATCCTTCACAGAGAAGAAGCTATTTTGAGCACTTGTCAGTCCAGCAACATAAATTGGTGGTGTAAGATTTTGTTAATTTTACAGAATTTTTTTTTAGTCAGAAATCCGGAAGCGTTTTTATTAGCAGTCATTCCCTCACACAGAATATTCATTTTTTTGTAAATATCAAAAATTTTAATTTTATCATACATTATATATTAAGTGTTTCTCTTAAAGGAAACAGTTTGGATTTCTTCATAATTTTGCATTTTTCCCCTACAACTAGTAAAAATGTCTTATTTCATCATTCCCTCACTTGTCATTCCCTCACATTTTTTATTTTATTTTTTCCACAAATTTTTATTTTATTTTTTTTGTTAAGTCAAATTTTTAAAACAATTTCTGTTGCTATTAAAATCTTCAATAATTGACTGATTTCTTACCATTTATCTAATTTTTATGAAAATTTACATATGCATCATTCAAGTCAGACTGCTGGCCAAATTTGCAAGTATTGTAGAGAACAACCCATAAGCAATTTTGATTACATGACAAAGATATTTTTAACCTTCCTTGAATAGTTATTTTTCTTTTGCACGGAAATTCGGTTCAAAATGCCAACTTTGACACTATTATCTGAAAGATCTATTGTGTTTGCAAAAAAAAAAAAAAAAAAAAAAAAAAAAGTCAGAAAACACAGTTTCATTACATAGTTTCTGAACAACAGCATCTGCTAGTTTCATGCATTTCCGAACAAAAATAAATTAAAACTTATGTCATAAAGTTGCTTTTTCGGATTTTAGAACATCCTTAAGAATAAAAAAGAAACTCAAGATATGAAGTTAAATAAGAGGACATTGAAAAATTGGGTGCTAAGCAAAGCACCTGTTTACTTTTAATTAAAATATGCAATATTTAAATCGTCTATTGCATAATCGAATCCACTATTTAGATCTGACGAAAAAATGGGTAAAAATCGAGATAAGGTTAGCGTGAGACATAACAGAAAAAAGTCTCATAAAAATGCCTAAAAATTGTGTATTATGTCTGATGGCTGTTTAAATGTTTTAGTGGATGACAACTTTTATAAATCTACTTTCCATTTTAAGATCAATGTTTTCAGTAGTCTAAAAAGCTGGCAAATAGGTATTTTCTGTTTAATTTACTGTTGCCTTTTTTTTTCTTTTAACATGGCAGTTTCTGAGGAGAAGTGTCAAATGACAATACACAATACTTCTTGAAGCGAGTAAAGACCCTACTGCTAAATTCAAATCGTTCCAGGAATTCTAAGATAATCTTCATATAGTGTTCTAACAGAAAAATGAGATATCTCAGGTTGCAAATATTTCAAAGAAATTATTTTGAATAGCCATGGAAAAGTATATTACATTTATGAAACTACACCATATATTTATTTATAGTACTAGTAATCAAAAGATTGTTTATTAAGATTTTTAAGGTATCAATGTTTCACTATGTAAAGCATTTTATTCATGGAACATAAGACATAGCTTTTGCTAAAAATGTTTAAATTTTAAATGATTTTAATTTTCTACACAATTGATTGTAAAGTCTTAATTTAAATTATTTTTAAATGAAGTTATATTACTTACATACCCAACAATGTTTATTTTTATCAATAAATATACCTATATATGTAACAGGAAAATGTATTAAAAAAAAAAACCCGGTTTAAACCAAAAAACCTGGTTTAAACAAAAAAACCGGGTTTTTTGGTTTTTTTTTTTTTTTTTTTAAAAAACCCGTTTTTTTTACCAACCCTGATTTTTTGACATATTTTGAAATATTTCTGTTAATTTTGAAGATATTGTATAAAACTCCTAGTTCAGTTCACAGATAAGTGTAATAGTAGTAGTATGCAGTACAAAGGAAAATGAAATAAATTTAGTTGAATTGGATTTACGATGTCTGGCGCAAGCCTGAAATTTTGCTAAAAAAATAGCAACCCCCCCCCCCCCCTCCATTTTAAAAAAAATGTTATGAAGATGTTGCAAAGATTTTATGTTTGTTCATCAGTATGTATTACAATTGAATTAAAAATATATGTATTTATTCAATATTGTACATTTTTCAAAAAGCGCTCCAAAACCTTAACTCAACTTTTTGTTTGTATGTAAAGAAAGAATTTTGTAACAGGGTTTTCACCCATTTCCTGATATGATAGAATTATAAAAATTCTATACCCAGTTGTGTTTCCGATGACAGTACATTATTTTGATATTTTTAAAACTTAATTATAAATTAACAAATTAATTTTAAAGCATGTTTCAGTTAGCCGGACACGAGTAATAAATCGCCAAAGATTCTTTATCATTACATCTATAAATGAGTTACAAAAACAAAGGAGTTCATTAGGCGCCAAACTACGATCGCCGAAAATAGGCCAACTGGCTGTGAAACTGCAACAATGACATGTTTTAATCACTAAAAACTAGAATTTTTTTTTAAAGTAATGTATTTATAGATCTGAATACTCTTTAATCAATTAACAGTTTAATATTAAATATTGATTAATACGTTTAGAAAACATTTTAGAAATTTTGAATATATAGTTTAAATCCACAGGCGGCATCAGGCGTACCGCCCACATGTGGATCTCAGAAGGTCGAAGTCTGGACCGCTAAAAATTTTCAATTTGAATAAATATTTAATATTTATGCATGATTGGTCTAACCTTATCAATGTTTTTTATTTGAAGCAAGATTCAAAGACTTTGCAGAGATAGATAAGTTGTCTCTACTCTTTAAATCGCCTTATGAAGTTGCTTTAGCTGCAGAATGAACTGATGTGGCTGCGAAGTTGTTCAGTCTTAAACCTTTACTTCAAATGGGGATAATTTAGTTGCAAGAAGATGTTTCCTTGCAAATGTATAAAACTGCATCCCCTGAAGAATTTTGGGGTAAACCTGCCTCAGAAAAGTATGAAAATTGCAAAAAACTAGTTAGTAACCTGGCTGTTTGGCTCCACATATGCATAGCTGCCAACTTTTACGCTTTTTTCCTACCGCTATTTTTGATCAGAAAAATTTGCCTTACTTAATCCTGTGTTTTCGATGATTTAATAAGACAAATTTATCTGTTAAAAAATAGTGGCAGGAAAAAAGCGTAAAACTTGGCAGCTATGCATATGTATGTGAAACAAATTTCTACAAGATGAAAATTTTGACAAACAAATACCGTTCGATATTAAAGGACGCCCACCTTGAAGACACTCTTTGTATTAGATATTCACCACGTGAATACCAATAAAAAAACTAGCTAAAGACCGCAAGTGTAATTTTTCGCATTATTTTTTTAACGAATGCATTCCATTTCTATTTTATTATGTGCATCTAAAATTTTTCAGAACGTATACCTGTGTATGTAGTAATTGTTCAGAACGAATACCCGACTTTTCTATTTTATATTATATGTATGCGTATGTAAAAATAAAAATTTTAAAATAATAAGTTCTTGTATTACTTATGTGTCTTTTTTTTTTTTTTTTTTTTTTTGGACCTCGATAAATTTTTTCAATAGTATTCGGACCCCACATCAAATTACTTGCTGACTCCTGGTTTAAATAGTTTTTCCTGTTGCCATATGTTAAAAAGAAACAAAGCAAAGATTATAATTTTTTAATAAATTCATTAGTTCGTGCTTTCTACGAAGCATAAATCAAAGTGGGGAATTTTTCCTAATCGGGAACCCGCCAAATTAACGTATCGTAACTTTTTTTCCTTTTTTTTTTGGAACAACAAGAATTGTACGCATGAAAATGCTGCGCATTGGAACTTGCTACTTTTACTGTAAATTTAATTTCCAACAGACACTCTTGTATCCCACAGCTTGGTACAGCAGATTTTGTCAGCATAAACTAGTTTATAGTTATTTACTTCGCAGTATAAAAGAAAGAGAGAGAAAATGAAATGTTTCTTGATTTAGCAGGAAGTTTACAAAAATATAATATAGCTTCTTACGAAATACAAAAGATTCTGAAAAAGGCGTTCCTTTATCTTTGGAAATTTCAGAAAACAATAGATATTTGAGATATTAAAAAGTAATTATGACGAAAAAAAAATGGACGACAAGCATTTCTGACGTCACCTAACGTTACGATGACTCTTTTCATCTATATAACTAATTAGTGTCCGGATTTTTCCCACAAGTGTTATCCAAAAGCCAATCAAATACGGTTAATTCCCCACAAGCATTGTAAGCTCCGCCCAGTGCATGTGGTACATTTTGCTTTAATTCTATTTTCTGAAAAATGCTGGTAGAAATTTATTTTTGAATCTATTTATATAAAATCAAAGTGTCTGTGTGTTCCTCACAATTCCGGTTGGACCGCCTCATTCATCACAGCCATGTTAGGATTCCTATGGAGAAATCGGTATGAGCTTCAACAATGAGTAATTGTTGAAAAGTACTATATAGCAGCCACAATAAGTTACCACAATACAGCCAAATTGAGACCAACTTGGCAAGATATCGCCCAATTTGGAGATATTTCGCCAAATTTGGTGACAAAAATACTATGTTCTCATATATGACGTCAACTTCATATGACGTCTATATGTGACATCAGCCAGCGATAGCTGGCTAATTTGGCGAAATTCCCATTGAATCCCACTAATTTTTCATAATCAAGCTCTCCGAAATTTTATTTAAACTCCGTGCATTTAAGGTTTTTTCCAAAATCTATGGGTCAAAATTTAAAGTGTAATGTGCGAAAATCTACTTCTTTAAATCTTTAATCCGATGCTACTAATACAATTACCACCACTAGACAGCGCTGTACTATCTGAGCTCCTAACTGCCCGATTTTAATGTGCTTTACATAGCTGAATACAGAAATTAAACTCACGGCACTTTTCCAGTATAATGGCCTTGGCGAAATAGAGAAAACTGTATATACCTTTCCGTCATTCTTGACGGGCTATCTTTCTAGTATTTAATATTTTTAAACTGTTAAGTTGGTATGTTGGTACCCGGTATTGATTTTTATGTTTTGAAAAATGCCTTGTATGGGTGTGGAGTGATCTGAAAATTTTATTAACGTTTATTTAATGCTTATTTCATGTTTATATCTTTCATTAAAAAATAATGCTGCCAAAGAATCGGACAAGAGGCACATTTGTGGTTCTATTAAATTTTCTAAAATAATGCCCTTCCCTAGATTTAGTTCTGCGTCCATGCTTGGAAACGTCACGAATATTTTATTTATTGTTAAAAAAAGAAAGCGTACAAACAAACAAAAAAAAACTTTCACCGAAATGTGCCCATGGCTTCTGTAAAATTTGCTTTCATTTAAAATTTAGTAAAAAAACATCTTGAGTATGTAAAAAATGCCAAAGATACTTAAATTCGTTTTCATTTTAACAACAACAAAAAAGTTACACTTTATTCAAATAAAATTTCATCTTGTCAAAGTCCAAATTATATTCGTTTTCATTTTAAACAACAACAAAAAAGTTACACTTTATTCAAATAAAATTTCATAACACTCAAAGTCGAAATTATAATATTAAATCCATGACTTTTCAACTAAATGTCTCTTCCGAAATTTATTTTATGGTTATGTCATTCTGACAATTTTTTCAAAATGTTATTCACAAAGCTATGTAAATACACGGGGAAAGATAGAAATATCATGGCTCTGCGGTAATTTCCGATCGAATTCATCGAATAAATAACTCCGGCTAATCTAAATTAGAATTCAGTTTTGTTAGTATGTGATCAGCTAGAGCTGCCATGCCAGTTTCAATTTATAATTCTCGGTCACCTTTTAGATTCCGCCCATTGGGAGACGAGGCTATCGCATCTAACGAACTAGTAAAAGGCAACTACGATATTAAAATATACCCACGTTTCGCTCCAGATTACGGCTTACCGGATTTATTTTCCTGGACGGACATGGAAGTGTAATTAGTTGAGTAAATGTTTGTTGTTTACACTCACATGGAAGCTATTTAAGTACAGGTATGTTATTGTAAGATTCAACAGACGCAGTAACGTAGCGTTTGGAGGGGGGTTAATAATTTTACTACCAGAACTATAATATAGAAAATTTGGCTTTATTTAATCATCGAACTTGTACGATTAAACAAAGCAAAATTTAGCATACAATAATGCTGGTAGTAAAATGGTTTGAGCCCCCCCCCCCCCCACAAGAAAAAGAAAAGCTATGCCACTGAACAGACGTACAAATAGAAAAATATATATAGACAATATATATATATATATATATATAATAAAATATCTTTACCATTTTGCATTTCAGAAAAAGTATTTATTGTGATCAAAATTGGACGTTATTATTACTCCCATTTCATTCATAAACATCAGAATATAAATCCGCAATCATTTTAAGTAAGTTTTACACTTTATTCAAAGGAAACTACGTCTTCAAAGTCCAGATTATAATATCAAAGTCCTGACTTTCCTCCTAAATGTTTCTTCAGAAATCCATTTTAGGTTAAGGTTATGACATTAAGGTTATGACATTCTAACCGGACTTCCAAAATGTTATTCACGAAACTATGTAAATTCATGAGGAGGGATAGAACTGGAATGGCTCTGGGAAAATTCATTTTCGATCGAATTCACACAGAAATTGTCTCTCGCTAATCTGAATTAGGATTCAGTTCAGTTAGTGCGTGATTAGCTAGAGTCTGCGATCTCAATTTATAATTCTCGCTCGCCTTCAAAGCCAGCCCATTGGGGGACGAGGCTATTCACAATCATCGCGACTAATGAGCTAGTAAAAGCACAGCTACCATATTAAAATATACCCACGCTTCGCTTCCAGATTACGGCTTTTCGGTTTTATCTTCTTGGATGAGCACGGAAGCGTAATTAGTTGAGTAAATGTTTGTTGTTTAAATTCACATGGAGGCTGTTCAAGCGCAATCGGTATTGTTGTAAAATTCAACAGACATACGTATATAGAAATAATCTATTAATAAATAAAGACACACAATCTTGCTTAATGTTACTTAAAACACGAACTTTAATAAGTTAAAAATTAAATTCTACGTTTCGAGCTGTTTCTACAGCCGTCTTCAGGAAAATATGATGGTTAAATGGCTAAAAGCTCAGAGATGAAGGCTTCCTGTGCGAGAGACAATTTGTCGAACATCGACTAAAGATATGAAAACAAAAATGCAGTGGTACCATCTAGTGAAAATAAATACTTATTAATGAAATGAGTGCAAATAAATTAAAAGTTCGATTGAAGAAATCACGAGGGTCGCATGAGGGCCAGAACCACATTCAACAAATTGAATGTGGTTATGGCCCTCATGCGTAGATGGCGACCCTCGTGGTAACGATTATATATATTAAATTTCAAATCATTCGGTTGGGTAGTTTTTGCGCTGTTATACGCGGACAGACAGATGGACGGACCAGGCGACGACTGTAGGCGCTACGTATTAATATAATTAAGAACGTATATAATAAATAAAACAGCCATTCGACTGGAATTGCTGTCTTTTTCATTTTATGTTAAAAAAGTATTCTTAAAAGGTCGTCTTCATATTGTAATTGTACCAAACATTGAAACTTTCAAAATAAACACCTAATTTTGACATCATTTTTAGCTTTCTCGGAAAATTTTACTCTAGTATATCAAAAGGAAAAGAATGTGGTTAAGTAGTTAAGCAATCATGAAGAGTTAATATTTAAAACCCCCAGTTTTAAATTAATTTGTATCGTTACAAAACATATTTCAATGTAGCCAATAACCAGATTCCTTTCACTTTGAACTTCTGTTTACGGGGTGTCCCAAAAATGACTGATCGATTTTAAAATTCTATAACTTGCAAAAGGTGACAGATATTAAAAAAATTATTGCAGGAGTGTTATGAAAGATGTCAGGAGTTTTTATGCTGCAATTCACAGTTTTAGTTACAAATAGCATCGATAGATGGCGCTGCAAGCAATAACAGCTAAATCCAGGCTCGATTTTTCGGCCTCTCTCTTCTTCCATGCGAAAAAAAGGAGATTAAAATGTATTGAATGGATCCCTAAGACCAAAAATCGGGTCTGGATGAACGCCTATTGCCCTCAGCGCCATCTATTGTTTGAAATTCTAACTAAAATCAAGAATCACAGTACAAAGACTCCTGATATCATACATAACCCTCCTGTAAGAATTTTTTAAATATCTGTCACCGTTTGGAAGTTATTAAATTAAAAAATCTATCAGTCATTTTTGAGACACACGGTATATACTGCACGATAAAGAGGTGAATCTTGTTGAAAAACAAATAGAAGTACGTGATTAGCTAAAGGTTGGCATGCTGATAAATAAAATCATATGACGAAATGCAATATTCCACCTTGATTCAATCACAAAATACACAATATGAACAATAAAAAGCTCACTGTTTTACTTAAAAGACAAAATAATAATAATAATAATAATAATAACAATATGTTTTAGAACTTGTTGCAATGTCATAATGGAATGCATAAGAATGACAAAAGAAAAACTGTAAGAAGGAATTAAAGGGCATAAAATATATACAGGGTGTATCTGAAATGCTTCAACAAACTTAGAGGGATGATAGTACTCATGAAGACGAACAAAAAATGCAATGTAACATGGGGTCGCAAATGATGTTTAAAGGATGAAAATCGAGAAAATGCGTCTGGAAATGGACAAACTGAGACAAGAAAGAAACACTCCAGAAAATTATTTATTACACAGAATAGGTACAACACAGCTCGTGATGTTTTGAGAAAACAAATATTTTACAACAATTGTTCAAAGTGTCGACCGCGGACATTATTACACAGAGTGCATCTACGGAGGAACGACTGGCGGACACGCACAAATTTGCATACGTGGATTCCTGCTCACAGATTTATTTGGCTTTTTTCCAAGTTTTTGTTGTCTCTTTCTGACCGGATATGCACCAGGTGAAAGGAAAACCAGTTTCGTGCTACTAGCTAGCTAGTTCTTCAGAAAAGTAGCATGCGAGATTTCGATATTTTTATTACTTTTGCAATTTTCGCACTTTAAACATTATTTGCGACCCCATGTTCCATTTCATTTTTCGTTCGTCTTGATGAGTACTATCATCCTCCTAAGTTTGTTGAAGCATTTCAGGTACACCCTGTATAAAATTTTGTCGTCAATTCACAGCTATGTCGCGCTTATCAGAATGTCACAATAGAGTTTGATCGAGCAAAAATTATATACCCTGCATCTAATTACTATGCATCCACTATCAGAGAATGTATAGAAATTCTGTATAAAAACAATCAAGTATGTAACGACCTCAACATCTAATTACTAAGCATCCACTATCAGAGAATCCATAGAAATTCTGCATAAAAGCAATCAAGTATGTAATGATGCGACGCCCTAACATACAATATCCGCCGAATATATGGTTAAATATGCTGAAAATAAATCCCGAAAACAAGAGCAAAGTGACATTAAAATGAATGGTACGGCAATTAAATATTTTCCACAACGCAAGTTTAAGGGGTCCCAGGACTCTTAACCCTCTCGCTGCGCATCCCGAGACATGCTCGGGCATGCATTTTTCCGTCAAATTAATACTATTTGGTTATTCCCACCAGTTATTTTTTAGCGAAAACCTTGTCTGATTTAATCAGGGCATTTTTCCCGATTACGACAGTCAAAAATTTCTGCTTTAAAGAACCGGCGAAAAACGATTAAATATTCTGTAAAAACATCGCGAAGAATTAATTTCGCAACAAGAGGGTTAAAGCTTCAAAATTTTCGAAATTTTAATTTTTTTAGATGTTAAACTCCTATCCTATCTGGACATTTTAATATAACTATTTCCTTGAAATTCCTATTAGAACAGAAGTTATGGCTTTTAGAATTATACCGGCTCAATAGCTGAAGCGGCCTTTCGAAACTTTGTAGTTATTTTTCTCCAAATGACGTTTTTGGTCATAATGCGCACGATATCTCAAAAATATCTGAAAATTTTACAAGAAATTTTCAAAACATATGTTAAACTGTTGTTGTAATTTGTGTTAGTCTGCATAAGCTGAAGCTAAAATTTCCTTCTTATTGTTAAAAAAAAAATTTTTAGGCGATTATACTGTTGAAATTGCCTGAATTTTTCATTAGCTAAATACAACTTTGTATTAAAAATATCAAAATGCTTTAAATACAAATTTATTTAGGTTCATAGTAATGAATATAGTCTGAAGTAAAATTAGGCACGAAAAATTTCCTTCTTATTGTTAAAAAAAAATTTTTTTAGGCGATTATACTGTTGAAATTGCCTGAATTTTTCATTAGCTAAATACAACTTTGTATTAAAAATATCAAAATGCTTTAAATACAAATTTATTTAGGTTCATAGTAATGAATATAGTCTGAAGTAAAATTAGGCACGAAAAATTTCATTCTCGTTGCAATATTTATTTTGTAATCCTGCGCGTAAGCTGTTATGCCAATTTTCTGCTCGAAAAATGTCTCACAGTTTGGAGCGTCCTAGAAATGCTCATTCTTCATCTATCAATTTTTTAAATACATGAAATGAAAGAACATACTTATATCTTTTATCCCAATAAAAATTGTGTCTTAAAATCAAATACATTTTAAGATATTAAGGGGTCTCAGGACTCTTAAAATTGGAAAAAAAGAAAAAAAGAGACCATTTTCAACATTTAATATCTTAAAATGTGTCAGATTTTAAGACACAATTTTAATTGAAATAATATATATAAGTATGTTCTTTCATTTCATGTATTTTAAAAATTATAAGATGGAGAATTAACATTTACAGGGGGCTCCAAACTGTTAGACATTTGACGAGCAAAAAATCGGCATAACAGCTTACGCGCACGATTACAAAATAAGTATTCCAACTAGAATGAAAATTTTGGTGTCTACTTATACTTCAAATTGTGATAATTACCCTGAACCTAAATAAATTTGTATTTAAAGCATTTTTATATTTTTAATATAAAGTTGTATTTAGCTAATGCAAAATTAATAAAATTTCAACAGTATAATCACCGAAACAAAATATTGTTTTGAACAATAAAAAAGAAATTTTAGGTTCAGTTTATACAGATTAACATGAAACATATTTTTGAAAATTTCATGAAAAAATATTCATAAGTTTTTGAGATATCGTGCGCGTTATGCCCAAAAACGTCATTTGGAGAAAAATGGCTTCAAAGTTTCCGAAACGACGCTTCAGCTATTGTACGTGTATAACTGTAAAAACCATAACTTCAGTTCAAATAGGAATTTCAAGGAAACAATTATATCAAAATGTTCAGAAAAGATAAGAGTTTAACATCTAAAAAAATTAAAATTTCGAAAATTTTAAAGCTTTAAGAGTCCTGAGACCCCTTAAATTTTGAAAATGGTCTTTTTTTTCTTTTTTAGGTGCGTTCGTAATTATACAAATACGTAGCACCTATAGTCGTCGCTCAGTCTGTCTGTCTGTCTGTTCGCCTATCTGTCCGCATATAACACAGCAGAAACTACCCAACCGAATGGTTTGAAATTTTAAATATATAATTGTTGTAAAATTTTGTCGAGTCATTTCAAATTTTATGAAAATCGGATGTATAGTTTAATTACAGGGACAGTCAAAAGTTTTCTGTTACATTACGGCCAATGGGAAAAAATTATTGCAAGTGCATTTTAATGATATTACAGCCTTCCGAATGGTCTGAAATTTTAAATATATAATTGTTGCAAAATTTTGTCGAGCCATTTCAAATTGTATGAAAATCGGATGTATAGTTTAATTACAGGGACAGTCAAAAGTTTTCATTTACATTACGGCCAATGGGAAAAAACTATTTATTGCAAGTGCATTTTAATGATGTTACAGCCTTTCGAAAAAAAAAATGAAATTGGTATGCACTTATGAAGTGCACTTATACATTCGGTACAATATGCGGTGCTAAAAATATTTATAAAACTAGTTAGAGTACGAACGCACCTCATTTGCCAAGTTTGACGAGCAATTTCCTACATGTTTTCTATTTTAAGAGTCCTGAGACTAATGAATAATCTTAATGTTTTCCACGAGTTTCACGTTATTCTGAATTAAATCACAGTTGGGAGAGCAAAGTTCAAGATTTAAAATTTATATCATTTTAAAGTCAGGATATTTCACGACTGAAAGTTTTACGCTGGTGTTGTTAAATATAAATAAGCACAGGATGATTAAAAACTTTGATAATTCTATTTTTACACTTTTAAATATTTACAGACTATTTACAGCGAAGCATTTGGTTCATACGTGTTAAATATATATATATATATTCCTCACTGGGAATCCAAGATAATATCTTATTAAAATTTCAGCAATTATTTTCTTCTATAAAGAAGCCAAGAAACAATAGCATGATTTCATATTCGATTTCATGCTCCAGATAAATTTCCTTTTTTAAAAAACCAAGAGAAGAAATGCAGTTTACTTACTGCGTTCAATTTTTTACATTGCTACTAAACTAAAAGAACAAGAAAAATGTTTTTAATATTAATTTTCTGGAAGGTCACGTGATCACTGGCGCCTCCCGCCTGCTGAAGGAGGATCGCTCAAAGGGTTTGCGAAATATTCCACAGAGACCCCCTAATCCGAAACACTGCTACTTCTATACTACTGTTCGGCTTTGCATTTAAAAATTAAAGAGACGTAAGTGAACAAAGTGACATATCAAACTAAATAGAACGGCAGTTAAACATATTTTTGCTCTACTTAAGTCCAATACAAGGCACTGCTACTTCTACTTCCAGCTACCTTCATAATTATAGACTCTCCCATTTTTAACGAAATGACATATTTGTATGAATGAAACAATAATTAATAATAAAAATATTCTCTGACGATGACTGCGAGAATCGCAGGCCGAAAGTACCGTAATTTCGGGTGTATAGCCCGCGGAACAAACAATCGTGTTTCGACCCAGAAAAATTTAAAAATAAAATGTAACTTTTTAGATCACGCTAAATATTGGTCTTCAAATACTGAATAAAATTTCTGGGTCCAATTTGAATTGTTTGATCTGCGGGCTATACACCGGAAATTACGGTACTAAGAAATTTTAAGTAAAATGTATTTTTAACTTGTAACATCTCTTTTATTATTATTATTATTATTATTTTGTCGCCTTTTAAGTAAAACAGTGAACTTTTTAAAGTTCATTCTGTGTATTTTGCTGGCATGTTGGTTTAAATTTGTAATTCTCACTCGCTTTCAGGGTCATTTCACTGGGAGACAAGAATAATCACAATCACTGCATTTAATGAACTAACTAGCAAGAATGACCGAGCTGAGCTCGGTCAAAATTAACTTTGTGTTTATCTCGATATATCATTCCAACCGAATCATTCTTGCTCTTTTAGATATAATTAGCTTGACCTTGAGCAATAGTGACCCAAAATGACCCCCCTAATCGAATTTTTTCGAACATGCGACCTAACCCAATGCTCTTCTCAAGCCTGAAAACGATGGGATACAAAATTTAGTGAAAATCGTTAGTCGTTTTCTAGATAAAATAAGCTTGACCCACGTTGATCCAGAAACTACCCACTATTCGAAATTTATAGAACATGTGAATAATAAAAAATTTTGTCAAAATCGTTTGAACCTTTTTGAGATACAGTTAGCTTCACCCTGACCCATTATGTCTCAAAATGACCCACTAATAGAATTTTCTTGAGCATGCGACCTAGTCCAATGGTTTTATCATGCCCGAAAACGGTATAATAGAAAATATTATCAAAAAGTTTTGAACCGTTTTTTTAGATACAATTAGCTTGACTCTGACCCATTGTGACCCAAAATTACCCACTAATCGAATTTTCTTGAACATGCGACCTAGCCTAATGGTATTTTCGAGCCCTAAAACGATAGAATACAAAATTTAGTCAAAATCGTTGGAACCGTTTTCTAGATAAAATTAGCTTGACCCACAGTGACCCCAAAATGACCCACTAATCTAATGTTTTTGAACATGTGTCTTAGCCCAATGGTCTTCTCGTCTGGCAGCTGACCTTTTACTAGGACAGCTACGCACTTTGTAAGATTTAATATAAACACATGTGGAAAGTGTTTAACCTCCTCGATTCTGAAGTATCATATGTAGAAAGTGTTTAACCTCCTCAATTCTGGAGTATCACATGCCGAAAATGACCTTAATACCTGATATTTCTGAACCGAGGAGGAACTAAACTAAACTATTTGATTTCTTTACATTTTTACTTTACTTCGATATAGCTGAAAGTTTTTGGCTTTGGATCAAAACCAATAAATGGCATTACTGATGCTTATTTCCTCATAAAATAAATGTTATTTTCATCTGAGTTTTCAAAATGTATTCCAGATAGTGTGTCCAAGAAAGTAAGAAATTTTCAAAATTAATTAACTTAAACAACTAAAAAAAAATGAAGATTTATAGATCATTTAATTAATTAAAGGCCTTCAGTTTGTTAATGTGTTATTTAGGTCATTGATAAATAAATTGATATTTTAAAGGTGTTAGTCATTTTAGATCCGTATTTTCGAATCTAAATTACCAGCCACATAAAGCATCAATTTGAGAAAAAGGGTACATTCTCTCATCTATGGCGTCTTTCTGTTTGTGCAAAATCAATGAATGTATATTCGCAGTGTTATTTTATCTTCGGGACTGAAGAGGACACATTACATAGTATGTGAAGCCCATCTCTGTTGCGAAAGTAATTATTAAAAATAAATATTTAATGATTTCTATTCATTTTTGGATATTATTCAAGTATTTCTTAAACAGATAATATTGTAGAAGCCCCAGAGATTGAAAACAATACGCAACTCTGGCTCTTAGTGGTGGTTAGAATATGGGTTACATGTGGGATAAAAATATCCTTAACAATTCAACTTAACAAACTCATGAGTTTATTTAATCGATACATGATGTCATACTGGAAGAAAAAACGTAACACGAATAAAGTGGAGAAATCGCAAGACACGTGGCGATCTTCGAGTGAAAGAAATAATTATATTTAAGTGCCGAGAGAGGTTGATTGAGTTCCATAGATCTCAACATGAAGGTGGAATTTCCGTTAAAGACCAAATAAAAGATTAGATGAAGAATTCTAGGTAAACTCCAATATTTATGTTTATAAGTGTATTATATTATCGTTGTGGTTGAATTGCCGTGATCTACTATATAAATGTTGTATAAAATTAAAAAGCTAATAGGTTTGGTCATTTGTAGTTATAAGCCAAGTGAATCTTTAAGTAGTTGTAGGATGAAATCAAACATACATATATAAAGCATCTTACAATTACTTAGATAATAAAGGAATAAAATATTTTTCCTATCTTAAAAAATTACCCTATTTTTCCTATCTTAAAAAATTATCTATTGGGGTAAAAAAAGGAGCATTATTACCTTTCAGATTTTATTTTAAAACATCTTTAACATGTGAAAGACTGCAAATGTGATACTTTTTTAATAAAAGAATTACGCATCATCCAAAGAAAATTACGTCTTTTGCAAAGTTCAACTTATTATATCAAATCGACGACTTTCCTCCAAAATGTTTCTTCCGAAATACATTTAGAGGATATGACATTCTGATCGCACTTCCGAAATGTTATACACGAAACTATGTATTATACACGAAGAGAAATAGAATTGTCATGGCTCTGCAGAAAATTCATTTTCGATCGAATTCACTCCGAAAATCTCTCCCGCTAATCTAAATTAGAATTCGGTTCGGTTATTGCGTGATTAGTTAGAAGCTGCCATGGCCGTTTCAATTTATAATTCTCGCTCGCCTTTAGGGCGCCGGTCCATTGGGAGACGGGGCTATTCCACAATCATCGCAACTAATGAGCTAGTAAAAGGGCAGCTACCACATTAAAATATACCCACGCTTCGCTTCCAGATTACGGCTTTTCGGATTCACCTCTTGGATGATGAGCACGGCAGCGTAATTTGTTGAGTAAATGTTTGTTGTTTGCACTCACACGGAGGCTGTTCAAGTGCAAGCGGTGTTATTGTAAGATTCAATAGATATACATGTAGAAGGAGTTTATTAAATTACAGGGTTTTGCTGTAAAGCCCTTCTCTGTTGCGAAAGTAATTAATAAAAAATAAAGTACACGATGATTTTTTTTAAAAACTGAATACTATTAAACTTATTCGGTTAGCGAAAAATATGAAAGAATATTAATATATTTTAGTATTTCATAACTATACAGTAGAGTTTCGTTATAACAAGGTTTCAGAAGGTTTAATTTTTCGCTTTATATGGGCAGTTGATTATAGTGTATAGGATACTAGAGAGAATTTTAGCCTCTGTTAATAGTTTTTATTTGAAAGAATGTTAATATATTTTAGTATTTCATAATTATACAGTATAAGCTCGTTATAACAAGGTTTCAGAAGGTTTAATTTTTCGCTTTATATAGGCATTTGATTATAGTCTATAAGATATTAGAGGGAATTTTAGCGTCTGTTAATTGTTTTTATTTGATTGAAGTATCACGACAAAACTTTTCAAACGGTGTCATGGATTTCTCTGGTATTTAGTTTTGGATTGTTTCATGCAAAGCTAAATTGAATTCATTTTATACTGAACCACAGCTTACATACTGTGGATAATGTTTTTTCTGAGGATTTTATTGAAAAAAAAATTGGAGATTTATTAGAAAATACATCAATGATACAAGATTGCAATTTAGGTTCACAGATAATGTTAATGTATTTTCCCATATTCAGCGTTCTTTCAATTACATAGAGTTCTCCTACGGTTCTTGTTTACATATACAACATGTTCATTGACGATAAAGAGAGACTCAGTATAAACATAAGGACTGAAAATTCACGTCAGAGCAGTTCTGTGGGGGTCTTTTTCACTAATTTGCGGATAAAAAAATACATATATGTAGCATTTTGCTACCGACTTTCAGATATTTAGGCGACACCAGTACACCTCGACATAAAATGTAGTAGAGCAATCAAAACCATCCATCCGTTACATTGAAAATATCGGATTGCAGTCAGGGTGGCGAGTAAAGACAGACTCGAGACACATTGAGATAATTTCCCTTACGTAATGAATATAGAGAGTCATCGTCACTTGAAACTGGTTTTATTGACAAAAAACATAGTAAAACACTTCCAGTAGTTATTCCATCAACACTCAAAACTTGATCATCACTTCACAAAACTTTAGATGCTACAAGCATACGATTTACACATTAGAACGTTTACTCCAAGCGACGCAGGTGAATTAGACAACCAGAAAAACGTAAAATCTTCCTCTCCTTCGCCGATGTAACGATATTTGTACTCCGAAAAACAGCGCGCGGACGGTTACAGAAAGGTAAAAGACCAATGCTAGAAGAGAGGTGGGGGAAGGATGGGACATGAAACAGATTACGATTCGATGGGAAAGAATGACGTCGATTATGAACTCTTTTATACGGCGTCAGAATTAAAGTGTAAATAGTGCTGGCGGACGCATGGAATTGTGGGTATAGAACACCAAAGAATAAATGATATTAAAACATTCGAAAGAAAGAGAATTTAGTTTTAGAATAAAATGAAAAAGTAATTTAATGGGTTTTATAAGATTAGGCGAATGGATTAAGGTTTTTAGAATAATAAAAGAATACGCAACTTTAAATGCATGAAATAAAAGACAAAATATATTAAGATATTATTAAAGATAGGTAAAAAAGTAAAAAATATTAAGAATTTGGAATAGTTTTACTAAGAAAAAGAGGCAAAAATTTTTATTATTACATATATATATGCTTGTTTTCTTAAAAAAGTCAATTAAAAACTTATCAAATATTTGTTGAAATATACTAGGTTTTTTTTTGTAATTTCTAGCCATTTTAAACGATATAGACAAACAACGATTACGATTAAAGAAACGGAGAATAAAATATTATTTTATAAAGCAAAATAACAATAGACTATTCGGCTATAGCGTTCAAATTAGCTAACGCGTTGATAATAGTCAATACAAATGTTGCCAATTCTCATGTGCTTTTATTTCTTTTTATTTTCTTAATATTTTGAACAGACTAAGTGCAATTTAAACTGGCTGTAAGCAGAAATATTTTAGTAGAATTCATTTTAGTGTGTAAAATATCTGAGGTAAAGAATCATGCGAGATATTTTAACCAAATAATTTTTTGGGTAACCAGTGTTTTATGAATAATAGTAAAAAATTCATCAGATGCTGAAAGGCTGTTTAAAAATACAGCTTATACCTTGACAAGAGTACAGTAGTAAGATAAATAGTGCAAATATATGTGAGGGTGTTCAAAGTCAAGCTGACAACGAAAAAACCAGTTATCAGCTTTTCTACCATTCTATGTCGTCCAATCAGGAATCATAAAACAATGTTTCGAAGTTTCACAGTTTTTTAGTGAAAATCTTAATGAACACGATAAGAGATGGTTTCATTTAATAAATTTATATATTTATTATTTTCTTGCAAAATTTGCATGTTTTTGTTTTGTTAGTAATAGAAAACTTTGAATTTTATACACTAATGATCATTTGGCAAAATTTAACTTTTTTTAAAGATTTTAAGTCTCATGTCCATTACTGGAATGCTCAATTAGACAATTTCCAGCACTGGACACCCCGAACCCCATGTAGACATTTGCTAAAAATGAAATTTCAGTAATGTTCATAGTGCATAAATATTACTACTTTTAACTGAAAACCACGTAATCAAATTTAATTTTTAATCGAACTTACTAGGATGTAATAACACCTAATTTTTTTGCAACCGCAAGATGGTAGTGACGCCGACATGAAATAGATCCTATATTGGAGCAAGAGCTGCCATCATCAATTTCCAACCATTACTTTTGAAATCGGTCGGGCACTTTCTGAGATTGCGTAGAAACCGCAATTTAGAACGTTTTTTAGGACGTTTTTCGTCCATTTTCACCCCTTTTAAACTTCCATTTATTTAGGAAATGTTCTTAGAGATCTTTTATATTTTATAAGTAACTGTCATGCATAGTTTCAAGTTGCTATTACAAAAAACGCAATTTAGATCGTTTTTTGCTCCTTAATCTCTTTGGGGTAGTGGCACCGACATGAAATACAGCCTATGTTGGAGCGAGGGCTGTCACCATCGTTTTCACACCATTATTTTTTTAAATCGGTTCGGTACTTTCTGAGATTGCGTAGAAATTGAAGTTTAGAAATTTTTTTAGAACGCTTTTCGCTCATTTTCACCGCCTTTAAATTTCGATTTTTCAGGAAATGTTCTTAGAGATAATTTGTATCTTATAAATAACTGACCTGCCTAATTTCAGGATTCTAGGCCTTTCAGTAACACAAAAATCACAATTTAGAACGTGTTTTCCTTCTGCAACCCCCTAGGTGGTAGTGACACTGGCATGAAATAGAGCCAGTATTGGAGCAAGGGCTGTCATCATGAATTTCCAACCATTACTTTTGAAATAGGTTGGGTACTTTCTGAGATTGCGTAGAAATCGCCATTTAGAACGTCTTTTAGAAAGTTTTTTAGACCTCTTTTCGCACATTTTCACCACTTTTAAATTTCAAATTTTTTAAGAAATGTTCTTAGAGATCATTTATATCTTATATGAAACTACCATTCCAAATTTCATGTTTCTAGGCCTTTCAGTAACACAAAAATCGCATTTTCGAACGTTTTTTTTGCTCCTGCACATCCTTTGGGGATAATGGCTCCGACATAAAATGTAACCTATGTTGGAGTAAGGGTTGTCGCCATCATTTTGACACCATTATTTTTGAAATCGGTTTGGTACTTCTTGAGACTGCGTAAAAATCGCCATTTAGAACGTTTTTTAGAACGCTTTTTGCGTATTTTACCCTTTTTAAATTTCAAATATTTTAAGAAATGTTCTTGGAGATCATTTATATCTAATAAGTAACTACCATGCCAAATTCCATGTACCTGGGCCCTTCAGTAACACAAAAATCGGAATTTCGAACGTATTTTGCTCCTGCACCTCCTTTAGGGGTATTGGCACCGACACAAAATGTAGCCTATCTTGGAGCAAGGATTGTCACCATCATTTTGACACCATTAATTTTGAAATCGGTTTGGTACTTCCTGAACTTGCGTGAAAATTGCCATTTAGAAAGTTTTTTAGAACGCTTTTTGCGCATTTTCACCCCTTTTTAATTTCGAGTTTTTTGAGAATTGTCCTTAGAGATCATTAGTATCTTATAAGTAACTACCATTCCAAATTTCATGTTTCTAGGCCCTTCAGTAACGCATAAATCGCATTTTTAGAACGTTTCTTTTAATTATTAAATTATTCTTAAAAATTACCACCTATTTTTAGGAAAATCATGTTAAGACTAAGTGATAGCCACAATGTTCATTGATTTTTAGAAACAGTTGTTAACATTGGA
Organism: Maratus speciosus; assembly: GCA_963932465.1. Lineage (NCBI taxonomy): Eukaryota > Metazoa > Arthropoda > Arachnida > Araneae > Salticidae > Maratus > Maratus speciosus. Next base: position 81,137,559 of record OZ010793.1, on the reverse strand, counting down.
TTAAATTAATTTTTTTTAAAATGTTATTCGAATTCGAAGATTGGATAATAACAATAATATAATAAGTTAATAATTCTTAGTATCGACGAGAGCAGATTTCAAATGTTTTCCCAGAAAATAGGATTTTGAAGAAGTAACTTTCTTCAAGCTGTCTTCGAATATATTAGTCTAAGATTGCTATCAAAGATTATTTGATGCGAATTACAAAGATTGGAAACATACCCATTTCAAACCATTTGGGAAAACACCATAGGCTATTGGAAAATGTAAAAACATCTTTAAAAAGATTTTAGTTGAAAATTTAAAAATATTTTGTAAAATTTTGTTTCGAAAATATTTTTATTTATACCAGTCTTATATCATAAAAAAAATTCCGAGGAAATTCTTAGTTATTTGGCTGAATTTACATTTCTAAAATTAAAATGCCCAAAACATAAAATAGCGTGCTTAATAAAGATGCAAAAATAATATTTAAAAAATATTGTTACTTTCAAATATTTATCTTATTAAATAATGTTTCGCGAATCCAAACAAAGCATGGTTTTTGTTAGTATTTGATCTATAGATTAGTATTCATATATTCTATATAGTATGCGAAAATTTATTTCAGTAGGAAAACGAATAATAGGTTGAAAATTCACCTTCAGAAATTTATACCAATGCACAGAAACATACTTCAATTCTTTCATACAGCCTGTATTTTACGCACTACTTTTTAATACAAGCCGCATATTGAGCTAAAATATAATTCAGGCTAAAACACGCTTAAAAATACTAAAATCCCACTTCCAGAAATTATCGCTCATTATGGGGGCCATGTATGCAATTTTTTGTGTGACCTTGTATATGGTTTATCTGTATTCGACAAACATATCTTAGTACACTAAATATAGTTCAGCTTGAAAATGCATAACTCAATTAAAATTCCCCTTTAAGAAATTTACGCTCGTACTCAGTAATCTTTACAAATTCATTTGTGTAGCTCCGTATATGATCTATAGCCTTTATACGCACCAAGTAGTATGCATAATTTAGTTGAACTTAAAATGTATACTATAACTGAAAATGCACTTCCAGTAATTATCGCTGATATAAAGTACTTCAGATACAGTGTCGTATCGAAAATGTTTTGTGAATCCCTGTAAATGCTATGCACTTCATATTCTACAGGAAGTAACTTATCGTAAACCTCAGTAACGTATATCCATTTCATTATATTTAGCGTAACATGATTAAAATGAGTGGCAAACAATTTTCTCTCACTGTACCATTATATAACGGAATTCTTTTGTGTGGCCCTGCAAATGAGTTATAAATGCTACACACTTCATTTTCAACAGCGATAGTGCAATAGTAATTAACAATAACATACAAAAAATTCAGGGTAATCCGAGCACATTTACAAGAGTTACAACTCAAACGGACAGACATACAGACGGACAAACATACAGACGACCAGACAAACCTAAGTCATAAACACTTTTCAACTATGTTGGAAAGTGCTAAAAAGCAAAGCAATTATCGATAATTTCTCTCTCTCTTTTTAAAGTGTATATCTAATGTCTCAAAATGAACTGTAATTAAGCATTAGTGGTAAGTAAATTTTTAAAATTTAATTCATCTAATGGCTTCCCCGATTTAACGAAAACTTCTATTTAAAGATAATTTTCAACAGATTCTTTGCAGTCGTTAAATCGAGGTTCGACTGAATATTCAAGTAAAATCATACGAGGAATTATTTGCGTCCTGAGTACAAACCTCGTATAGTTTCATGATATGATAGGAAAATGGGTCTCATCAAAAATAGGGGAAGAATCGTTAAGTTCATACATCTCCAAATTGCTTCCTATTGTGTGTTACTACTATTATACGTACATGTATGCATGAACATAGAAAAGAAATTTTGATTCCGCTCTAAGAAGTCAGAGATTAAAAAAGATCATCAAGATTCGAGACCATCAGTAGAGTTCTTTAGTAAATAACTATTGTGACTTTTCGGTTCAGAGGCTTGGATTGTCGTGAAAAATGCAATTTCGCGTAATTTGCCACATAAAAAATGTCTCTTTATAAACAAAAGTAAGCGTAAAGTAGAAATGTTTTAGAGATAAATTAACTTGCTGGTTTTAATCGCCAGAAAAGCAACGTGCCATTTATGATGAAAATATCACCATCGTTATATAAAAAAAAAAAAGGTACCATTGTTGTGTGTAGAAAATAATCTTTTACTGAGCCATTATTGCATGCTATTCATCTCAAGGAAAAAATATATAAAAACCTATTTTTAAACGAATCATACCCAATTTCCACTAATCTTTATACATTTTTGTATATAAACACTGAATTATTTAAATGAATTATTGAATTTACCATGTAGTTAGGATAACCATAAAATTTCGATTGATTACTGATAAATTTAGTGTTTTTATTTTTATTATTATTTTAGCATAGATATTTTATTTTGTGTAACTAAAAATGTAAAGTAATTTTGTGTAAAGTAAAATATTTTTATAAACATATTTATGTAAACATGACATATAATGCGGAAAAATATTTACTGTAAAAGAAAAAGAAATTCTTTTATCATAAATGTGAAATGCTAATTTATTAATCTTTAAGTCAAGAAAGTTCGTTACATTATTAATAATATCATTTTAATTTAATGTAATCTGTGTTGGATATTGAGTAGATAACCATGTGATAGTAGAATAATTTAAATAAAAAATAGTTATAGTATTTACATAATAATAGTAAACATAATCATTGTTATTACTTAATGATTTCCTTTCATGGTAATGTAAATAAAGATCAGAAAGTATACTTGATGCGGTTCCTCCTTGAAAAATTTCTTTTAGAACTGTAAATTTCCATGCATTAAAAAACACAATATGTTAATTGTAATCTTTTGGAATATTATAGATAAATAAATCTAAATCTTGAATAAACTGCATTAATATAGCTTTAATGTTATTTTTGTATGGAAGGTGCAATTTTGTACCATATTGTATTAGATTTAAAAAAAAATTGTTTTATAACATTAAGATCACCAGTAATAATGTGTCTATGTGTGCTGTTTATCTATTTTTATACTGTGGCTCAATACAATAACAAGGATAATTACTTGAAGAGTTTAATAGTTTTGCAAAAGTATTATAATTAAAAACTTTGCGTCACAAAGTAAAATGATATTCATACGCTTTGTGAATATTAATATTTTTTCTGGAAATGCATTATTTTTGTTACTAATAACATGTTGTAAGTCTATTTTATTCATAAATGGGTTTAGAATAAATAATTAATCGCTGAGTATCGTGAGTTTTGTGTTTTGTCATAATAGAAAGTCTTTTATTAAGTATGTTTTCTTTATAATGAAAAACATCATAATAAGTGATACAAAAATCGATGAATATTGATGCTTTTTAAATATTTTAAAATATTAAGATATTTCGTTTTAATGCTGAAAATCTGTTTTCTAATTACTAACTATACACACACATATATATAAAGTACCTGTATCAAATAAGGACACATTAAGTTTTCAGATCACAATAAATTATGTTATATCAGAATTAATATTTTTAATATTGTTGGATGTAATATTTATGCAAATTTTTACAATATTAAATCATGCATACTCTTTTTAACAATAGCCTGTTTAGTTTGACCAGGAGAGTCCAAAATTAAAGACAATTTTAAAGTGAATTTATAAGGAGTATATGTTTTAAAAAAGACCATAATTTTATAAACACATTATTTAATTTTAATTAATATATATTTTTTCAGGTATTGCACCAACATAAGACAAAATAGAGAGTTCTCCTTGTAATACAGTATTCTGTGGCTGCTCTATTTACGGGCATACTGTTTCAAACGGCCAAAAATGATGATTCTATTTGCCGTTCACTCAATTGAGCTCTCTATTTCCCACCGCTTTGATAGATTTCAAACTTTTTACAAATATTGACACAGAAAAATTTTAATTTGCTTTGATAATGATAGTATACGATGTAAATGAATTGTCCCTTAATAAGACCAGGTCTTATACTGCCTTATTAGGGGATTTCTGTTTTTCACGTAATTTATCTTCAAACACAAATCCAATTAAAAATATAAATATTTCAATATACATTCTAAAAGATCGTTAAAGTATCTCGACCACCATACAAAGATTGTAAAATTCAATCAGTAATTTGTGCTGATATTATAAGAAAGTTTATTCATTGTTTTTAGCAACCACGTGTTCAAAGATTTAGTGCTCCAAAAATGAGGACGATGCAGGTATCGGTTGTTGTTGAAACTATCAAAACATTTAAGGGCACAAACTATCAAGTATATACTGCCATTTGGCAATCTTAAATACAGGATATAGGATGATTCTCTTAATAAAAGCATCGAATTATTTGTTAGACCTACCTTATATGTAACATTAATTGTCGATTTCGAATATGTATAGTCCAAGTTATATCATCCATATAATACATATATGATACTTCGAATCGATTACTATCACTATAAAGTTTTCACTTCAGCCGTCCGTTCATAAGCACACACACATTTCTTTTTTTTCACATTGTAATATATAAATTTATATCTTAACATATAATCAAGATAATTGAAGTGTTTGAGTTTTAGCTTTCACATTTTCGCAAGATGGAAAGAGAATGAGCCTCATCAAAAATCCGGAAAGTATCATTCAGATCTGTAAATTACTTGTTGTTGTGCTTTACTCTATAGACATGGTGGAAAAAAATCTCGATTCCACTTCCGAGATTAAAGGAGGTCATCAAGGTCTGAAGCTATCCAGAAACAACTTAACTAAATGCCGCACTTCTAAACATCAGGAGGGTCCTGTAATAAGTATCCATTCTGACTACTTTTATTTCATCATCTTGAAATGTCGTAAAGCACTCAATTAAATGTAATTATTTACTTTAACAAAGTTATGTAAGAAAGTTACTATGCTTCCAATTTTCAATTTTGATTTAAATTTTATTTTTGGGAAGAAAAAAAGTAATTCCTTTTGATATTTATTTTAAGGGAGTTCATCCATTTTACAGTACCGCTAATTGCTAGATTTTTTACCTTATTTTCATGTCATATTCAGATTTATCGTCAACTACTTTGGTCCTTGCGGGGTTATTTTGGTCCATCCGATAAAAAAGATTTTTTCTTTGTATTGAACAAACAATACAAGATAATTCGGAGTTTTTGCCCTTGAAAAATATTTTAGACCCTACTGTAGGGTATTTGAATAGTTTGGGGGTAATTAAAAATTTTTTAGGGGCAACACTGGATGTGTTTGTAAACAACTGTTTTCGTGTGTAGATTTTAAAGAGATACAAATAAGGCAAGTGTCAAAATATTACCTTTAGTAACATGTAACCAATGTGTGATCATAGTTTTTCCTTTAACTTTTCATTTTGACAGAAAATGTTTACGTTATCATAAAACTATCATGAAAACTAGTTTTTCGGGGCTACTTTGTACCAGGCCTTTTTTGATCCGGAAGTAGCCCCAGTTACTCAGAAATGCCTTTTATACAAACAAATCTCTTAAAAATGTATTAAGTAACATTATTTTCAAATGTTACTTTAGCAAAATGTTACAGTAATTATCTTTGTTCCAGTTGCTGAGGATAACATGGTGAAAACTGTTCCTCGTGTCTTTAATATTAACATTCGGTTTATTGTGTTTAAATGTAAAAAAAAAAAGTTTATCAAGTTTGCAGTGTTAATTCATTAGCAGATCCTATTGCAATCAATTGCTAAATTATTTTAATATTCCAACATATGAATTGTATTCCTTTTATATGAAAATAAGTGAATGGACCAAAGAAGCCCCCAGCAAGGGCTACTTTGTTCCAAAACTTTAAAAATAGTTTGAAAATAAAAAAAATAAAAAATTGCCTCTTTAAAACCATACAGTTTGCTTCATTGTTTCCTGTTAATTGATTACAACTCCATTTCGACATTGAAAAATCATTTATAATATTTTTTAATGATGGAAATGTGAGTGAAACCAGGAAAAAGTGGCCCAAAGTAGCCACCGGTTGACGGTATTCGATTTAAACCTACTCTGCAGAAAGTAAGTTAGTTTTTATAGTGTATTAATTAGTTTCATCAACACGAAATATAATTTTTTCAGGCGATACTAATTCTCAATTATACATTTTCATGTTCAACAAACATGTTTTACAGACAAACATGATAAATTACTATCAAAATTAATATTATTTTGTTACTCTTCCATGTATAAAAGAAATAACGCAGCCCAAAATGTTTAATTGGGAATAGATAGCATCCTAAAAAACAACAAATCGGTTTAAAAAAATGGATTTATACAATATATAAAAACTACTCGAAAACGTTTCCGAAAATTAATGGCAGCAAAAGCATCTTTGTTTTTATAAAGGATTTTTGAGATCTCGCAACTACACTCTGTTGCAAAAAAAAATATGCACTCAGAAAGAATTGATCCAGAGCTACTAAACTTGGCGTGCTGATGTGATTTGAGAGTTATGTAAAGGATTAACAGTTCAGCGACAATGACCAATGGGGGCTTGTGCAATGCGCATATAAATTGCGCAGCAGGCAGCATTTAAAAGAGCCAGTGCTTGAATTCACGGGTAGCTAGAACTGAATTACCATTGTTGATAAATGGGATTTGAAAGAATGATACCTTTAAGACGCACTCGACGGCACTACGAACAGTGGTCTGACTTCGAATGTGGTCGAACCATAGGTCTTAAACAAGTTGGAAATTGCTCGTCAAACGTGGCAAATGAGGTGAGTTCGTACTATAACTAATTTTATAAATATTTTTTGCACCGCATATTGTAATGAATGTATATTTTAATGCACTTCATAAGCGGATATCAATTTCATTCTGTTCGAAAAGCTGTAACATCCTTAAAACGCGCTTGCAAATTTTTTTCCGATTGGAGCGTAATGTAACGGAAAACTTTTGACTGCTCCTGTAATTAAACTATACATCCGATTTTCATAAAATTTGATATGAATCGACAAAATTATGCAACAATTATGCAGTCGAACCTCGTTATCCCGACACTCTCATGACCAGAAAAAAGTGTCGTCATAAGCGGAGTGTCATTTTAACCGAGGTTGGAGAAAAACATGTTTATAAAAAGCTGTATTTTAAATTAAGTTAAAACAATTTTAAATTCATAACTGTTCTGCATTTTTTAGCAATAAAACATTATTATTAAACAAAATTGAAAAGAATAAAAGTCAGATTTCTGATGAATTACTTTTTTATTGTTACATGAAATACGTCTGAACATCTCCTGTTATATTTCGAGATTTAACAACTCTTTAAAAAGTATTGAAAGAGGGATGATCTCTTCTTCATTACCTTCTATACACTCGGGATCTGATGAACTTGGATTATTTTCTGTGAAACCAGCATGTTTGAAACAGTTATGAATTGTCTTAGAAGATACATCAGCCAAACTTTTATGAACGTACTTTAGAGTATCTAGAAGAGACGGTTTGAAGTCACGGCCTTCATTAATAATCTTTATCTAGTCTTCAACCAGTAGTTTATGGCAATTCTTCCTCTTAAAGTTCAAAAGGTTTCTTTGATCTAATGGCTGCAAAAATTGCAGTAGGATTCGAGGGCAAAAAAATCTGTTCAATAAAGTTTAGGTCTGGTACTTCAACGTGTGCTCTAAAATTTTCTACTATGAAAGTCACTTTTCTATTCACAGAGTGAAATTTTATGTCCAGAGATTTTAAAGTCTTTTCCCAAATTTCAGATGACATCCACGATTTTCGGCTACTTTCGTAGCATACGACAAAGACTTCACATTTCGAAAGCAAAGCGGTTTTTTGCTTTTTCCGATAACTAATGGATTAAACTTTTCAGAACCTGACATGCTTGCACCCAATAAAACAGTTACCCTTTCCTTACTGTTTTACCTCTTGAACAAGACCCAGACTGAAAACACAAAGTCTTTTCCGGTAAGAGTGGAAAAAAGAGACCCGTGTCATCTAAATTAAAAACACCATCTGAAGTGTAACGTTCCAATATATCTTTCAACGGAGAAACTTCCAATCATTGACTTGACTGTGTCTTATTGCCGCTGCTTTGTCGCACATTTTCTTGGAAGAAAGCTTATTACACACCTTGAATCTTTCGAACCATCCATTACTGGCTGAGAACTCCAAACCACCCATTTCTCTCGATATTTCTATTGCTTTTTCTTTTAAAAGTACACACGAAATCAGCACATTTTGAGATCTTGCATAGGTGAACCATTTAAGAACTGCTTCTTCAACGTCTTCATAGTTTGATTTTCAAATTTTCTTCGATATATCTCCATCTTGAACACGTAAAGAATTTGTGAGCCTTTATTTTGAAGAAAGTATATTCACAAATGTCGTTCCGGGAATTCCTTTTGTTTTAGCAAATGCAGTCTTCGATAATTCAGACTTTTCGTAGACATTTATCATTTTTAGTTTTTCATCGAGCATCCATGAATCGAGTTTACTCGTCATTTTGCTGTAAACAGTTTTAAACACTATGAATAATGTGTGGAAATGAAATGTTTTACGGTTCGAATGCGCATCTGCGTATGCCCCACAGGAACAAGTCCAGTGACACCCATCTCTTTTTCCTCTCTCACATTCCCTAAATGAATACGTATTGCACTCTCTCAGTGTGAAGCACAGTAGGTGAATAATCGTGAGGGGTAGTGTGGGATAGAGAACGTACAGGAAGAGGGGAAGAAATATCTCCTTCACTGACTTAACTGGGTCATTCATAGTGAGTGGGTTTGTTTGTTCAGATAAAGAATTGAAATAAAGTTTCTCCTTTATCTAAATGAGTAGTTTAGACACTTTTGTGAAAAGTTTGGCTAAGGCGTTTCTTACCGCTTAATTTTCGTGCTTGCAAGATGGATTATGAAAAATGGACAATTCTTCTAAACCGTCGGGGTATCCGGAGTTGAAAATTATTAAACGACGTAAAATCCGGAGTTTATTTAGATTAAAATCATATACTGAAAATCAGGACTTTGAAAAACTGACGTGATAAGCGGAGTGACGTGAAAACCGGGTGTCGGGATAACGAGGTCTTACTGTATATTTAAAATTTCAGACAATTCGGAAGGCTGTAACATCATTAAAATGCATATGCAATATTTTTTTCCCATTAGCCGTAATGAACGGGAAACTTTTGACTGTCCCTGTAATTAAACTATGCATCCGATTTTCATAAAATTTGAAATGACTCGACAAAATTTTGCAACAATTATCTATTTAAAATTTCAGACCATTCGGTTGGGTAGTTTTTCCTATATTATATGCGGACGGACAGACGGACAGACAGATAGACGGACGGACTGAATGACGACTATAGGTGCTACGTATTTATATAATTATGAACGCGCATAAAAAGCGGGTTGATCCAACTGATGCATCAGCTAGCATTTTGGTCGAAGTGATATTGCAGTTCGCCAGTGTTGGCCTTAGTAGATTAGAGAAGGCACGGTTAGACTCTGTAGTGGCTGAGGACGCCCTCGGGCCAGAAAAGCATGAGAGAATTGAGCAATCAGAAGAGCAGTCACATCTACACCAACAATGTCACTATCATCTACTTACGCCATTTGCCAATTGATATTTGATGCAGCGGTATCAAGGTGTACCATCCGTAGATGACCTGCGGACTCTGGGCCCAGCTCTCGATGTCCATTTAGGCAGTTGCTTCTAACCCTTCAAGATAGGCACTGTCGTCTGGATTGGTATCGATCTCGAGCAAGCTGAGCAGCGTCTGATTAGAAAAATGTGATATTCAGCGACGAATCCCGCTTTTCTCTCAGTGCTGGTGACTACCGTACATGTGTGGAGACAGAGATGTCAGCGTTCCAATCCTGCATTTGTTACTGAGCGACACACTGCCATAACACCTGGAGTGACATTCTGGGGGGTGATCTGCTGGGACAGCTGACCACTTTTACTCGTGCTACAAGGTACTAAGATGCCTCACAGGTACGTAGATGATATTTTACAACCTGGGGCACGGTGTTATCTATCAAGTCGTATAGGTGTCCTTTACTAGCAAGATAATGCTCGGTCACATACTGCACGACTCTCTCAACAATGACTACAATTATATAATGTCTTTCCATGGCCTGCCAGGTCACCAGATCTTACACCAATAGAGAATGTTTGGGACAGGTTGCCGTCTGGGAATACCACCGTACTAGTTTATCAGTTGCTGTCCTTATGACAGAATATACCGCAGAGGGACATCGGTAACATAATAGACTCCATGGCTCACCGAGTATCGGCTGTTATATCTGGCAAATGTGGCTTCACAACCTAACAAAACTGACATTCTTTTCGCTGGTACTAGTCAATAGAATGCTTTTTTGTTCTGAATTTATAATCATTTGTTTGTCTAACAAAACATTATTAACATACCGTTTCATGGTCGTGGCTCGACTTTTTCTGAGTGCATATATTTTTTTACAACAGAGTGTATATTAAATTCTGAGGTTTCTAATTATAAAGAATGCTTTTCTCAATCTGTGTAATTCGGTAGAAGTTATTGTATATTTTTGTCAGTAGTTATATATTTTTTTAGGGTTCTGTACTTAAAAAGTAAAAACGGAACCATTATAAGATCGCTCCTGTGTCTGTCCGTCTGTCTGTCTGTCACAGCCATTTTAATCGTAAATTACGGAACGTGGAAAGTTCAAATTCGGAGAAGTAATAAAGACCATTGACCCACATATTTTCAGATTAATAAGCATTCATAAATATATTTAGTAAAAAAGTAGAGGGGCTAATTATGCTACTTGAAAAAAAAAATCTTTTCTTTGTATATCATGTGGGGTATCTTGTGAAAGCTTTTGTAACGCTGAACTCAAAAATACATTTCTTTTAATTTTAGGTATTATATTTTCAAAGATATTGTTGCAAATGTAGCGCAAAAATATGTTCCCCCCCATCTAATTCCGAATCTACTGAAACTAAAATTATGAAAAGATTAGAGGTAGTAGACGTTCGTTAATATAAACCTTGCCGGAAAATTATAGCGATTACCCTAGGTCACATAGTTTTTGAGTAATTAGCATTTTTCTGTTATACACAAATTTCGATTTACGGGCATTCAGAAAAATTGTTGAGCATCGCTGAATATACATATCGTTGCAGAAGAATAAAAGCATTGTTGATAATGATTTAAAAAAAAAATCATCGGTAATTAGCTGAGATATTAACCCTTAAAGGTACGGTCAATTTGGGCATACACAAGGACAGGGCGGCGTACTCTATGCCTGGTTACGACTTTTAATGATATATATATATAATGTAATGTCCAGTAACAGTATAAAAGCAATAAACGTCAAATTGTTAAAAACATACTAATTTAAGGAGTCTCGGGACTCTAAAAAGTGGAAAAAATGAAAAAAAGACCATTTTCAACATTTAATGTCTTAAAATGTATATGATTTTAAAACACAATTTTAATTGGAATGAAAGATATAAGTATGTTCTTTCGTTTCACGTATTTAAAAAATTGCAAGATACAGAATTAGTATTTATAGGGGGCTCGAAATTGTTAGATATTTGTCGAACAAAAAATTAGCATAACAGTTTACGCGCAGGATTACAAAATAAATATTGTAACTAGAATGAAAATTTTGGTGCTTACTTATACTTCAGATTGTAATAATTTCCCTGAACTTAAATAAATTTCTATTTAAAGCATTTTTATATTTTTAATGCAATGCTGCATTTAGCTAGTACAAAATTTTGAAAATTTCAACAGTAAAATCACCTAAAATAATATTATTTTGAACAATAAAAAGGAAATTTTAGGTTCAGTTTATACAGAATAACATGGAATATATGTTTTGAAAATTTCATGAAAAAATATTCAGAAGTTTTTGAGGTATCCTGCGCGTTATACCCAAAAACGCCATTTGGAAAATAATGACTTTAAAGTTTCGGAAACGCCGCTTCAGCTATTGAGCGGGTATAATTCTAAAAGCCAAAAGTTCTGTTCTAATGGGAATTTCAAGGAAACAATTATATCAAAATATTCAGAAAAGATAGTAGTTTAACATCTAAAAAAATTAAAATTTCTTAAATTTTGAAGCTTTAAGAGTCCTACGACCACTTAACCCATTTTGGCGCGGAGTAATTCTATTTATAAACTTATGAAATAATGAACTGACACCAGAATTTATAAACGAATTTATTAGAAAATGTGAACTTGCTTATTTTCACGTACATGATAAAAGGAAAATTTTAATTAAATATTCTTGGTGCCGTTTGTCTGTTTTGGAATTAAAATTAGGTGTCCGTTTTTTAAGGGCATCGCCTTCGAAATATTTAATTAGAATGAATCGCATAAATACTGTGAGATTCGCGATAGTTTGCATTGATTGTATCTCTCAATACGCCTCGAGTGGCTTTAAAAGTTAATTAAACACTCATCTGGAAAAACGCGGTACTGACCAAGGCGGCATTGCAACTTTGAGACCTCAATTCAAAGCGCGCTTAGCACAATGCCAAATTTAAACTTTGAACAAGGTTTTGTTTTAGATACACTGTAGAAATAAAGGTTATTACTACGCTGAATTTAGTTTCATGAAATGCCAAATGAATTTTAACTATGCACTGTTTTTATTGTCAATACCGAATTAAGTTCATCATAAACAGATTAGGATAATATTGAAAAAATAGTTATACGAATAGCTATATTTGATATTGTTCCATATATCTCTTTGAACTTTCATGGTATACCCGATTACACTTGTCTATATACAGTTATACCCAACCCTACGTTATATAATTTTTTAAAAAGTCTTAGTATTTTTTTAGCAACTTTTTTTTTTTTTATATAATACAATTACAAATTCATATATTTATTCTACGGAACCCTCTGTGCGCGAGTAATGCTCGCACTTGACCGTTTATTTGTATATTAAGAAACATGCCTTTTTTACAGTGTAGAACAAGCGTATTATTTTCACTTTAAAAAATTTACTGTAACCTAATTTTTTTTGTTGTTGTTGTTCTTTTAATATTATAATTTGTGAAAGGCAGTTCTTTCTGTTGAACTATGACTTTATTCTAGTAAGTATTCTGGATTATTAACAGCATCCAGCATAATTCAGATGCAAATAATTGGGGCGAAATGCTCTTTCGCCTCACAGAAATAGTCAATTTACAGGAAGCTTTCGATTTTTAAAATGAAATGCACAATTTTTCGTTTTTTATTAATTTAAATTTCGAGATAACACAATGTAAACGTATTTATGATATTTTTTCACGTTTCAAGTAAATCTAATTAGTAATTTTCTTTAATTTTCTTATTTTAAATTTATATTTATTGCACAATATTTATCTTTCGTATATGTATTGTTAAGTATTAAATCTAAGAACTATGAATTTTCATATATTTGACTATAATGTAAAAAACACCCAAATAATTTTACTCATAGTTACTCCATTTTAAAATAAATTTATGCATGTTTCTCAAACAAAACAATAAGAATGAAAATCAAGCACACGGATAGTATTGTCAATGCGCTACTTTTTTAATTCAGATTGTTTGATTGCCACTATATTTTTTATATAATATAATTCAACTTATTTTCAGTTTATTTAATCTTACAGACATAAATTACAGACATAATTAGAGACACAAATTATCTTTTATATACGAATTTAAAAGATAAAATCCAGAACTGATTGTATTTGCCAAAAAAAAAAAAAAAAAAAAAAAAATACAGCATTGTATTTCTTTTATAGTCTCAAAGGGTAGTAATCTATCATACGAATTCTACTTTTTAGTTTGAGAAGATTCGATCTTATGAGGAATTGGCAAAAAGACGCATTGTATCCAAACAGAAAACAGATTACAACCGAGATCGATCCAGGTCTTCAAATAAAGCGAAGAGCTTTCATAACATGGGAAATACTTTAGAAGAATGAAGTTTCTTTATGCATTTTTAAAAAGTAAATACAGGCATCCCTCGACTTACGTAAATTCGCACTTACGTAAGAAATTTCGAAATTTTCAATTATGAAATTACTAGCGCGTTTGATACGCATTTGCATACTTTTGATAATTGTTTTATAACTAAAATATGCAGATAAAAACCACAACAATAATATAGTTTTATATATTAGATATAGTTATATTTTTATTCGGATATACAATGAAATCTTTAACAAAACAAACAGAAATCTGATTAAAATTAGCCAAAAAAAAAAAAAATAAATAAAAATAAAACTGTTTAACCGTTACAATTTTGTTTGCTGAATTCAAAATATAACGAAACCTATAAAAAATACGATGCTACAATTCTGATAAAATTTTACTTAAAAATGTGTTAAAAATACATAAAAGGTTTCTACAACATGAAAACCGTCAAAGATGTTGTGGATTTTAACATCTTTGACGGTTTTCATGTTGTAGAAACCTTTTATGTATTTTTTAGCACCTTTTTAAGTAAAATTTTATCAGAATTGTAACATCGTATTTTTTATATGTTTTTCAAGGTGAATGTGACGTTCAACAATTATACACTGTTAAAATTTTTGCAGCATTCTGGCAGGTCATTCGACCGTTTTTTGAAAAAACGGTTTCATAACCATAATTTAACTATATTCTGGCAATAAAATGGCCAATAATATGGTCAGAATAGTGTTTAAATTACGGTTGTGTAACCGTTTTCGGTAAAAACAGTCAAATGACCTGCCAGAATGCTGCAAATTTTTAACAGTGTAGTTTGAACTATATTTTATATTACAACGAAACCTAATTTTAAAGTTTCGGTAAAGAGGAACGAGTGTATTTTTTCTTCCAGCTTCAGAGCTGTTCGTTTGATGTAGATTCAAAATTGATGTAAATTAATTCATCAATGTTAAATTTATAAATTCCATATTCCACAAAATACTTTTTACTCGAAAAGTGTTTTTTTTAATTGTTTTTTATATTTTTTCACACTTTTATAGTTTATATCCAAGTAAAATACAGCTGCATGCTATTTTATTTATAAATTAATACTGTGTAAATTATGTATATATTATATTTTTATTATAAATATTGCAGTTTCTGACGAAATTTTACCTCAGGAATTTACAAATTCGACTTATGTAAAATTCGACTTACGCAAAAGTTTACGGAACGCATTACTTACGTAAGTCGAGGGATGCCTGAATTTCGGCAATTTTGAACATTATAGCGAATTGTCTTTTTAAGGCTTTCCAATATAGTTGAAAAGTTTTTATCAGTTCGGTTTGTCTGTCTGACGCCTGTCTCTCCGTGCTCTATCTCTCGCAAATACGTAAAATTTGGGATGACATTTTTATACGTTATTCAGATTCACTATAGAATGAATATTTGGTATTGAAAATGAAGTAGGGTTCACCGGGGCTAGTTGACCGGCATTTTCTTCTAATAATTTAAAAAAAATTACAATTAAACATTTTAAATTTCTTTTGATGTTACCACTAACCACTATCAGTGTACTTTCAGGAAGAAGTCACAATAGTAAAACTTGAAAATAATAATTATAAGTATTAGTTTAGAAGCTCAAATTGACACCAAGTCGCTTGGGCCAACCTGCCCCGATTGCGGGGTAAGTTGGCACACGTCACTTTTTAATGCTCTGATAGTGTAGAAGTTTAAGAAACGATCAAAATTTTACCAAATCTTATTTTTTTTTTTTTTTTTTTTTTTTTGCGAACGAAAACACAATATAGTCTCCTAAATTAAAATTAAAATTTTAAATATTAAAACTGTGAGTTATTCAAATTATTAACTTCGACCAAAAATTGCTTTAAAAATTGTTTTTATTTTCTCATATAAAATGTCTTTAATACATTAGGGAACAGTAATACATTTTAATAAAGACATGCTATGTGTTAAAACACCGTAAATCTTAGAGCACAGTAATTTAACAAATCATTCATCCTTAATTAGGTGCTTTATTATAAACACCAGATGATAAATAAATTGTATCAAGGCCTCTGTACATCTGTTAAGTGCAATAATTCTTTTCTTTCGTTTATTATGTTTTTCTAACGCATCATTCCCTTCACATTTCTGTCAGTAAAATGTAATATTGCTTCACGATGCTTTAGGTAATGCCACATTGGCATTATATAAATGCATCTTCTTTGAAATAATGATAATTTTCGTTTATATAAAACTTTAATTCCTAATCAAGTATTAAAAAACCCAGTTTGTTTATCATGAAATATATATATTATTGATTGCATTCATGATTTATTATTGGTGTAATGAGATTTAGATAATCTAATAAGTTCGGATATAGCAATGTGCTTGATATAATTATGTTGGATGATATAATTTTTTTATATTTTTTGTTTGAACTGCTGACCTTTTTTAACGGTTCAGGAAGTGTCGTTCTATTCTGTCTGTGGAAGGGACAACATGTATTTTAAAGAGAAATATATATTTTGATAATTAAAAAATTGTTTCCTGAAACTGCCCTTTTATGGATTATGAAGACAGAAAGATTTAGTTTCAACGAATAACTACCCAGGTAAGAGGTTTTCACTTCATAAAATGTGATGTTATTAAAGCATTATTTGTGGCAAACTCTTCTCTGGACGGGGGAACAAAAGGATTTTATTAATAACTGAGAAATATCAGAGTCGGGTAAATTTTGATTGCCAGATTTGTTACTTTTAGCGGTAGTATGTAACACTAGAAGGCCGAACTTTTAGGTAGATTTCATAAGAAATACTACCTATTGCAATCTCCCCTATGTTGGAATTTTTGAAAAACTTTTGCAGATCTACACCGACCATGACCCCTATAACCCAAAACCACCCCAGTTCAAAACTTTACCTATCTATCTATCTATCTAGATATATATATATATATATATATACTTTTCTATGGGCATGATAACATATCCATCAGTTTAAAGTTTTCAAAACTTCTAGGAAAAGGTCCAAAAAATTATACATGATAGATTTTTGATATAATTAAAAATGGCTTCAAGGAGTGCAAAAAATAGGGTTTACAGAAAAAAAAATTCATAACTTCGTCAATTCACAATATATCAAATTTACTTAAATTTATCATAAATCCTCTTAATATTACCTACAACTTTTGTATTGACAAGCTTATGATAGGAGCAACTCTTACAGCCAAAAGGAATTAAAAACAAAAAAGTGTGTGTGTGTGAAGAGGGGGGGGGGGGAGGCTGTATAAGAAAAAAAAAATCACATTTTTCTTAATCCTTTAAATTCTTGGTGAAATTAGTACTTAACTTCGAAATCTACCTGCGCCTGTAAGCCAAGCCAACTGGGATTTTTCTATAATTATGAAAGTTATAAATGTTGTTGTACTACAGGAGCAGCTGATTTAATTTGGGGAGGTGGTAAACAGCATTATAACTTCATTTTTTTAAAAGATTGACTGGAATAACCAGGAATTCAATTAATAAAATAATTCTTTACTATTAATTAATAATTAATTAATTAAAATAATAATAAATGTTTATTAAAATGATTCATTAAAACTATCAAAATCCCAATACAGTAGAGCCAAATTCCTGCCCAAAGGGCTAACTAACCCCGTATCGCCATTTTTGTTTTTCATGACTGTAAGGAATTTTTCTGAAAGTATTTCAATAAAATAACATGCCCTACAATAACTACGAACAATTATTTTTCTGAATTATTATACATCAAAATCTAGAATGTAATCTGCAAATAAATAAAAAACAATTATTTATAAGAGCGGAAATTTACTCACCCTTGCAAAATTTTGAAAATTCTCCGTAATTCTTTAACGGACGCTCCGACTTCAATGGTGCTGATATTGGAGGAGGAAAGCGAAGCAACGCATACTTGACTGGACTGACAATGTCATCTAAGGCAAAGTTTAAAAAATATCACGACTGGGCCAACATGTCCCTATGGCCAACTATCCCCGGTCTACCCTATGTTGCATTTATAGATCGTTTATAAGGACACACAAAAGAATTCCGTTACATTGGGGGAAAAACGTTTGCGGTGGATTTAATTGATGTGACGATATTTCAAACGTAATTATATTGATTTGATCACCGAGATTAGAACATGCTTTCTAAGGAGTATAGAATACGTAAAGTAACATCTATAGTTCGTTTACAGAGGCACCCAAAAGAATCCTATTATATTGTGATCTATGGGGAAAAATTGTTTGCGGTACATTTTAATGACGTTAAGATACTTTAAACACAGCGAAATCACTGAAGTGTGGAATAACATATTATCTAAAAATTATGGAGTATATAGCTTTTATCGTTTTTGATCGCAATGATCGGTCCTGCAACCATATTCTTTTGTGTGTCTCTGTAAGAAAAAATGTAAATGCTACCTATTCCATGCTCCATAGAAGACATTTTGTAATGCGCCTTAGTGATGAATATAGATTCCATTACGTTTGGAATATCGTTACATCATTAAAATATACCGTAAACATCTTTTCCTTATAGACCATTTGTCCCACCAGAGGCTGAGAGGTTCTGGTCTCGAAGCTGGTAGACGGGAGGGGCTGGGTTCGAACCCAATCGCGCACGTCGACCTAACCGTTTCCGAGTTTTCGTGGTTTTCTTCGAAACCTTGGATTTCCATGATGAAATACGAGTTAGGTTCCCTTAGAAAGACCCCCACGGAGGACACTCCGCCTAGGGCCTATATCCCTCGAGTTGATAATCGGCCATCAAAATCCAACCCAACCCTTATAGACAATTATGTAACGGGATTTTTTTGTATGTCCCTGTAAATACGCACACTTTCTTTTCAATAACAAAATTCATTAAAATTTGTAAATACATGGCAATCAGAGTATATTTACGAGAGTTAGAGCATAGATAGATGCTGTAACAGACAACGCGAAGTCATAAGCCCTGTTGGGATGAGTTAAAAACAAATACTAAACATTGAAATGATTAAAAGTTAATTATAAATTTAAAAAAATACAAAATTCCAGCCAAAGTTGAGGAGATAATTTATTTTTCATATATAAATTTAGAAGATAGTAATACAAAGCTGGAGATATTTACACTTAAAAAAAAAAAATGCGTTCTCAAAATTAAGTAAAAAGTATTCAATTTTAAATACGTCACGTACTCAAGACAGCTCCGATCCAAATGTACTCAAAATTGAGAAACACATATAGTCATTTTTGAGTCTATGGATGCGTTCAAATATGAACCGTTATGTACTGCTCCTCTTCTGAACCCCCCGTTTACTACAGATTAAAGTAAAAATGTACTAACATTTATTTCCCATTCGAAATTCTCAACAAGAAACATTTAATTATTTATTAACGCTTTCAGGGGCGGTGGTACATTTATGAAACCCCTTAATTTTAATTCCCAAATGCCACAATGGCACCAGAATTTTTTTTAAAATGATTTTCTGTTTATTATATAAGTGGAATACAGCTTTTTCATATTTTCAAAAAAATTTGTTCGTAAATTCCGGCGTCATTCATTCCTTTCAACATTTTAGCAGTGGAAGTGCTTTTCCCCTGAAAGGGTTAAGGAGAAATTGTTAATTTATTATCAAGATAGTCAAATTTTTATGACAAGAGCATTGTTTTCAAGGACTTTTAAACTATTTTAAAATATTATGCATAATTTAATATTTATATTATTGAATTTTGTTTATGTCGCCATGAATGAAATAAAACATCATAAAGTACAAAATTATCGCTTAGTTTGTGTTTGATAACATGTGATGTTTCAAAATTGAGAAAGCATACGTTCATTTGTGATCCAAACATACTCAATTAGATAGATATGATTACATCGATTTACTCATTTTTGAGTAGTTCATTTTTCTCAGTGTATAAAAAAGTATAGCTTTGCCTTCTTTTGCAATATCAGCGAGTTGCAGAATCTATCATATGGATCACGCTTTTCAGTTTGATCGCAGATTAGAT
The DNA here is from genome assembly GCA_963932465.1 of Maratus speciosus. Lineage (NCBI taxonomy): Eukaryota > Metazoa > Arthropoda > Arachnida > Araneae > Salticidae > Maratus > Maratus speciosus. Next base: position 81,117,612 of record OZ010793.1, on the reverse strand, counting down.
TTTGCGAGGAATTGGCAAAAAGCCGCGTTCTGTCCGAACAGAAAACAGATTACAATCGAGAATGATGCATTTCTTCTCATGAAACGCAAACTTTCCCTGGAAAAAGGAAATTACTTTAGAAGAATGTTCCTATTTATGTATTCGAAAAAAGTAAATATTTTGGTAATTTCCAACATTTTATGACTGCCTTTTTATGGATTTGTTATAAAGAGGGAAGGCAAGGGATACTCAAGATATACGTAAGGGTTAGCCAGATTAAAAGCTCTCAATTTTACAGTTTCATAAATGATGCCAACATATAAAATTAACATTTTGATATGCGTAATGTTTGTTTTGTAAATAAATTATAAAAGTTTTAGGGAGAGAAAGCCTTTTATGGAAAAATATGCCTAACAGAATCACATTTTAAAATGCACATAGCTCATTCTACAGTGTTTAGCTACATTTACATTATATATCTCGCGTTAATTATTTAACGTTAATGTTAATGATATTAATGTTAATGTTAATATTAATGCTATGAATTTTAATGTTAAAATTAATACTGTTAATTTATCATGTTTATTAATCATATGAAAATATTTACTTGAGAAAGAGTAGCACCCAAAAACCGATATTTCGAGTTGAGAAAAAATATTAATACACTGTAAAAACTACCAGAAAACGTTTCCTAAAATTACGGGCAGCTGGAGAAACTTTTTTTTAAGAAAGTTTTCTTTAAATGTTAGAATCTATTGATTTAACAAACGTCTAAAGATAAAGAAACGTTATTCGGATTACCTGGATCTCAGAAGAAATAACATTATATTTTTTTAAGTCTCAATAAAGATAAGAGATAAATTAAGAAACATTTGTCTTTTTTTACACTGTAGTATATTGAGGGTTGTGTTCCAGTCCACTAGGAGGATATAAGTTTCCTATACGAATTAGAAAAATAATAATATAGAGTTGAAAACATTTGTAGCGTAGAGAAGCATTGTATATTTTTTAAAAATATCAGTGAGTTACGGAATCTATCACATGAATCATACCTCTCAGTCTGCGGAGATAGATCTTGTGAGGAATGGAGGATATTCCAAATATGGGTTCGAGGCTTAAAAAAGTCACGTGATACCGGTAATTTACCCAAGGAACTTCTAACTGATAAGAAGGGAAGATACTACTGCTTTGCCTCATGAACTGTTTCATTGGCTAGCGGGGATTTACATTACACGTCTACGGAGCCTTCCCTTCTTTACGCTAGAAGTTTTTACCTTCACCACGTGATCAAAACGGATTTGGAATATCCTCCATTGGCAAAAAGCCACATTGTATTCGAACAGAAAACAGATTACAAAATCGAGACTGGTTCATTTCTACACGTGGACCAAAGTCTTCTATGGACTTCTTTGTTATATGGAAAGTACCATAATAGAATAAAATGTCTATATATGTATTATAAAATAGCAAATATTTTGGCTATTTCCAACATTATTTCTGCTTTCTTTCCATATAGTTATAAAGTGGAAGGCAAGACATATGGGTGTTGTTAGAATCAAACGCTTTTCTATTTTAATGCCTCTGGGAATGATGCGATGATAAAAATAAAAGATTTTTAAAAATAATCAATAAATGTTTAGGAGTGGGGGGGAACAACATTTAATTGAAAAATGTAATGCAAGACAAAATCATATTTCAAAATGCTTGAAGTTCATTCTAAATTTCTGTGATATACTCATTTAGAAGATAGATATGCACATTTCTGATATTTAGAAACTAATATATCGTGGCCATCATAAATCATATCTGTTGTATATGCCTATGATGAGGATTCTAAAGGTAAAGGTTCGTTGAATCGTGTGCATTAAACTGGAGATATAAACATTGCATTTTTCGGAAAAATCATTGGATTTCGGCACCCTCCTCTTAGATCTCTGCAACCAACATTGAATGACAATGCATTCCCATAATAAGTAGGATAAGCGTGACTTTCCGTCGAATTCTGTGCATTTAAAATGGTGATATAGCATCACACATTTCGAATAAATCATAAAATTTCGGTACCCACTCTTAGATAAACGCAACCAAAATTGAATGACAATCTATTCTTATCACAACGATTCTAAATTTAATGTTTCGTTTAATTATACGCACATAAACTCGAGATGTATGCATCGCATAAATCGAACACATCATTGATTTTCTGCAGCTCTCTTAGGGGATTTATCCCAAACACTAATCAGTACCAGTTTACATAATGGTACAATTTCATATGGAACCTTATCCTGTTTTACGCAGTAGCTAGTGAGTTAGAGCTCCCACAAAATTTGTCATTGTGTCACATGCAGATACACTCCCTTACAGAAATTTTCTAAGAAAAGTCGCATCGAGTTCAGGATTTTCTAAAACGTATAAATACGTCAAATACTGGATTTCTTTTTCTTTTGAAGAATCCAAAACATTCTTCCTGTATAGATAGAAGAAAGTAAAAAAGAAAACCGTTTCATTTCTATTGCAACATCAGCGAGTGTCACAATCTATGATATGAATACTTTTCAGTTTGTCGAGATTAGATCGTGTGAAGAATTGTGCAGAAAAAGCCGAATTATATTCGAACAGAAAACAGACAGAAATCGTGAAAGATTCATTTATGCATTTGAAACAAATACTTTTATTAATATTGGAAATACTTTAGAAGAATGCAGCATCTATTTATGTACTACTTTACAAAAGTAAACATTTGGCAATTTCCAAGATGAATGCACCCTCGTTTTGAATAGATACTAAGGAGGAGGGTCAAGGAAGATTGAAGGTATGGGACAATTTAGCAAGTAGTGAAGAAATGTTGCTTAGGTTCCACAAACACAACCAGATGAACGTGATTTGTTATAACTTTTCTCATAACTAGCAAATGGGCTATGATTTTGCAAATATATATATTTTTTGTGAGAAAATAAATTAGATCCAGATGCTTTTGCATGAATTTATGAATTTAGAAATATAAATTCAGTAAAAAAAAAAAAGAAGTTATGCAATAGGATTATTCCGATCAGAGTTTAATGTTCAGAGTTAGAATCACTAAGTAGCAGAGAGTTAAAAGAGATTGTGGTGAGAAAGAGTTGAAATTTGTTCGATACATATATTTTAAATCATTACTAATTAAGGTTCTATTAATTATTTAAAACGTAAAATTATCGTTATTTACGTAAAGAAGACATATTTTGAAATCAAACATAGCAATTTTATGATAAAAAAAAAGTCCTTCTTTGGAAAAAAAGACATGATCAAATGACAATTGAAAACTCAATAAGCTATTCTTTTGAGAATTTATGCTTAACTATACAGATTATTGTTAAAATTTTCAAATTCCTTCTGGTAGTTATTTCGTTTAAAAGGATTATTTTTTAAATATATAAACTGAAAGTAAATTTTGGCAATAAGAAGAAAGAAATATATTTTAAAGTGAAAGATTTGCAGCCAGAGATGAGGGGAAAAAATATCTTTCGTTTATGAATATCAAGGGTAGTGATACAGATCGAAGACATTTGCCCAATAAAGAACTTTTTATACTATCAGCGAGCAGCACAATCTATCACGTGAGTCACATATTTTAGTTTGTTGAGATTATATCTTGTAAGGAATTGGCGAAAAGTCGCATTGGATCGGAACAGAAGACAGATGGCAATCCAGCATCTGAGCATGAAGAAAAGGAAGGCTTTCCATAATATGGAAAATAATTTAAAAGATTAAAGTTCCTATTGATGTATTCAGAAAGAAATATACAAGTAAAAATATCTTTTTTTTAACCATTTGGAAAAATGGTTATTGTCCTCGTCAGGGTAGGATATCAAAAGCATATCTGAAGGTTTTTATTGGTTGAATCCGCATTTTATTCGTTTTCTGATTTGTCTATACAGAAATATGTATTTCCCTTTACTTTCAACAGAGATGGATACTTCTGTTGTCACTATGACAAAAAAAGTAATAAAAACTACAAAAAAAAATAATAATAATTCAGAAACAAATTGAGATACAGCTTTCAAACAAATTGCATTTAAAAGTATATATATTTTTTTTCAATACGACGGTGTAAAAAGTAATATTGTGGGAGGTTTAGAAGTTTAAGAATGAAATTTCGTTTAAAATTTGTCGTCAGATTTCTTGGAAATCTGACGATGGAAAAGCCTTTTCCCGAACAGCCAATGAAATGCTTGGCTAATACGTAAGTTTCATAGGAAATCTGACGAGTTGCAGACGATTTTTGTCGCTTGCAATTTTTACGTGTAATAACACTATTAATGTTTAATTCATGGCGTATGTAATATATGACCAGCTCGGTAGAAGTTTAAAAATTTACAGTACCGAAATTTGTAAAACTGAAATTTCTTTTAAAATTTGTTCATGATGGGTCCAGGAATGTTAATGTTTAATCCATGGCGTACGTAATGTATGATCAACTCCGTGCGATTTTTTATGTCTTAAATTTTAGTCTTTGAAAAAATCATTTTCTAAATGGTCGTTGTAATTTATTAAAGTGCATTTTTTTTAAATTTTCTTTTATAAGCATTTATTTTGAAAATTTTGCCAAATTTCATGACTACTCCAATTCAAGATTTTCCAAACAAATTCCGATAAAAGACATGAATATGATGTTGGCACCAAGCTCAAACAAATTACCGCTTTGGTTTACGCTTGACTAGAACTCCTCCATTTATTTTAAACAAAATATAACAATCATGCTTCAAGCACAGATTGTGAAACACTTTCCAACATATTCAGAATACTGAAACGAAACTTTACAAGTTTATAAAGTTGAAAAATGTCTAAATAAACAATTTAGAAAATGTATTTATTTTAAACAAGATAGAACAATCATGCTTCAAGCATAGATTATGAAACACTTTCCAACATATTCAGAATACTGAAACGAAACTTCACAAGTTTATAAAGTTGAAAAATGTCTAAATAAAAAACTTAGAAAATGTATTTATTTTAAACAAGATAGAACAATCATGCTTCAAGCATACATTATGAAACACTTTCCAACATATTCAGAATACTGAAACGAAACTTCACAAGTTTATAAAGTTGAAAAATGTCTAAATAAACAATTTAGAAAATGTATTTATTTTAAACAAGATAGAACAATCATGCTTCAAGCATAGATTATGAAACACTTTCCAACATATTCAGAATACTGAAACGAAACTTCACAAGTTTATAAAGTTGAAAAATGTCTAAATAAACAATTTAGAAAATGTATTTATTTTAAACAAGATAGAGCAATCATGCTTCAAGCATAGATTATGAAACACTTTCCAACATATTCAGAATACTGAAACGAAACTTCACAAGTTTATAAAGTTGAAAAATGTCTAAATAAACAATTTAGAAAATGTATTTATTTTAAACAAGATGGAGCAATCATGCTTCAAGCATAGATTATGAAACACTTTCCAACATATTCAGAATACTGAAACGAAACTTCACAAGTTTATAAAGTTGAAAAATGTCTAAATAAACAATTTAGAAAATGTATTTATTTTAAACAAGATAGAACAATCATGCTTCAAGCATAGATTATGAAACACTTTCCAAAATATTCAGAAAACTGAAACGAAACTTCACAAGTTTATAAAGTTGAAAAGTGTCTAAATAAACAATTTAGAAAATGTATTTATTTTAAACAAGATAGAACAATCATGCTTCAAACATAGATTATGAAACACTTTCCAACATATTCAGAATACTGAAACGAAACTTCACAAGTTTATAAAATTGAAAAATGTCTAAATAAACAATTTAGAAAATGTATTTACTTTAAACAAGATAGAACAATCATGCTTCAAGCATAGATTATGAAATCCTTTCCAACATATTCAGAATACTGAAACGAAACTTTACAAGTTTATAAAGTTGAAAAATGCCTAAATAAACAATTTAGAAAATGTATTTATTTTAAACAAGATAGAACAATCATGCTTCAAGCATAGATTATGAAACACATTCCAACATATTCTGAATACTGAAACGAAACTTTACAAGTTTATAAAGTTGAAAAATGTCTAAATAAACAATTTAGAAAATGTATTTATTTTAAACAAGATAGAACAATCATGCTTCAAGCATAGATTATGAAACACTTTCCAACATATTCAGAATACTGAAACGAAACTTTACAAGTTTATAAAGTTGAAAAATGTCTAAATAAACAATTTAGAAAATGTATTTATTTTAAACAAGATAGAACAATCATGCTTCAAGCATAGATTATGAAACACTTTCCAAAATATTCAGAAAACTGAAACGAAACTTCACAAGTTTATAAAGTTGAAAAGTGTCTAAATAAACAATATAGAAAATGTATTTATTTTAAACAAGATAGAACAATCATGCTTCAAACATAGATTATGAAACACTTTCCAACATATTCAGAATACTGAAACGAAACTTCACAAGTTTATAAAGTTGAAAAATGTCTAAATAAACAATTTAGAAAATGTATTTATTTTAAACAAGATAGAACAATCATGCTTCAAGCATAGATTATGAAACACTTTCCAACATACTCAGAATACTGAAACGAAACTTTACAAGTTTATAAAGTTGAAAAATGCCTAAATAAACAATTTAGAAAATGTATTTATTTTAAACAAGATAGAACAATCATGCTTCAAGCATAGATTATGAAACACATTCCAACATATTCTGAATACTGAAACGAAACTTTACAAGTTTATAAAGTTGAAAAATGTCTAAATAAACAATTTAGAAAATGTATTTATTTTAAACAAGATAGAACAATCATGCTTCAAGCATAGATTATGAAACACTTTCCAACATATTCAGAATACTGAAACGAAACTTTACAAGTTTATAAAGTTGAAAAATGTCTAAATAAACAATTTAGAAAATGTAGTTATTTTAAACAAGATAGAACAATCATGCTTCAAGCATAGATTATGAAACGCTTTCCAACATATTCAAAATACTGAAACGAAACGTCACAAGTTTATAAAGTTGAAAAATGTCTAAATAAACAATTTAGAAAATGTATTTATTTTAAACAAGATAGAACAATCATGCTTCAAGCATAGATTATGAAACACTTTCCAAAATATTCAGAAAACTGAAACGAAACTTCACAAGTTTATAAAGTTGAAAAGTGTCTAAATAAACAATTTAGAAAATGTATTTATTTTAAACAAGATAGAACAATCATGCTTCAAACATAGATTATGAAACACTTTCCAACATATTCAGAATACTGAAACGAAACTTCACAAGTTTATAAAGTTGAAAAATGTCTAAATAAACAATTTAGAAAATGTATTTATTTTAAACAAGATAGAACAATCATGCTTCAAGCATAGATTATGAAACACTTTCCAACATACTCAGAATACTGAAACGAAACTTTACAAGTTTATAAAGTTGAAAAATGTCAAAATAAACAATTTAGAAAATGTATTTATTTTAAACAAGATAGAACAATCATGCTTCAAGCATAGATTATGAAACACTTTCCAACATATTCAGAATACTGAAACGAAACTTTACAATTTTATAAAGTTGAAAAATGTCTAAATAAACAATTTAGAAAATGTATTTATTTTAAACAAGATAGAACAATCATGCTTCAAGCATAGATTATGAAACGCTTTCCAACATATTCAAAATACTGAAACGAAACGTCACAAGTTTATAAAGTTGAAAAATGTCTAAATAAACAATTTAGAAAATGTATTTATTTTAAACAAGATAGAACAATCATGCTTCAAGCATAGATTATGAAACACTTTCCAATATATTCAGAATACTGAAACGAAACTTCACATGTTTATAAAGTTGAAAAATGTCTAAATAAACAATTTAGAAAATGTATTTATTTTAAACAAGATAGAACAATCATCCTTCAAGCATAGATTAGGAAACACTTTCCAACATATTCAGAATACTGAAACGAAACTTTACAAGTTTATAAAGTTGAAAAATGTCTAAATAAACAATTTAGAAAATGTATTTATTTTAAACAAGATAGAACAATCATGCTTCAAGCATAGATTATGAAACGCTTTCCAACATATTCAAAATACTGAAACGAAACGTCACAAGTTTATAAAGTTGAAAAATGTCTAAATAAACAATTTAGAAAATGTGTTTATTTTAAACAAGATAGAACAATCATGCTTCAAGCATAGATTATGAAACACTTTCCAATATATTCAGAATACTGAAACGAAACTTCACATGTTTATAAAGTTGAAAAATGTCTAAATAAACAATTTAGAAAATGTATTTATTTTAAACAAGATAGAACAATCATCCTTCAAGCATAGATTAGGAAACACTTTCCAACATATTCAGAATACTGAAACGAAACTTTACAAGTTTATAAAGTTGAAAAATGTCTAAATAAACAATTTAGAAAATGTATTTATTTTAAACAAGATAGAACAATCATGCTTCAACCATAGATTATGAAAAGCTTTCCAACATATTCAGAATACTGAAACGAAACTTCACAAGTTTATAAAGTTGAAAAATGTCTAAATAAACAATTTAGAAAATGTATTTATTTTAAACAAGATAGAACAATCATGCTCCAAGCATAGATTGTGAAACACTTTCCAACATAATCAGAATACTGAAACGAAACTTTACAAGTTTATAAAGTTGAAAAATGTCTAAATAAACAATTTAGAAAATGTATTTATTTTAAACAAGATAGAACAATCATGCTTCAAGCGTAGATTATGAAACACTTTCCAACATATTCAGAATACTGAAACGAAACTTCACAAGTTTATAAAGTTGAAAAATGTCTAAATAAACAATTTAGAAAATGTATTTATTTTAAACAAGATAGAACAATCATGCTTCAAGCATAGATTATGAAACACTTTCCAATATATTCAGAATACTGAAACGAAACTTCACAAGTTTATAAAGTTGAAAAATGTCTAAATAAACAATTTAGAAAATGTATTTATTTTAAACAAGATAGAACAATCATGCTTCAAGCATAGATTATGAAATACTTTCCAACATATTCAGAATACTGAAACGAAACTTCACAAGTTTTTAAAGTTGAAAAATGTCTAAATAAACAATTTAGAAAATGTATAATGCATTTGAAAACCTAAGTTCGGCAATTGCTATCAATAGTCGAAAAATATGCGATTTTTTTAATGTTCAGTACTGTATATTACGTATAGATTTGTATTTATATTACATAGTATAGTAAACGTTAGTTTCATGAAATGCATATTTGAAGTCTATGGGAATTCAGCATTTTCCGTCAATAAACGGAAATGTACTTGATATCTTTTGTGTAGTCCTGTATATGATGTATAAGTATAATAATAAATTTCTATAGAATTTATACACACAAAGTAATATGCAAAAAATAGTTCCATTTTAAAAGGCGTTCCAGAACTAAAACAGCACTTCCAGCATGTAGCCAAAATGTAATAATGTAGCCAAATAATTTTGCGTGTCCCTGTAAATGATAGATAAGTTATATTCAACCAGGTTCTACAGTAAGCGCCTTATCGCACATTTCAGTGATATATATATAAATTTCAATATATTTAAAATAGTTCTATATTATTAAAATACACCGCAAACGATTCTACCCCCCCCCCCCCATATGCCGTAATATAGCGGAATTCTTTTGAGTGTTCCTGTAAATGCACCGTAAATGCCATAAACTTCACTTTTAATAACGAACATGCCATAGTAACTTAAATAACGTATGTCAATTTCATGGCAATCTGGCTATATTTACGCGAGATAGAGCACGGACAGACAGACAGGCAAATCGAATTCATGAACACTTTTAAACTATGTTGGAAAGGTTTAAAAATTATGATATTTGCTATGTTTCTTTTCTATGATATAGTTAACAGGAAAGAAAAGCAAACCTTATTTAAAATATATTTTTATTTCTAAATTGATTTCTAAACGTGCAATCATAATTTAATTAATATGAAATTATTAATTGATAAAAGCCTATTTTTTTAATTACTACACGCTAATTTTTTTATTCATATATTATTTTCTCCCTTTAGTGTTTAAAATTGTATCACTGCAGTTTCACAGCCATTTGGCCTGTTTTGGTGTTGTGGTAAGTGTGTTTTGGCATATCATTAAATCCATTGATGGTGTAACTCGTATAAAACTGTAACCCTGAAGATTATTTGGTGATTTATCACATGCAGCTGATAAAAGGAAAAATGCCTTAAAATTAATGTATCAATTTATAATTAAGTTGTAAAAACATTAAAGTTGTATTGTCGCCAGAGACACACTCGTGAACGCATACGAGGGTGTATAAATAAGTTTTCACTCTCACATAGAAATAATTGAGTAAAATTTATAAAATTGCTACATTGTATTAGTCCTTTTCTATATATTCACCGTGCACAGTAACACATTTCTGAAAACATTATTTCAAAAAGAGGGGGTAGCATGTATTCCAGAAGGCGCGATAAGCCCCAACGGGGAGCATTTTTCTAACTTTTACCGATCTCCGTATGTGACATAGTGTTGGAAAAGCCTGTGACCACTTATTCATATCATGCACATCTTGAGGCCCTTTCTCCCAATTTAGCCTCCGGGGGTGGCACTTTTCAAAATTTTACGGGCACCATTTATGCCCCAGGGGGCAAATTTAGGGGGAGGAGGTCGGGGGTGCATAACGTGAATATGTGATCACAGTTCCAAAAATATGTCACATGTGGTGGTCGGTAAAAGTTAGAAAAATGCCCCCCTTTGGGTCTACTATCGCACCTGCTGGAACACATCCCCCCCCTCTTTGAAAAATACCGTTTTCAGAAATGTGTTACTGTGCACGGTGACTATATAGAAAAAGACTAATACAATATAGCAATTCATAAATTTTACTCAATTATTTCTGTGTGAGGGCAAAAACTTATTGATACCCCCTTGTATACATTTCTAAAATATTAGAAAACTAGTGAAAAATATATTTCAGAATTCCATTTTTACATCCAAAAAACAAGCTAAAATAAAAGAGTCTAAAATAGGAAATAATTTCGTAATTTTCAACATGATTTGCATTTTGAGTCTTGCTATTAACCCTCTAACGCCCATGGTAGAATGCGCTGCAGAAATTCCGTAATTTAGAGAATTCGAATTCATACCAGAAAATCTGAACAGTAAATTTAGCTTTATTTAATAACGAAGAGTAGAGCATCTTTGAAGGGCTTCCTAATTAAGAGCAACTTAACATCCAGTCTATTGAACTTTATAACAAAATATCTGCTATTAATAAAGCAAAAATTTCTGTTTTAAATTTCTGGTGTGGATACGGAATATGTGAATTAAAAATACCCACTAAGTCGGGAACACTGATGATAGCATAAACGCTACCATGGGTGTTAGAGGTAGAGGTCTGCACGGGCCGAAATTTCCAGGCCCGGGCCCGGCCCGACTCATCGAAAAAAAATTCGGCCCGGCCCGATAAAAAAATTAAAAGTTCGGCCCGAGCCCGGCCCGGCCCGTAGAAAAAGTAATATTGGCCCGGCCCGGCCCGCTAAAAATCTTAAAAGTTCGGCCCGAGCCCGGCCCGGAAAAAAAGATAAAATCTTGGCCCGAGAAAAAAAAACCCGGCCTGAGTGAATTTTTTACAAAACATTGATTTTTACGTCGATTTGGTTAAAAATTTGTCTCGTACGAGGTAGCTCTGACCAAAAATATTTGCCCCACCAGTGGCCGAGAGGTTCTGCTCTCGAAGCTGGTAGACGGGAAGTGCTGGGTTCGATCCCAATCGCACCCGTCGGCCTAATCGTTCGGAGTTTTCGTGGTTTTCTTCGAACCTTGGTTCTCCAAGCGTTAATACGGGTTAGGTTCCCTTAGAAAGACCTCCACGGAAGGCACTCCCCCCTTAGGGCCTATATCCCACGTGCAGATAATTGGCCGACATAAATACAACCAACCAACCAACCAACCAACCAAAAATATTTATCTTAACTTTTTTTTTCTCATGTTTATAATCTTCATTTTTAAAGAAGTGACACAGACTGCGATATTTATTTTTTTAACGAATCTCTATTTAATTACTCGTATTTATTACTCGTATGTAAATGTTTAGGTTATCATTAATATTGTTAATCCACATTCCATGCATTAACATACATGTATTCCATGTATGCCAAAAATCTGAAAAATCCTATACAGTAAAATTTTCTAAGACGGAATTGCGTAGAAAAGAAAAAAAAATGCGTTATAGACAAGTTCCATTCTTAGCAAGTGTAAATGTATCATATATTGTTTTCTTACGTATTAGTATATTAATTTTGCATGGATCAACACGTTTTTCAGTTTAAAACAGGTTTTCGTCATAGGCAGGTTCCTTTCACACGTGTTACTACATTTTAATTTAGCTATATTTTAATAAGCGTAGAAATATACTATTCTTTAAAAATAATAAATTTTAATGTTTAGTGTAGAATAATGGCAATTTAAAAATGTATGCATTTTTTGCAAAAATTTTTGGGCCAAGCCTAATTTGACTGATCTTTGAATGGATCTGGCCAAGCTGAGACAATTTTTTTCATATGGACTGAATTAAAACTAGGACTGAAAAGCTTGGCCCGTGAAGAATAGGAATGAAACCAATCCCGACTCTGTACACAAAAAAGTTAGGCCCGTTCCGGCCCGAGCCTTCAGAAATAAAGTACGGCCCGGGCCCGGCCCGGCCCGAGTGCCGTGAGTGAAAATCGGCCCGAGCCCGGCCTGCGGGCCGGGCCGGGCTCGGGCTTCGGGCCACGGGCCGGCCCGTGCAGATCTCTAGTTAGAGGTTTAAAAAGGGAATGAAGCAATACTTGAAAATGTATAGATGTTGTTACAATTAAACATATTCATTTTTACAATTCTAAAAACGATGCGAAGATATAAAATTGGTATTTTTATATACGAATAAGTATTTAAACAATTTGTACAATTTTATTCACGAAAGTTATAATTTTGGAAATATTAATAAATGAAAAAGAGATATTTAAAATTTATCATCCTTTATTTTGTTCAGTGATTACTTTAATACAAATTCTGTTCATGTAAGTATACTATATGTACCAAATTTGTATGTATCATTATCTACTGTCTTCGTTAGGCATGAATTGTCACGATCTCTTAAAATAGCGTATACCGGGTGTTTCGAAATAGGAATTATAGCGAACTTGAACTGCCTGCTAATGAAAGAAAATAATCCCATTGTAGAAATCGAGTACAGCTTTAAAATTTGGCATTCGTTTTAAATGAGCCGTATACATATTAAATTGCGAAATTTAAATTTTTATGCAGCCCCTAGCTCTTATAACTTATATTTAGAGTATTTTTCTAAACCAGTAAAATTTTCATTCCTATACGACCAAAAACTACCGAGTTATGATAGTTTGAATTTTATGGAATTTTGGGCTTTCCAGCACTAAAAAATCGTGTTGATAAAGAGGTGAAAAAAAAAAAAGGTGAGGAAAGGTGAAAAAGGGGTGAGAAAGGGGCACCAAAAGCAATTTTTGTTTTAAAATGCTTTTTTAATCTCTTCGCGACTACCGGCATGTATGCGTGCCATATAAAGCGCGGGAAATCTTCCAATTTGAAGAGCAATAATTTAAAACAATAAATATTCGATATGTATAGCGATTAAATAATATAAAAATTTTCATTTGGAAAAATGTGGTGATTAATAATTAAAAGAAATGTATTTGACACTCGCCTCGAAGAAATTGAATTTTCGAAATTTATTGGTTTCTAAAGATAAAAGAATGCTTTTCAGAATCATGGAGGAGGAGGAGATAGGTTAAAGTGAGATTCTACTTCTGTGGGTCAAAAGTTTTGATTTTTTGTTAAATTTTACATTTTTAGCATCCCTGACATGTATAGATTGTTGCACTAAACCAAGATGATTTCGTGATATTTCAATTTCTTACGGTATATTTTGCTGATTGAATGTAATGCCGCTCGTTAAAGGTAATGCTATTATAAAATTTAAAACTTTTTCAAGTAGCTTTTTTCAAAACCCTTTTTTTTTAAACTGAGCGACCTTTTTTTTCGAGCTTTATTTGTCCCATTTCCTTCAATTTTTGTATCAAAGGAAGCTAATCTTTTTTTCTGGAGCTTATACTACCGAAAAGTATAATTTTCATCTATCAAATTTTTATAGAGCTCGCAAAAGGTAAATAAAAAGGCGAAAAGTGACCTTTTTGTTCAAATGACCACCATTTTGTCAAAGATCTACTTTTTAAACTAAATTTTGGTATAAGCAGCAGAGAATTCGATGCTTTTTAATAATATGATGATTAAATTTGTGCGATCGGAGAAAAATGGTCGCCGTATTGAAAACTCATGACACATAAGACAATATTTATTATTTTTACACAATAAATTAAGTATATAATTATAATGTCAATAAATTTAATGCTAAAAGTCCGAAGGTGATATATCTTTTCTTTGTAACTAAAAAAAAAAAAAAAAAAAAAAAAAAAAAAATCCTAACAATTAGACAAATTTCAGTCCAAAGAACTAGACCCCCCCCTCCCCCTTCATCTTAACTAAGAAGAAATTATATTATATTTTTGGTAATCTTTCTAGATGAAGAAACATTTTTCCTTTTCTACAATACAGTAGAACCTCTTTTATCCGAAACTCTCGGTTAATCGAAATCCATTTTAAAAGCTTTTTTTTTTTTGTATTATCACATTCCTTGCGTGCAAAATCCATTTGAAAGCTTTTTCTTTTTTTTAAACTATCATATTCCTCGTGTGCAAGTGGTCCTTTCTTAACCACGAGTACATATAAATATTTTCGATCCCCTTACTTAAAATTCCTTTCAGTTTAACCTGAGCTCCCGTAAGCTGCGAAGTGGAACGAACAAATTAGCGATTCTGAAGCTTTTGAATGTTTTGCAAAAGGTTTGGTTTGGCTGGAGCAACAGAAACACTGTGATACTGGCGAACTAATAATATTTAAAACTTAGTGATAGAGCTTCAAAGCAACGGCAATCGAAACTCCGACAAACAAAACATTGTTTCAAATCCTTGTGAAATATGTAAAAGATACTTAATTTCAAAAGTAAAGCTCAGGTAATTTATTCTTGTTTCTATTTTGCTATTGTTTTATTTTTATTAAGCACTTGTTACCATAAAATCAAATAGCGTATATATTTCTCCTTAATCTTAAAATTGAAGCATTCTCGATCATCCGAAAATTTCGATTTTACGAAAGAGAGTCGGTCCCAATTACTTCGGATAATCGAGGTTGCACTGTATATATGAAAACGAGGACCTTCGCAATATGAAAAATATTTAAGAAGAATAAATTTGTTTCTGTATTTGTGTAAAAAAAATATTTTGGAAAGAGTTACACGTTACTTACATTTTAAGGCTGGTTATAAGGAGGAGATTGATGTTCATTTTTCTTTTATGTAGCTCCATAAACAATGCCAAGATATAAAATTAGCATTTCTATATACGCCTAGAATGTTTTGAATTGAATCTAGTATACTTTTTCTTGGTCATTTTATGGACGATAGAGATTTTATCGTAATAAAATACATAATAAAACAATATTTCAAAGTACTCGTTGCATAAATCATTATTTAATGTTAAATATTATTTCATAATAAGTCTATGTTATGTATATACGAGTCTCTGTTTACATATAAGATCTTTCGCTACATCGATTATTATCATAATATACCAATACGTTACAAAACTGTTTTGATTTTTTAAAATTTATTTATTATTTTCAAAGAGAAACTTCTGAAACCGCAGCATAGGAAAGAACGTCTTCTTTGAAGCAAACAACAATCGAAAGCTTTTTTGCTTAACCCGGCTGGACGCGCGCCGTGAAACGTAACACGAGAACGGACATGGGGTGTGCTGGACAGATAGTTACACCTGTTTATTTTCTATTTAAATTACATCCAAAATTGTTAATTGGTCCAAATCATCCAAGCAACCTCATAGCAAATTGGTATATAATCTTATATACCTTAGATAAATTCAAATAATATAAGTGATCGTAATTACCTAAATTCTAGTAGAAGAGCAACGCGAAGCATTAATAAAATTAAATTATAATTCGCGTCAAAATGTAATTATTACATTTTAATAATTACGAATAAAATTAAGAGTTTGCGTTGTGAATTATTTAGACGAACTCTTCCACTTATGAATTAAACTAAAATTTAAGCTGTAAAAATAAATTGACACACCTTAAACATTATCAATTAAATAATTACAGAAACTTTTTAAAACTTGATTAAATATTTTATTTACATTGAACACAACTATATACAGAAATACATAATATTAATTCAAAAAAAAGAAAGCAATACTTTTGTTTGCTTCTCATTATTTTATGTATATTTAATCTTAAAAAAAAAGACAATATTTTCATGTACTCTAATTATTATATTTTTTTCTTTTTGCTAAAAGAATAATTCTCTTTCATTTTTAAATTACCTTAATTTTATTTAATTATCGGTTTTGTCGGATCTCAGATTACTCTCTACCATAAAATATCAGAAAAGTATATTTATAATTTTTCATATGATTTTAAGTGGTAAAAGAAAAAAGTTTAAAGTAGTATCTTTTTTTAATATACGGGATGGTGGCCTTTATTCATCAAATTCAGAGTTGTCGCGTTGCTTAGGATCATATTCATATGTCATCAGGAATTCGCTTCGTATCAGAGCGGCAACATTGGGATGGCAGGATGCATAGCTACGGACCTCTGTAGAATAATCCACTTTATTTTAACATCAGGAAGACATCCTCAATTAGGCTTGCTTAGGCTCACTCCGATATGTACATCAGGAAGACATCCTCAATTAGGCTTGATTAGGCTCACTCCGATATGACCATCTCGCCTGGGCATTACTAGGGCTTTTTGGATTCATTGCACGGGCTTTCAGGAGAGCTCCTGCGTCCTCTACATCTTTTTTCAGACTCTCTTTTTCAAACCTTATTCTTCTTGCACACCAACTCCTGCAGTGGGTGGAACTATTTTTGTCTAGTCCACTGTTATTGGATGTGAGAAGATTTTGCATTATTCTTCGATAGGCCTATTAGCTAACAGTCTGCAAATGGCCCCTTACATATACTTTAATATTATTATCTGCCTTAAAGTTTGGGTGGTCTGAAAAGCCATAAATTTATCCCAACACTTTTATTGAGGCCATAAATTTATTCCAACGTTTTTATTATTTTACGATTTCTAATTATACACCACTTTCCATTGGCTTGTCATAAAACGACACCATGGCGTCTGGCTATTGTTGTTGTCTGAGATCCGAACTCTATTCAACATTATACATTCATTTTACAATACAACAATTTTTTAAAAATATATATTTAATATTTAAAATCAACTTAATAATTTTTGTATGAACTTACACTCCTATTTTACTTAAATATATAAACATTATAATTTTACACTCATAATTATATTTTATAAAAAATATTTATACAAACAGAAATAACAAATTACGCAATTTTACTTTGATTTAACCAACATGGTGCGGGAACATATCATAGTTATATGTTGCCCAGCATCTCTCCTGGTCGTCAAAAAAAAAAAAAAAATAAATAAAAACTGATTGCTGGTTTTATTTTTTTTTTTTTGTAAAGCATAAAAGAATGTACGTGTCCATATGACTGTGTATCTACACAGTTTTTGAGCTAAGACTGTAAAGTTCAATTATCAATGGTTCTGGTATATTTTATAAGAAGTTCTTCTATTTTTTCATAACAGAAAGTTCAACACATGATAGCATAGTTGTCTGTTGACATTCACATTTATAGAAGACCTCTGTACTGAAAATCTGACGTCTTTCTCGAAGCCTTTTTTCTTTACCACACACATGTTTAATAATTTTGTAACTTTACAGTTTAAGTGCCCAAAATACATTCAAAGCTATAATTTTGTATGAAACTAATATGCCGAAATAAACCTAATTACAAGAAAAATAATGGCATACACATTTGACATATTATTTCATCACATACAACCTTATGACACAGTGTTTTATCTAAAACACATTTTATACTGAATAAAAGTAAATACAATGCTTGTAATATGACATGTTATATTTTCACATAATTAATCTGATGTATTCAAATTATAATCAGAAAAATATTGTATACAAACTGGTTACATTATTTTATTTATTTATTTGTTACTTCTAACATGTATGATACGTCAACATATACAAGCTATCTCATCTCCTTTAATATATTATTACGTAATGCTTTCCAACTTTACCCGATACGAGAAAAAAAAAAGAAGAAGAAGAAGGAGAGGAAAATAAAACCAGTTTTTTTGACCGTCCCCGATCCTTTCGAAACGAGGGGTTGGTCAAGCTACTAATCACTTTCTGCGAGGTGATTTGTGCTGTGACAAAATTTTACGACTTCCCAAAGTATGTATTTAAAACCATTTCATGCTTGTAATTACCTTATTAATTAGTATAATTTCTTGATATACTTTCTTCTTAACTAACTGTGCATGCCTGTATGTAATGTTGAACATAATCTATGCATAAACAGTGTATGTATTTGTATCATATCTAATGTAAACCTTCTGCTTTTTTTATTATTTTGTAGGGGAAAATGGCGATTCTAGCATTTGAATTCTCCTGCCTCATACTGCGACTGAAGCGAGCGTGGCTTTTTATGCTGTCAGGTTCAAATCTAAACCAAATTGCCTTTCAGGATTTAAAAAAAAATGCATATAATTTTCTTTAACTGATTACATTGTATATTTTTAGACCTTTCTAACAAACACTAATTTTGATTCATGATATTATTTACTATTAAAATGTAAACAACACGGAAAAATGACTTCTACAGCCTCTCAAAATGCAAAATATGCATTACACTGACCTTAAAAATGCACCTTCATTTAATACTATTAAATAGTGTTGTCAGAAAATGCCATTGACGAAGAAGAGAACAATTTTTTTGTCTTTAATAATTATTTATTTAGCCAACAATTCTATCTTAAAAGATTGTTAAATTTTCATATTTATTTATCTACTGAATGAAATAAAAATTTATTTATTCAAAAATTAATTTATCATTAACATTCCGTATGTGAATTCTACTGTCTAAACTTTAATGATATGTTTAAAAAAAAATAGAAGATAATAAATTATTATTATTAATCCAACATTAATAATTATTATTTAATTATAAAAAAAATGTTATTAATACACTTGTATAATTTTAAAAATACAAAAGCAAATGATAATTACTACGTAAAATCGTATGTAGTAACCCATGAGTACTCGGCCGAACCAAAGAATTTCTGCCAGCAGAAAAGAATCTTTGTATACTCATAAATATCTACACACAATTGTTACAGATTAAGTTTTTTAAAAATAATTACTGTATGTACTATAAAAAAATTAAGTAAATAAATTTATTAAGCCATACTACCTATTTTAATAAAAATAAGGCCAATATATATAAATATATTTATTTATTTATTTTGTTTCCTTATGTTAATTTGGCCAAATTATATAAAAAAAAATTTTATGAACTCACACACTCAAATTTATCAATACTATGTATATTTATATGTGTTAAATTTAGAATTGCATTTAATTCTAAGGGAAAGTAAAGAGAAAAAAAAAAAATGCTTAAATTCTAAAATAACATAAATTTTTAAAATGTTTTATTTAAAAAAAAAAAAAAATATTATTTCTAGCTGATTTCAGCAAGATGTCATTTAATATTTATATTAAATAATTTTGCTAATACATTTTATTAATTATTAAATTTGCATATTTTTATATATACAATAAAAATATAAGTCTTACATAAAATTTTACACTATAACAATGTTATTAATTAATTCAGCTTGGATTTAAGCCTACTTTAATTCTAATTGAATACCGTTAATAAAAGTAAATTAGCTTATCAAGTTAAATATAATATAAACTATGTTTGTCTAATGTTAATTTTGCTGAAAATTCCATAAATTTTAACTGTAAATGCTAATTGCTATACCTTTTGTTATTTATTTTGAAAACAACACCAACTTATATTTTTATTTATTATTTTTTTTATTAAGTCTAGGAACTATACACTGAGCTAGACACTCCATAAATGTGTAAAACCTAAAAATCAAAAGTTTTCCTAAATAAAACACAAAATGCTGCTTTTTACAATATAATATTACTAATTTTATTGTTTCTGAGCATAACATCTAGTAATTATACCATACTTAATTTTTTCTTCAATTCCTTTTTCAGCCAAGAATCCTGAAGTTAATGCCTAAGTGATGACCTTGATTTACCTTGATGAATTGATAAATAATTTTTCTACAAATATTTTGTTGGTGTTGGTGCATATCCAGCCGTAGGCCAAA
The DNA here is from genome assembly GCA_963932465.1 of Maratus speciosus. Lineage (NCBI taxonomy): Eukaryota > Metazoa > Arthropoda > Arachnida > Araneae > Salticidae > Maratus > Maratus speciosus. Next base: position 81,097,233 of record OZ010793.1, on the reverse strand, counting down.
ATTGCACCCTATACAGGAAGCCTTTGGTGAGAAAATTTTAATTTTACTTCAATTATTTATTTGTGTAATTTTTTTACAATAATTTTGTGTGCAATCATATTGAAATAACTTGCCTTGTCCATTGTTATACATGTATATGTTTTTTTAAAAACCAATGTGCTACACCAAAATCCTTTTTTTAAATTTTTTTTATAACACTATTGTTCATAAAACTTATCCCTGCTGTCTAAATTCTAGACTTTAGCATATAAGTTGTACTTGAACTACCGGAATAAATCTTAGCACTTTTTGTATATTTTATTATATTTAGGCTTATAGCTGACCGCTATCCTAATATAAAGTGCACTAATAATTTATTCCTTGTCAACCATATATTCATATAAGAAGAAAAAAAAATAAATATGAGTATGTTATAAAGCTGTTCTAACTACCCTGAACCTAATAGCTTACCCCTACTCATTTTAAAGAGTAATTCTGAAATTCTGTCATCTAAATTGTAAGGTTATTAGCAAAGGCTACCCTTATAGAAGACAGAAAAAATTCTCTTTTTTTTTTTTTTTTTGAAAATTACTCCAACATTATTCACTATTAAATTAATTAAGTTTTAATGTTATTTGGCTTTGTTAAGATTTTATATTTTCTAATTCATATTCGAAAAGAAAAAAAATATATATAACTTTTGCCTGGAGAGACATATTTCACTGCTCCATTGAAGTTTTGTGAAGCACATTTCATAATTTTATAAGTATGTTTTCGGGTGCGCCCTGCACATTTGCTCAATATTGTAACCCTGAGACAAATTGGCGTTCCCATGTTCCTATCCTTTCTTATTATTATTTTGAATTTTAAAAAGGCAAGTTATTAATTTTGTTTCAATTTTTTTTTTTACCTAAAAGAGAAAAATTTATTTTTAAATTTTGAAAATTTTGAAATTTTGAAATTCGATTAATTATGTATTTTGTTTTATTTTTAATACCAATTCATATCCCATGGATAATATTGGGGAGGGGGGAAAGGGTAATGATCTTGTATAACATCCCCGTATAAGTTTGTATAAGGTGTATAACCATATAACGACATATTTTTATCATAATAATCTATTTGATACTTTAAATATGGGTCTACATTCTCAGAATATTTATTATATTTTTTATAATACTTTTTAGTAAGTTTGTCACCCTTTTGACTCGTATTTTTGTTCAATTTGAACCAACAATTTTCAGTTGAGTGTGATTTTCTCTGACAAATGCCACATTTATTTTTGTAATTTTTATCACCCTTAATTTTTTTCTGCGACCCCTGTAAATTCGTAATTTCCGCCTCTGTATGACCTGTTGCATATTTCGGAGCGTACAGCTGATCCATATGTCGTTTGATCGGCTCTATTGATTTATCTGGAACATATTGTAATAAATAATTAAAGTTTCTAAACTTTTTAGTAACTTCGTAGGGTCCTTGAAATTTTGGCTCTAATGCGCCTGGTTTTCCAATACATTTTAAATATACTGTTTGACCCAAATTTAAATCCTTTACTTTTTCGTATGCCTCTTCATCTATAAATTCTTGCATTATTTTCTCCTGGTTTGCAAGGGATTGAATTTTGATTTCCTTCATATGCTGTATTCTGCTTTTAACATAAGAGTGGGTATATATTTCCTCAGAAGGAATATGGGCTGTGAAGGGATTTTTTATTTCCCTTGCGAAAAACAGCAGTGAGGGACTACATCCCGTAGCGCGCTGTTTCGAGGAATTATACGCTAGTTTAAAAAAATCCAGTCTTATGTCCCATTCCGTAGTGCGTTTCGACATAGCTACAATTGATGTTTTTAATATTTTATTGGTAACTTCACAAAGTCCATTTCCTTGCGCACGGTATACACTCACAAATTTCCTTTGTATGTTTAAAGATTCCAAATATTCTTTCACAATTTCGCTTCGTAAATATTTTGCGTTATCAAAGATAATTTCTTTACACATCCCATAATTTGCAAAATATTTATTTAGTACATTTAATATAGTCTGTGACTCTACGTTTCGTAGGGGAACAGCTTCCAGGAATCTCGATGTCGAATCAATTATAATTAAAATGTATCTGTTTTTCCTTAACGTGAGGTTTAAAGGTCCAATGACGTCAGCATGCAGGACTGTACCGACTTTGTGATCTTTCACCATTTTTTTAACAGGGACTTTTATTGTCGTGTGTTGTTTAGATGTGAGGCACTGCACACAATTTGCACAATACTGTTTAATGTCTTTGTACATTCCGTGCCAAAAAAGCCTTGTTTTCACATTATCATAAGTTTTTTGAAATCCGAAATGCGCTTTATGAGCTTCTTCTATGGCTGCAATTTTTAATGAATCCGGGGTAATTAAAAGCTCCTTTTTATCTGAACCAGGTTTCAAAATTAATAATTTATTTTGATTTAAAGCAAATCTCTTCGTGCTTCTATTATTTTTGTCTTTTTCGATTTTATTTATTATAATTTTTAATTTTTCGTCTGCATATTGCTCCGATTTAATATTTTCGTCTGTAAGTGCTATGTTACTTGCAAACAAATTATTTTGGAGTTCTCTGTCTGTTGTAAGATTATCTAAATTCCTGCTCAAATAGTCTGCTGGATTGTTAATTCCTTCGACGAATTCGAAGTCGAAATTAAAGTCTTGTAAATCTGCTACCCATCTGTTTATAATTTCCGATTTATCTTGTAAATGTAAATGCTGAGTTAGTGCTTTCGAATCAGTTAACACAGTAAATCTTCTACCTGAAAGCATATATTTAAAATGCATAATTGCTTCATGCACTGCTAATAACTCAAATTTAATACTCGGATAATTTTTTTCCGGTTCTCTAAGTTTTCTCCCGAAAAATTCAACAGGTAGCAAATGACCATCCTTTTCTTGAGCTAGAACACCTGAAATTGCAACTTTGCTCCCATCCGTGAATAAGAAAAATTCCTTGTTAAAATCGGGGGGTCTGAGTGTTGGTTTTTGTACAATTTCTTCCTGAATTATCAGGAAAGCTTTTTCTGCTTCTAGACTCCACTTGAATTTAACTTTATCTTTAGTCAGCTCTATTAAAGGGTTAACTTTGTCTGAATAGTTGGGTATTAGCGTCCGAAAATAATTCGCTAAGCCCAATAAAGATCTGACCCCCTTTTTCGATTTTGGTCTGACTAAATTTTTTACTTTTTGAATATTCTTTTGTGATGGAGAATATCCCATTTGATTCACCCTAAATCCTAGGAATTCTATTTCTGCTTTGCAAATTTGCATTTTTGAAGGTTCGATTGTCATGTTGTGATTTATTAATACCTGTAGAACTTCTAAGGTTTTCGTCATCTCTGCTATTGTGTTTGCAGATATCAACACATCATCAATGTAGTATGATACTTTGCTTTTGTCAAAATGACCCAGAATTTTATCGATTACTTCTGCAAAAATTGCGCTAGAATTTCGTGTGCCAAAAGCTAAACGAAGTGGCATATGTTTTCCAAATTCCGTAATAAACGCTAATTTTTTGCAATCTTCTGGTTTTAAATTTATTTGGAAAAAAGCACTATGTAAGTCTAGCACCGTATAGTATTTTTTACCGCTTATTTTTTGTAATAAGTCTTTTACGTCCGGCATCGGATAAGTATAAGGTTGTAAAATTTGGTTTAATAGTCTTAGGTCCGTTGCCATTCTAAACTTGGGTTCTGCATTCGGGTTATTACTCGGATTTTTCTTTCTAACGAAAATAACTGGAAAAGCATACTCGGAGTCAGTCTTCTCTATAATTTTAGCCTGTAACAATTGTTCAATTTCCCTTTTCGCATACTGTCTTACTGCCTGAGGCAATTTATATGGCTTAGCTTGTACCGGGAATTCATGATTCAATTGAAAACTTGGTGCGACAAACGCTGATTGCCCCAATGTTTGATAACTTTTTGAAAATGCATGAACATTGCCCATTAAAATTTTTCGAAATTTTTGTTGTACCTCCTCTGATAAATGGCTTAAATCGAAATCCGTCTCTTTAATTTCTGCTTCTCGCAATTTTCTTACATCTTCTATATTTAAATTATTTATTTCATAAAATGTCCCTTTCTCTATATTATCAGTTGAGTCATCTTGCTTGCACTCAAAGTTCTTTATAATTTCCTCCATTTTAGTTCCTTTCTGAATAATTAACTTTTCTAACAGTTTATTCTTTAGAATAATATTTATGTTATTATTTTTTTGAAATTCGTATAACGAAGTCACGCATGAAAATTTACTATTTTCTTGAATGGGGTCAAAAATAATCACATCTGACATATTTATATCCTCTGGGCATTTTAATTTTACAATTTTCGATTCTTCAGGTTGGAGAAAAATTCTATTTTTAATAATGGCAAACATACTTTTATTTGAATGTTCCCCTGAATTACATGGCGTAATGTTATTCACTTCATAATTATTTACTTCACTTGCAACGTTTAATTTAATTTGTTGATTTTTAAATTTTAATGTTTTATTGCATAAATCCAAAATCATATGATTTTCTTTGAGATAATCGTACCCTAATAACATTTGGTACTGCCTATCAAAATCATCATTAGTGACATAAAATGTGCCTGTTGTGAATATACCTTTTAATCGAAAAGTTAATTTTACACATTGTTTAAAAAAAATCTTTGAATTTGTTAAAGTTTTAATTTGGATCTGATTGCCCAAATATTTGATTTTGACGTTTGTATCTTTAATTTTTTTGAATAAAGAAGGTGATAAAAGGGAAACAGCAGCTCCAGTATCCAGTAACGCTTGTATTTCGACGCCCTGTATACTTAGTGATATAATTGGCAGACTATCTTTGTCTGCATTTGTTATATTTGCGATTGTTTTATTTATTTTATCGATTTCCGTCTCTGAAAATCCCGAATCTTGATCCGATTTCGCTGTTTTCTTTGCCCATTTTTTTTTTCTTTTTGCGCTTTTCAAATTGATAACCATTTTGATCATAATTCTCAGAAATATATCCAAAATCCCTATTTCCCGAATTCCAGTTAGGTTGTGAATAATCATACATCCCATAATGCGTCGGGTAATTAAAGGAATTGTAGTATTCATTATAATATCGTTCATAATCATTATAATGAAAATTGTTATTGAAATGGGGACCCTGATAATCATTGTGTTTATTAAAGAGTTTCTTATTCCGCGGAACACTATCATCTCTAATTGCATGGTTTTTTTTCTTTGATTTTTTTAGTTTTTCAAACTCCCCTTTTAATTTCTCGATTAGCTCTTTGTTTTGCTTACTTGATTCTATAATGTTCTCATAAAGATCTTTGTTTTCTTTATTTATTGCGTTAATTTCCTCAAACTTTGATTCATTATACGCCCTTTCCATAAGTTTTGCTAACTCGCATGCCTCCTTGAAGGACCTGGGCGCATTTTTACGAACATCTAGTGCAATATCCTGTCTAATTGAATTTAAAAAATTCGACATTTTTAAGATTTCGATAAAATTCTCTTCCTTATTATCCACATTTTCGCCTGCACTTTCGATTTTACACCCTTTTTAAACTCCAAAATGAAATCCTCTATCGTTTGACTTGCGGCCTGTTTTAAATTTAGGAAATTGCTCTGAGCATTAAGGAAGCTTAGTTTTGTACCAAATAAATCCACCAAATTATTTTTAAATAAATTATAATTGGTCTCGTTATATTTTTCAATCTGTTTACTTAAAATATGTTTTGCGTTCCCAGTAATTTTAGCCTTTAAAATTAATAATTTAGTTTCTTCCTGTATATCTGTCGAATTCAAAATATTATCAAATTCCTCTAAGAAAAATATAATGTTTTTGTTCTTTTTATTGTCAAATGGTGACACTAACTTAATACGTGTATCTATATCCAGCGTCTGTGTCATTTTTAACAAATATTAGTAATCAATGTATACTTTTTCAAAATATCAATTCAAAATAGATCCTATACCTCTTAAAAGAATATTTTGCATCTCATACTATTTTCTCTATATTACAACATATGTATGAAAATATTCTAAATTGCATAAATACATAAAAACAACAGCACTAAAATTTAAAAAAAATTCTTAGGAGATGAAGTTGTTTTGTAGATTATTCTTTTACACACATAAATACCCCTAAAATGTTTATAATACACGTATATATATATAAAAAAACAACATAATTTCATTTAACAGAAAAATATCTGTCTTTTTCTACAGAAACAACAATCTTATTTTATTTATTTATTTATTTATTTATTTTTATATGTAAATAATGTACTACTACTTCGTAGTACGACTCATAAATTTTCTTTTGTATCAAGGTGATACAATTTCAAAAATCATGATCTATTGACATTTCAATCATTTTTATACCAGACATATTATCAAATTTTACTTATTATTCTTATATTATTATTTATACAGTATACAAAAAAATTTTATTTTTACAAATGTGTCATCTGTGATGTGAATGCCATTATTTCTCAATGGTAACTGAGATCCAACCAAAAGAGAAAAGAGAGAGAAAAACAAAATTGTAATTCCTAAATTTACCTATTATAAATCCCAGAATTATTTTTTTCATTTCTTTTTTTTTTTTTTTTTGCTAACATATATTATTCATTTTATTTATATAAAATTATTATATGTGTGTCATTATTTTTACAATAATAAAATTAATTTTAATAAAATTTTAATCAATTAAACTTAAATACCTACAATATCTTTAAAATTGTGACATTAAAATAATACTTAAATTTATTTTCCTTTATTATTATTATTATTATTATTATTATTATTTCTAATGACCTCAGATGAACGTTCCTGAGTCATAGCACCATTTTACTATGAAGGAGGGGAAAAGTTTAAAGTAGTACCTTTTTTTAATATACGGGATGGTGGCCTTTATTCATCAAATTCAGAGTTGTCGCGTTGCTTAGGATCATATTCATATGTCATCAGGAATTCGCTTCGTATCAGAGCGGCAACATCGGGATGGCAGGATGCATAGCTACGGACCTCTGTAGAATAATCCACTTTATTGTAACATCAGGAAGACATCCTCAATTAGGCTTGCTTAGGCTCACTCCGATATGTACATTAGGAAGACATCCTCAATTAGGCTTGATTAGGCTCACTCCGATATGACCATCTCGCCTGGGCATTACTAGGGCTTTTTGGATTCATTGCACGGGCTTTCAGGAGAGCTCCTGCGTCCTCTACATCTTTTTTCAGACTCTCTTTTTCAAACCTTATTCTTCTTGCACACCAACTCCTGCAGTGGGTGGAACTATTTTTGTCTAGTCCACTGTTATTGGATGTGAGAAGATTTTGCATTATTCTTCGATAGGCCTATTAGCTAACAGTCTGCAAATGGCCCCTTACATATACTTTAATATTATTATCTGCCTTAAAGTTTGGGTGGTCTGAAAAGCCATAAATTTATCCCAACACTTTTATTGAGGCCATAAATTTATTCCAACGTTTTTATTATTTTACGATTTCTAATTATACATCACTTTCCATTGGCTTGTCATAAAACGACACCATGGCGTCTGGCTATTGTTGTTGTCTGAGATCCGAACTCTATTCAACATTATACATTCATTTTACAATACAACAATTTTTTAAAAATATATATTTAATATTTAAAATCAACTTAATAATTTTTGTATGAACTTACACTCCTATTTTACTTAAATATATAAACATTATAATTTTACACTCATAATTATATTTTATAAAAAATATTTATACAAACAGAAATAACAAATTACGCAATTTTACTTTGATTTAACCAACATGGTGCGGGAACATATCATAGTTATATGTTGCCCAGCAGAGTGTCAGCACACCCCAAATATATTAAATGGCATAAATACGAAAAAGAACTTAGAATTCTGACTGTTAGCGAAATTCATGATAATTACACTCTTTCTCATGAAAAATGATAGCTGAAATGTTAAATTATCGTTAATTAAAAAAATTAATAAACAATAAATTAAATACACTCACCGACAGCAGACGAATATTTTCGGGCGTGGGGTGTCAAAACACTTCGCGTCCGTCCTGCCGGGTTAAATTATAATCTTTGGAGTTGAGAAAATTATAAAAAGAAAAAAAGAAAATTTTAAATGATAGAAAAGTAAACAAACAAAAAAAAAAAATCAGTTTTTAAACACGCTAGCTCTAACTGGTGCTGCCAGTCCTAAGCCTGGATAAAGTGTGAAGGTTTTAGTATAGTAAGGAACATCCCTTAAACTATTTGTCCATTAATCCGAACATTTGCTTATCCGAACTTGGTCCCGGCTTGTTTGAATAATCGGCGCACGGTGGGTGATTTACCGATTCTAGCTGGCCAAAATTATGTTTGGCGTCAATATAGTCGCATCGCCATGAAACTGAAAATGTTATTGATATTCACTATTGAATGTTAGGTATTGCAAAATGTAGCATGTAGCAGTCATAATTTCGTTACAGGGCATTCAAAAGTATTTCATTACATTACGGCCTATGGGAAAAAATCGTTTGTGGTGTTTTTTTAATGATGTTTCATATTTTCAAACACTTTGAAATTTATATACATATCTATGAAGTGCACTACAAGATGACTGCTATAGAATATAGCATGGATAGCATTTATCGGTAATTTACAGAGATACTAAAAAGAATTATGTTACATTGCGGTCTATGGAGAAAAATTGTTTGTGGTGTATTTTGTTCATGTTATACTATTTCAAAAGTATTTAAATTGATATATATCTCCAAGGGGTTCCATAAGATGCTTACAATTGAATATGATGTGACATTCATCTTTCATATACAGGGCATACAAAATAAATCTGTTATACTTTTCTCTGTATGAATAATAATTGATAGAAGTGCGTTTTCATTTATGGAACACTTTTTTAAATTATAAAAATTACATACTATTTAGAGTGTATAAATTCTATAAATCATATACAGGGCTCACAAAACATCTGAAGTACATTTCCGTTTATTGACGGAAATTACTGACGAGGAATTTTCAACTGTGCTATGCGTTCACTAACTGTTCTAAATTTTAGCATTTTGTGAATTATATGATAAATCTGTAGTTCATATACAGGGATATACAAAATTTTCAGCTATTTTTTCGACTTTGTTTGAAATTGTGTTTTCAAACGTGTTATATGTTTTGCAAATTATTACTTAGACATCGTTTTTCATGTTATTAAGCTATGAAGTTTTATTACAGTAGTCCGAATGCGTTGAAAAATGTTTCATAATCTGTTTGACGCATGATTTTACGTTCTTCTTGATAATTTTAATGATACTTTTTTAACGTTATGGAAGCTAAAGTAATAAAACTATTTTTGTATTATCATAACAAATCCTAAAAATCTTTTTTTTAATTTAAGATACGGGGCAAACATCCAACAGCTTTAATGAAAATTGCTGCGTTGTATATTCTGTTGTATATTTATGTTTATCTCTGCACATTGGAACCTTATGTAAAGAATGGGAATCATGAGATATGAGAAAATGTCTACATTATGTTTTGCATTGTACCAAATCTGAATTTGGAGAATTTGTCTAGATTAATTTTGTAACCACTCAAAATTTGCAGCCAAGTAATGTATTTTAAATCATTTTGTCTTGAGAACTGGTAATTTTTGTCCAAATTTGGTCGTGAAATAAAACATTTCGCTCTTGCAAAACTTCATGTGCTCTTCATTGTAATTTTCCTCTATAAACAAAATATTTTCAACCAAATTCACATTTTCATTAAATTTTAAATCTTGTTGCCGTTGCATAATAGTGCAAAAGTTTATTTATGTGACTAACTTAAATTCTGCTGTCTTTGATAAAAACAAAATGGTACTTGAACTAAAATTTCAAAAAAAAATTATTTAGACTTAGTAAGCTAAAAACAATTCTAAAAAACTGGGAGGGCACCTAAGGGCAGAACAAATTAAATTGGAACGAAAAGGTAATAATCTAAACTGTTTAATCATATCAGAAATTGAGCTTAATCGTGCTCTATCATATAACTTTTTCTGTATTAAAACTGAAAAATTGTAAAAAAATACAGAGTTTTTTGCGACATTAAATATGAAATAACTGCTGATATGTGCAAACTTGATGCACATAAATCCGATAAAATAAAGTTCATATTTTGTTTAGAAGCGTCCCTAATCGAGCAGTATATTTTATTCTGCTTCAAGTAACAGATCTATACTCAAACTGATTTGTTCATTCCCAACTAAGAAGCACCAACTTTGCGCTAGTCTATGGACCATACAATTATATATATATCAAACCAATAGCAGGGTACAACCCCCTAACAATTGAGCTATAACAGGCAAAAAATAAATCACGCTAGGATAAACTTTTAAAAATCGACTTTTAAACCAGCTAGAATTGGTAAATTAACCACCGTGCGGCGCTCTACTGTATATTGTATCAAGTATCAACTGTCAGATGATTGTTACATCCTAATAAATATTATTGAGTCAATTTAGGTAGATTTGTGAATAAGTTTAAGTCAATGTTTAGTCTAATAATTTTGTAAACGGATACAAAGTTGTATTATGTAACTTCTCTTAAGGGTGCATTCGAAAAAATATTTTTTCACCCTCAACAGCTCGAAATTTTCTGAGACATTTTCAGACTCATTTTTAAAAGTAAAAACATGAAACTTGCTGGTGTGATTTCTGAAGACATGTTTAACATGCCGTGTGATTTCATTTTTAGCTCAATTAATTAGAATTTGATTTTTAAACAATTATTTTCTCAGTATGACCATTTTTTTCATTCCCAGATCGCGCGCTTCGGAAAATTCGGTTCAAAACGCCAACTTTGACAGCGTTTTTTACAGTATTTTCTGCATTTATCAAAAAATTAAGAAGCACGGCTCATTATATAGTTTCTAAATAAGAGAATTTCCCAGTTTGATGCGTTTGAGAACAAAAATGAATTTTAAAATGAATCAGAAAATAAGCAGTTTGGATCGGAATACACCCTTAACTGAAATCCGATGCTTGTGTGATGATGTCGGAGAGCTAGATTAAAGTTGATTATCTGAAGACAACTGACAGTAGTGCTGTGGATTTTCCAATGTGAAAAAAACATATGCACTGTGATTTATCGATTCTTAAAGACGATTAAGTAGTATAGTTTTAATAATGTATTAGAAAGTAATTTTGTGATTTACTCTGTAGTATCGAATAATTTTGAAATAAATATGCAAAATATAAATATATTTTTTATGAAATTTTAATTTAATGAATGATATTTTAGAAAAACTATTGTCATTGTCTATTTCATATTATGCATATTTCTGTGTTGTTATTAAACTGAAAATTTTATAAAATAATTCTGTCTTTATTAAATTTTTAGTTCAACTAAACTCTTAAAATCTGAAATCTTCTCTCTTTTTTTAGAGCCAGTTTTGTTGTTGTTGACTTATGTTTCCTGGACGAATGTAGATATCAAAGTGATTGACGGCACCGAGTGTATATGTGCAGCTTCTCTTTGACGAGATACCACATGGATAGAAGGGTAACCTAGCTTGGCAGCTCTCTATCATCTTGACTTCCAAATGAGAGGACTCGTCACACCGTTGATTTTATGTGCAAGTCTGTGGCATTGACGCGTCATTTCCAGGAGCCATCGTCTGAAGAATTGACCACATCTGATGCTAATTAATTTCTATGCCCTGATGGAAATTATTGCTGTATGACATTATGGTCTAGCTGAATAAATATTGCCTGCTGTATATTGGTCCATTTGAATCGTATACGCAAGCAATATTTTTTCGACTGTAAAACGGAAAAGCTGTGTTAACCAGCAACTAATCTAACCAAGAGAAAGCTTTACCAAAAGTATATGTTTATTGTTATTTTATAATTTATCACATTTCCATTAATATTGAGATGCTTATGATGCTTAATAAAATTTGTGGCATAAAAAATGGCATAACTTATTGGACTCAGTCCCTGTTGCCTTTTCTTAAATCGGGCCAAGTGTAAATATATGGACTTGCTATACAATGCATGTTCCATTCAGTTATTTGGTGCGCTTATTGATTTTAAAGCTTAAATAAAAATATGCTGGACATTTTTTTTTTTTTTTACTCAACTTTTCAGTAAGCACTCCAAATTAAGTTTTAGGACAATTGTGATATTTCTTGCACTATATTTTCACATGTAGCGTGGAAGTTTACAATCAATTTTTATTAGCTCAGGCTATCAAAGCCTGAGAGCTTATGTGCCCGCCGGTTCTGTATGTACGTACGTACGTACGTAACGCGATAACTCTTGATAGAAACATCCCATTTGTTTCAAATTTTTTTTTCTAGTTTCATTCTGATAAGGCGCTTCCCTGATTAATTTTGGGGGTTGATTGGTTAAGGATAAAGGGGGAAAGGAGGGGGGGGTTAGTCCACACCCCTTAAATCAGATAAATGGGTTTTTCATGCAGAATTATTCGATTTGCTCCGAATTTGGTATACTGGTTTATTATGTTAAGTAACTTCCTTGATTAGTTTTGTGGATTCATTGGTTAAGGATAAATTGGGAAAAGGTGGGTTAGTCCCCCCCCCCCCCTTAATTAAGATAAATGGGGATTTCATGCAGAATTATTCGATTTGCTCCGAGTTTGATATAACGGTTTATTATGTTAAGGAACTTCCCTGATTCGTTTTGGGGGTTCATTGGTTAAGGATAAAGGGGGAAAAGGGGGGTAATCCACCCCCCTTAATTTTGATAAATGGGTTTTTCATGCAGAATTATTCGATTTGCTCCAAATTTGGTACACCGGTTTATTATGTTAAGGAACTTCCTTGATAAGTTTTGGAGGTTCATTGGTTAAGTATAAAGGAGGGAAACGGGGGCTAATCCCCCTTCACTTATTTTTTTGAGGGCATTATTCTTTAAAATAAGAGTATAATATACAATTAGTGTGAATAGCCTGTGAGCTCAATGCCATCAGTTTATCTGGGCACTTTTCTTTTTTATTCTATTACTATTTTCTTCTAACTTGTCTCTTTTTACTATTATTAAGTATCTTGCATTTGTTAAAGCATAACTATTGTAACATAAAAAGTACGACTTACAGATACCCTTCCTAAAAATTACAGCATCCCTGCTGAAATTTCAACTTAAAAGCAGGGCTTTTTTTATGTTTAGGAGAACATTCAATTTGACACAAGAAAATCATCATTTTGGAAGCTTGGCTTTGAGAAACTTCTATCAAGAGTATTTAAAAATATCAAAAAATTGATTAAAATTTAACGAATTTTTTAATATAGTATTTCCTTGTTATAGAGAGCGGCGAGCGAGATATATTACCAAGTTATCTCTGATATATGACATTAAAATCATATTGATATTTTATTATTCAAATATAAGCTTGGAAAATCATAACTACAACTTTGGTATAATCGTAATAAAAGAGTGCCACTCTAATGAGGAAACACCTTTCAATTCTTTCTCTCCTTAGATTAACAAAATGCTTAGAATACATAATCCCCCCCACTTCTCCCTCATGAGAAAATGAAAAGCTGTCATAAAATTTTTAATGTCTAATATCTATTCTATCAATAAATCATGTAAAGTGATCAACAATAAATTTAGTTGGCTTATGTTAATATTTAAAATATATATTGATATGGTATTTTTATCGCACAAAGCTTTAAAAAAATCTTTTTAAGCAAAAAATTAATAAAACGGGTATAAATGCTTTTGTCTGCTTCTAGTAATTTTTTCTCTTCTGCTGGCAGTGTTTTATTTTTACACTTTTCTCCGGGAAGGATTTCTGTGACTCCGAGGGAAACATTATTGAGTTCTGGGAGGGACATTGCACTTTTTGACCATTGAAAACACAAAATCTCAAATCTTCCGGGGGGTCGCCCCTTCCCTGGGCCACCCCCTGAATTCAACACTGCCTGCTCGTATTTTTGATGGAGGTTAAATATTTTTCGTGTATGTGTGAAACCAGCGTTGTATAGTGCTGTCACCTCTTAAGGGGGGAGACTCGTGTAAAACGTTGTTTTTTCCAGATGTTTTTTAGAAGAAAACGAGAACATTTATACAGTCACAGTAAAGTACAAAATAACATTGACGTTTAAATCTACAAGAATTCTTTTTTCTTTGAAAAAAGAAATGGCGGCGTTGTAGATGTTTAAACTTGAGTCCTAGGATTTGCACTGGGGAATGTAACTCAAAAAGTAATTGGCCGATTTACTTGAAAATTTGCACAGATATTCGATAACGTATTGATCTCAGCATAAACCTAAAAATGTATCAAAATAAAAATTATATATATGTTTTTTTTTTTTTTTTTTTTTTTTTTTTTTTTTTTTTTTTTTTACACTTTGTTTATTAAATAAAAGTGATTTTATTTTCAAAACATCCTCAATTTTACATTTTTTTTTTTGTATTTTTTGCTACTTTTAGGTTCATGCTGAGCGTAAGGACTTACTTTAATCAAAAAATTTTGGTTTATAGATTTTAATCAACTACAAGGACCTGGACGTTCCGCGACGCAAGGTTAAGCAGCTACAACACCGCCAATTTTTTTTTTTTTTTTATCAACAATAAAAAAAGATCTTGTAGATTTAAACGTCAATATAATTTTGCACTTTACTGTGATTGAATAAATGTTCTCGTTTTCTTTAAAAAAAAAAAATCTTGAAAAGCAGTGTTTTACACGAGTCTCCCTAATTAAGTGATTTTAGTATTATTTTGAATTTTATGTAATGTACACTTGAGCAGTTGAAATCATCAGGTTATTTTGTTTCGTGCCTTGATCTTAAATATTTATTTATTTTATAATGAATTTTTATTTTACAGGAATTTTATAAGTGAATACCATATATGAAGCAATCAAAATATTTTTTTTCTGAACATACTGCCTTTTAAGTTATTTCAGAGTATTGTTTTTATAATTAGCTTATAAGCATAGCTAGGGCAAAGCCTCCTTGATAACAACATACTCTAAAAGTTTCTTTATAAAAAATATAACAGTATGAAACTTTTCAAGCTTACTGTTTTTTTTTTTTTTTTTTTTTTTTTTTTTTCTGTTCGCCTGTGTTACATTTTCATGTTCTATTTTTTTAGATTATAGTTTTTTGTAAAATTTCAGAAACTTTTATATTTCTTTCTTTAAAGTCTAATTTTTTAAATATATACTATCTGGTGCTCAATATAAGTATAACTATTCCAAGTTATTTCTAAAACTGCAATTTTCTCCTCGATTGAGATGCTAGAATTCCAAAATGGTTATTTTGGAAATGCATTGACGGTACAATTTTGGAAATCACGCTAAACATAAAAATATGCAATTCACCAGAACATCCATTCCATAGAATATATGTAGTTAATTCAGTATCTTTTTCTTTTTAAATCCACTGTTTACATTTCTATAATTCATTTGTATTTTTTTTAAAAATAAGTGTGGGCTGTAAATTACCATTTTGAAAAATATTAACAACGATAAACAAGATTGACAGTTGACTACCATTTAGGCAATCTCTATCTGTCCCAGATAATACATAGGTACCCTATTTTTACTTTTGTTCAGTACTTTCTTTACTATTGTTCAGTGTCAACTCTACCGCTTTTCTCATATTTTAATTTTTAAACTAGCTGAGAGACAACACAACGTGTTTTATTAGCATGTTATGGCTGTAGAGATATGGAATAGTGTAATCCTTGCTGTGCAATTTGACCCTGTTGTTCGAATTCACAACATTTTTGGGTATTTTATGTCAGCCGTGCACAACCTTTAAATATCGTTCCTACAGGCATTATTCATATTGCATTTATTTCTTTTGAAACATAAAATTTTCATTCATTTCATTAAAAAATAATAATACAACAAACCAAAATATGTATTTCAACATTAAGGTGTTGTTTCTAATTTACACAAGTGAAAAATAAAAGGTTCTATTGCTGAAGGGGAAAATATTGCAAGATTTGCACCCAACTAACACTGAAGTACCTTTTATTGTGATCTACTGCCAAAATTAGGAATCGCTCAAAGGAAAAATTGAGACTCCATCACAAAATTCTCCTTAATAAACGAACCATTCACAAAATTATTTTCTATAAAAACGACTTCACACTTAAAACTAGACGGATGTGGCAATCCCAAAACTTTCTTCTATCTCATACATGTAAATACTTCCTGAAAAATGCAGCGTAGCAGCGCCACCGGTTAGATGATTTACACCAAAATCTAATCAGCAACAACTTATGTCAACTTCTAACTGAATCTATAGTTTCGTGAAAATCCGGACATTAGTTTTTAAGTAGAGCTATGGCGGAAATCGTAAAAAATTCTGCATAGCAGCGCCACTTGTTGGGCAATATATACCAAAACCAAATAAGCAACAACTTAAGTCAACTTAGTAACTGAATCTGAAGTTTGATTAAAATCCGTGCATTACTTCTTGAGATAAAACTATTTCGGGAATCAGGAAAAATGTAGCATAGAAGCGCTACCAGTTGGGCAATATATACCAAAACCTAATAAGCAACAACATAAGTCAACTTGGTAACTGAATCTAAAGTTTGATTCAAATCCGTGCATTACTTCTTAAGATAAAACTTTTTCGGGAATCAGGAAAAATGTAGCACAGCAGCGTCATCTGTTGGACGATTTACAACAAAACGTAGTCATCGCCAATCCATATCAAGGACTAACTGAAACTGAAGCTTGATGAAAATCCACGCATTAGTTCCTGAGATAGAGCCTATGCAGAAATCGCGAAAAATGTTGTATAGCAGCGCCACCTTTCGGACGATTTACACCAAATTATAGTAATCACCAACTCACATCAAGGTCTAACTGAATCTGAAGTTTTATAAAAATCCGTGCACAAGTTCTTGAGATAGAGCCATTGCGGAAATCGTAAAAAATGCAGCATAGCAGCGCCACTTGTTGAGCGATTCGCACCGAAAACTAATCAGCACCAATTTGTATCAAGGACTAACTGAATATAAATTTTTATTAAATTCCGTGCATTAGTTCTTGAGATAGAGCGCCCACAAAATTTGTGTGGCACACAGACTCACAGACAGACATTTTGTTAAAACATGTTTTTCGGGATCTCTGATCCCTAAAACGTGTAAATCCGTCGAAAACCTGAATTCGAAAATTTTCATGAATCCGATACTTTCTTCTTGTAAAGATAGAAGAAAGTAAAAAACAGTGTTGGGATTTAAAATGTGGGTAATTTGCAAACAAAACAAACTCGCAAGAAAAGTAAACTTTAGAAAGAGGATGAAAAAATAAAAGGAATTTTAAATGCTGGATTTTTCGTTACAAAAGTTTCTTTTTCTCAAGTCTATGGTAAAGAAAGGGGCACCCCCCCCCCCAAAAAAAAGGGCATTGACCCCTGATGTAACATTATAAAGTAATATTTACAATTTTAAGTACATTTATTTTGCTTTTTTTCAGTGGAGATTTTTCTTTTTTTGGCATTCAAAAAGAACATGCGTAAGTACATTCGTTAATGTATGGTCCCCTACCATCTGTTAAATTACTATTTGAAGAAGAAACTCAATACTTAGAGAGATTTTAATTGATAAAGGAGGCATGTGACAGTAAAAACGTTGTAATTATTTGATTTATCAGTCGATTTTCTGAAAATGCTGATTGTGTCACTTAACTCCTTTATCATAGGAGCTCTTCGCATTATAAAATTAAAAATTTACCCATGTCAGGCACTACACATCATTTTGCTAACTCTTCTAATGGGATAATGTACTTATAATATAATGTAGAAATCAACAGACACATATTTAATTAAAATGTACCTTGAAGCAGCCAATTGTACAGTAACAACCCTGTGTAAAGTGTTTCACTCATCACTGTATCTTAGAAGTGGAAAATTACTTCTGAATGTTAAAATTAATCATTGATTATGATTTATTTAAAAACACAGTAATTTTTAAGTAAAAACACTTTTTTATTCATTTCAAGTGTATAACTGCACTGCCACAAAATACCCCTGTACAAAAAATGAGCACAGCACTGAAATGAACACCAAAAACATATATTTAGACTTTTAATATAACATGGGAAAAGCTGAAAAATAATTTTAGATGCGAGCTATATGGTATAAAAAGTACTGACAGATAAAATGACCTTTCACATAGTCATGGGCGATTTCTAAATCTTTAGATTCACGAGCGTCATTATTAAAAAACAATTATTTGAAACCACGAAAATAGTAGTAAGTATCGTTGATTTTTTAGAATGCATAGCAGAAGCTCGAATCTTGTATAAACATTGAATTTTGAGGCATTATTTAAGACCCTTTAGGGGCGAAAACGTCAAAATGTCAACGATTATTCTCCATACAAAATGTTTGCTTTTATTTTTATTGAAGACATACATCTAACTTGTGTGCTTGACATCAAATATTTGCCACTAACATGACAAGAGCAACAAAGAATTATTTGTTTACAACTGAGACAGTTGATCGATCTGCAGACTGTAAGATCGAAGAGTACACGCTTCTGCAGTAAAACTGCTTTTGATTGGTTGGCGTTAGGGTTTGTTTGTAACCAGTGAAAACGCTCTTAGGTTAAGGTTTTGTGTCGCTGGCTTTTTTTTAGGTCGTTGGGATTACCAGTGAAAACGCACCTTTATATGTCTACCATTGGCGAGGCGACTACTTTTAGGTAGATTTCGTATGAAATACTACCTATTGAGATCTCTGCTACGTTGGAATTTCGGAAATATTTTTGCAGATCTACACCGATCATGGCCCCTCGAACCCAAAACCATCCCCAGTAAAAAACTTTATCTATCTATCTATCTATATATCACTTTTTTATGGACACGATAACTCCATAATTCTACACAAATCGTTTCCAAACTGATACATAAAATCTCGGTCAAGTTCGTTAACGGGCAAAATCGGAACAAGGCCGTGGAAATAGGGAGGGGTTTTGTGAAAAACGAAAAAAAACCCATAACTTCTTAATTATAATACTACATATCGTCTCAGTTTAAAGTTATTATTACTTCTAAAAAATGGGCCAAAAATTTATGTATGACAGATTTTTGATAAAACTAAAAATAGGCTCAAGAGGCAAAAAAAGTAGTGTTTTGGGGAGAAAAAAATTCATAATCTCGTCAATTCTCAAAATATCATATCCAATTGAATTTAGAAGAAAAAAAATCCATAACTTCGTCATATCACAAGATATCAAATCCGCACGAATTTATTATATATCTTCTTAATATTATCTACAACTTTTATTTTGACAAGTTTTTGATGGGATCAATTCTTACAGCAAAAACAAATTAAAAATATATAGAGGTTGAAGAAAATAATATCGTATTAAAGATGTACCCAATTCCAAACTGCTTATTTTCTGACTCAGTTTTAAATTCGTTTTTGCTTTCAAACGCATCCAATTGGTGGGTTCTCTTATTCAGAAACTATATATTAAGCCATAATTGTCGATTTTTTCATAGAGGCAGAATATATTTTTAAAAATGATGTCAAAGTGGGCATTTCGAACCGAATTTCTAGAAGCGATTGCGTTGGAAACGAAAAATATGGTCCTACTGAGAAAATAACTGCTTATAAATCAAGTTCTAATTAACTGAACGAAAAATAAAAACATAGGTCGTTATATGGGTCTTAAAAAATCACGTCAGCAAGTTTCATGTTTTTCCTCTTAAAAATTAATCTGAAAATGTGTCAGAAAATTTCGAGTTGTTGAGCATGGAAAAAAATATTTTTTTGAATACTGCCTTAACACGATTCTGATGAAATCAGCTCTAATATGAAAATGAAATTAAAAACTCGTCAAAAGCTGCCAGATAAAATTACTAAAGTGGGTTTATCTCTAATCATGATTTAGTTTTTACTGGTGAAATTAGTACTTAGCACTAAAAAGACCGAAAATTTTACTCAAATTTTAGAAAAATATTTTACACAAGAATTTTTATTTCAAATTATTAACTTATCCATTTAACTAGTTTTTTTCTTTGTTTTTTATAAACTAGTTTTATAAAAAAAAATTCTGGTTCGCACCGAGATGCATTCACGTAGCAGTCAAAATGACAGCTCGCGGGCTTTCTAGTGTTAACTTCGAAATCCACCTGCGCCTGTAGGCCGGGCCGGCAGGAATTTTTTTAATTCTATCTCGTACCATGGAGAAGCAATCATTATACTATAAGGGGAATAGGAATGTTAAATATTTAAAACATTCAAATTTTTCTAAAAATCTATACAAATAATTTTTTTGGAGAATTTTAAAACTACCGGCCAAATTTTAATTTTTTTTTCTAAAATTATGTCAGTTATGATCAAAAATATGTGTTGTTTGTTTTCTGTAGACATTGATGAAAGGGTTATTGTGATAACAATTTATGGTAAAGCAATAACATTCAGTTTAGTTTTTCTTATTTTGCAAACTAAAAGAATTTATCCCATTATATTTTGATTCTTAGCCTTAGTCCAAATGCTATAACAACACTAAATATTTAGTAATATATATTTGAATAATAAATACAAATAAATATATATTTATAAAGTTTATCATATACAAAAAAAATAAAATAAAATAAAATAAAATAAAATAAATAAATAAAAAATAAATAAATAAATAAAAAATAAATAAATAAATAAATAAATAAATAAAAATAAATAAATACAGCCAAAAGAAATTATTTATGGTAGGCCAGCTATAACGCACAAGCAAAGCTGAACTCTCATAGACTATTTTTTTTTAATGTCTATGAACCTGGAACTTTCTAGCTTTCGTACGACACATTCATAACCAACCACGTCTTTTTATAAACAAACGCCTTTCACGAGAACAACTTTTATTTGCGTAATTCTTATGAAGAAATTCCCAGAATCCTGTCCACCTATGTATTTTTTCTTGCATGAAATGTTTGTAAACATTTGACAGAAAATCTTTGATTTTATATTTAGTCCAGGGGAAATGTACCAAAAAAAGGGGTTATCTTGCAAAAGGTCGGGTAAAAGATTTTATTTTTCTGAATTGTTTATAATGATGCCAACATGGAAAAACCAAGTTTTCTAACAAAATTTCTGTGGCCAAAAAACAAGAAAATTTTAGCACCTTTTTTGGTTATTTTTAAATATCTCGAGACCCGTTGCCGTGGCATATTTTTTGCCAGTTACAATATTAAAGAGGATAAAATTCTCTACAATTTTCATATTTACAACTTTTTTATACACTCAATAGCAAGCGCAGTACGACATTTCAAAAATTGGACAATTTTTTCAATTTTCTTAAAAACCGTGAAAAACGCAGTTCTGTCCTGATTATTCAAATGTTTCCCACGGATTTCATCGTGTATGTCAACTTCTATATATTAGTAGCAGTACATTATGTGTTTCAGGGCTAAAACTAGCCTTTTTTGCACCCGTGCCAAACATGGATTTTGGCGCCTCCTCCATCCCCGTCCTCTTTTAAAAAGAAAATTTACCACGGGAATTTTAATAAATTTCTAATAGCCGGATTTTGAAAATTTTAAGTGTGTAAGCATTAAATACGTAATGCTGAACTACATAATCAGCTTTGCCAAATATTGATTCATTAAAACCTTGAAAACCGTACCGAAAGGAACCGAAATATATTCCGCTTTAAACAGGTTTCCATCTTAGCAGGTATAATTGTTCATATTCTTTCTCTTGAAAAAATATATACTTTTCTTTAAAGACCGAATTCCGTATATACAGATTTCCTTTTCAAAGATTTTACGGTAGTTGTCGTATTGAGGCGTTTAAAGTCATAGTTATATGAATTATAGAACTAAATTAGTCACACGAAGACATTCGCAAGGTAACAGTAAACCTATGGGAGCGTTCTTGACAAATATCTCGCTCGCATTTTGTTACTTTTAATTTTTTTTTTTTTTTTTTTTTTTTTTTTTTCATGGGATACCTGAGATCAATATCTAATGTTGTGCTTTTGTACTTTTTCGGGTTTGGTTGCTTTTTTGTAATATATTCGGACACTTTCATTTTTGGAAAACTGTTTGGAACCCGTTCTGAAATTTAAAGTATTCTGTTTGAGCTTTAAAGCAATTAATAGATAATCTTAAAGTTTTACATATTTTTGCATGCTAAAATGATATAATCTCTTGATATATTTATTGATATAAGTGGAAAAAAATTGACAATATATTTTAAAACTAACATTTTAAATACTTTTTTATAAAACTAGTGATCTCAAACATTTTATTAACAGAATTTATAAATTTTACAAGATATAAATGCATAACATTAGTTAGTGAAATAATCTGGTGTCATTTGTATTGTAGCTATTTTATAAGCTAAAAGTATTTCTTTCATAAAAGATATTTATTTTTTGAATCCCCACCCCCCTTTTATTTGAAACTACAATTCAATGTTTACTATCTTTAAAACAGTAAAACATTAAAACATATGTTATCAATAATTGGTAAATAAAATATAGCATTGGAGTGGGGAATAAAATATGTTTTCCTCGAAATTTTCATGCCTGGGTGATTTTCAAAAAAAGTCTCATGTTTTACTGTCCTTTCACATTTGCACAGAAAAATAGTTAAATATCATAATTTTAATTATTGCATTTTAACTATCATGTTTTTTAATGATAATTTACAGATACATTATTATTTACAAAAAATTTAAAAATAAGAAATATATTCTTTTGTAGTCAAAATATCATTACCTTAGGTTGTCCCAACAAGCAATTTATTAGGTAAAGATTCGAGAAAGTTCTATTTAAAACAGATGGTTATAATTTTTTTTATACATTTTTATTTATTAAGATACTATTAATTAAAAAATATATTTATTTTCATTAATTAAACTTATCTATAATTCTTAATAATTTTTTTAAACCGTGTCCCAAGAAAGAGTGTCATTGCCATGCTTCTAACAAAAAGTTCCTCTGGATTTTTTTAGAGGACAGCACATGCCTTTTTATCAAGGCAAAAGTACTCCTTAAAAGTCAACTTGTTATCAGGTTTAGGTGAATAGAGTAAATAGTTTTATAGTTTCAATAAAACAAGCAAAGACTTTGAATGCTGTGGTCAGAGCCTGATTACCCACGGGGAAAATTCCTACCACTAAAAATAAACAGAAAATTTTGCCTCATTCATGGTAGAAATTTTACATGAATACAGCGTTTAGATAAGTCGAACTTTTCTTTTAAAATTTATTGGTGTAAGTGTGCCCCGTTGGTAATCAGGCCCTGGTTGTGGTGAGTATTCTTTTGTAAGTTATTACCGTACCCAGTTCTAATTGATAATTAAATGAACTTTTATTTCTTAATCTACTTTCATTATATGAGAAATAGAAAATCATTGTATGGGTCAGAAGATATAATGGGTGCCATTTATGCCTGGGGAAAAATAAAAATATTTTGCTTAATTTGTCATTACCATGTCCACTTAGTCATTATACCAAGTGCATTAAAATTTAAAAATTAGTTTTAAAATGTTAAATTAGTAAGTTGGCTTCTGCTGATGCTTGTATATTAATGTTTATGAAGTAAGGTAATTATTTACAAACAATTAAAACTTTCTGATTATTTCTAAAAACTTGATTTTATTATTTCAAAACATGGACAGATTTTGAAAATGACCCACCTATTCCATTGATACCTGGAAAAATATGTATACATTATAAAATTAATAAAATTACAAAATTTATTAAAATTAAGCAAGAAATCTTTTTTAATTGAAACTATCATGCCAATAAGATACTATAGATGGAAAAATTCTTTTAAACAATGCTTTGAAGTTAACATTGTATACACTTAAAGTTACTGTCTAAATATGAAAATTGCCTCATTTATCTACACTCTGGCCTACTTTTAAAATTATATAAATTTATTGAAAATAAAACGTCTGTTGATATGAAAATAAAGACGTGAGTGTGCAAATAATAGATAATTTACTGCTACCAATTTTTAGGAGTCTACATACACAATTAAATCTGCGGGGAACATTTGAACAACCGCGGCAAAACTACGTTTTTCACGGTTTTTAAAAAAATTGAAAAAATTGTCCCATTTTTGAAATAGCGTACTGCGCTTGCTATTGAGTGTATAAAAAAGTTGTAGATATGAAAGTTATAGAGAATTTTATCTTCTTTAATATTGTATCTGACAAATAATATGCTATGGCAACGAGTTTCGAGATATTTCCAAAAAATCAAAAATGTCACAAAATTTTGTTGTTTTTCGGCCACAAAAATCTTTCACCCGATTTTTTGCAAGGTAAAATGTACATTTCCCCTGGACTAATTGTATATTTTATCCTATTTTCTTAGGTTTGTATCAAATTATGCATTAAATCCATACATCGAAAGATTTTTGTTGACGCACAGTGATGAAAAACCTATCTAGACTAATAATGTTAGAAAAACTTTCAGAAGAGGGCAGAGCTTCTATTATTTCAAAACTAGTTTTTATAGAAAATCTCCGATCAACATCATTTTATCATTTTATGTTAGTTATGTGTCAAATTTCTAAATATTTTACAAGAATCTATATATATTTCTGATTAATCACATACAAGTATAGTAAAATATTGGATATTTCAACTTTTGGTTAAAAAAAAAAATACTCGCGATTGCTTGTTTTTGATTTATCTCAAAATGAGATTTTTTAGAATTATACTAAATATACCTCTTGAAAATTAAGTTATTTTTTACATAATATCATTAGAATCTATAGATTATATCTATATCTTAAGGCTGAACCTAAATTTATTTTTACTTGCACCCCCCCCCCCCCCCAAAAAAAAAATAAATAAAAAAAAATAAAAAATAAATAAATAAATTAGAAAATCTATGGCATACTCATTTCACAATTATTTTAAAAATACAAATTTTGTAAAAATACCTATGTTCTTTTGTTTAATCTTAACACATTGCCGACGGGCAGTTTTTATCAAATCTGAATTTTAAAATAGCAGAAGCTCCTCCCTATTCTGATAGTCTTTTGTAAATTGGTGTTCTAGATAGGTTTCCCAAGTTTATGCATCGGTAAATATCTTTCAATGTACGAATTTAATATAAAATGTCTTATAATCTACAAAAATATGTACAACATGATATAAATGCATTTTCTGTAAGGTAGGAGCCACGCCCTCAGTCAATGATGTTTTTTGGATGAAAACCGGAATTCTCATTTCCCGTCGCGAATGTGTTAAAATATATATAAAATCATCTGACAATCACTTGTAAAAATATTAACTAGTTCAAAAAAAGAAAAAAACATCTTTGACGCAATTTTAAAATGGTCAATTTTAAAGTTTTGAGGCAAACTATTTAAAATATTACTTTAATCATTGCTTACATAGACAATATATGATGTATTTTTAGTCTTAACTAGAGTAATTATAGGTCATGTCAACAAGTCAAAGCTGTGTTTAAGGAGTATCGACGTGGATCGTGTAATCGCTACGCAAAACCTCCAACAAAATTGAAAATAGATACAGCTTTAAAATTTAGAAACAACAAAAACGGTTTAAAAAGCATCTAAGAATTTTGAAAACCTTGGTGGAGAACCACCAAGGCCATTCCAGCATTTTGAAGCATATGAGGTGCAATTCAGCCCCAAAATAAAATGGCGCATAGAGCATACAAATCAAATTTGGGTGCCCTACACTACAGTGCCTAGAATATATTCTAGAATGTATTCTAGCCACTGTACCTACACTTCGTTGACAGACCGAATATCTGACAAGGCAAAAACGGAGAATGAAAAGGGAGGTGGTGCCAGGAGTCACAGCAAAGCTAGACATACCAAAGAACCAGACGCCCTAACTAACGTTTTTATCCTGAGAAAAAAAAAGGGGAGGGGGCGGGGCACATAACTCATTACAATATGGATAGTCAATCCTACTGCTCATCACAAGCCGGGGTTCACAAGGATTTGACTCGGACGGTTCAGCCTTTAAAAATGCCCTCTGCTACTACACAATGAGTCAACAAGACTGCGAATAACATTTCGAAGTTGACCAGAATCGAAAGGGGAGGGGTAATTTTAAATTAATAATCCTATCAAAAATAAAATTAATCTAACAAGCAGCATGAATCTGTGACTAGCCCTGGTGGTAGGCAACTCACGCAGTCCCCGAAACAGCTCGGGCAGTTTAGCTATGAAAAAAGCACTTTGCTTACGAGTTTCCACTCAGAGAAGTGCACACACTGGCGGTAGTAATTATAGGAATTTTTTATGCGGTTTATTTTAAAAGTCTCAGAAAATATTGTTTTTCAAACAGTGACAAAAAAGTCCCCTTTTTGCCAGAAAAGTACAAAAAAAAAAAATATTTATTTTTGCTAATTTAATCCAACATGGAATTTTACATTAAACTTTAGATAAACTTATAAAAGAATAATGATTTGAACAATACGGGCAAAAAAATGTAATACTAAGTAAATAATACTTCGAAAAAGGAAAATATTTTCCCACCGGTAAAAATATATCACAACACTTATTGGCTGATGACAGTTCAAAATTACATAAAATTTAGTTTTAATGTTATCGTCTCGTTCCGCTTTCTTCTTAGGAAGGATTGCGTAAACGCAATTTTTTTGAAGAATACATTTGAGCTGTAGCTGTTCTGTTATGGCAATGAGGCTTGTTAACCTTCCGTCTACCAGACGGGTCCATTGGACCCGACATGTACATTCAAAATATTTATTCAAACCAGAAATTTCTTCAAAACAAACTAAATGTATAAATCAGACAATAATAAGTTAAATAAACAAATTAAATAGTTTTTGAGTAAAAATTCTGGTGTAGAATGTTTTTATAAAACTTGAGTAAAATTTCCGGTAGTTCTAGGGTTAACTATACAGAATATCTGCTCTATGTAAGATGGCAAATTTCAGTAAACGAATACGGCTTCCCTAATGTCACCTGGATGTTTTCAATATGTCTAGAATTCAGATTTTTTTTTAGATTTTGAAAGCTACAGGTTTACAAATGACACGCCCAATTCAATCTTTATTTTGTTTCAAACAAGATATAAGTTCTTACTGAGAATTTCCGGCGTATAATCCTCGGATGTGATACACTATATTGCCATTAATGACCGGCAACTTTCAATTTTAGACATTTTGTCGAATATCTAGAAATATACTTGACAGATTCTTCTGGAATTTCAGGATTAAAAAGAACAGGTATTACCTCATATTTAGCAATGTCGATTTGATAAGGGGAGCAATTAGGGGGCCAACAAAATCAAAGAAAAAAATAATACTTGGGATCACCCTGTAAAATAAAATGCGCGAAATGATCTACCGCTACCGAATATAAATAAACAGACATTGTGCAATACGTGTATTCTTTTGTATAAGAATAGCACGTATATTAATGGAGATATAGCGATTTATTGAAGATTTTTTGAAGAATACATTTGAGCTGTAGCTGTTCTGTTATGGCAATGAGGCTTGTTAACTATACAGAATATCTGCTCTATGTAAGATGGCAAATTTCAGTAAACGAACACGGCTTCCCTAATGTCACCTGGATGTTTCCAATATGTCTAGAATTCAGAATTTTTTTTAGATTTGAAGCCTACAGGTTTACAAATGACACGCCCAATTCAATCTTTATTTTGTTTCAAACAAGATATAAGTTCTTACTGAGAATTTCCGGCGTATAATCCTCGGATGTGATACACTATATTGCCATTAATGACCGGCAACTTTCAATTTTAGACATTTTGTCGAATATCTAGAAATATACTTGACAGATTCTTCTGGAATTTCAGGATTAAAAAGAACAGGTATTACCTCATATTTAGCAATGTCGATTTGATAAGGGGAGCAATTAGGGGGCCAACAAAATCACAGAAAAAAATAATACTTGGGATCACCCTGTAAAATAAAATGCGCGAAATGATCTACCGCTACCGAATATAAATAAACAGACATTGTGCAATACGTGTATTCTTTTGTATAAGAATAGCACGTATATTAATGGAGATATAGCGATTTATTTAAAATAATTAAAAAAATCTTGCATGTTTTTTGCTTATAACATGCAGGGTTTTCAACCAAATTTAACGCCGGTTTCAGAAAAATTGACAAAATATAGTAGAAACAATATAGTGCAATTCGAATATAAATATATTAAATATTTTAGGAAATATGAGCAGTTGTATAAAATAATTTTTATCTGCGCATGCGCGAACGATAACAAGGATCATTTTACATAATTTAATACTATGGAGCAACTTATTAAAAAAAACAAGTCAAATATCGTAAAAATTCAGAGAGATATCGGCGTTAAAGTGAGCAAATTTTCAGTTGTTCTCTAAAAGCAGCTGAATGATCAGGGATTTTACACAAATTGTCATTTTTTATTAACTGACTTTCAGAAAAAGTTAGTATTTAGTGAGTATCAATGAGTAGATTTGGAAAAAATGCTTCGATTTTGATACTTCTTTTGATCATGGTACAGGCCAGATCTGGTGGTTATCCAAGAAGAACTAAAGCATCAATAAAAAATGAAAATGAAAAATTAAAAATGACAATTTGTGGAAAATCCCTTATCATTCAGCTGCTTTTAGAGAACAACTAAAAATTTGCTCACTCTAATGCCGATATCTTTCTGAATTTTTACTATATTTGAATAGATGCTTTTTAATAAGTTGCTCCATAGAGTTGACTATTAAATTATGTAAAATGATTCTTGTTATAGTTAGCGCATGCGCAGATAAAAATTATTTCATACAACTGCTCATATTTCTTAAAATATTTAATATATTTATATTTCAACTACACTATATTGTTTCTACTATATTTTGTCAATTTTTTTGAAATCGGCGTTAAATTTCGTTGAAAACCCTGCATGTTATAAGCAAAAAACATGCAAGAATTTTTTAGTTTTTTTAAATAAATCGCTATATCTCTATTAATATACATGCTATACTTACACAAAATAATACACATATTGCACAATGTTTGTTTATTTATATTCGGTAGCGATAGACCATTTCGTGCATTTTATTTTACAGGGTGATCCCAAGTATTATATTTTTCTTTGATTTTTTCTTTGATGCCCTCTAATTGCCCCCATTATCAAATCGACATTGCTAAATATGAGGTCATACCTGTTCTTTTCAATCCTGAAATTCCAAAAGAATCTGTCAAGTATATTTCTAAATATTCAACAAAATGTCTAAAATTGAAAGTTGCCGGTCATTAATGGCAATATAGTGTATATCTTAGTCAGCAATTTTATTAGAACACCACGAGCTCACCAAGTTAAAGTAGTATTACTACATAGTATGTGCTGCTATCATGTGCAAACATATTAAATACATTACAGGATCGAACAAAAATTTTTATCGTAATATCCAGTGGGTCTCGAGAAAATAATTCTCAAAGTTTACGTCATAGTTATAACGGGATACAGAGGTTCAGTGGCGTAGTTGGCAGCGTGCTGGATTAGAAAATTTGAGTAATTGAAAGGATTTGAGTTCGAATCTCAGCCTGACTTTTTTTTCGCAACGAATATTTTTATCAGTGATTTTCGAACCGCAATTGAAAAAATATATATAGTAATTGAAATTTACGAAAAACATAAATATATGTTTTATAGTATATACCTGGTGTCCCCAAAATGACTGATTGATTTTAAAATTTAGTAACTTCCAAACGGTGACAGATATTTAAAATATTCTTGCAGGAGTGTTATGTAAGATGTCAGGAGTTTTCATGCTGCGATTCTCAGTTTTAGTTACAAATATCATCGATAGATGGCGCTGCAAGCAATAACCACTAAATCCAGGCACGATTTTTTTAGCCTCTCTCTTCTTCCATGCGAAAAAAGGAGATGAAAATATATTGAATGGATCCCAAAGTACCAAAAATCGGGTCTGGACTCAGCGGCTATTGCTATCAGCGCCATCTATTGTTGGAAATTCGAACTAAAATCAAGAATCACAGTACAAAAACTCCTGACATCATACATAACCCTCCTGCAAGAATTTTTTAAATATATGTCATCGTTTGGAAATTATTGAATTTTAAAATCCATCAGTCATTTTTTGGGACACCCGGTATGTACACTTTTAACTAGGGAATTTTGCATGTTTAACCCCTTAACGCTCGAATTAAATTACGGTTGAATAATTCAAATTGCTTATTGGCACCACTTTTATGAAAAAGAAATATTCACCTTATTTAATGACAGTACAAACGATACTAAAATATACCCAATTTTACTATATTATAAAACTGGTGGGAATCAAACAGTTTGAGTAAAAGACGCAGCCCGTGAATATGACTTGAGCGAGAATTAAGGAGTTAAATATTTAACGAAAAAAAAAATAGGCAATTTATATTTTTGCAGAGCAGAAATTTTTGCTGTTATTGAAAATTATTTACAGTTATTTCAATGAAAATCTACTATTTTTCACAGAGAAATAATTAAAAACATGGGATATAAATACGTGAATAAATATATTATTTAAATTTTATTTCATTATGAAAATATTTCGAATACTGGATGATTTTTTTTTAAATATTTTTTTTTAATTCTTAATATGATATTTTTATAATTTCGGAATCTTGGTTTTCTAGTTTTTGACTACGTAACAACGATATTTAGCAATATACATAGACAGTTATTCTAATTATAAACATAAAAAAGCAAAGATTTAAAATATTAAACAGCTAGTTGTTAAAAAAAAGATATATTTTGAAATATTATTACGACAATAGATTACAATTTAAAAAAAAAATTAAATTTATAGCAACTTGTGATATTTTATATATGTATTTTAATTTATTTCATTGTGAAAAACAGTAGCTTATTTATGTAAATAGTAGAAAGTAAATTTTAAAACCAGCAAATTTTTGTGGTATAATCCTCGGATCGAACAAAAATTTTTAGCGCAATATCCATAGAGAGTTTTGAGAAAATAAGTCTCAAAGTTTACGTCACAGTTTATAATGGGGTAAAAAAGTTCAATGGCGTAGTTGGTAGCGTGCTGGATTCGAAAATTTGAGTAATTGAACGTTTTTCAGTTCGAATCCCAGCGTGACTTATTTTTCGCAAAGGAAATTTTTATCAGTTATTTTCGAACCGCAATTCAAAAAATATGTATAGTAATTGAAATTTACGAAAAACATAAATATATGTTTTGTAGCATATGTGTACAACTTTAACTAGGCAATTTTGCATGTTTAAATATTTAACGAAATAAAATAGGCAATTTATATTTTTATAGACCAGAAATATTTGCTGTTACTTAAAATTATTTACAGATATTTCAATGGATAATCTACTATTTTTCACAGAGAAATAAAATAAAAAACGTGATATAAATACGTGAATAAAAAGATTATTTTAATTTTGTTTCATTATGAAAGTATTTCGAATATTTGATGAATTTTTAAAAATATTCTTTCAAATTCTTAATATGATTTTTTTTATATTTTCGGATTCTTGGTTTTGTAGTTATTGCCTACGTAATAACGATTTTTACAATTCGATATCTTTTTAGAACTTATTTTTAAGTAAATAGACAGTTATTCTAATTATAAACATAAAAAAAACTAAGATTTAAAAAATTAAAAAGCTAGTTGTTAAAAAAAGATATATTTTGAAATATTATTATGACAATAGATTACAATTAAAAAAATAAAACAAAATTTTAAAATTTATAGCAACGTGTGATATTTTTATATATGTATTTTAATTTATTTCATTGTGAAAAACAGTAGCTTATTTATGTAAATAGTAGCAAGTAAATTTTAAAACCAGCAAATTTTTATGATCTATAAAAGCACCAATTGCCTATTAAATTGCTATTAATAGCTATTAAGTAGGCAGTAACTACTAAACCAAAAATGTGAAACTTAAAAATAAAAAATCATGTTAAAAATTTAACAGAATATTTGAAAAAAAAAAAATCAAATTTTCAAAATATTTGCATAATAAAAAAAAAAAAAAAAAAAAAAAAAAAAAAAAACTAAAATAGTACATTTATTCACGTAATTATATAACATATCTTAATTTATTTCTTGTTGAAAATAGTAGATTGTTCATTTAAATATCTGGAAATAATTTTAAATAATAGTAAAAATTTCTAGTCTATAGAAATATAAATTGGCCTTTTTTTTTCTTTACTTTTCATTAATTATTTAAACATGCCAAATTTCCTAGTTAAAATTTTTCTTATATGCTACAAATCATATATTTAATTTATATTTTTCTTAAATTTCAATTATTATACGTATTGTTTCAATTATAGTTAAAAAATAATTGATAAAATTTTCATTGCGAAAAATAAGTCTGATGGGATTCGAACTCAAAAACGTCCAATTATCCAAATTCTCAAATACCGCACGCTGCCAACTACGCCATTGAACCATTTACCGTACAAGTAAACTTATTTCATTATAAACTGTAACGTAAACTTCGAGACTTATTTTCTCATGGCCTTCAGGTTATTGCGTTTTATGACTTTCATATATTTATATACTAACAATACTCTATCGACACACAAACGTCCATTGCATTCTGTGTGACCGACCTCGGAACCAACCCTTGTAAGTTATACTTTATTAAATAAAATTTCTGCGTCTAAACATATTTGTTTGATCCTCTGATTACATGCCATTAATTACGGTTATTTGTGCTGAATCCTAGAACAAGCGAGACACTCGGTGACGTTCAATTTGGCGAGGCAATAAATGTGTTTTTGTTGTTACCAATTTGTTTCTTACATTCTTTCCACGCCTGCTGTGGTTTGATCTGAAATTTGGATTGTTTTATCAGGGACTTAGATTTGAGTGGTCAGATTGGGTGGGTTTCTTGAAATGCGCGAGGGTAACGAAAACGACACGCTCCCGCGGTGCATCCCAATTGTATTTTTTTACAGACCGCTAGGTTGACGTGATGCTCTTTTCGTGCACCTGCACTGGTGCATTCGAGCATCACGTGACTCCAGTGGTCTGTAAAATAAGATACGTGGAATGCACCGCGGTAAACTGTCTTTTTTCGTTAGCCTCGTGAAATGCGTTTGTGACGTAAGTTTTGTGTTGAGTCTTTTTATTAACGTTTTTTGTGAAGTGAATTGAAATGATGGTTTGACGTGGTTATCGTTTACTACGTGTAATGTATTGTTGGGAAAGTCTTTTTAATAATGTTATGTGTTGTTAATTTTTTTTTTTTCAGTTTCGTATGTAGAAATGGGTCGCGAATAAGTATTTTTAGGGGTAAGTTTAACTTTTCCCCTGCGGAATGAGCAGTTCTGTTTTTTGTTGTCTAAAATCCGATGAGGGGTGGGTGAGGATTCTTGTAATGTTTGTCAGTCGCCAAGTGAGGATGTAGATGATGTACACAAACCAGGACCTTCACACAAAAAAAGAAAGAAAATCATGCGTTAAGCATAGATTATGAAACACTTTTCAACATTTCCTGAATGCTTTAACAAAATTTCGTTATTTATGGAAATAAGGTAAATAAGATAACTAAGTAAACATATTAGAAAACGCATAAAACATTTAAAAAACTGATTTCAGAGGTTACTTTCTATAGCCAAATATGTATTCCAATTCTTTTGAACAGTCTTGTATTTGATCTGTTGGTTGATGTATACGCTATATCAGGAGTGTCAAACTGTGGCCCGACGGATACCACTGAGATTTTACAGAAGAAGTCGACTTCTTGGATCGCAGAGATTCGGTGATTAGATAAGGCAATGATTTCTATAAAATTTTAGCAGTACCCGGCGGGCCACAGTTTGACACCCCTGCGCTATATAATGGGAAAATTTAGTTTATGAAGAAATAACTTTTAGTAAACCTCAGAGACGTAATCAAGTTCATTATACATGAAGTAGTTTAACATAATTAAAATACGCTGCAAACGATCCCCTTTATATCAGTATGTAACTAAATTCTTTTGTGTGACCCTGTAAATGAATACTAAACATTTTTTGCACAGCATATTTTACAGAATGCATATTTTAGTGCACTTCATAAATGCATATCAATTTTATTATGTGTTTAAAGTGTTTAACGCCATTAAAAATCATTTGAAACGATTTTTTCCCCTTCGCCATAATGTAACGGAATACTTTTAACTGTCCCTGTAAATGAACTAAACACGCTACAAACTTCATTTGAAATAGGGATCGTGCTAAGGTAAACATCAATAACATCCAAAAATTTCAAAGCAATCCGAGTATATTTTGGAGAGTTAGAGCGCGGACAGACGGCCAGACAAACCGAAGCCATAAACAATTTTCAACTTTTTTGGAAAGTGTTAAAAAGCATGAGAAATGAAGAAGGAATTTTTATTGAGTTTATTTGACAATTATTGTATTTTGTGCATTTTAGAAATTGATGCGTAGCGAATTCCGTATATGCAGTGATTTTTTTTTTGGGGGGGGGGGGGGGGTTAATAGTATTACATGGAATTGGTAGTATATAAAGGAAGAAAATTGCTAAAAATTTGTAAAAATCTAAAAATTCGAAGCAAAGACTTTGTAAAAATCTAAAAATCCAGAGCGAAAAATTTGTAAAAATCAAAAAATCCGGCGCGAAAAGTTTGTAAAAACAGAAAAATCCGGAGCATAAAAATTGTATAAATCGAAAAATCCGGAGCGAAAATTTTTTATAAATCGAAATATCCGGGGCTAAAATTTTTAAAAACTGAATAATCCGGAGCTAAAAATTTGTATAAATCGAAAAATCCGGAGGAAAAAAGCTTAACGTTTGTAAATTGCTTAAAGTTTATTGTGTGGAATGTTTATTTTATGAAAGAAATTCTCGCTGGAGCTGTGTAACTAGCGAGTTGTCTTCCGAAAATCACGCGTTGCGATTAGGGAGAATTTCGAGGTTTTCGAATTCTCGGTTGGCGCTTGTCAAAAACATCGACAAAATCGGGTGTCTCGCTTGTTCTAGGTTTGTGCCGTAAATTGTTATTGTTTTTGCATTCTTTTATTTAACTCAATCTGGTTTTTGTAAGTAAAAATGGAATTTTGTAATCGATTTTTAACCCACTCCTAGACGTTCTAGAATTATAAAAATTTTGTTCCCAGGTATGTTTCCGATGGCAATACAACAGTTAAAAAAATTTAGAAATAAATTAATACATTAATAAGTTAATTTTCAATTTTTTTTCTTTTAACCCACATGTGATAAATCATCAAATATTCTCTGTAACGCGTATAATTGTATACGAGTTGAATTAATTTACGATGCGTCAATAAATGCATGCTCGTTAAAAAAGATAAAATGGCAGTGAAACAGCAACAATGAAACATTTTAACCCTTTCCGACCCAGTGGTCTCTTAACCCTAGATCTACCGGGAATTTTATTCAAGTTTTAATAAAACGTTCTACACCAGAATTTTTATTTAAAACTATTTAACTTATTTATTTATTTTATTTTTGTCTGGTTTATATACTTAGTTTATTTTAAAGAAATTTCTGGTTTGAATGAATATTTTGTATGTACCTGTCGGGTCCAATGGACCCGTCTGGTAGACGGAGGGTTAATAAGAGCATCGAATTATTTGGTAGACGTACCTTATAAGTAACATTAATTTTCGATTTCGTATATGTATCGTCCAAGTTATATCGCCCCACCAGTGGCCAAGAGGTTCTGTTCTCGAAGCTAGTAGACGGGAGGTGCTGGGTTCGATCCAATCGCGCCCGTCGGCCTAATCGTTCGGCGTTTTCGTGGTTTTCTTCGAACCTTGATTTTCCAAGTGTAAATACGGATAAGGTTCCCTTAGAAAGACCCCACGGAGGGCACTCCCCCCCTTAGGGCCTATATCCCTCGTGCAGATAATTGGCCGTCATAAATACAACCAACCGAAGCAGTGGTCTCAGGTCGGGACACCTAATTTTAATTCCAAACTTACAAACGGCACCAAGAATATTTTAATAAAAGTTTGCTTTTACAATTAAAGTATAACGTAAACAAGTTTTTAATTTCTAAATAAGTCGTTTGTAAATTCCGGTGTCAGTCGATCATTTCATCATTTTATAACAAAATTTGTCTGTGGCGGAGAGGGTTAATTGCTAAAAAGTAGAAAATGAATTATGTATAGAAAATGGGGAGTGTAACCTACACTAATAAAAGAAAGTTTCCCTTTGCCTGACTGTGTGCGAGTGTGTCTGTCGTGGCTAGTGAAGTCTGCGGCACGTACGAGGCTCAAGATTTTTGTGAGACTAGCTTTAAGTGTCTCCTGATGCCCCTGAGACTCAGAATCTTAAAATTAGAATAATTAGTTGAGTTATTAATTAACAATCGCAACGCACTCTCATTAAAAACTCATCTCGGTCTTACGAGAGGGAAAAAAGCGCTGTTGCATGCGTAATAGCCTTCTTTACGCATCGGTGCAGAAAATGAAGGACGAAAAGAAGCAATTTCGGGAGGGATTTTGAGATTATTTATTAACTTACATCATCCAAATCGCTTAGTAAAGTTAAAAACTGGTGGCTTATTCTGAAAGATCGAACTCTTGCGTCTAAAATGCAGACAATTAAAAAAAATATTGAAGGTAACCCCTTGAGAAAAAAAAGATTAAAAAAGGGTCCTTTTTCCAAACAACGATTTTTTTCCTTCCCATCAAAAACGACGCCCTTCCAGTTCACAATTTTAGAGGTACCGACAAACCAAAAATATATTCTTAAAGCTGAAACCTTGTTTAATCTATAGTGTAATCGTTTTTTAAAAATATGAATTTTAACCCTTTCAAATACACGGTCGAACACATGTCACTTCGCGCCTCATGGGGACAAGATTTTTCCTACGCTAAAAGTAACTAAACGCCCGTGTTTCAACACAATCTGTTTAGAGCATCTCAATAGGCCA
The DNA here is from genome assembly GCA_963932465.1 of Maratus speciosus. NCBI lineage: Eukaryota > Metazoa > Arthropoda > Arachnida > Araneae > Salticidae > Maratus > Maratus speciosus. The sequence goes on along the minus strand of OZ010793.1, from coordinate 81,060,406 downwards.
GATTTACATTACATACAAATATTTTGAAACGTTCGAATGGGTAGAAATATTTTTTACAACATAAAATTTGTGAAAATTTGGACGAAATCAGTAAAAATCTGTTTCGTCGCTTTTTTGTCCCTCCAGGGTGCAATTTTAGAGGTACCGACAAACCAAAAACATGTCCTTAAAGCTGAAACATTCTTCTAATCGATAGTGTAATTGGTTTTTAAAAATATGAATTTCAACTTTTTTAAATACACCTGCAAACGCAGATCACTTCGCGCCTCACGGAGACGATTTTTTTTCTCTAAAAGTAACTAAACGTCCGTGTTTTAACACAAGCTTTTAAGTGCATCTAAATAAAACAGATTTACATCACCTACAAACTTTTTGAAACGTTCGGAATGGTAGAAATATGTTTTTACAAAATAAAATGTGTGACAATGTCGACGAAATCAGTAAAAACCTGAGTGTTTCGTCGCAGTTTCGCTCTCTTTCGGTGCGCATAGTTTCCAAAAATGAAATTACGCAGAAAATAAATACGAAATAGCATATACTTTCAATTCAATATTTTTTCATTTAAAAATATAAATTCAGATAAAATAGAGTTAAAGATATAAAATCATAAAAATTTGAGGTTAATTTAAGTGTCATTGATTATGAGCTCGGGCGGTGCCGGTCGGGTCAGCTAGTACTTTAATAAAATACGCCTTTAGCAATTTACAGTTTAATATTAATTAATTTACGATTAGACGTTGAAAAATAGATTTAGAAAACCTAAAAAGCTAGTTTAAATAAATTTCATTTTTCTATTCCGTTGTCTTATCTTACAAAAAAAAAAAAAAAAAAAAAGTGCAAAATTTATATATTTTTTAATAAATTCGGAGAATTAAGAGAATTTTTTAATAAATTCTCTTTCTAAAAAGTGTAAAAAGCAGTGAATTTTTTATAATCGAGTAATGTGCCCACGCCAAATTAATGAATCGGTAACGGAAATTTTTGGGAAAAAAACATGCAGTCAAAAAAATTAAACATGATTTTTAAGATGAACATTGAATGCTTATAAATGAGTGGTTTTTTTTTTTAAGTTTTTAAAATTTTATACTTATTTTTAATCGTAAAAGGTTTACATTTATGTGTTGTGACAAAAATGTTTTAATGTTTTAAAAGACTGTATTCTCTATAGGGCAAAGTTATAGTTTGGTTTTAAAGAGTTCAAATATATGACGTATTTGAGGGACTACTTCAGTCATCTGAAAAGACCCGCTCGCTAATGTTAATCCTACGGAAGACTTTTTCAAAGATATTTCGTTTGCATTTCAATATTATTAAATGTTTTTTTTCTTCATTTTATAGCTGAGGTAGATCTGTACAAAAGCCGTTTTTTACTTTTCAAAGTTATTTGCAGATTTTTTTAATGGAGAGTCTTTCACTTTCGAAACCGGTTCTGAAAGTGAAAGTGTCCCATTTAAAAATAGCTGTAAACAAAATCGAAGAAGTAAAAAACGGCTTTTGTTTCCTTCAGCTATTTAATACAAAAAGAAAAATCCTTTAATAATATTGAAATGCAAACTAAATATCTTAAAAAAAAAAAAATCTTCCATGCGATTAACATTAGCGAGCGGGTGTTTGCGTGTGACTGAAGCTGTGTTTTAACCCCTTGAGGGGCGGTGGGATATATGATATCCCACCAAATTTTAATGAAGTTTCCACCGGAAAATTTTAATTAAGTTTTACTTTTACAGCTTTGATGGAAAAAAGCTGAAAAACTGCTTTTCCTTATTTTGAAATAAAATTTTTCTAATTTTACGGTGTAAATTCAACATTACAGGAATGCACTTACTTGCCCCTCAAACGGTTAAGGGAATGCAGTGGTTTTTTTTATCTTCACCAATATCGTTTTCTTTTCTTTTCTTTTTTTTTTCTTTCTTTTTTTTTTTTTTTTTTTTTTTTTTTTTTTTTTCTGTTTTTGCTGATCACGAAGTTTCATTTTACTCTATGGGGAAATTTTATTAGGTGTTTAATCCGGGACGTTCGCACGGCTTTGCCGAATTCGCAATTTGACGGAATATCGAATGTCAATATATATATTATGTGTCTATGTACATTATGAACCTGTACAAACGATCTAAATATCTGGCAAAATACTTTCCTGCATTTCTTCTTTCTACAACTGTGGTGTTTAAAGAGAAAGACAGAGTACAAAATTAAATTCAAATTGTGTAATATGGATTGTAAGTTACATTGTGTGTGTAAACCACTAACATGAGCAGTGCAATTTAAACAAGTCGAAAATTGTACGTCAAATGTGGCAAATGAGGTGCGTTTGCACTATAACTAGTTTTACAAATATTCAGATCTTGGTGCAATAACTGTTGCACTCTTATGCAAAAATGCATCAACACAAAATTTATCACGATTATATATATTAAATTTAGTTATACGGAAATAATAGGACTCCATCTTAAATAGGACGTAATCACCAAGGCAACCAAGGATCGTTACCTATCATGGGATATCATTAAATTAATTACGCATGACAGGATTTAATAGAATAATACCCATGGTAACCTAGAATCGTTGCCTATCATCCGATATCATTGAATTAATCCTGCATGATAGGATTTAATAGTATGAAGAAAACTTTTATTAATATCTTTTTAAGTTTTGATTCGATTTTCATAAAAGTTTAAATGACTTGACAAAATTCTGCAACGGTTATATATATTGAATTCCAAACCATTCGATTGGGTAGTTTTTGTGCTGTTATATGTGGACAGACGGACAGACAGACAGACGCCGGGTCAGACGACTACTATAGGTGCTACGTATTTATATAATTACGAACGCACCTAAACAGTCTTTTACATCACTTGGCTTTCTTGATTCGGATTTCTTCTTTAAAAAATGGTTACAGATTATACACAAATTTATTAGTTCTCCAGAGTTGTATCTTTTGTTGGCAAACTTTATAAGTATATGTAATGCGTCTGAAGACTGTTTCTGCCTGAATTAACTCAGAAAATACGAATGCGAGCGACTCAAACTGTGCCGGATTATAGAATGAGTCAAATCGTAGAATGCTGGATTAAAGAGCGTCTAATGTACCTAATATAAATACAGAAATGCGGGTTTTCCCCCATCAGAAAGTACACGTCACATGTAACCTAGTGCACAACAAATTATTTTCCTACATTTAAAATATTTTTGAAAAGGCGAAGACTTCAAATTTTCAAAATTTATCTACATTAAAAAATACCTGTACATTATAATTAAATTATAGGAAAATAATGTTTGAAAATGCAGTACGTCTGAATGATAGGTAACGATTCTAAGTTGCCGTGGTGATTACGTCCTATTTAAGATGGAGTCATGTCATTTGCGTATAACAGAATTTAAATATCTATAATCGTAATAAATTTTGTATTCATGCATTTTTGCATAAGAATGCAACAGCTATTGCACTAAGATCTGAGTAGTATTTATAAAACTAGTTATAGCACAAACGCACGTCCTTTTTCACGTTTGACTTACAATTTCGGACTTATTAAATTTTTAATTTGAACCCCATTGCCCCCCCCCCCCGGCCCCTCAGGGATAGAGTTTTTTAAAAAATCAATACCCAATTCATGTATTGCCCTCAAGAATACATATATATTCCAAAGTTCTATGTCGAGAACGGCGTACCTTTTCTCATCCACGTGCCAAAATGTTTTAAAAATATATTTTACGTGATCATGACGTGCCAACAATAAAAAAAACTTAATGGATCAAATAGTAATGAATCAAAATTATTTAATTTTTTTAGCATTAAAAAAATATGAGTAATATTTTATGCTATACTTTAGAAATTAGTTTTAAAAATATTATTTCTGTTTTCTCACCTTAGATGCCAAATAATTTATATCAGCTTCGTTTTAAGAAAATATTACATGTTGAAATGGGCTCCTTTGACAAGATGTGTTTAATTGAATTTTTCATATAATTTATTTCCAAAAAGAATGTCTCGCAGAAAAAAATTGTCGAAGTGGCAAGCGCCAAAATCTGCAACTTTTAGTGTCTGGTATCGAATTAAAAGTTGTCACAATTTTACCATCGACATTTTTGTTTATAATGCCTTTTAACCTTTCTTTTGCGATAATTTCCTAATTCTCTCTTATTCTTAAAAGTTTGCGAGCCAGTATTGAGGTAGATTAGGATACATTAAGTTATATTTCGGTTTCTTCAATCTATATGACAATCAACCGAACTAATCGCATTCAGATAAACACAGACAGCATCTAGATTAATTAATGCATTTTCCGAAATTCTACAATATTTTGATGTAGAACCTCAATCTATGCTGTGCCGAAGATAATCTGCAACGTGCCACTTATGGCACGCGTGCCAGAGGTTCGCCATCCCTGTTCTATGTCAACAGGAAGTGGGTGAAAAATGAGTAACAAGTAATAATAATGAATCAAAATTATTTTATTTTTTTAGCATTAAAAAATATGAGTAATATTTTATGCTATACTTTAGAAATTAGTTTTAAAAATATTATTTCTGTTTTCTCAGCTTAGATGCCAAATAATTTATATCAGCTTCGTTTTAAGAAACTACATTGAACATCACGTTGTATCATAAGAATCATAATGATCATAAGAAACATACACCTGAATACACAGCATTGTTTTGATATTTTTATACTTTATTTAATTTTAACTGCTAATATGTTTTAACTGTAAACATGATATATAGTTTTCTGTCATTTGAATACTATTTATTGCCCTAATCAGGGTCTAAACTTTAGCTCGAAACGTTTGCTTTTTAATTGTATTAAATGTATTTATGTAATTTTTACTTGTATGTCTGATGAATTGTAATATACTTTTATTTTTAAATCGTATATCAGAGGTTAAACAATGATTATTCATTTTAATAATGAGTAACAAGATTTGACTGCCACATACAAACAGAATTGTAAGTTAAAAGAAAGCGCGCACAAGCTAATCTTTAGGTATCTATCATCCAGCCAGTTTTAGTCGTAAAAGAAGTATTGTTTTCTTATACATGCATGTTTTGTTTACATACTTTTTTACTTCATAAAACTTGTAAAACTTGTGAAACGTGTAAAAATTTCAATTTCGAATTTCATAAAAAAATATATTCATTGATCTAAATGCCTTTTAAAATACATTTTTACATAATATAATTTTCTTTTACAGTTGAAAGTAGCATAATTAAAAAATCAGTCATTAAGACACCTTTAGTATAGAAGCTTCATGGAGAAAGGTTTTCCTTATGAACAATAAGTTTCATATGTGAATATACAAAAAAAGTAGAATATTTCACACATTTTCGCTGTTAGGAAATCACATATCAGTTTATAATTTTTACTTTATCTACAAAACTTTGAACATTCAGCTAATTTAAAATAGCCTTTCCTTCGATAATTTGAAAATACAATTCCAATGAGAACTAGTATGCTGTGGCCATCACAAAACTTTCTTCTATCTCATGCATGTCAATACTTCAGAATTCACTATTTCAGTGCCAAATTAAATAGCAATCTGTGTTCATCATGAGAATTCTAAAAATATGAAATTCCGTGCATTAGTTCTCGAGGTATGACTGTCGCTGAAATCGTGTAAATCCAGCAAAATGCAACATAGCAGTGCCACCTATTGGGTTATTCACACCAGAACCTAATTATCACCAACTTATGTCAAAGTCTAACTGAATATGAAGTTTGAGAAAAATTCGTGCATTAGTTCTTGAGATAGAGGTATTGCGCAAATCATGGCAAATGCAGCATAGAAGCGCCACCTGTTGAGCGATTTGCAAAAACACATAATCAGCAGCAATATTAATCAAGTTATACTTAAATCTGAAGTTTGATGAAAATTAGTGCACTAGTTCTTGAGATAGAGCTATTGAAGAAATAGTTCAAAATTCAGCACAGCAGCGCCACTTATTGGGCGATTTACACCAACACGCAGTCAGCATCATTAGTATCATTTCATATGAAGGACTAACTAAATCCGAAGTTTGATGAAAATGTGTGCATTAGTTCTTGAGATAGAGCTACTGCGAAAATAGTGTAAATCCTGCAAAATGCAGCATAGCAGCGCCAACTGTTGGGCGATTTACACAAAAAAATAAACAGCATCCATTCATGTCAAGGAATAACGGAATCTGAAGTTTTATAAAAATCCGTGCATTAGTTCTTGAGATAGACCTTTTGCAGAAATCCTGCAAAATGCTACATTGCAGCTACACCAAAAACTAATCAGCACCAATCTATATCAGGGACTACCTGAATATAAATTTTTATTAAATTCCGTGCATTAGTTCTTGAGATAGAGCGATCACAAAATTTGTGTCACATACATACAGACAGACAGGCAGACAGACAGACTCACAGACAGACATTTTGTAAAAACATGTTTTTTGGAATCTCTGACCCATAAAACGTGTAAATCCGTCGAAAACTGGAATTCGAAAATTTTCATGAAACCAATACTTTCTTCTTGTAAAGATAGAAGAAAGTAAAAATAGATTATAAAGCAAACATGGACAAAATTACAGACATAAATTATCTTTTATATACGAATTTAGAAGATAAAAATATAAAACTAATTGAAGAGCTAAGTGGAAGAACATGTTAAGTAACAAAAATTAGATTTGAAGAAATTTGAAGTGCAAGTTTTTGCTGTAAATTTTAATGATTTATTTTGTGTTTGATACCATGTGTTTAAAATATTAATAGGTATGTTACTAAACTCTCCCAGAAAAACTTATTCATATTTAATTTTTAAATATTAAAAATTATTGATATTATTAATATTATTAATATTATTGACATTATTAAATATTAAAATATTAAATATTAATGAATAATGTCTTAAATCTTCAAAACTAAATAGAATCTTAGTATTTTAGCTTCACCATGTGATAGGATACCTCATAACGCTTTCATCCTAAAGATAATTTTTTTTTTTTTTTTTTAGAAAATGTAGCATAACATGTTCATCCACTTAGTTCTTCAATTATGTTTGCAAAAAAGAAAAAAATAATTTAGTATTGCATTTCTTTTACATTATCAAAGAATATCTCAATCTATCACACGAATCATACTTTTCAGATTGAGAAGATTCGATTTTGTGAGTAATTGGCAAAAAGCCGCATTGTATCCAGACAGAAAACAGATTACAACCGAAATCGATTCACGTCTTCACATAAAACGAAGAATTTTCGTATAATGGGAAATAATTTAGAAGAATACGGTTTCTATTTTTGCATTCTGAAAAAGTAAATATTTTTGCAATTTTGAAAATTATCACTAATTGTCTTTTCAACTCTTTCCAACATAGTTGAAAAGTTTTTATAAATTCGGTTTGTCTGCCTGACGTCTGTTTCTCCGTGCTCTATATCTCGCAAATGTATAACGTTTGGCATGAAATTTTTATATGTTATTTAGGTTTACTGTAGAATATTTGGTATTGAAAATGAAGTATGTAGCCTTTACAGGTCGTTTACGGGGACACACAAAATAATTCCATTACTGTATTCAAGGCTGGAGTAGCACAGTTGAAGTTTATTCCAACAGAGCGAAAAATGTCCAGACCAGGGATCGAACCTGGATACTTGGCGTGCGGTGCCAATGCCTTACCTGTTAGGCTATCCGGACCGATACCTGGCTGACATAATTCACTCTTAATAGTTGGACTTGGCTGCGAACTGCAGCGCTAGTTTCATTCATCCGAGCTATAACTATAGCATCGTATCACATCGTATCACATCGTATAACTACAGCCAGGTATCGGTCCGGATAGCCTAACAGGTAAGGCATTGGCACGGCACGCCAAGTATCCAGGTTCGATCCCTGGTCTGGACATTTTTCGCTTTGTTGGAATAAACTTCAACTGTGCTACTCCAACCTTGAATATGATTTAATCCAGTTTGAAAAAATATTCGTTCCCTTCATTATGACCTAATTCCATTACATTGTAGTCCTCGACAGTGCTGTGATTGGTACAAAATACTTATGGGAACTCATATTTTTATAGAGTAGATGTTGATGCTACCTGATTTTTGCTAAGACAAAGACCAATTTAAAATATTTAACCAAAAGCCGACTTTTTAAAATTAACTGTTATAACTATTTAAAATTACAGTAGAACCTCGATTATCCGAAGTAATTGGGACCGACTCTCTTTCGGAAAATCGAAATTTTTTGGATAATCGAGAATGCTTGAATTTTGAGATTAAGGAGAAATAGAGGCAATATTTCTTATTATGGTAACAAGTGCTTAATAAAAATAAAGCAATAGCAAAATAGAAACAAGAATACATTACTTGAATTGTAATTTTGAAATTAAGTATCTTTTACACATATCATAAGGGTTTGAAAAAATCTTTTGCTTGTTGCAGTTTCGATTGCTTTTGCTTTGAAGCCCTATCACGGACTTTTTAAATATGATTAGTTCACCAGTATCACAGTCTTTCTGCTGCTCCAACCATGCTAAACCTTTTGCAAAACATTCTTAAGCTTCAGAACTGCTAATTTGTTCGTTTTCTTCGTTCCACTCCGCAGGTTACGGGAACTCAAGTTAAATTCAAAAGAACTTTGAGAAAGGGGATCGAAAATATTTTTATGTCCTCGTAGTTCGGAAAGGAGCGCTTGCTCATAAAGAATATGATAGCTAAAAAAAAAGCTTTAAAAATGGATTTTGGTTAATCGAGAGTTTCGGTTAAAAGAGTTTCGGATAAAAGAGGTTCTACTGTATTAACAATTATTAACAATTTAGTGTCGTAGACTAGCCGGAAACAGAAATTCTGCTTTTTGAGAATTTAGTGTCTCACCCGATAAGGAAAATAAAAAATATATTATTATTACGAGGTAGAACCCGTCGAATTACGACGAAAGAAAATGTTTCTAAAGGAACTATTTCATTAATTTATAATAAGCCTACAAAACTAGCTACAACAAAAAAAAAAAATGCATCTTATGTTGATTAGTCTAACTCTCAAATAAATATTATTTAACGTAAGGTCACTGCTCTTCTAAAAAGACACTCTACATTTTTGTAAAACTTTGCGTTTTATCAGTGTGTGATTTCAATTGCATTATTTTGAAAAGTGAAACATTTGCACCCGCGAAAAATTTCAAATTCGCTGGAGTGAAAATAATGTACTTCTACAAAATGTATTTTAGTCTTCGAGGAAAAATCATTGGCGGAGGGTTTTATTGATGTTATGATATTTCAAACATAGTGATATTGTTTTGAATCACTGAGATAGACTACAACATGCTTTCTCAGGAGTATAGAATAAGTAGTATGTGTAGATCGTTTACAGAGACACACGAAAGAATTCCATTACATTGTGATCTATGGAAAAAAATAGTTTGCGGTGCATTTTAATGACGTTAAGGGGGTCCGGGAAACCAATTTAAAATAATTTTTATTTATTGAGTTAAAATGTTATTTTTTTTTTTGTGATGGTTAACCATGTTATTTGTAAAAAAAGTCACATGATTAAACTTCTCATATATATATATTTAAAAATTTTAAATTTAAAATTCTTTAAAAAAAGGTGTGTGTGTGTGTGGGGGGGGGGGGTAATTTAAAATCGTTATAACTCGAAATATTATTTGTAGGATTTCAGTTTTTTTTTCATTTAAATAAACAGAAATATATAAGTTTTAATTTTGATTCAGCATTTTTAAAAATATTAATAAAAAAAATTTAAAGTAAAAAAAAAAATAAAAAAAAAATGGTGTCACTTAAAAAAAAATCGTATTTTCAAAAGTAAATATTTTTTTTACAATTTGCTGAATAAAAATTAAAGAAAAACCATTGAAAAAGACATGTTCTAAGTTTGAACCATTTATCTTTGACCGTTCTTGACTTATAACAATTTTAAAAAGAGAAAAGGTGAAAAAAGCCATCATGAAGAAAAACGCATTTTCGGAAGAAGTCGTTTCCATGTCAACCATTGCTTGAAAGCTAGATTTTGAAAACAAACCAAAACAAAATTTAATATTTCCTGTTCTAATTAAGATATAAACATGATTTAAACATCATTTTAAGCAGAAAAAACAGAGATAATTTTAATGCAATAAAAGTTTTTTAGGAAATTTGGAGATTTTTGTGTCGCGGACCACCTTAAGGTACTTTAAACACAACGAAATCTGACACTGAAGTGCGCTGTAGCATGTTATCTATAAATTATGAAGTGCATAGCCTTTATCGCTCATGATTTCAATGATTGATCTTAATCGGTCCTGCAACCACCTTCTTTTGCGTGCCTATGTAAGAAAACTATAAATGCTACCTATTTCGTACTCCATAGAAGGCATGTCGTAATGCGCCTTTATGCGCCTTAGTGATGAATATCGATTGCATTATGTTTGGAATATCGTTACATATTAAAATATACCGTAAACAGTTTCCCCCCATAGACTATTATGTAACAGGATTTTTTTGTATGCCCCTGTAAATGCTCACACTTTCTTTTCAATAACAAAATTCATTAGAATTTGTAAATACATGGCAATCAGAGTATATTTACGAGAGTTAGAGCGTAGATAGATGACATAACAGACAAAGCGAGTCAGACAAACCGAAGTCAGAGACCATGGTGGAAAAGTTAAAAACAAATAAACATTGAAATTATTAAAAGTGAATTATAAAGAAAAAAATCTACTGAATTTCAGCCAGAGTTGGGGAGATAACTCATTTTTCATATATAAATTTAGAAGATAGTAATACAAAGCTGGAGATATTTACACTGAAAAAAAAAAAAAAAAAAAAAAAAAAAAAAACGAATTCAGAAAATTGTGTAAAAAGTACTCAATTTTAAATACGTTACATACTCAAAATAGCTCCGATCCAAATGGACTTAAAATTGAGAAACACGTGTACTCATTTCTGATTCCATGGATGTGTTCTAACATGAAACGTTATTTACTGCCCCTCCTCTGAGCCCCCCGTTTACTACAGTTTAAAGTAAAAATGTAACATTTATTCTCCATTCAAAATTCTTAACAAAAAACATTTGATTGTTTATTAAGGGAAAATAGCTAACTTATTATCAAGATGCCCAAATCAAACCTTTTTATGACAAGAACATTGTTTTCAAGCATTTTAAAACTATTTTAAAATACTGTGCATAATTTAATATTTACATTAATGAAATTTTTTTTTATGCCGCCGTGAATGAAATTAACCATTATAAAGTACAAAATTATTAAAATAAATAATCATTGTTTAACATCTGATATACGATTTTAAAATAAAAAATATATTACAATTCATCAGACATACAAGTAAAAAGTAAATAAATACATTTGATACAATTAAAAATGCAAACGTTTCGAGCTAAGTTTTAGCTGCTCATCAGTGCTGGGGAGCTAAAACTTAGTTCGAAACGTTTGCATTTTTAATTTTATTAAATGTATTTATATAATTTTTAATTGTATGGCTGATGAATTAAAATGTATTTTTTATTTTACAAAATTATCGTATTAAGTATGAGTATATCGATTTACTCATTCTTATCATTTTGAGTACTTCATTTTTTTTAGTGTACAAGAAAGTATAGCGTTTTATTTCTTTTACAATATTAGCGAATTGCAGAATCTATTATATGAATAATGCTTTTCAGCTTACGGAGATTAGATCTTGTGAGGAATTAGGTAAAAAACCGCATTGTATCCGAACAGAAAATGCCCCACCAGTGGCTGAGAGGTTCTGCTCTCGAAGCTGGTAGACGGGAGGTGCTGGGTTCGAACCCAATCGCGCCCGTCGGCCTAACCGTTTCGGAGTTTTCGTGGTTTTCTTCGAAGCCTTGGATTTTCCATGCGTAAATACGGGTTAGGTTCCCTTAGAAAGACCCCCACGAAGGGCACTCCCCTAGGGCCTATATCCCTCGTGTAGATAATCGGCCGTCAACAATCAACCCAACCCAACCCGAACAGAAAACTGATTACAATCGAGACTGATCCATTTCTTCTCATGAAACGCAAACTTTTCATGGAAAAGGGAAAATACTTTACAAGCATATTCCTATTTATGTATTCGAAAAAGGTAAATAGTTTGGTAATTCCCAACATTTTATGGCTGCCTTTTTATGGATTTGTTATAAATAGGGAAGGCAAGTGATACTCAAGATATATATGAGAGTTAGCCAAATTAAAAGCACTCAATTTTACAGTTTCATAAAAGTTGCCAACATATAAAATTAACATTTTGATATGGGTAATATTTGTTTTGTAAATAAATTTTTAAAGTTTTAGGAAGAAAAAGCCTTTTATGGAAACAAATGCGCAACAGAATCATATTTTAAAATGCGCATAGCTCACTCTACATTGTTTAGCCGCATTTACATTGTATATCTTACGTTAATTATTTTACGTTAATGTTAATGATATTAATTTTAATGTTAATATTAATGCTATGAATTTTAAAGTTATAATTAATACTGTTATTTTATCATGTTTATTGATCATGAAAATATTTACTTGAGAAAGGATTCGAGTTGAGAAAAATTATTAATACACTGTAAAAACTACTCAAACACGTTTCCGAAAATAACGGCCAGCAGGAGAAACTTTTGTTTAAGAAAGTTTCCTTTAAATATCAGAAATATATTGATTTAAAATATGTCTAAAGATAACGAAACGTTATTCGAATTCGATGGATCTCGGAAGAGATTACATTATATTTTCTTGACCGTTGATAAAGATAAGAGGTAAATTAAGAAAAAATTGTCTTTTTTTGCACTGTAGTGTTCTGAGGGTTGAGTATCATATTGTTTGAATTTCATTTTAATTTTTAATGTTCACTTGGTTTAACTAATTTGTTACAAAAATTTAACATTAAATGTAAAACTAACTGAATGAAATATCTTAATATCTGTCCCTTTTCGGGTTTAAATAATGTAGGAAATAAATTTTATTTTTTTAATTTGTTGGGCAAATTATGTTTTTGTTTAATATGTCAAGTTTTCTAATAACTACTTGTTCGATGAATTGTATGTGTTGCGTCAACAGTCAATAAATATACTAAAGATTAAAATTATATTGAATGATGCCATTAGGTACAGTTTCATGCGGGCGCACAAGAAGGAGTGCTTGCAGGTTTACAGGGACCGGGGGTTTGGTTACCCGGTTGCGAAATTAAAATATAGCAGCTACAGAAGAAATGCTGCGTGCGTGATAGTTGACAGTTCAACTCCAACTGCTTCCTCCAATGTAACTGTACTACAAACCCGGAAGTGTCCTTGATATTAATAAACAAAGTTATTTCAATAAGAAAAGGAAAAATAATGTTTTTTAGTAAATATTTAAACATGATGTATGACTTTCCTAAATATCAGCAATTATTTAGAAGAAATGTATATTACACAAATAGTTCATAGCAATAAAGATGATTTCTTAGTACAAAAGTATCTTGATAGATATTAAATGATAAGTTATTATAAACAACTGAGAAAATGTCTAAGTAGAAAAGATGAATTATATGAATTATAGTTTCAAAATTGCTATAATTTCTAAAGAAATGTATTTCACAACAATGATGAAGCTGTTGGATTGTTTATGTTAAGTAGATATTTGTGTCTGCACAGGAAATGATCTATTATTTATTATTGATAAATGCTTTTAGATTAGCATCAATAAGGTTTTTCTTAAATCATAATAATTGCGAAAAATGTATATGTTCACTGAACACTACTACATTCAGACGACTTCATTTAAAAATTAACTGCATGTATCATCATCAGGTTTGATCTACAAGGTATCGCATCACAATTTGTGGCGTATTTACCAATATTTAATCCAAAATGTTTCATCAGTGCAGTAGTGCAAAGTTTGGACAAAAACTTCCAGTCTGAGCATAAAAAATATTTAATAAAAACGTACAATTTTTTTTTTTACTTAATTATGGTTACCCCATTTTACTCTCTGGTACTCTATGAATGCAAAAATATCTTTAAATCTTGACTGCTAATATTATAACAACAGTATAGCTATTACACAGTAAAACATAAAAAAAAAACCAGTTTTACTTAAATTTTGCTACCTTATATCCTGTCAGGCGGCGTGTAAATGCAAGAGGAAATTGTTACCTAAATTTAACTTGAGGTATTTATTTAGCATGAAAATAGTTTTCGTACTACCAAAAAAAAAAAAGAAAAAGGAATAATTTTATATAAAAAATGCGGTATTAACGTTAATCTTACTTAACGTTACTTCGTTAGGTTTACATAAAGTTAAAAGTCTCTGCCTTTTTGAACTTTGCAAATAATTATTTTTTACTTCTTAATACCACAAAAAGAACATATGGACAATATATATATTACATACCCGTGTATAATGCTGACTTCATATTGATGATGAAAACTGTAAAACAAATTTTGATTATTTGCAAATTTATTAACTCCTAAGCATCCAACGATTTCAATTTTTACTCTGTCTTAAAACAATATTAATAGTTCAGTGTTTCTTTCCGGCTAATATTCCTTAACTAGCCGCCCTTGGCGACCAGTTTGGTCTCCCTTAAAATTTATGTTTGGGAAAGCATGCTAAGCATTGTATCATGTTACTTTTATTCATGATTTAATTTACTTGGACTCCCTTAAATATAATTAATATAATCCCTTAAGCTAATATTAGTTTTTGTTGCATTAAAATATCTCAATTTCTTGATTTTCTGTAAGCAAGTAAACCCTATTGGTTTACAATGGAAGTCTATGGGAATTTGGCGAAATATTAGAGATATCGACAAGTTGGCGACAGAAAAGGGTCTCCCCCCCTACGTTACCCCCCTTATAGGTGCGGGGGTTCATTAAACGTTGTTCAATAACCAATGAGATGCGTTTCATTCGAGCGTTGCCATTAAACAATAAACAAATAATCGCGTTTTCTGTGTCATGTACGATAGCGCAATATATATATATATATATATATAGATTTTTCTCTACTATACAATAATATGCCACAAACCATGACATTTAATTTCAACTTCAAAGCACTGTTTAAATTTAACACGCGACAAAAAAAAAAAAAAAAAAAAAAAAATGCTAACTGGCGATTTAAAAAATGCTATTGGCGAGATTTGCACCACTAACATAAAAAAAGCAATAATTTTTTGCGATCATGACAACTTTTATGTGGTTTTATTCGAAAAAATATTTTTGATTTTTTAATCAAAATGGAAACGTTGCTTATGAAAATCGATGGGATCAGTCTGTTGTTGTTTATGACAGTCACATGACTTGGACTATTATAATATAGATGAAATGATGGCTATAGAACTATATTTGGAGACTTATCACCTGCGCCTGTTTAACATTAAAGTACCAAAATAGCCGCCTGGCATGAAAAAATGTGAAGCGGTCAGCCCGGAACTGTTGATGACAGTCACATGACTTAGGCTTTTATTATATAGACGAAATTAAAACTTCATCAACAAATAAATAAAAGGAAAACATAATTAAATCATGAAGTTAACACCTTTTTAATCGAATGGGCACATTTATATGTAATTGATATTCATGCTTAAAAACTTTATGGGTGAAAAATGTTGCAATTTTTTCACGTCATAGTCACCTGCTTTCTCTATTTACTCTTATTAATTCTTCTTGTATTACTAACAAATGTTTGAAAATATCAGTTTTATTTCCTGTATGATGCCATAGTAACCTTCTTTTTAATTCGTAAAAAAATTATTTTAAATTTCATTTTTCACGTGGAAATAATTTAACTTAAAATTAATTTCTGTTGATAAATTATTGTTACAGCTTTTGAATTTTTTGCAACAATAGAAAAAAAGGTTAAATTTTATAGCAAAAGTGTCCATTGGTTCTCAATGAAAAACGCGAAATTTGGAATTATTAAGAAAAGTATCTGAATAATATAAATAAAGCTTAGGCTATGTTACTCTCTGCGTTATAATTCACCCATATGCAAAGGCATTTTATCATCCGTTTTGACCTTGACGTCAGGCAAATATTTTTGTACTTTGAATTTACAATATAATTAAAATTATAAAGAATAATAATAAAAAAAAAATGTGGCATCAGGGACAAAAAGGTGGGGACAAAAAAATGAAAAAGTTATGAGCTCCATAGGCTTTTCTGTGTTAAATTAACATTGAGAAGTGACACTGGAAATAAATAAGTATTGCGCTGCCGTGCAATACTTAAATATAGAGTTAAAAATATTTGTAGAGAAGAGAAGCACTGCATTTCTTAATAATAGCAGTGAGTAACGCAATCTATCACGTGAATCATACCTCTCAATCGCCGGAGATAGATCTTGTGAGGAATTGGCAAAAAGCCACATTGTATTCGAACAGAAAACAGATTACAAAATCGAGACTGATCCATTTCTACACATGAACCAAAGACCTCTATCGACTTTTATTCTTTGTTATATGGAAAATACATTAATAGAATAAAATTTCTATATATGTATTATAAAAAAAGAAATATTTTGGCTATTTCCAACATTATTATTATTATTTTTTTAAAGATAAAAAGTGGAAGACAAGACACATAGGTGTTGTTCGAATCAAACGCTTTTCTATTTTTATGGCTCTGGGAATGATGCGATGATAAAAATAAAAGATTTTAAAAAACAATCAATACATTTTTAGGGAGGGGGGGGGAGCAACCTTTGATTGAAAAATGTAATGCACGACAAAATCGTATGTCAAAATGCTTAAAGTTCATTCTAAATTGCTTTGATATACTCATTTAGAAGACAGATATGCACATTTGTGATATTTGGAAATTAGTATATAGTGGCCATCATCTATTCTTCTATATAAATCATACCTGTTGAATATACCCATGATAAGGATTCTAAAGGTAAATGTTTGTTGAATTGTGTGCATCTAACTGGAGATATAAATATGGTATTTTTCGGACAAATCATTGAATTTGAGCATCCTCCTCTGTGATATTTACAACCGAATTTGAATGACAATCTATTCCTATCACGAGGACTCTAAATCGGATGTTTCGTTGAATTCTGAGCACATAAACCGCAGGTAAACGTATCACATAAATCGAACAAATCATCGATTTGCAGCTTGCTTCCTTGAAGGAATTGTCCCAAACACTAATCAGCGCCATTTCACATAAGGATAGAACTTCATATGAAATCTTATCCTGTTTTACGCAGTAGTTAGTGGGCTAGAGCTCCCATAAAATTTGTGTCACATACAGAAGGACTCACTTACAGACATTTTCAAAAAGCAGTCAAATCGAGTTCAGGATTTTCTAAAACGTATAAATACGTCGAATATTGGAATTTGAATTATTTTTTTACGAATCCAATACTTTTTTCTTCTATAGATGGAAGAGAGTAAAAACGAAAGCTGTTGCATTTCTGTTGCAACATCAGCGAGCGTCACAATCTATCATATGGATGATATTTTTCAGTTTGTCGAGATTAGATCTTGAAAAGAATTGTGCAAAAAAAAAAAAAAAAAAAAAACATATTCGAACAGAAAACAGACAGCAGTCGTGAAAGATTCTATTCTGCATTTGAAACAAAGACTTATTCATTTTCTAACTCACTTATATGCATTAACTAACAATTATGTTCTTACCCAGTTATGCATTTGAAACAAAGACTTATTAATATATGGAAATATTTAGAAGAATGCAGCATCTATTTATGTATTTTGCAAAAGTAAATATTTTGGTAATTTGCAACATGAATGCCTCCTTGTTTTGTATTGGTACTAAGAAGGAGGATTAATACATATTGAAGATATGGAACAATTTAGCAAGTAGTGAAGAAATTTTGCTTAGGTTCTACAAACACAACGAGATGAAGGTGGTTTGTTAAAACTTCTTTTCATAGCTAGCAAATGGGCCATGGATTTTTGCAAAAATATAGATATTTCTATGTTGAAATAAATTAGATTCAGGTACTTTTGGAATGAGCGTATATCTATGAATTTAACAACATAAATTCAGTACAATGATATAAAATAAAAGGTTATGCCATTGTTTGATTTCGATCAGAGTTTGATGTTCCGAGTTCGAATCTCGGAGGAAAAGAGAATTAAAAGAGGGGTGGTGTCAAAGAGTCTAAATCTGTTCGATACATATATTTTATATCATTACTTGTTACGGTTCTATTAATTATTCTAAAACATAAAATTATTGTTATTTACGTAAGGAAGACATATTTTGAAATTAAACATAACAATTTCATGACGAAAAAAAAGGACTTGTTTGAAAAAAAGAGACATGATGAAATGACAATTGAAAACTCAATAAGCTATCCTTTTGAGAATTTATGCTTAACCATACAGATTATTGTTCAAATTTTCAAATTCCTTCAGGTAGTTATTTCGTTTAAAAGGATTATTTTTTAAATGTATAAACTGAAAGAAAATTTCGGCGATAAGAAGAAAGAAATATATTTTAAAGTGAAAGATTTTCAGTTACAGATGAGGAAAAAAAGTATCTTTCGTTTATGAATACCAAGGGTAGTGATACAGATCTGAAAATATTGGCCCAATAAAGAGCTTTTTATACTATCAGCGAACAGAGTAATCTATCATGTGAGTCATATATTTTAGTTTGTTGAGATTATATCTTGTAAGAAATTGGCAAAAAGCCGCATTACATCGGAACAGAAAACAGATGGCGATTGAACGTCTGAGCATGAAGAAAAGGAAGGCTTTCCATAAATGGAAAATACTTTTAAAGAATAAAGCTCCTATTTATGTATTCAGAAATAAACAAATAGCTTTTTTTTTAAAAAACTCGCTTTTATAAGCATTTATTTACAAAACCTTGCCTAACTCCAATTCAAGAGTTTTCAAAAAAAAAAAAAAAAAAAAAAAAAACGATAAAAGACGTGAAGATGATGTTGGCACCAAACTCAAAAATTCACCGCTTTGATGTACGCCTGTCTCGAGCTCTTCCATTTTTTTTAAACAAGAAAGAAAAATCATGCTTCAAGCATAGGTTATAAAACAATTTCCAACACATTCAGAACGAAACTTCACAAGTTTATAACGGTGAAATATGTGTAAATAAACAATTTAGAAAATGCATTACGCAAAGCTCTGCAATTACTATCAATAGTTGGAAAAATATCCGATTTATTTTGTTCAGCCCTGTATATTATTTATAGATTTGTATTTGTATTGCATAGTATACTAAAAGTTAGTTCAATGAAACGCATAACTGAAAATTCCCATTCAGCAATTTCCGTCAATATACTTGATACCTTTTGTGTAGCCCTGTACATGATCTATAGAATTTATACACACCAAGTAGTATGCAAAAAATAGTTACATTTTAAAACGCGTACCACAATTGAAAAATCACCTCGAGCAACTATTGTGCATAGGCAGTAATGTAGTCAAATAATTTTGTGTGTCCCTGCAAATGAAAGATAAATTATATGCAAACAGGTTCTACAGTTAAGCGCCTTGTCGCACACAGTGATATATATAAACTTTAATGTGTTTAATATAGTCTAATATCATTAAAGTATACCGCGAATGATTTTTCTCCATGGGCCGTAATGTAATGGAATTCTTTTGAGTGTAAATGAACGGTAAATGCCACAAACTTCATTTTCAATAACGTACATGCCATAGTAAATCCAAATAACATATCAACTTCATTGCAATCTGGCTATATTTACGCGAGATAGAGCACGAGGCAGACAGACAAACATACCGAATTCAGAAATAATATTCAACTATGTTGGAAAGTGTTAAAAATTATGATTTTTGCTCTGTTTATTTTTTAAGCTATGGCTAACAGGAAAGAAAAGCTAACCTTACTTAAATTATCTTTTTAAGATTTCTAAATTGATTTCTCAACATATAATTATAATTTAATTAATATGAAAGTTTTAATTGATAAAAGCGTATTTTTTAATTATTACACGCTATTTTTTTTTCTCCCTTTAGTGTTTAAAATTGAATTACTGCAGTTTCATAGCCATATGGCATGTTTTGGTAAGCGTCTTTTGGCTCATCATTAAATCTATTGTTGTTGTAACTCGTATAAAAATGTAAACCTGAAGAATATTTATCGATTTATCACATGTGGCAGCACAAAGGAAAAATGCTTTAAAATTAATGTATTAATTTATGTTTAAGTTGTAAAAACATTAAAGGTTGTAATGTTTCAGGAAACACACTTTTGAACACATACAGTGCGTGTAAAAACTTTAAGGACAGCAAAAATTATTAATTATTTTGATAAATTTTAAATCAGATGAAAAAAAGTTTACTATAACGTGTATCAGAAAGTTGAAAAGATAATAAAAGGGTCAACAAAATTCATCTATAAGTATTTTATTACGATAATAAAGTAATTGTACAAAAATACACTATTTCTGCCTGCGTAAAAACTTTAAGCACAGCAAAATCAAAACAATAGAGTAACGAAAAAGTAAATACTTATTATATAATGCACCCACCATTTCATTTAACCCTTTATGTACTGAATTATGTATTCATGAAAATTTCATCTTCTAAAGCATTTTTTGTGAAATTTTGAAACTAAATTAGAGGATTTACATAATCATTTAATAAATTTTAGAAGGATTTTAGAAGGATTGAAGGATTTAGAAAGATTCATTAAATTTGAATTTATAGGGATTTTGTGTAACATTTATAACCCCCACTCAAATCTTTTATTTTAAATATTTTTCTTACTATTTTGTAGAATTAGGAAATCTACAAATATAATGTTCTTACAATAGAAATATAGAAATATTTCTGAATTGAAAAATCCCCCCCCCCCCACTCCAACGCCAAGAAAGCTGAAAAGATGCAAAGGCCAAAGAAATCATCCTTTAAAAATATTTTTGTTTTGTGTAACCCATAATGCTTTTGGAACATGATAAAGTAATGCATCTATAATTCATTCTAAACTGTATTACTACTAATCGATGTATTAAATTAATTTTATTACAAGTTATTTTAATGGTATTTATTAGTACCGTCAGTAAATAAAGGGTTTTGATCACTGCAAATATTGTATCTTTTATGGACATTATTTATTTTTGGCAAAGTTCGGGCTAGTTTTGTGCCATTCATCTTCAATCATAGATCTAAGTTCTGAAGTTGAGGAAAAATGCCTTGCATTTTTATAAACTCGTCTTGCTAGATCTTCCCATAAGTTCTCGGTAGGGTTTTGATCATGGACTTCAGGGTAGCCATTGCAAAACTTCAATATTTTTCTTCTGGAACCAGAGTTTTGTCTCATGGATTGTGTGGGTGGGATCATTATCTTGTTGATAAATCCATTTTTTTCCGGCAAGAAGTGTTGAAACAGGAGAAAGATTGTCAGAAATAGTTTTTAGGTATATGTTTAAATTAAAAAGAAAGAAACAACGTTTAAAGAACACAAATGTAAGTAATTTTAAAAAGCATATAACTATTTGGAAGCCTCTAAGGCCCCATCATCAGTGCTTATAAATTAAAGATAAAAATAAAACTATGCAATAAAAGAGAGGGGGGGGGGCACAGCCAGAAAGCGCACGTCACATCCCGACCGTCAACAGCGAAATGAAAATCACTGTTGACAAACAGCCACGGAGTCGGTCTCACAGGCACACAGGGAGACCAATCAAAAACCGCCCAGATGCTCCGGAAGAGTTCAAATAAAGCGGAGAAAAAGGGGGGGGGGGGAAGAGGACGAATTAAAGAAAATTAAACCATAACTTTGAAAAATTGGGCGTGCTGGACAAACCGTTTACTAAGCTGTTTGAATTTTTCCATATGTGGTAGGCTTCCCAAAAGTCAAGATCGTAAATTGATGAGCATTTTTGTATAATTGAGGCTTCGGAAAATTTAAAATTATGATTGTTGGACCTGCAGTGATTAGCAATAGCAGAATGCTTGATGTCACAATTTTTGACACAAGTTTTATGCTCCCCTAAACGGACTTTAAAGGGTCTTTTCGTTTGACCAATGTGCATTTTATTGCATTCGCAAGATATCTTGTAAATACCCCAATGTGAAAAACTGTCAATTGGATGTTTCAGATTTGTGAACTGAATTTTGTTAAAAGGAGTATAAACTACCTTAAAATCAAATCTTACCCAGCAAAGAAAGAAACTGTGGGCCATCAGCTGGAAAAAAGATGGCAGCCAGCAGCGCCATCAGCGGTAAAGTGCAAGGGTGCCATTACTTAAACCTGTTGAAAAGTGTCCGAGCCGAATGCAGCTGGCCCATCAGTGATGGCCAACAGCAGGCCATCATTGGTATGCCATCACATTACTTCAATCCGGCACTTTTCAAGCAGTGCTAGCACCTATCCCACTGCTATTCCTTTGCTGGCCCAGCACTTTCCCTTACAAAAATTTCATTCTATAAAAAAACAAAGCATTTATAATTATGGCTCTTTTTTCTATAAGCTAGTATCACCAAGAGCTATAGGAATATCTGTAGAAGTGTCTATAATAGGAATGTCTATAGAAATATTTGAACTTTCATTGGTTTCCATGTGGTCACCCTCCTAGTACTAACCGCGCTCGACGCTGCTTGATTTTCGTGATCGGACATGAAAAAGTGCTTTCAGCGTACGCTACGACTGCTCGTAGTTTTCAAGCTCTCATTACATTATTTCAAGTTTGTTTCTTTTGTGATTTACGTTCCCAATCATTAAACTGGTATAGAAATTATTCTATTGTATAGAAATTCTATGTATTTTATACGCTTTTTTTTTATTATTGATTCTGAACTGCGTAAATTGTGAAAACCGAAATCCTTTGTAACCTAGTAAAACCAGATTTAAGGAGAAACAAAAGTGTGTTGAAATAAAGAATTTATTTATTTATTCATATACTTATTTATTTTGTTGGTGGCAGTGGTGCTATATTTTTTACCGTTTCAAAAAAAAATTAGCTTCACAGCTTAAATTGTGTATTATATTCTTTTATACACAATATCTCTATATATTCTTTTCAGATTTGTGTTCAAATACTCAATGTCTTCGATATTTGCAGCGCCACCTAGCGTAAGGGTTCCCAGCAGTAATACTGCAAAAGTTCGTGCACTTCCATGCAGTGGTGGGCCAGCGCATGAGATAAAATGGATGCCCACCAGAATTTTATCTTATGATTTCCAACAGCAAAGTTGACTGAAGCTGTCCAGCAGTGGTAGACCATCAGCCAGCACTTCTCCATCATTGCCAGCAACTATCTTGCTGCTGGCCAGCAATTTCTTCTTTGCTGGGTAACAAGATTTCAGAAATTTGATGGCTAATTTTCGGAAAATATGGAAGTATAATTAAATTTTTTTAATTTTCATTGTCGACATTGTTAACTTTGGAGTGAGAACGTTTACTTAGTTTATTATCAATGGAATTTATGATTTCAACTGTAAAACCTCGATCAATGGCAATGGATTTAATGTAATATTATACCTTCATATTTTCCGAAAATAAGCCATCAAATTTCTAAAATCTTGTTAAGATTTGATTTTAAGGTAGTTTATACTCCTTTTAACAAAATTCAGTTCACAAATCTGAAACATCCAATTGACAGTTTTTCACATTGGTTTATTTACAAGATATCTTGCGAATGCAATAAAATGCACATTGGTTAAACGAAAAGACCCTTTAAAGTCCGTTTAGGGGAGCATAAAACTTGTGTCAAAAATTGTGACATCAAGCGTTCTGCTATTGCTAATCACTGCTGGTCCAACAATCATAATTTTAAATTTTCCGAAGCCTCAATTATACAAAAATGCTCATCAATTTACGATCTTGACTTTTGGGAAGCCTACCACATATGGGAAAATTCAAACAGCTTAGTAAACGGTTTGTCCAGCACGCCCAATTTTTCAAAGTTATGGTTTAATTTTCTTTAATTCGTCCTCTTCCCCCCCCCTTTTTTTCTCCGCTTTATTTGAACTCTCCCGGAGCATCTGGGCGGTTTTTGATTGGTCTCCCTGTGTGCCTGTGAGACCGACTCCGTGGCTGTTTGTCAACAGTGATTTTCATTTCGCTGTTGACGTTCGGGATGTGACGTGCGCTTTCTGGCTGTGCCTCCCCCCCCCCCTCTTTGATTCCATAGTTTTATTTTTATCTTTAATTTATAAGCACTGATGATGGGGCCTTAGAGGCTTCGAAATAGCTATATGCTTTTTAAAATTACTTACATTTGTATTCTTTAAAGGTTGTTTCTCTCTTTTTAATATATTGATACAAAGTACAATCCTCTCTCCCCTTTTATATATCTTTAAATTAACTTTTCCTGAAAGGAATGCAAGTGACCCCACTCTGTTGAATGTAAAGCAGCACCATGTTATAACGGATTTGCCACCTAACCGACATTTTGAGAAAATTTCTTTTTCTTTTCTCAAATCATGACAATAATATTTTCAGCCATCAGGACCCTCTTAGTTCCATTTCTTTTCACCGGTTAAAATAACCTGCAGCCATTTGTCGTCGCAAGTCTCACTTGTCTTGCAAACTGTAAACGCTGGGTTTTGTGGCTAATCAGTAGAGGAGGTTTACATAATTTTGCTGTGTATTTGAAATTCCCAGATCGATTAATTGTACTAAAGATTGTTTTCTTGCACACTTTGTACCCAATCGTTTGTAAAATTTCTTTACATGAGTATTTTCCAACTTATGCTAACTTTAAACTCTCATTTTATTTCGGAGTGACAAGGCTTTTGGTCTGCCTCCAGCAGTTTATGATGGTTTTACACCTTCCTATTATTTTAGCAATAGACCTACAACTCATTCCTCACAATGCAAACGATTCAACAGCATCTTTTTAATATTCAGACAGTTTTACTTGCTGTTGTCATTATTATAAAATTAACAAAACTCTTAATGGAAACTTCAGAAAAATCACTATACAGAAGAGTTTTTAAAGTGAAAATGAATAATGATTATATGTAATATTTCTATAAAAAATTACGGTGTTAATAAAGTTTTTATACAAGCAAAAATAGCGTTTGTTTGCATAATTTTTATTATTTTTCAATAAAAAGCTCAGAGATATATTTTGTTGAATTTTATATTAGTATTTCCACTTTATGATCAACATTAAATTACAATTTCAATTATCGCATTTTAAATTTATCCAAAATTTTACAATTTTTCGCTGCCCTTAAAGTTTTTACACTTCATTTTTAATCCTAACAAATTAGAAAGTTAGGGAAAAATTGATTACAAAATTCTATCTTTACTCACAAGAAGAAATAAAAAATCATGCCTCAAGCATAGATTATGGGACACTTTTCAACATATTCAGTATAATGTAAACATCCTTAAAAAAATTTCCTATAGAATTTTATACAAAAAAAATATAGAAAAAGTATTATAGAATCCTATAGAATTATGCCCCGTTTTTCTATAAGCTAGTATAAATACAAGCTATAGAAATATCTGTAGAAGTTCAATAAAAATGTCTGCAGAGATTCTATAAAAATATCTATAAAAATAATATAGAGTTTCTATAAAAATATCCGAATATATTCTATAAAAATCATTTTTCGTCAACAGCACGCATGTGTTTCCAGGCGGCCACCCTTACGAATACTAACCACACTCGATGCTGCTTGTACTCAGGTGATCGATCTTGAAGGGTTTTTTCAGCTTGGTGCGTCCGTTGACAGATTCTATAACCTCTTATTATACAATTTCCATTTAGTTTCTTTTGTGATTTGTATTCTCGATCATTAAACACGTATACAATTTACGCTGATTCTCAAACTGAGTGAATTAGAAAACCGAAACCATTTGTAACTTAGAAAACCAGAATTAAGAATTGAAAAAAAAGTCCGTTAAAATAAACAATTTATTTATTGATTGATTTACTTATCTATTTTGGTGGAGATGTTTAAAAAAAGTAATGAATCATAAAAAAACTAATTAACCATAATTTAAATCAGTAGTGCGACTGATAATTGCATTAACAATTGAATCACAATGCAGTGTTGCCAGGGGCTGCTTTTTTTAAAATTCAGATTTATTGATTGGCACCACTTTTTTCAAATGGTAAAATTCCTTTTGTTTTAGCCTTAATTAATATGTCATTAAATAAGGCGAATATTACAATTTCAAAAAAGTGGTCCTAATCTAGAAATCAGAATTGAAAAATAGTAGCCCACTGGCAACACTGCCACAATGTATTAGAATTGAATTAAATAATAATAATATTAGATCTACGGAGTACTAAAAGATAAAATTAATGTATTGTAAAATAATTTTTTATTTTAACTTTTAATATATAGGTGTAAATAATTTAGTACACAAATTTTAAAAGACCAATATATATATATATATACCCAGAATCCTGCACCATAAATAAACTAAGAATAACCATAAAACATCCAAGAAATTTAAACAGATATAGCCTGAACAAGAAAAAACAACAAAAGGCTGTGGCCTCTTCAGCGGCACGCATTTTAAAAAGCACAGCAATGTTTCAGACTAATTACAATTTACAACAAACTATTATTCACTAGCGGCAGTGGGTTTCGGCCAGAGTGTCGCAAAGCATAAATCAAATGCATAAAACAATTGAAAGCATATCGCGAACACTCCTCCACCGGACCCGACGTCACAATAAACAGCATCTCGAAGATACAACTGATTCAGAACGTATGTGTAATGTAAAATGTAAATGTATGTGTAATGTAAAATGTAAATGTTATTTTTATTTTTATATTTTATTTTTAGTTTTACTTTTAACCTTTTTGAGCTTATATATATATATATATATATATATATATATATATATATATGTATATATATAGTATATATATTTGTAAAAAAAAAAGTATCTATAGAGTCATTAGTTTATATAAATTATATAAGTTTTATGTACTCTATAGAAAAATTGTTCTATAGAAAAAAATTCTACAGAACTTCTATGAATTCTACAGAAACATTTTCTTTAGAAAAATTATTCTATAGAACTCTTTAAAACTCTATAGAAATAGTATTATATAGAAAAGCTATTCTATACAAACATTTTCTTTAGAAAATGTATTATATAGAACATTTCACAACTTTACAGAAATAGTATTCTATAGAAAGGTTATTTTTTAGAGCTTGTAAAAAATTCTATAGAATTCTATACAGATCTATGAACTATTTTCGTAAGAGAAAACTTCCGCCGTTTAATAAGTTGAAATATGATATCTAATTGAAAGGCATAACATATTTCAAAGCCTAATTTCCGCAATTCCCATTTGCTGTCGGAAAATTATCCGAATTCTTTGAGGAGACCTGTATAGGATTTGTATCTGTAAACCACATGCCTGTAAAAATTTAGTTCAATTAGTAAATACATACCACAGTTGAAAATTCCCCTTCAACAATTTCCGCTAATAACGAGAACGGTACGTGAATTCTTTTGTGCAGCCCTGTATACGAGGTATAGAATTATACACAACGAGTTACAAGCAAATACTTATTAGTTAAATTTAAAAGCGCACACTGAATTGAAAATGCACTTCCAGCAATTATTGCTCAAAGACAGTATCTTATCTACCCAAAAATGCTTATCTACCCATATCCTTTTATATTCACTGCACTTCGCCTTTTAGTTACAGTTGTCTTTTAATATCCAAACATATATGCAAGTATTATATCCCGATAAATAGCTCTCTTTCTTATTATCAAGCGGTTATACATTCTCTACTCATTTTCTCCCTTAAAATAATAAATAAATTTGAGCAGGTTTACTAGTATCGGTATTTTTGATAATAATCAACGTAGCAAAACAATCCACAACAGAGAGAAGAACACATAGACTCGTATATACATGAGATATACTTCCTATGAAATAA
Source organism: Maratus speciosus (assembly GCA_963932465.1). Lineage (NCBI taxonomy): Eukaryota > Metazoa > Arthropoda > Arachnida > Araneae > Salticidae > Maratus > Maratus speciosus. Next base: position 81,032,627 of record OZ010793.1, on the reverse strand, counting down.
AATTTAATATTTATTAGTATAGATTTAATGATTTATGCAACGAGTACTTTGAAATATTGTTTTATTATGTATTTTATTACTATAAAATCTCTATCGTCCATAAAATTACCAAGACAAAGTATACTAGATTCACTTCAAAACATTCCAGGCGTATATAGAAATGCTAATTTTATATCTTGGCATCGTTTATGGAACTATAAAAAAGAAAAATGAACATCTATCTCCTCTTTATAACCAGCCTTACAATGTAACTATCGAGTTGGTCTTTCCAAAATATTTTTAAAAGTACAAATACAAAAATACATTCATTCTTCTTAAATATTTTTCATATTGCAAAGGCCCTTGTTTCATATATACTGTTGAAAAAAGGAAAATGTTTCTTCATCTAGAAAGGTTTCCAAAAATATAATATAACCTCTTCCGAGTTAAGGGAGAGGGGGTGCTCTAGACCTTTGGCTTAAAATTGTGTGATTTTTAGGGGTTTTTTTTTCTGTTACAAAGAAAAGTGATATCACATTCGGAATTTTTGAATCATATTTATTGAAATTTTAACTATAGTATATTTATATTTTTGGGGGTTGTAAAAATTAAGAATGCCATGTGCTTGGCCAATCTTGTATGCCAATCTTGTGTGCCATGGATTCGGGAAAACTTTTTTCTCCTGTCATAAGCATTTCAAACATATTTGGTTACCCTATTTTGGAAAAGCTCTCTGCAGTTTATACAGATATTTAGTTTAACAAGTTGGAAATTGTACTTCAAACATAGCAAATGAAGCGCGTTCGTACTATAACAATTTTTATAAATATTCAGATCTTGATGTAAGCTGTTACACTCTTATGCAAAAATGCATGAATACAAATTTTATTACGATTATATATATGTAATAATAAGAATTTTTCGCCATTTTACCATAGTTAATTTATTCCAAATTCTTATAATATCTACCTTTTTTACCTGTCTTTTAATAATATCTTAAATATATATTATATTTTAATTCCATGTTTTAATTCAGCTCATTATTTTATTCTTATTCTGAAAACACTTAAAAGCAACATTTCGTAAAAACCCCTAATCTACAAATTCCTTCATATTTTGAGACATTAAATTTATATTTCTTTTAAATCTTTATTAATACAATTTTTATCTTTTATTAAAATTATTATTCGATATACCATGATTCCTTGCAAGTATTACCGCGTCATCCTCTTCCCCTTTTAAAACCTTTTAAAACTTCCGCTATACGCAAAGAGTCCTCTCTCTTTACGTCATGAAATCACCGCCTTGTTCCTCGAATTCATCCTATAGCTAGGTGCGCCACCCCTTCGACCCTCTTCCTATCTTGAATTTCGTTGGAGCTTCGAAAGCAGCCTCAAGATATAATTGAGCGAATTGCTAGTATAACTAGTCGGATGTATCAATCCCAAAACTTTCTATCTCATACATGTTAATACTTCAAAATTCGCTATCACAGTGCAAAATTAAATGGCAATCCATGCTCATCATGAGGAAACTAAAAAGACGAAATTCCAAGCATTAGTTCTTGAGATATGATTAGAACTTAAATCGTGTAAATCCAGCAAAATGCAGTAAAGCAGCGCCACCTATTGGGTGATTTACACCTGAACCTAATCATCATCAACTTATGTCAACGTCTAACTGAATGTGAAGTTTGGGGGAAATCCGTGCAATAGCTTTGAGAAAGATCTATTGCGAAAATCGTTAAAAAACCAGGATAGCAGCGCCCCCTATTGCGCGATTGACACCAAAACCCAATTAGCAACAATTTGTGTCACCGTCTAACTGAATCTGAAGTTAGATGAAAATTAGTACACTAGTTCTTGAGATAGAGCTATTCCGAAAATCATGACAAATGCAGAATAGCAGCGCCTCCTGTCGAACGATTTACACCTAAACATAATCAGCAGCAATATTAATAAAGGTGTACTTGAATCTGAAATTTGAAGAAAATACGTGCATTAGTTCTTGATATAGAATCATTGAGAAAATCGTGAAAAATGCAGAACAGCAGAGCCACTTATTGGACGATTTACACCAACACGTAATCAGCATCAATTCATATCAAGGACTAACGGAATCTGAAGTTTGATGAGAATGTGTGCATTAGTTCTTGAGATATAGCTATTGCGGGAATCGTGTAAATATTGCAAAATGCAGCATAGCAACGCCACTTTTTGGGCTATTTACACCAAAACGTAAACAGAACCAATCCATATCAAGGACTAACTGAATATCAAGTTTTATGAAAATACGTGCATTAGTTCTTGAGATAGAGCTATTGCGGATCTCGTGAAAAATGCAGCACAACAGCGCCACCTGTTGAGCGATTTACACCAAAAACTAATCAGCACCAATTTATATCATGACCGATCTGAATATAAATTTTTATTAAATTCCTTGCATTAGTTCTTGAGATAGAGCGTCCACGAAATTTGTGTCACATATAGACAGACAGACAGAGTCACAGACAGACATTTTGTAAAAACATGTTTTTGGGGATCTCTGACCCGTAAAATGTGTAAATCCATCGACAACCGGAAGTCGAAAATTTTCACGAATCTAATACTTTGTTCTTGTAAAGATAGAAGAAAGTAAAAAAAAAAAAAAAAAAACAAAAAAAAAAACGAGTGCACTGGCTTGGAACAGAAGATTTGTACATTTTTTAGGGTTCCGTTCTTAAAAAGTAACAAGTTGGAAATTGCTTGTCAAACGTGGCAAATGATGTGCGTTCGTACTATAACTAGTTTTATAATTATTTTTTGCTCCCCATATTGTACTGAATGTATATTGTTTTGCACTTCACAAGTACATAGTCTGTAACATCATTAAAATGCACTTGAATAATTTTTTTCCCATTCCCCGTAATGTAACGAAAAACTTTTGACTGTCCCTGTAATTAAACTATACATCCGATTTTCCTAAAATTTGAAATGGCTCGACAAAATTTTGCAACAATCATAAATTTAAAATTTCAGACCATTCGGTTGGGTAGTTTTTGCTCTGTTGTATGCGGACGGACGGACTGAACGACTATAGGTGCTACGTATTTATATAATTACGAACGCACCTAAAAACGGCACCATTATAAGTTCACTCCTGTGTCTGCCTGTCCGTCTGTCACAGCCATTTTACTCGTAAACTATGAGACGTGGAAAGTTCAAATTGGGGGAAGTAATAAAGACTATTGACCCACATATTTACAAATTATTAAACATTCAGAAATATATTTAGGAAAAAGGTAGAGGAGCTAATCAAGTTACTTGAAAAAAAAAAAAATATTTTCTTTGTATATCTTGTGGGGTATCGTATGAAAGCTTCCGTAACGCTGAACTCAAAAATACATTTCTTTTAATTTTAGGTATTATAGTTAGTTACAGAGATATCGTCGAAAACGTAGTGAAAAAATATGTCCCCACCCCCAATATTTCTGAATCTGTTCAAACTAAAATTATGAAAAAATTAGAGGTAGTAGGCGTTAACTTAAACCTAGCAGGAAAATTACCCTAGGTCGCATAGTTTTTGAGAAAAGCGCATTTTTCTGTTACACAGAAATTTCGATTTGCGGGCATTCAGGAAAGATGTTGAGGAGCGCTGATTGTGCATTTCGTAGCAGAAGTATAAAAGCATTGTTGATAATGATTTTCGAAAAAAATCGTCGGCAATTAGCCGAGATATTAACCCTTAAAGACACCGATGGTTTAGACATACATAAAGACAAGGGCGGCATACTCCATGTGCCATCGGCTTTTAAAGTGTAGATAACAACTTTTAATGATAAATTTTTGTTATCTAATGCCCAGTAGCAGTATAGAAGCAATAAACGTCAAATTGTTAAAAACAGACTAATTTAATTAAAATTAATCGCATAAATACTATGGGATTCGCAACTAGTTTGCATTGGATGGATATCTCTATACACCTCCCGCGTCTTTAAAATTTAATTAAAAACCTATCTGGAAAAACGCGGCACGGACCAAGGCGGCGTTGTAATTTTGCGACCTCCTTTCGAAGCGTGCTTAGCACAATGCAATGTTTAAACTTTGAACAATGGTTTATTTTTAGATACACTGTAAAAAAAAAGATTATTACTATGCTGAATTTAGTTTTATGAAATACCAAATGAAGTTTAAATATGCACTACTTTTATTGTCAGTACCGAATAAAGTTCATCATAAACAGATTAGGATAAGATTAAAAAAAAGAGTTATATAGAATAGCAATATTTGATATTATTTAGGGTTCATATCTCTTCGAACTTTTATAGTACTACATACATTTATACTTTTCTATTATATACAGGTACACCCAACCCTACGTTGTATAGTTTTTTACAAAGTCTTATTATTCTTTTAGCAACGATTTTTATAATAATACAGTTAATAATTCACATATTTATTGTACGGAACCCTCAGAGCGCGAGTAATACTCACACTTGACAGTTTATTGTCTTGTCTGATAACTCTATGTCACCGGGGGAGTTGATTTTCTTCAATTCGTTATGTTGTCTCTAATCATTTAACATCTCTTATTCTATTTTTAAGAGGTGACTCGACCCGAATTTGGATAAAACTGGATAACCGGTGGAATTGTGCTCCAATATACAGGGATGCCATAGGCGACTATTTTTTATTTCTATTTCGCACCTCTTTTTCAAAGCAAAAATCTTTTACATATGCTTTGGCAACATTTGCAAGAGAAATATACTACAAAATATTTTTTTTTTTTTTAAATAGTGGTGAGAACAGAATATAGAAATAGTCGCCTGTGGCAGCCCTGTGTATATGAAATCTAATAAACTATTTGATGAAGACTGCGGCTTGTTTATATATTTACGGGAAAACACGTAAGGTATATATGATTTGGTTTTTCACAGTGACCATGATTTACGTCTGTAACTGTATAATTCTCTGAGTTGGTGATATGTGATGGGTGTATTTCACTGATTTATTTCGACCTGGTTTACCATACAATGAAAAGTATTTCATATATTAAATTCAGTAATACGGAAATAATAGGACTCCATCTTAAATAGGACGTCATCACCTTGGTAACCTAGAATCATTACCTATCATGGGATACAATTAAATTAATGACGTATGATAGGATTTAATAGAATGAAGAAAACTTTTATTAATATCTTATTAAGTTTTGATTCGATTTTCATAACATTTGAAATGATCCGACAAAATTCTGCAACAATTCTATATATTAAATTTCCAACTATTCAGTTGGATAGTTTTTCCGTTGTTATATGCTGACAGACGGACGGACGAGACGATCACTAGGGGCTTCGTTTTTTATATAATTACGAACGCACTTAAAAAGAAAATTTTTCACACAATTGCTTTTATTTGAACATAAAAGGTCGCTTTTTCGCCTATTTTTCTTTACCTTGTGAGTCTTAAAAAATATTGAATCCATGAAAATTATACTTTTCAGTGGTATAAGCTCCAGCAAAAACGATTAGCTTTCTTTTAACCCTTTGTATCACCGCGTTGCCTGTCTGCAACATACCCAAATCTCAATATTACTTATACAGAGGGCTTCAAAACACGAGTTCATTTATACCTGCTATCTCCAAATACATCAGTTAACCCTTACCGGCGTGGTGTCCTTAAAAAAGAACACCTAACTTTAATTCGAAAACTGATAAACGGCACCAAGAATAGTTCACTAAAATTTTCCTATTATAATGTACATGAAAATAAGCAAATTCATATTTTCTAATAAATTCGTTTATAAATTGCGGTATCAGTCCATTATTTCATCAGTTTATAAACAGAATTACTCCGCGCCGGTAAGGGTTAATATAAATTGTTCATAGAATTCTCAACAAGCGGCGATACTGAGTTCATTTTTCATGCCAAAGTTTTATTTACCATTTGAGCCTTTTGAATCGTTATTGATAAAATAAACTTTATAAAATTAAAAAGGTTGGAGATGTCCAGAAATAGATTTTTTACAAAGATATGATCGTATTACTTTAGAACTTTGTATTAGAAAATGGACACTATTTATAAGAAGCATTTTTTTTCAATTGCCCATATGAAAAAACACTATCTTTAATCAATATTTTTACTTTCTTCTATCTTCAATAGAAAAAAGTATTGTAGTCGACATTTTTTTCGACTTCCGGTTTTCGACGGATTTACACGTTTTAGGGATCGGAGATCCCAAAAATCTTGTTTATAGAAAATGTCTGTCTGTCCGTGTGTCCGTATGTCTGTCGCCATTGTACCATCAAAAAGTGTATGAAGTTACGCATAGAATTGAACCAAAAATTTTTAAAAGTTTTTGGCTATGGCAAGCAGGTCCTCCCTTAATTTGAAAAAAATCTGCCGGGTTGGGGCGCTGTAGTAGCGCTGTATGAAGATACTACTGTATGAAGATATGCATAGAATCGAACCAATTTTTTTGTGTATGTTTTTGGCCATGGTAAGAGGTCCTCCCTGAATTTGGAAGAATTCCGCTGGAAGGGGGCGCTATAATTGCGATTTTTGTGCCATTTTCAGTGGCGTACCGTCGAAAAGTGAAGTTATGCATAGAATTGAACCAATCTTTTATGTATTTTTTTGGCCATGGCAAGAAGGTCCTCACTAAATTTGGAAATATTCCGCCGAAAAGGGGCACTATAATAGCGATTTTTGTGCAAGTTTCTTGGTTTTTCGTAGTGCTATTGTACACTGGCGGCTCGTAAAGCGACGGGAACTTCCTATCCTGATAAGCCGACTATTCGCGAACAGATGATATACAACAGAATAACGAAAAGCTATTGATTTTAATAAATATCGTGATGGAGATGAACTCGTTTTTACTCCGCTTAATTGACTGAAGCAGAAATTTGAGATGAAAGTCAAAGTTGACATAGTATTGAACTGATAAAAATGAAATACTGACATCTGTAACAACATTTTGAAATATTAAAATATATGAGATAGAAGAAAGTTTTGGGATTGGTACATCCAATTAGTTCTATTTTTGTGTTCTATTTTTTTTTTTTTTTCAATCTTAAAATAATGTATTCCAACATCTGAGCAGGGATGAGATTTTCGCGTTTTTGCGCACCACTATATTCTTAGAGAGAATGTTGTTCTGTTAAATCGCCAAAATGTTCCGTTTAAATGAAATGTCATTTTCTCTAACAAAATACTGGTGTGCAAAAACGCGGAAATCTCAACCCTGCATCTGAGTAAATATTTTTCAAATCGGAATTGTTGAGCCACAAAGTGTTAAATAAAAAATTGAAAGAAATCTGTCGAATAGTTCTCACGAAAAATGATTTGGAGTTTTTCGAGTAATGGTTTTCGAAAAAATACCCAGTTAAAAAAAAGGGTTTCGAGAAAAATAGTCTATACACTTGAGGGATCTCTTCCCCCCAAAAAATGTAAAATTAAAAAAGAAATCGAAAAAATTGACCCATAGGATTAGAACCTCCCTTTAACTAATCTCCTCCTTCACCACGATTCCGAAAAATATTCAATTATCTTCACACACCAATAAATTTCGAAGATTTAATCTAGTCGCGACAAGTGTCAAATACATATCTTTTAATTTTTCGGCACCATTTCTTCCGAATGAAAAATTTTATGTTATTTAATCGCCAAATCTCGATTATTTAATAAAGAAAAAAAATTAAATTATTGCTGTTCAAATTGAAGGATTTTTCGCACTTCATATGGCACATATAATTTAGTTATGTTAATATGTTAATTAATTAACCTATAATTTAATTGCAAACTAAAAGTAGTTATCTGTTATAGTTATTATTTTTTTTTAATTCTTGGCCTTAGTCTTAACGCTATAAAAGTACTAAATAGTGCTGATTTATAAAGCTTATAATGAAAGAAAATTACAGTCAGAAGAAATGATGTATGTTAGACAACCTATGGTAGGGAGGCAGCAGCAAGGCTGAACCCTGATATATATATATATATATATATATATATATATATATATACAGTGTGATTCATAAATATCGAAACATTAGGCTATCTCCTTAAATATTGCCCTGGGCACACACTTCCAGTTGCAAAGTCTAATATAAAAAGGTGCAAAATTTGATGAGATAAGTTGTAATTCCATAAGGGGTCTATTTGAGAAAATACAAAAATTACATTTTTATACGACCCCCGTAGGATAAAATTTCTAATTAGGAAATTTTTCCTTATCCATTCCTGAATTAAATAAAAAAAATTCCATCTTGATATCTGAAAAATTCACAGAGATATTAAAATTCAAAATTCGTGACTTACACCACTTAAGCATACCTCTGAGCGACGCGATATCAGTTCATTTGAAATGCAAGTTAGGGATCGACCATAAATTTCACGTTATTAAAAGTCGATCTAAGACAATGCCTTAACCCATTAACGACGAGCCTACTTTACACTTTTTTTAATTCTTCGACACCAGTTTTTGCGACTTTGTAATTTTAAATTATTTAATCGCTCAAAATCTGAGATTAGATAATGTGAATATTTCCAAACTAAAATATTGGTATTGATATTTAAAAATTTTGTTCGCCTTGCATGGCAAGTTGTCTTGCCAATCGGCTTTAATGAGTTAACTTTTAGATATAAAATAACAGCGTATAGATTTTTGTATTCAACTTGCTTTAGAAATATGCTAGAGGTCTGAATGAGCCCGAGGTTGGCGCCAGGCCGTAACCGGCACGGCCCCCTGGCAGAGCCATGTCTTTATTGTTCTTAGGGCGTGTCGGGCGGCCAATAAGTTTTGTAAAAATCAAAATAGCCATAATGAAACTTCTATTAACAGAATCATTGGAAATATATTTTAATAAATTACGCAGAAATATTTTCAAAAATCTACTTTTTGTTATCCAGCTTCAAAAGTTATGATCTTTTTAAACCTATTTTTCATTTATTCCAAACGGCATTTAAAAAAAAATCTTTATTCGAATGTAGTAGTCTAAGAGTATAAATAATCATTAACGTTGTTATTGCGTATTTTTTAATAGATACCAAGCTCCCACTAATCTTCCGTTATAAGTGTGTTTATTTGACCTAGGTTTAATACGTCGAACCAGAAACTCTTTTAAGAAAATCAATTCAATAAATACAACTTAAAACCTTCAATTCAATAAATACAACTTAAAACCTTTAAATTAAATAAGTCAAATATTCATTAAATAAATTTCCTGGTTTTAAAGTTATTAACTGATTCAAATTAATCTTATTACAAAGGATTAGTGAAAGGATTGGCAGCTATGTTTTTGTCATGCGAACACATAGTAATCTAAAATATACTGTAAAATTTCCTTATAAATATGTATATAGTATTTTTAAATTAATCTTAATTGTATCTTAAGAAAAATGGGAATTAATTGTGCAAATTTCGGTCTATGCAGCAATCTAAAATATGCACAGACATCTGTCGAGATAATGATTTAAATAAAATTAAGTGCATCGCCCAGGAAAATGGTTTTCTTTCGCATCATATCAATAAACCCATCTATGACCTGAAACATAAACTGAATAAAAGAAATTTATATCTCTAATAAACTTAAATTTTGTAACTTTGGCTGTATATCAGATTTATATGAGAGACTAGAGTATGCGTTAAACAAATTTAATATCTGTACCAGAGTAAGAGGCCGAGAATTCGGGAAACGACGTCGATATTCCTCCGCAGCTTGCCTACTATTACGATTGCAAACAGCATAAATCATTAACATTTCAAAATATTCGTTGTTGCTGCACTGCGACATGCTGCCAGTTCAGATTAACTTCATTGACAATTGCACAAGGAAAACTTTTATGCTTGAAACGCATCGTGACGATTGTATGGCATGCTTCTTACATCCAGAAATTAACATATCAATGGTTGTCTTCGGAATGATTCTTTAAGAAAATCCGAGACACAAAAACTTTAAATTTTTGCAAAAAAATTACAGAAATAAAATATTCCCTGTTTTTTCCGTTTAAAATGGCGTTTAACCCTCCGTCTACCAGACGGGTCCATTGGACCCGACAGGTACATACAAAATATTCATTCAAACCAGAAATTTCTTTAAAATAAACTAAGTATATGAACCAGACAAAAATAAGGTAAATAAATAAGTTAAATAGTTTTAAATAAAAATTCTGGTGTAGAACGTTTTATTAAAACTTGAATAAAATTCCCGGTAGATCTAGGGTTAAATCATATTTCTATCTTAAGTAGAGCTGGTAATATTATTTTATTTTATTTATTTTTTGCTGTTGTTTTGGATTGTTTCCAAAATCTAGCTTTCAAGCCTTGGTTGTCAAGGAAACGATTTCTTATGAAATGTAAATTTTGAAAGATTTTCTAAAATCTTTAGAAATCTTAAAGTGCTTTTACACGTGAAAATTGGAAGTGACAAAAATTGCCTGCCACTCGTCAGTTTTCCCTTTCCCTTTCAGTTTTTTTTTTTATTGCTGCCTCTTTATTAGGTGCATATAGGCTGCGGCATGCACGAGCTACCAGACCTGCTCTTATGGGACAGCCTACGAATCCACTCTTTACCTGGTGGGGTGCGGTAAAAAGGCGGAGTCTACTCCCTCCAATATCGTGAGCTTGCTTTGCATTTCGGCCCAAAAATTTCCTATGGTGATACTTGTCTTTCAGCGGCGTTTTCTTTTTCTCTTCCTCTAAATTGGTTCATGAACCACTTTTCATGACAAGTACCCACCACCGATTAGGCATCTAAAATCGAGATTTCCCTACACCCCAAGCTGGATATGTGTGTGTAATGTGCAGGAGCCAAATCAGCAAAGCCAATTAGTTAAGCAAGCGGTACAACAGAGAAACTAGCTGGGCTCCCACTGGTCCGCTTTTTGAAAACCAGTAATGTTTTAGGAAGAAGGTTGTGGTAGGTTTCTGCAGAAATTTCATGAAAAACGCTCTTCTCTGCATGTTTCTACGAAATTTGTAAATAAGATAAAAAAAAAAATAAAAGTGGTATTCAAAAAACGGACCGAGTGGGAGCCCTGAACCAGCAAATTACAGGCTCTGCAATTAGGTCGGTCGGGTCATTGGTCTACTGGATGGCCGCCACGCGGCGATCTAGTGGACAACCGCCCCGATGCCAGACAGGTATACTCGTTCGGCTAGGGAAATCTGGCAGCCAGGGGTCTGGTCATCGGTTTGGAGTAAGCCGATCCTCACCATGTACGCTAATGGCGCCTGGTGCATGTAAAATCCGTCGTGGGTGCAAAGTCCTCCAAGTTACCTGTGAATTATACCTCTGGAGGTGCCTTGCCAGGTGAAGGTCTCGTCACCTGATCAAGGTTCTAAATTACGAGGCCAACTTGAGTAGCAAAGCGTAAGTACAAAACAACAAGATCAAAATGTTAAGCAACCGGCTTAACTAAGTTCACATCTAAGCAGTTGGCACAGGCGATAGGATGAAGATCTAGGCTCTCGTAAGATTTATTGCTGCTACGCGGCGATTAAGCGGTTACCCCGCCGATACCAGGTATCAAACCCGTTCAGCTGGGGCGACCCGGCAGGTAGGGGCCTGGTGATCGGTTAGAAAGAAAGAAAAGCATTTCATTTGGTTTTTTAAAAAATGGCTTTTCCATCGAGAGTGTTCCAAGCATTTGATTGGTTGTTCCGAACGACAACGCTTCCTGATGTATTTGAGGGTAATCTCAGGCGACAAAATTGCTCCGAGAAAAGGTGGTTGCTTGCTTTCGAAGCAACTCTTTTAAAGTATTAACAAGTATTTAAAGTATAACTCTATTAACAGTGATTCGCCCGTAATTACAGGCAACTTTCGCGCCTCGTGTAATGGACTTACCCATGTGACGTCAGCCGCGGGTAAACAGAAGAAAAACACCAATAAGCGTGAAGAACATTTTAACACTGCTTCCCCTTCGTCCGATAAACAGTCTTTTTCGGAGGGAAAATTCCCGCAGAGGCCATTCGTGAGTAAAGTCCATTGCACTTTTAACGGGAAAAATATGAAGTTGTCAGTGCTAAAACTATGAAAAAACTCGAAATTGACAAGTCTTATTTAAATCATTTGACACATCTAAACAGTAAAGAAAGAAGGTGAGAATCGCAAAAATTATACTAAATCAGAAATTGAAGCTACAGGAAGCAGTTACTTACTCAACTGGAAGCTTTTAAAATCATTTAAACGTTCTATTGGGTGCCAATCTTTGTTTAAAACTTTATTGCATTTTTTTGCGTCATAGGTTTTTTTCAGCATTTCTCATCTTTAAGTGATGTAAGTCAATAACCGTTAACGATAAATGGTTCAAACTTGGAGTATATCTTTTTCAAATATTTTACTTAAATTTTAATTTGGCAAATTTCAAAAAAGTATTAACTTTTAAAAATATGATTTGTTTAAAATAAGTTGCATCTTTTTTTAAAATTGCTATTTTAAATATTTTTAATTTTCTTAAATTAATATTTTTTAAAATACTGAATGAAAATTAAAACTTATGTATTCCTGTTTAATTAAAAGAAAAAAAAAATCAATTCGACAAGTAATATTTCTACTTATAACAATTTTAAATTACTCTGAATTTTTTGAAAAAGAAAATATATTTTTAAAATTTTGTACGAAGTTTTATGATGTGATTCTGTTTACAAATTATACGGTTAACCATCACAAAAAAATTCAAAATTCTATTAAAAAAAAAAAATGTTTCCAGGAGAATTTACAGTAACATATTCTCTTTATATTCTTGAATTACACGCATTTCAATTTGTGTCTGATCTCTTGAAACCTCACGAATTATTAAAACGGACATATCTCCCTGAGTTTTACAGATATCAAGAAGGAATTTTTTTGTTTAATTCAAGAATGGATAAGGAAAAATTTCCCAATTGGAACTTTTCTCCTACGGGGACCGTATAAAAATTCAATTTTTATATTTTCCCAAATAGACCCCGACCCCCATTGGAGTTGCAACTTATCTCATCAAATTTTGCACCTTTTTTTTATGGAACTTTGCAATTGGAAGTATGCGCCTAGAGGCAATATTTAAGGAGGTAGCCTATTGTTTCGATATTTATGAATCACACTGTATGTTTTAAATCTGTATCAACCTGGAGCTTTCTAACTTTGCATGACACATTCATAACCACTCAATATATATCTTTTTATAAACAAACTCCTTTCACGAGAGCAATTTTTATATCCTTAATTCTTATGAAGAAATTCCCCGAATTGACAGAAAATCTTTGCATTTATATCGTATATCTCTACGCCTAATAGTTAAATTTCTCTCTGTGGCTAGCAAACGCGAATAAGCATCTTTTTTTCGTTTAAGGCTCCCTAATGCCCTTGCAAATCGAATCCCCTCTGGACTGGACGTTAAGTTGCCACACAACTTAGGAAGTCCATATACCAGCTTAAATTGTTCCATTGCTCCATTTTTATAGGCTTATAGCAAATTAGCATTAAATCCATACATTGAGAGATTTTTGTTGACGGATAGTTATGAAAAATATATCTAGGCTAATAATGTTAGAAAATTTTTCAGAAGAGGGCGTGGCTTCTATTATTTCAAAACCAGTTTTCATAGAAAATCGCCGATCAACATCATTTTACGTAAGTTATGTGACAAATTTCTTAATATTTTACAAGAATCTATATATATTTATGTTTAATCACATAAACATATACTAAAATATTGAATATTTCAACTTTTAGTAAAAAAAAAATAATAATACTTGCGATTGCTTGTTTTTGATTTATCTCAAAATGGCTTTTTTTAGAATTGTACGCAATATATCTCTCGGAAATAAAATTTATTTTCTACATAATATCATCAGAATCTATAGATTATATCTATGTCTAAAGACTGAACCTAAATTTGTTTATATTTGCACACGCTCACGATTTTTCCGCTGTCGATCAAGATTTTTTCGTGCCCGATCAACGAAATTTGCGATTTTCACGCGCCAGATCAACAAAATTCGTAATCTTTCCGTGCCCGAACAACGAAATTTGCGATTTTTCCGAGACCGATCGACAAATCTCGCGATTTTTCACAGCCCGATCAGCAAACTTTGCGATTTTTCCCTGCCTCATGGACAAAATTCGCGATTTTTCCGTGTCCGATCAACGAAATTCACAATTTTTTTGCGACAGATCAACGAAATTCCCGATTCTTAACTGACTGACAAATTTTTCAATTTTTTCGGCGGCAAATTGACGAAATTCCCAATTTTTTCCTGCGACTTTTGGACAAAAATTGCAATTTATTCCAGTTAAAAATTGGCGAAATTCGCGGGCCACACGTTAACTCATCGCGGGCCACAGGTTGTTTATCCCTATTTTAAAGCTTCTCCAAGAGATGTTTCACAAACAAAAGCTAGGAATTATTTGCCACGGATTTAGTATAAGGGACCGGGAATCTCTTTTAGAGAAGAAATTAAAGTGTGAGGGCAAACTGCCATGGATATCAAAGAAAATTACAATAAATATTTACTTCACGCCCCCGTCCCTTTCAAAGATCGACTGAAGATAAGAAGCAATAAAAACTCACTATCTTAACACAATAAAAAAAAAAAAAAAAAAAAAAAAAAAAAGAGAAATACACGATTATTTTATTTGAAGGAAAAAAACCCCTCCAAATCATTTTATTCCTAGGGAAAAAAAATACTTTTTAATGAAAAATGTTTTATTTTGAAGAAACATACTCTTATCTGACCAAAGATACGAATTTTTTTTAGCAGAAATTCTATTTTAAATAAGGAAATAATTCATTTTCTGTTGGAAGAATCCTCCTTAGCATTTAGCACGCATAGTGGAGTCAGGCGTACAGAAACCTTCATACCAGAAGCAAAGGGAATTGTCACCCCCCTGGCTTATGCCAGAAACTTGAGCAAGAAAATATTCATTTTAACTAAATTCAATCCAACACAGAATTTTACATTAAACTTTAGATAAAGTGATAAAAGAATAATGATTTGAACAGTACATGCAAAAAATATGTAATTCTAACTAAAAACACTTCGAGAAAACGAAAATTACTCTCCCACCGGTAAAAATATATCACAACAATTATTGGGACTTGGCAGTACTTTCTAACATGCGAAAAATGCCTGTCTCATTCTCTTTCGTGGCGTTCCGCTTCCTTATTATGAAGGACTGCGGGAAGTCGAATTTAAAAAAAAGAATAGTAAGCGCTCTCACTGCACTGGTGACCAAAGCAAATTTGGTGACTTGTGATGTATGTCATCCTCCTCGAAATTTCAAATTTATACCGTTATTTTCCATAGAAGAATTTTCACAGTATCTGATCGCTCATAAGTTGGCGAAACAGTTGAGCAATGCTTCGGGGGTCTCCTAGCAATCCAATGCTTTATGCCCAGACTATGAAGTGAGTGTCTAGATGCATGAGTACGTACGAGGAAAAAAGTCTAACTGCAGAGAGATCTCTGCGCTTGAGAGAAAAAGCAAAATGCAGGAAAATTCCGATTGGACGAGACCCGGAGACTCCGCCCTCTCGAAGAGCTAGGGAAGTTAGAATGAATGAAAAACAGACGATAGTTTAAGTTTTTAATGAAAGAGAAGTCAAGAGTTGAATTTGGAGTAAAAATAAATAAAGTAAAAAAGAGAATTTCGCAACAGTTTCGATGTCGGACTGGCAAAGGTACCCCAGATCTTAAACCAAAAAAAAGCCCTTTTCAGGAACCATACATTTTAAAATTACAAGTTAAATAAGATATTACATTTTTTTTTTTTTCAAATCTTTACAATTACGCATAATAGGTAAAAATGAACGGAAAACGTTCGGAATAAAGCATAATAGAGTTAATAATGCAAGATAAAAAAGATTTTACAGTTTTTTTTTCCCCCAAGGAAATTAAGTTTTTTGAACGGTATTTCGGTTCGTTTTGGAAGTATTAGATAACATTTCAGAGAAGATTAGT
The DNA here is from genome assembly GCA_963932465.1 of Maratus speciosus. Classification (NCBI taxonomy): domain Eukaryota; kingdom Metazoa; phylum Arthropoda; class Arachnida; order Araneae; family Salticidae; genus Maratus; species Maratus speciosus. The sequence goes on along the minus strand of OZ010793.1, from coordinate 81,016,727 downwards.
AATTTTGAAAAATTATCATTTTTGGCAGAAATCTTATCCAAGACGCTGCAGAGCTTTTTACTGATTTCCGAAAAGTGAGAGATCTCAAGTTCGGCTTTGATTTTTCTGATTATTTCAATTATAGTAGGGATTTCATTGGTAAATTCTTTAAGTTCGTAGATATGCTCAGTTGGGGGGAGAGGGGGGGGGGTAGGTTTATTTTTTTCTTTAGGTTGTACAGTATTTTTGCTAGGTTTTGGGGCTTCCATCGTTTTTCCCTTGGGGTTTTCAGTTCCGGAGGTCGCAGCTGCGTACGATTTTTTGAATTGTGGTTTTACGGGAATTTTTTTGCAGCCTTTATAGCTAGAAGGATGTGCGAGATCGCAGTTGATACATTTTGGGGGTGGTCTCGGTAGCTCAGGAGGAGCTTTTTTAGTTGGACAATCTGGAGATAGAGGGCTACCACCGCAACCTACACAGGACGGATCCATGTGACAGTTGGCGGCGATATGAAAGAATTTTTGACATTTATGGCATTGTACTGCCTTTTTGGCTACTCTAAATTTCTCAATATTAACGCGGAGTTGGAAAATTGCTTTGAGGTTAAATATTTCGAAAGAAGTTTCACTTTTGGGGAGTTCTACCAGGAAGAGAGGGAGAGGTTTTTTCCCCTATCTACGGCTTTTAAGTTGCGAGACTTTTGTGATCGTAAATCCTTTAAATGTTAAGTTTTCTTTAAGAATTTCAGTATCAGTTGATGTTGGAAGGCCTCTAATAACAGCTTTAATTGGAATTTCCCTATCAGGAATGATGTAAAATTCAATTTTGCTTTGCTTGAGATGCTCAATAATACGCATTTTGTTGCGTAAATCTTTATGGAAAATTTTAAGGTAGCTTCCTGCAATTTTAGCTTCGAACTCGATCTCGCCACCTCGTGACAGGTCTTTTGTGAATTCGATTATATTTACAAGCCTGAGACCATAATTGGTTTAGGTTTTTTTACTTCACGCGTTTCTGGTTCATTCATTTCATTATCGGATTCCATGTCGGAATTTTCTAGAGATTTTACAAAATTTTCATTATTTCCAATTTTTGAAGAATTTGAATTTTTGGAATTTTTCCTACAACGTTTTACGACGGTCTTAAATCCTTCTTCAGCAGCGTGTGGGATAGATATATTTGAAGTTTTAGTCGAGCGATATAAGTTAATAGCCCAATTGAGGGCATCGTACATGTTAGCTTCTTTATTTCTACAAATAAAGTTGTAAATTTGGATTTTTTCTACATTAGAAATTAAATGCAAAGAATCATCAACTAAAATTTGGCTGGGGCCGTAAATTTCATTATCGTATTTATCGACAATTTCAGCCGAGGTAAGTCCGATTTTAGGTTTAGAATCTGATAGCCAAGAAGAAATAGAAGTTTGAGAAAGCGTACGACTCATACTCACATTCCTTGGGTCGTCAGGTGCGTTGTATGTTGGCATCACCACCATATTGCAAGTTTCATCCGGTGCGACATAAGTTTACATCGCGCAAATCAAGCTGGAGCTTACACACTCGCTGGCTATCTGATCGCTGAACAGGTACTGAACAGGTAATCAGCATTGAGGGGTTTCCTAGCTGTTATCAGCTTAACACCCAGACTAGGAAATTGGAATGTCTTATGTTTTAATGAGCCATTGGGATAAAGTTAAACTGTAGCAATGCTACTAGAAGAGAAAAAGAAGTTAACAAGAGAAAAATAAGAAATTTAAGAAAAATAGGAATAAAATTAAATTTAAGTAAAATCTTAAGATGAAAGAAAGTTAACAATAAATCTTAAAAAATACATGAATCTTAAAATAAGTAAAGTCAAACTGTAGTTATAAAACTACTATAAGGAATTTAGAAAGTTAAAGTTAGTACTGTTCAGAGAAACACTCACCAAGCAAGGGCAAGAAAAGGTAGGGTGGCAAGACCACAACATCCAACCAAAAAAAGGGACTAATCAGGGCCATACATTTTATTTTTTAAGTTTTTCAATTTTTATGGTCTCTATAGTTTATAGAGAGGGTTTTTTTTTTTTTTTTTTTTTTTTTTTTTTTTTTTTTAAGAAAAGTATATAAAAAGGTAAGAAAGATATAGAGGAGGCAAAATATAGCGTGGTGAACTCAGATGTTACTGAGTGTCCATAATTATGGAAAACCTGGGCCGTTTCCGATGGTGGGGTTCAAAAGCGTCATAATCCGGTAGCTCCGCTACGATTTCATTAGGGAGGTCAAAAATTTTTTCATAAAATTTTTTGGCTAAGTCGTTAATGCGCTTACTGAATAATTACTTAACACACGTTAGCTGAATTAATTTGGTAGTAGTTTTTAGGTCTCTTCGGACCGTGGAGTTGCGAAGATAACGAGATGCGTTACGGACAGTACGCAGGTTGGAATTGTGCAAGCGACTAAGGTTGTCCATAGTGGTCTTACAAGTGAAGCCCCAGACCGGACTGGCATAGGTTATGATGGGAAGGATGCATGAGTTATAGAGAATTAATTTATTGTGGACAGACAAGGTTTTACTGTTAAGGAGAGGTTTTATAGAGTTAAAGGCTCCAGCGACTTTACCTCTGATGGAGAAAGTGTGCTTTTTCCAAGTTAAGCGGCGGTCCAGAATGACCCCAAGATACTTAGCTTGGTGTGACCAAGGGATAACAGTGTTGTTAATAATGATTCTGTTAGGGAAAATTATTTTGCGAGAGAAATATACTGCGGTAGTTTTAGTTTCATTTATGACAACGCGCCAAAGCATACACCAGTTCATGAAGTCATCAACATGAGTCTGTAGGTACCTGTATAGAGTATACGGGTGGTGTGCCGAAGCGTAAATACAGGTGTCGTCCGCATAAAGAGCGAGGTGAGTGTGCAAGGAGCGTGGGAAATCGTTAAAGAAAATGTTAAATAAAAATGGGCCCAACACGCTCCCCTGGAGGATGCCCGCTAGGATAAGGAGAATAATAGAAAGAATGTTGTTTATGCGGACTTGAAAAGAGCGGTCGCAAAGGTACGAATATATTAAATGTATAAGTCTGGGATGAAAACCGAGCTGAATTAATTTGTAAATGAGGCCCATATGCCAGACATTGTCAAATGCCTTTGCGACATCAAGAAAGATGGCAGCTGCGGGAATTTTTGCATTGAGTTTCTCGCTGAGAAACTCAACAACCCTAAGAAGCTGGTGTTGTGTTGAGTGTTTTGGGCGAAAGCCGAACTGCTCGGGCATGAGAATGTTGTGGCTGTTGAATGAACTCCTGCAACTGGGCACGAATGACACGTTCCACCACTTTACTGATAGAAGGTAGCAAGGAGATAGGTCTGTAATTAGTGGGGTCTGACAGGTTAGTTCCAGGTTTTGGAATAGGAGAGATTATAGAAAGTTTCCAAGGTTTAGGGAAGTAGTTATGTTTTAAGATAGCATTAGTGAGGTCAGTGATATAGATAATGCAATTAGGAGGAAGGTTTCTAAGAGCAGAGTTAGTAATTTTATCGTATCCTGGGGTTTTACGCTTTTTGAGTTTTTTGATAATATTGTGGATAACAATAGGTTGAATTTTAGGGGGGGGGATCTTGAGGGGGGTAGCCAAAAAGTTCCGAACTGTCTCGTTAACATGATCAAGGTGAGCTTGGTTTGCAAGAATAGGAGTAGGAGAAAATTGGGAGGCATAAGAATTAGCAAGCATGTTAGCTTTTTCTTGGTCAGTATAAGCAGTAACATTATTAGTTGTGAGGGGGGGAATGGAAGTGTAATGTTTATTCAGTTTGCGTTTAAGAATCCAAAGAGAGTTGTCCTCGTAAGATAAAGTTTTGAGAAAGTTGTTCCAACTTTTCTGTTTTTCTTTATAAAGACTGTTTTTGATTTTATTGTTTAACCTATTGAGAAGAGGTTTAATGGAGGGGTCTCTTGAACTTTGAAATTGTCGCCGGAGCCGATTACGCTGTTTGATAAGGTTGTAAATATAACGGGGTGGGACGAAGGCAAAATTATTTTTGAAGGTGTTAAATGTAGAAAAATTTTGAGCATTAGTGATATGAGAGTTGAGATGTTCAACAGCCGCATCAATGTCATCGGTATTGTTAATATCAGGGAAGGTGATGTCCTGAGAATTAAGGTAATTAGTAAATTTATTCCAGTCAATAGCCACGGAAGGGGGGGGAGAAAGAGGATTAATAATGTCTATTTTAAAGCAGACAGGCAGGTGATCAAAGGAGAGATCATTGATAACTGTAGAGTAGATAGGGTAAGGAAGATTTTTGGAAAGAGCAAGATCAATGATAGAGTCCCGGGCACCAGGCAATTTGGAAATGTGTGTTGGTCTGAGTGGTGCATGAAGATTTAATTTTAAGTTTTGGACTAAGTTGTGAAGAGAGATACCCCGCCGAGAATTGCCATGGCAATTCCAGCGTCTGCTTTTGGCATTGTAATCGCCTACGAAAAAGCAGTGGTGATGTTGTGAAAAAAGCTGTGTAAGACTATTAACAGGTAAGTTACCAGTGGGTGGAGCATAAATAGAAGCTAATTTAATATTGATATGAGGAAGTTGAAGATTAATACTGGTATACTCAAGATCATTAAAGGTGTGGTTGTGCGATTGGTAGTGTGGAAGATGGTTCTTGATGTAAATAGCGGTACCTCCTCTGTGCGTACCATCCGCACGAGGTGTATGGAATAGCCTGTACCCAGGGATGTTAATGTTGAAAATGGGGTTGAAAGTCTCTTGTAAGAAGATAACATCAATTTGGGGATGTTCGTGCATAAAGAGTTTAAGTTCGTTAAATTTATTCTGCAAGGAGTTACAGTTCCAGGAAAGAAAAAATAGTGAGGAAAAGGTAGAAGAGGAATTACTCATCATTAAATGCGTTAAATTCCGTGGCTAAAGTTTCTATAGCACTCATAAGGATGAGTATTTTTTCTATTGGATCTTGTATATTTTTAGTTTGGTTAGCAATATTTTTGAAACATTGGATGAATTTGTTAAATTTTAGGAGTTCTTTTATCTCCTTGAAGGTCTTGAATATTTCTTTTAAGTCATTAGCATAATTAGAACTATTGGGTTGTTCTGGTGTTGCATTTTGAGTGTCATTTGGCTTATTTGGTGTAGTGTTTTCGGAGTTAGAGTCTTGGGAGGGAGAAGGGAGCGGAGCCGGGGCTTCAGTAGGTTTATCTTCTGGTTTTTTGGCTTCTGGCTTACGGACATAATTATATGTAGATAAAAGTTCCGCCATTGCATTCGGAATGATTTTAGGATTTTCTTTACGGACGGTTTTGGGGTCCTGCTGTTTTTTATGAAACTGGGGGGTTTGGGGGCAACCACGGTAAGTGGCCACGTGCTCACCATAACAATTTGAACATTTGGGGATGATCTTTCCAATTTTATTGCACTGGGGAGTTAAATGCTCTTCCGAGCATTTGGCACATTTTGGCGGCAGGCGGCAAATCTCGCTGGAATGTCCAAATTTCTGGCAACGGTAGCATTGCTTTACGATGTTAGTGCCTTTAAATCGCTCGATATCTACTTTAATGTAGCAAATTTCGTGAATTTGGTAGATTTCTTCGAATTTCTCGCGTGGGAGAACATTGACGACGTAGAGGGGCATTGGTCGACCGGTCTTTCTACTTTTCATCATTGAAGCTCTATTGGCCACGAAATTACGTTCTTTAAGAGCTTCAATTATGACCTGGGGGTCGGTATATGGGGGAATTCCCCTAATGACGACTTTCCTGGGACGCTGTTCCGCGGGGCTCAGGGTTGTATAAGGAATTGTTTTAGAATCAAGATAGTCTTGTGTTTTTCGGAAATCTGCATCAGTTTTACAGTGGATTTTGAGTAATTCACCGTCTAATTTAATCAAGGGATTGCTGTCGTTGAGTTTTTTAATCTCACTTGCAAGTTCCGTCCACTTGCCTTGGAACTCAATATAGAAGGGGTGGATTTTTGGTTTTTTAGGGACTACTTCAGTAGTGGAGCTACCGGCTGACTCTCCTTGAGAGGGCTCAGAAGAGTCCATGTTATTTCCGTCTAGGTATTTTTCAGATATATTGGCATATTTATTCTTTAAGGGAATATTAGATTTGAGATCATTTCTCCTACGTTTTAGTGTATTAGCAGGGGTGAAGCCGTCATCTGAGTTCACCGCAATTGCCTTGAGTTTTGTTAAGATGTCAATTAGACCATAGTCATGATCATAAATAAAAGTTTTAAACTCTCTTAGTTGACTTAATTTTAGGCGGTCAAATGGCTCATTGAACAAAAACATAAGATTATTGAGAAGATTACTCACGCTAGTTTTGTGTTGAGGATTCGTCAGGTAGTCATCTTTACTTAAAAGTCTCATTATGTAGTTATCACAATCTTGCAGGAATTGCTGTACAATCAGTCTTTGTACTTCATCCGCTACTCCGGGAAATTCCATCCACGCAGCAGCTAAATCAGATTTCTCCTCTCCATTCAGGATGCGGAGTGCATTGTCAGAAAAATTAAATGGGTCCTCAGTACCCATTATTGTCGTCGGTGAACCCTCTATATATTACTACTATGATGCATCAAGTTCAGGAAACAGTCACTTATTCGTACGAACTAGTTTCTATTAAGTGTCACTATCAGCACCACAACTCATTCGATGATACTTGCAAAAGATCCCGCAAGTTCTAAAAACATTGAACTGCGACTACGATCTCTTGAGAATAAAACGAACAGCAAAGAGATAACACGTCTGTTCTCTCCAAGAGGCAAAGCGGTTATATAGGAAAGCGAAGACACTCCCATGCTAAATGATGCCGCAAAGTAGCGCCGCTAGTGGCCGTGCTGTAAACTAAATTGTTTGGTAGTGGGCGGGGCACTCCACGAGGGATTTGGTTTTGCTTTCAAGGACCGATTCATTTATTGCGCGGCAGTACAACGGTAACGACAATTAGAAATTTAACTGCTATGATTAAACTCAGATTAATGAAATATTTAAATTTTTGATAACTAATCTCATTATGTATTTCTTTCAGTTTTTAATATTTTCTGTTTACTTCTTATAATTTATAATGGCGTGAAGAATACGAATGTTTTAAGAGAGATCCATTTCTGAAATAATGGATATATATATTATTTAATGCATTTGACAATTTGTTTCAATGGAATATTTACTATATGGGATTAATATTTACAACAAATATTTTCTTGTAAAAACATTCATATTTTTCACGCCTTATAAATTATAAAAAGTAAACAGAAAATAAATATGATTAAATATAAAAGAAATACATAATCCGATTACTTTTATCAATAATTAAAATATTTCATCACTCAACGAGTTTGTTTACTGACAGAATTGAAAACTTCTGACTGTCGTTTCGTTACTGTTATACTGTCGCGAAATAAACGAGAAGTTCAAAGGTTAGTTTTCATAAAAAATCCCTTACTGCAAGTGTATGAAGTGTTTGTTTTATAAGGGTACGTAACTGGTTTTATTATAAGCAGGAAGCATTAAAAAAAAAAAATCAGATGTACATTATATTTTAAGTGAATACTAACTTAGGTGTTTTTTCAAAAAAATTTGCTTTTTTGAATTTTTGCGCACAACTATTATCAGAATTTCAAAAAAAAAAAAAATAGAAAAGAAAAGAAAAGAAAAAAAGAATTTTGCTCTGAAGAAAATTGATTTTTTTTTCTGTAATACATATAACTTTGAAAAAAAAATTAAATTGAATAAATGAATTTTTTTTTGTTACTTAATGTTTAATTATTAATAAATTAAAAAGTTTCAACTATTACTTTATACCGAAAATACATATACAGTTTAAATAAGTTAAAATGTATTCTGTACCCTGTTCATGAACCCACGAAATATTGTTTCTTATCTTTTATTTTTTTAATGTCCTTTATTTTGCTGATAAGTTTAAGTTATGCTCAGTTAATTTAGATTTATTAAATCCATTAAAATCTCAAGCTAAATAATTTTGCATAATTTGATTTCATAAAGATTATTCTCTTCGTCAAGATTTTTTTTTTTTTTTTCAGAATCATTTGTATCTTACATAATATCAAACTTGAACTTGATGCTCCATAACTTTTATTTAAATCAAGTAACATTATTTAATTTTTCTCTTAAATTTTTCTTTTTCAAAATCTCTCATATCTATTATTATATACATTGAAAATGTCAAATATTTAAATTGATTTAATCAAAATTAATTTACTTTAAATTTCACATAAATGAAAAGCATTAAATACGTTTAATAAGATTTTCCAATTCAAAGAACTTGTATAACAAAAATTTAATGAATTAAGATTGCCCATTTAAAACCATCTGTTGTTGAACGGTATTATTTCATTTTATACAGCAACAGATTAAATAGGATAAATGAAAATAAAAAAAGCGCTTAAAATAATTAAAAAATAAATGATTTAACAACTTTGAATAAATTACATTTCAAATACTATACACAGAATAAATTCAATTCAATCGAAATTATTAAAGATTTTTTAAATACATATATATGGTTATATTTTAAAATTGTGGAGCATCAAATTAATAATTTAAACAAACGATAAACGAATGTCTTTATGTATTTGTTAAAGAAAAATACGTTTAAAGAAGTAGCACTAATTAATACGAACTAAAAATGTGCTACATATTATGCAAGCGTGCATAATAAAAAAGATAAATGAAAACTGTTGAAAGGTATTTTTCAAATTTCACTCAACTTTAAATCTCTATGATAAAAATATCTACGGATATTTAATGTTTAAATGAGAATGAATCTTTTGGACAAACAAATATATGCAAAAATAACGAACTTAAGTACGATTAAATAGGATTTAATAAAAAAATAACGAGCACAGTATACATGACTTACCAGCTTTCCCACGTGCAACGAACGTATCCGATTACCGCAACGCGAGCTTTCGCATATTCGCGACTCAAACCAACTATAGGGCGAAAAGTGGCGCTGTTCTGTGTCGGCAAGCAAACGACGGCATACAGCATTTGTATACGTTTTTCTGACTCCAATGTTAATCTTTTCTGAGTAATTTCTTACGCTAATATTACGGGAATTCGAGAAATAAGATCAAACAAGAAGAATTTTAATTTAAAACGTAATAATTATGTTTAAAAGCATTAAAATTACATAAAAACAGCTCGATATTTTAGCTGTTTGCGTTCAAAGGAGCACTATCAATGGCGATCAGCATCGGAACACTCACACACAAAAAGTAAAGCAATAGTTGCTGTTTGCAATATAAAACTGCTGTCATGTTGCTCTGTTATCGTAAGTAGTCAATTATTATTATTTATTTTTTTGTAATTGTATTGTGTGTCTTTATTTTTGCCTATAAACAAGTGGCATATTATTAATTTGTAATGTGAAAATCAAACTAATAAAGCAACATATAAAATATATTTAGTTTTCTTACCTCGTGGGGAAAAAATTTTAGGCTGAAAATGCTTGCCGCAAACGTCCATGCGTTTTCACACTTTCTTGCCGATTTTCAACACTCGAATCCTATCTTCACGAAGGTGTATATTAATAATCCTTTAGAGTGGATAATTGGCTCTTGTATGATCAAATAAACGAGTATTAGACTGGGAAACACTGCAGCAAACATTATCCATTGTAAATGTAAATTATACACACACAAAGAAAAGAGTTTTTAGCGTTGAAAACATACACGTTTTCAATGTCGTTCAAATAGGCTTGCAAAATGTTTGCCGACTCAGAGATAGTTCTTGACGATTTCACCAGAGGGCGTATTCAAGTGCTGGAGTCGCGAATTCCCTCTTGAAGAAATGAGGCGAGACTGGACTGGATTGATAATCAAAATTGTGTCGGGGAGAATATGCGCGCGCAGATTCTCCGCAGGCGGAGACGATCGCAGCGCTCCTAGTTAGCGTGCTGTAAACTACAAATGTCCTGTTTTGAAAGTCAAGAACAGAGCGCCCGTCGTCCCATAGAGATGTCGTCGCTTTTCCTGGAACCGCTTTGCCAAGAGGTACCAACCAACTCCTGATCCGAGTCAAGTGTCTGGTGAAAAAAAGAATATCCGAGTGAGAGTCGAGTGACTGATCGCTGTATGTCTCTTATTAAATAAACCATAAAATAAGGAAAGCGCACGTGACGTCACACGTAAACAAACGCTACGAACCGGGAGCATCTCAGGGCAAAACATTGAGAAATTGTATTGCTCATAATACTAAGTTTATTTTTGTTTAATAGAGGAGATTTGTATAAGAATTTATTTTTTTTACATCCTCGTACTCAGGAAGCATTTATTTTTCATTTGATTAGCTATAATTAGTGTGGCAAGTCCGGAATATTAATTATTCGGATTTAAATAATGCATGGATTGTTTCGGAGACAGATGAGCCTGAAGTTGTTTAACATTGCATTGTATTGTAATGATGAGAATTATTTTTTTACAGATCTTTTCTTAATATTTTAATAAAATAATGTAGATTTTCTTTTAACTAACAAAGCTGAATGGTTGTTTAGTATGTTTAAAAATATTTCGGGCCCGATGAAGATGTAATTTTGAAGCTGGTGAAGAAGATGGTGAAAAGAAAAAAGTCAAGAGAACTTCTTTGCTGCACAGTCTTTATAATTGATTGCCTATGCAGTAAGGAATTTCCCTTAGATAAACTCCTCATGCTTAAATTAGTATCAGAGTGTTTCGGCTGAAGTTGTGACACCATACCATTGCATTGGGCATTTGCTTTGTAAAGATTATGAACGGAATTCTCCAGGTAAGTTATTTTTGCATCACGATGGATCATTTTTTTCGTTATTTATCATTAGTTTTGATATGTGTAAATTTTTAATGTATCTAGCAATATTTATTTTTACAAACATAACTATCTAAAAATTATAAGCAATGATTAATAATGAAATATTTAGAATAAAACTCTAACAAGTCATGTAAAGTAGGGATGCAACGGATATCTGAAATGAAGGCAATTAGATTTCGCAAAGTTTCCTTAAAAACTTATAACAAACATGTTTAGCCATTACAAACATGAAAACATAACCATGCATTTCAGAAAACTTCCAAAGTGATAAAAGTTGCTCTGTGCAACTTGTCAAAAGTGTAACTTGTGAAAGCGGCTTTAGCATCAGAAAATCGAATACAATCTAAATTGAGAAATTCATTTATCAACCCTATTGTTAATTGCCCATAACATTAGATGAAAGTTGAAAAATTGACATGGTATATAAAAACTTGATCCTGTTTCTTTATTTTAATAAAAATAAACATTTTAGATAATTAACTTGAGTGGTTGATTTAAATTATTTCGATATTACTTTGTCATGTCTGTATTGATGTCATTTTTTAAATAGTATGTTTTAAAGATATTTGAATTTCAAGCCCTTTTTATAAATAATATTTCAATATATTTAAAATGTTTTACTAATGTGTGAAACATGTTTGTAATTTATTGTTCTGAGATGGGATTATATAAAGAAGTAAATAAACATACATCATAACTAAAAGCATATCTAGTGCCGGATATCTGTATCTAGCAGGCAAAGGAGCTTTGGATATCCGATATCTGGCAAAATCAATATCCGGTTCATCCCTAATGTGAAGTGCAAAAAATTTTAAGTGCATGTATTAGACAGCCTCAGTGCAGTTTTCTCTGATTTACTATTATTTTCGGTACTTTTCGGTTAGCCGGGCGCCAGTATTACATATACATATTTATATACATACATATTTGTAAATATACACATATTGTATATATACACACATATATATATGTAAATATATATGTGTATATATACATACATGTATACATAAATATATATGTATATATAACACTGGTGCCCGGCTAACCAAAAAGTACCTTATTTTCTATATTCCATTCCAAGTTAGTTTGTTGGGAATTCCTCTTTTTTTTCATAAAAAAAAGACTATATTTTAGGATTGCTGATTAGGAAATTAGCAATATAGACATTATTACTGAGTAAGTGTAGGAATGCAGACAATACAGTAGACTCCCTCAAATCCGCATATCATCACAGATGTAAACAATGAAACTTTCGATTTAGATGTAGGTGCAAAATTACAGAATTTTTTTGTTTTATATCATTCCTTTTGTATTTTAATATGTAATTAATTCTCTATAATATGACTGAACTCATGGTTTTTCATGAAGGAAGTACAACTTATTTCTGAAAAAAAAGATATTGCCAATATCTTTGGTAATCACAATCTTTTTATGTATTAATCGAGATTGTTTGGTTATTAAGACTGGCTAAACCTGAAATAAAATTTCCTTATTTTATGATTTTAATGTGGATTAATAGGGTACCATTATGAGGCAAGTTTCATTCAATAATTCAAGGAAAATGTATCTTACCTTTATTATGCAAATTTAATTATGCATTATTATTTACTTGACCTTTTTTTCTATAATTTAATCATTTTAAAAATTATCTTACTTCCTATCACTTTAGCTTATTTCTTTACTTAATTATTTTAATATATTACTATATTGAAAGGATTCTTTATAATTTTGATTACATTAAAATTACTGTTTAAAAAGTGTAAACAAAGCAATGACAAGAAATCCGCAAAATTCTAAAATTCACACAACCTCTGGTCCCAAGCTGTGAGGATTTGAGGGAGTCTACTGTACTGTAAATTGTAACATTAGGAGATCACTTGTGTAACTGTCACATAAAAGATAAAAAGAAGTCTATTACTGTGGCGAATGGGGAGGTGGCTTAATTTTTAAATTTCCGAGAAGAGAGTTGAGCAAGTTAAATACACATAAAATGTATCAATTGTATTTTATGATTATAAATTAATTTGGTTTGTTTACTCAGTTTTTTTTTTTTTATTATTATTCATTCCAAGCATAGCTTTTGAAGGAATCCCAGAATTTGTTGTTCGGGTATACTATAATACTTTGTTTTAAAAATAATTAATGCGTAAAATCCTGTTTGTAAGCCCCCTCTTCTTCAAAAGCAAAAGAAGTTAAATTTCGAAACAGGGTTTACAATTGAGATTTTTTTTCTAAGTCATTTAAAAACCCTTTTTACCATTAATTTAGAAGTAAATAAGAAAGATTCTCACCCATATACTTGCTTTATTCGGTAGTTTGTTGTTCAGGTAAACAATAGTACTACTTTGTTTTTAAAATAATTACTACCGTAAAATCGCAATTGTAAAGCACCCCTTTTTCAAAAGCAGGAAATTAAATTTGGGAGGGAGAGGGTTAAAATCTAGAACAGGGGTGAGAATCTTCCTTATTCCGGTAGATTTCCAATTTGTCAAAAAAAATCCCCTCCCCCCCCCCCCCCCGCCCCATCTCCTAAAATCTCCCCCAACAAAACACTCCTAAGCTAAACTCCTCCTTTTGTTTATTGGGCGTTGCAATTTGATGAATGATTTGGTAATAATTTTCATTTCTGGAAATTCATCGACCTAATAATGGAGAAGTACCAAAATAAGGTTTAAAGATTTTTAAATTCCCCCCTCTCCTTAAACAAAATATAAATTTTAAGTAGTAGGCTATGTAGATGATTGATTATCTACTTGTTACTTGTTTTTTTTTAATCCCTTTATTTAACTGAACTTGGTTTTTATAAGTAGTGCATGTTTTCGAACTTTTTCTGTTAGATTCAATGAGGTTCGCGTTTCACTACAGGACAGGTCGCAACTGAAATTCGAAAACGTGTTGGGGAACAACAATCTGTTTGTCATCCCCAGCTGGCATGTGGGATTCATAGTGACCTTCACTAAACTTCCTTTATCCCCTGACCTTCATTTTTCGTGAGACAACAGGCAAACAGTCTAAAGTGGAATAAAATCTCTCAATATGTCTTGAAAAAAGTTGATATACAGAAACAGTTTTCTATGTAATGAAAACGGTGATTTGCTAAAAGTTCGATATATAGAAAATTTTAATATGTGGAAGTTCAATATATGGAGGTTCAAATGTACTTACTTTTATGCTTAAGGGGACTCTTCACTCACTTGAAAATTCCCTCTTGGTAATGTTAAACCTATGAGCAGGTTGATTTCGAATTTCTCGTTTAAATTGGAATATTGTTAAACAATTTTTTATTTTACATAGGATGGTTGAGGTCAATCTCTAATATGGCTATTTTTTTTTTATTTTTTTCGATTTCGGTTGTAGATTTTTTTAAAAAAGGTTAGTTTCACTTTCGAAACCGGTTCCAAACGTGAAAGTACCTTTATTAAAAAAAATCTGCAACCAAAATAAAAAATAGCCCTATCAGACTATCACTCAACTATCCTATGCAAAGAAAAAAAAATATATATCTATATAGTTTAAAAATATTCAAATTTAAACAAGAAATTCGAAAATAACCTGATCATAGGTTTAACATTACCGAGCGGGTAATGTTTGCTCAAGTGAGTGAAGAGTCCCCTTAACATGATGAATTCAAATAAAAATATATTTTCAATTCAATTGCAATGAAAAAAAAAAAAAATAGAATCTAATAAAATTATCCAGAAATGCATAAAGATAAAAAAAAAAAAAAAAAAACAATAATTGCTATTTTTCTGACGTCACAATAAATACAAATTTCTATTCACTTATAAAAATAAAATACAGCCGTGGAAAAAAAAAAAGAGTAAACACATCTTACTAACTCTGCAACTAATTACAATAGAAGAAAGTTACTGGTACCAAACGATTGGAAATAAAGTCTACTTTTAATTGATGTATATAAAATTTGCTTTGGGGGCATATACAAATCAAAACCAGGCCAAACTTTGTTTTTCTCAATGGCAACAGCCAATTTTGACAAAATATTTTAAATCTTTGGTTCAAACTATGCCTAGAATTTCAAGTCATTTGGATGATAAGTTTTTGAATTACAAACAATAAAAATTTAGAACTTCTAATGTTAAATTACATTTTCATATTTTTATTAATATATGCTGAAATTATAATCTTAATGCAATAATTTTTTGTGTAGTTATATTAATAAAAAATTCAAATATAAATACAATGAACTTGTAATTTAAAAATTGTATGATATGAATTGTAAAATTAAAAAAAAAAAAAAAAAAAAAAAAAAAAAAAAAAAAAAAAACATGAGTTACAACAATCTACAATTTTTTTGATAGATTTATATTTATTATGTCCTGCTTTATGCGAAGTCTCAGTTCCAAATTTTTCTTCCAAGTAGTTTTCGAATGATGATTAAAAAAGTCAAAATGATGGTTTAAGGGGCAGTCTATGATGTGCAGAAAAGCATAATTTGAAAAAAAAAAAAAGATATTTTACTCATGTCATTGAAACATTTGGGCTGGCAATAGTCGAAACATATAAAGCAAGTGAAATAGTCATTGCCAAGAATAGAAGCAACCATTAATAGAAGTGACATAGTCATTCTGTAGCATTTCAACAATCAAGTACCGAACTTCAATTTGGATACAGCTCTTAAAATAGGCTCATTTTAAAATAATTTCTTTGAAACGACTTGTATGAATTTTATGAAAATTCGTTTTTAGACAAATTGAAGGGTGTAGAATTTATTTATAGTGTCAAACTTGGGTATTGCTATTGAAAAAAATCAAAGTTTGGGCTCCTTTTGATATGTAGATAACCCTCTAAGCAAATTTTATATACAATACACTGCCTCTAATCCGCACAGGTCAGGACCAAGGGTTTTGCAGATTATAGAATTTTGCAGATTGTAGGTCATTTCTTTGTTTACGTTCTAATATTTGGATTTATCAACAAATATAGTAATCCCATTGTAAATAAATAATACAGAAGTGAAAGAAATTTTTTTTTTTTATATAAAAAAACTATATTCCATATTAGAAGTACATTTAAATGATATAAAATACAAAATTAAGAAACATTTCTACTTATTTTTAAATTTTAAAGATCGCAGTGATAATGGTTTGCTTTATAGCTTTTAATTTATGCTCTGCAATTTAATCTTGAAGCCTTTTAAGAGTCGGGATTTCTTGATCAGTAACAAAAGTTTGTTTTTCTAAATAACTAAGATATTTATCCAAAAGAGCTAGCCCGTCTTCGAAAGCAATTTTACCTTTTATATAGCCAACAAATGCGTTCAGAATATAGCAGTTATAGTATAACAGTTATTTACAAGATACACAGAACATATCCATCAATGAATGCAGAAATGCATTAAAAATTTATTAAAATTCTTAATAAATTCATCAGATCAGTCAACTTTTATTATGTTCAGAGTGTAAGTTATCTTGCTTAAAAAATTTTTTTTAACTGTTTGTTTACATTTGAAATATAATACGGATTAGAGTCACGGAGTAGAGAGAGTGGACTGTACATCAATTAAAAGTAGACTTTATTTTCAGTCGTTTGGTACCAATAACTTTCTTATACAATAATTTGTTGTAGAGTTAGCAGAAGGTGTTTACTTTTATTTTTTTTTTCTATGACTGTTATATGTGTAGAAAAATTTTTACTGAAATTTAACTTGCAAATTAAAAAATATGTATCCAAAAGCCATGTGTCTGAATATTTTTC
This sequence comes from Maratus speciosus, assembly GCA_963932465.1. Classification (NCBI taxonomy): domain Eukaryota; kingdom Metazoa; phylum Arthropoda; class Arachnida; order Araneae; family Salticidae; genus Maratus; species Maratus speciosus. The sequence continues at coordinate 81,000,229 of OZ010793.1, read as the reverse complement.
AGTATTTTTCTCCCCCCCAAATGGCAAATGCTGTTACACTTGGCAAATTTACAAACTTAGTTGGCAAATTTGTTTAAAACTTTAATAAAAACTATAGTACACTTTCTATTTCTGGTAGACTTGGCAAAAGTTATAAGTATAATTGGTAATATTATTAGGCTTTTTACAAATACGAACTATATTATATTTTCTAATTGTGGTAACTTGACAAAATTATAAAACTATTTGGCAAATGTCGAGAACTGTTTATTTTTGCTTCTCAATGAATTGGCAAATACTGAAATTTGACTTGGCAATTTAATGTCCTCTCCCCTCGCAAAAAATGTCTTAGCGATGGCCCTGCTCACTAAAGTTATTTTCTCTATCTCACTAATACTAGAAAAGTACCCAACTTTTGCTTCTGGCAATGGCTTACTTAGATTTAAAAAAAAAAAAAAAAAAAAAAAAAAGATATATTTTCCAATTTTTATGTTTAAAGCTGAGTTTTTAAACATAGAACTAATAATTATGTGAAACATATAATAATATGTGAACATTATTAATTCAGAACAGCCAATGAAAGATAAACTATTTAATTTAGATAATCAGATTTACAGCTTCATTAGAAAAGAATGTTTTCTTGTTTATGGTTTAGTTGAGTTTTAAAGCTTTTACTTAAAGGAAGAAGTCTATCTGCCCTATTTAATGCTTTTTAGTAATGCAGTAGACTCCCTCAAATCTGCAAATGCCTAAAATCCACACATCTTTACAGATGTAAACAATGAAACTTTCATTTGAATTTTGGCAAAATTACAGAATTTTTCAGTTTTATTTCATCCCGTATGTATTTTAATATGTAATTCTTAATAATATAACTGAACTCGTGGTTTTCCATGAAAGGAGTATAAATTTATTTTTAAAAAAAATCAGGGTGTCACTGGTAATCACAATCGTTTTACCAAATTTATTTATGTAAATCAAGCTTTTTTGGTTATTATTATGATGATTTTGATATGAATTAATAGGGAGTACTTTTCATAAGGAAAGTTTCTTTGAATAATTCAAGGAAAATGTATCTCATCTTTTTTATGCATATTCAAATATACATTATTAATTATTTACTTGACATTTACTTTTAATATTTTAAATCAGTTTTTAAATTATCTTACTTTTTATCCTTTTAGTTTATTAATTTACTTAATTATATTAATATTTTACTATATTACAATCATTCATTAGAATTTTGACTGCATTATTGCATTCAAATTACTGTTTAAAAAAATTAAAGCAATGACCAGAAATCTGCAAAATTCTAAAATCCTCACAACCTCTGTCCCCAAGCTGTGTGGATTTGAGGGAGTCTACTGTATTAAATAAATAATCATCTAAATTCCTCCTCCCCCAGCCTATCCACCAAAAGTTTGGATTATAAGTAGACAAAAATTTTTTTAATACATACACCACCGAGGAGGCATGTACGTGGCATCGCTTGATCACACATTGACATTCCCAGTGATGACACATATGCACCCTTGGTACTGAAAGTCATAAACATGAGAATCTGATTACAATAGTTAAAGCACGTTAATTTTAACCCAGGTAGTGAATGTGTTAAGCTAGTGGAATTTAAAATGGGGCCTCCACCAAAATTAGCCCTTTTCAAAAAAAAAAAAAAGCATTTATTTGAAAGTTATTCTTGGAATGCATTAAAATAATCTAATAAAACCAAATTAATCCACAATCATAAGACACAACTGACACATTTTACATAAATTCAACATTCTTCTCTGAACTTTATTACTGTGGTGTTGGAGAGAGGGATAGTTTTTAAAGACATTTTGGTACTTTTCATTAGCCGGGCACCAGTGTTATATATGCATATATATCTATAAATTTACATGTGTGTGTAGTGTATATATAAACACTGGCGCCCAGCTAACAGAAAAGTACTGACATTTTTTTTTAGATACATACAAGTAATTGAGCAATTTTTTTTGTTAGGGGAAACAGAAAAAAAATTTCCTAACAAACTAACTTTCAATGAAACATAGACATTAATTAATCAGAAAACTGCACTAAGGTTTTCTTTATACATACACAATAACATTTTTGCACTTTACATGATTTGTTAAAGTTTTATTTTAAATATTTCATTGTTAATCATTGCATACAACTTTTAGATCTAGTTATGTTTTTATAAATAAATAATGCTAGGTACATTGAAAACTCTACACATATCAAAACTAATGATAAATAACAAAAAAAGATCCACCGCGATACAAAAATAATTTACCTGGAGAATTCCGTTCATAATCTTTACACAGCAAATGCCCAATGCAATGCTATGGTGTCACAACTTCAGTCAAAACATTCTGATGCTAATTTAAGCATGAGGAGTTTATCTAAGGGAAATTCCTTACTGCACAGGCAATTAATTATAAAGACTGTGCAGCAAGGAAGTTCTCTTGACTTTTTTTCTTTTCACAATCTTCAAAATTAAACCTTCATCGGGCTGGGAAAGTCTATTCAATCAATAGTTCTGCAAAATAAATTATGTACGTGCACCCATAAATGTAAATATCTCCCTATTCACATTTCGAGATAGTTTACGGGTCTGTAAATTGATATGCATGGGTATTCATCCCATTTAATTTATCCACACACCTTATTTTGACTGGAAAGCTCAAATTTTAAGCATAGGTGAGTTAATTAAAATAAGATACGCCAAAAAATACACAGATCGCCCTATCAAACTCGGCAATGTTTTGCCCTAAGTTACTGCGCATCATAACTGCGCAAGCTTTGTGTTTACAGTTCTGCGCTTTCCTTATACTGTTCTTTATTTCTGGCATGAACTCGAAATTTCTGAATAAGAATGGAAGCCAAACTGGCAACCTTGTGCGCCTAGAGTATAAATATACCGAATCTATTATCTGCTCTATGTATGAGAGCAAATTACAGTGAATACGGTGTCCCTAAAGCCATCTGAATGCTTTCAATATGTCTTGAATTCAGAATTTCTTTTAGATTTGAAGGCTACATATTTACAAATGACACGCCCAATTCAATCTCTATTTTGTTTCAAACAAGAGATATGTTCTTACAAAGAATTTCCGGCGTATATAATCCTCGGATCGAACAAAGCTTTTAGCGCAATATCCAGTGGGTCTTGAGAAAATAAATCTCAAAGTTTACGTCACAGTTTATAATGGGATAAAGAGGTTCAGTGGCGTAGTTGATAGCACTCTGCATTCGAAAATTTGAGTAATTGAATGTTTTTGAGTTCGAATCCCAGCCTGACTTATTTTTTAGTAGACTTATTTATCAGTTATTTTCGAACCGCAATTGAAAAAAATATGTTTAATAACTGAAATTTACTAAAAACATAAATATATATTTTGTAGTATATATATACAATTTTAACTAGGGAATATTGCATGTTTAAATATTTAAGGAATTTTTAATTTTTCAGGGTATAAATCATCAAATATTCTCCATAACGCGTATAATTGTATACGAGATGAATGAAGTTTATGATGCGCTAATAAATGCTTGCCAAAAAAGGTAAAATGGCAGTGAAACTGCAACAATGAAACATTTTAATTGCTAAAATGTAGAAAATAAATTATGAAAAGAAAATGAAGAGCTTTTAATATTTTAACAAAATACGCTTTTATCAATTTACAGTTTAATCCTATCATAAGATGAAACGCAATTTTTCACCTTGATTCAACATAAAATGTATAATGTGAACATTAAAAAGGTCCACAATCTTACTTAAAAGGCGGCTAATGTAATGAAAAAGATGTTACAAGTTTAAAATATACATTTTATTTAAAACTTCTTAGTACTTTCAAGCCTTCCAAGCTCATCATCAGAGAATATCTTAATAACTCATTTACATTATTTATTATTAACTCATTATTTTAGTTTTGGTTTTCAAATAAAAATCAATTAAAAATATTTTGTTTAAAAGCGTTATACAATAATCAGAAACGAAGGTTGGTTTATAAAATTTTATTGTATTTTAATTATATAATTTTTTTTCTTTTATCTTTATGAGCAGATAGTGTTTTGATAGGACTCCTGGAAGTTATTAAGATATTCTCTGATGATGAGCCTGGAAAGCTTTAAAGTACTAAGAATTTTTAAATAAAATGTATATTTTAAACTTGTAACATCTTTTTCATTACATTAGTCGCCTTTTAAGTAAGATTGTGGACCTTTTTTTTTAATGTTCATATTATTTATTTTACAGTTTAATGTTAATCAATTTACGATTAGAGGTTGTTAAAACGATTTAGAAAACCAAAAAAGCTAGTTCAAATAATGTTTCATTTTTTCTATTATCTTATATGCCTTTATATGCCTTATCTTAGAAACAAAAAGAGCAGAGAAAAAATTATATGTGTTTTAATATATACGGAGAATTAAAAGACTTTTTTAATAAATTCTCTTTCTACAAAGGGTAAAAAACAGCGAATTTTTTATAATCGAGTACGGTGCCCACGCCAAATTAATGGTAACGGACATTTTGGGGGAAAAAACATGCAGTCAAAAATTAAGCATGATTTTAAAGATAAACATTGAATGCTTATAAAAAAATGTTTTCTTTTTTTAATTTTTAAAATTTTATACTTATTTTTAATCATAAGAGGTTTACATTTGGAGCGTTGTGGCAAAATTTTTTTAATGTTTTAAAAGTCTCTAATCTCCATAGGGGCGAAATAATTTTTTTTAGTTTGGTTTTAAAGAATTTAAATATACATCGGTACCGCATGGAATCGCGAACACGTTTCAATTGGCGAGGAGTCTCCGGACACGTGCCGCCGCTTCATCGATCCGTGCCATGAGGACCATGGCCGATGGAACGGCTGTCTCGTACACCATAGACTTAAGATATCCTCAGAAGTAGAAATTCAGGGGGTTTAGGTCCGGAGATTGCGGTGTCCGCGTAACATGGCTGATTGGAATGTGTTTGCGCTGGGCCGTGCAAAGAAAAAACTGAGCCCGGGCAAAGTTTCAATTTGGCGCCCCCCCCCCCCCCCCCCCCCGCCTCACCTTTTCTTTGTGGTAGGTGCCACAAAATTTATAAACTTCAGAAACAGAAATAAAGTCTATTGAATAAATAGTTTGCGCTTATTTTGGAACTTTAAAACGTGTAATTTTATAATGATCAGAAATTCCAAGCAACTAAATAACATAAGAGAAAATTGCAGTTAGTTGTTAGAGAGATTGCGATGTTTTAGACAGATGTTTCTCAACCTTTTTTTCTTTTTTTTCTAGCAATTTTCAGTTGTTGTTAGAATTTGAGTTGAAGGAAATGGGAAAATTAGCAAAGTAAAAACAGCCAGGTTAGAAACAAGTAGTTCCCACTGAGAAAAAAAATCCTCCAAATAGCAAAAAAACAGACGTTGGTAGTATAAATTTGGCACCCCCTAAATTTCCGCGCCCGGGGCAACCGCCCCTTCGCCCCCCCTTTTCGAACGGGGCTGTGTTTGCGATCTCATGCGGCACCGATGTGAAGCATGCATCATGGCTAATGGGGCACATTTTGAGCACTTGTTATGAGTTGAAACATTTTTCATTCGTATTTTGTACTTCCATTTAGTTTTTTTATAAAATAAAAGTCTTTTTACACCGCTTGTTACCTTTTGTATGCTTCACGGTCAAGATGCAATTGCACCGTCACAATCCCGTTTTCGACCCCCAGTTCCTATTTAATTCTTGATCCTCCTGTCACACCCCACATGACCTGACAACCCACACCTGCCGTTTGGACATGACCTTTTGAATTACCCTGTATTCTGAAATGCGGTTTTCCCTATTGGAAAATATATATCAAATGACATTTTCAACAAATTATTTTCCTACATTTTAAATATTTTTTTAAAAAACGGGGACGACTTCAAAATTTCACTTGAGCAAAATTTTCGAAACTTATCTTCAACACTTCGTTCAACATTTAAATTAAAATGAAGGAAAATAATGTTTGAAAATGTAATACGTCTGAATGTTACGTCTACTTTCTAAATGTGAAAATCGTATTTCAGTATTTCTATTAGGCAATAAATCATCACCTAGTTCAATTTCCCCATAGGTTAACAGGGGATTTTACGATCGGCAAGCAACTTAATGTAACAAGTTACGAACAAGCAAAATTTTGGTAAACAATGCCTTCGGTGCGCTTCTTTTTTAATATGCGAGGAAATTTTTAGTTACCTAATTGAATTCAACCAGCGGAGCTATTAACCCATTAACCGCCAAAACTATTACGATAGAAATTTTCAAATTTCTTGTTAAAAGTAGTTTCCCACCACAAATTCAGTAAGGTAAATTTCGCTTTACTAAAATAGCAAAATTCCTGAGAATAAATAAGACATTTTTTTAAATTCTAAAATAGTGGTGCCAATGTAATTAATTCATTGCATGAGCAATTATTTTGACTGTTGCGTGAACGCAACGTCAGCGGTTAATGGGTTAATAAAGAGGAGAAAACAGATAGTGTGCTGTGCGTGAAGTAACTGACGATGGCGGCTGGATTTTATTTACATCCAATAAGGCCCTGATTAACAGAGCCTGATTACCCACTGGGCAAATTCCTATCACTAAAAATAAACAGAAAATTTTGCCTCATTCATGGTAATATTTTACATGAATACGGCGTTTATTTAAGTCGAACTTTCCTTTTAAAATTTATTGGTGTAAGTGTGCCCCTTTGGTAATCAGGCCCTGCTGATTAACCCTCTCGCTGCTCAACCCGAAAAATACTCGGGCATGCATTTTCCCGTCTAATTAATGCTATTTGGTTATTCCCACCGGTTATTTTTTAGCGAAAACATTGTGTGATTTAATCAGGACATTTTCCCCGATTATCCCCAAAAATTTTTGCTCTAGAGAACCGGTGGTAAAAGATTAAAAATTCTGTAAAAGACGTTCATCGCGAAGAATTACTTACGCAGCGAGAGGGTTAACGCTGCGGCAAATTTCCACTAGTAAAAACGAATGTAATTTTTTGCTTATTCATGACCAAAGGCCTGCAGGAATAAGGCTGAAATTTTTATTTAAATTTACTGGTGGAAGTTTTCACCGGCGGAAATAAAATTCACTCACATTGACGGGAGGATTGTTTATGTAGTCAAAATATGACGGAACCGCAGGACCTCACTACCACTTGGCCAAATTTCCACCAGTAAAGACGAATAGATATTTTATCTTAATTGTGACAGAAATTTTGCACGAATAAGGCGTTTAAAAAAGGAGGAAATTTCTAATCAAATTTAATGATGGAATTTTTCCCCGGAGGTAATCAGTCCCTGCGGAACCGTTTATAGTTGAATAATCACCATTTTGAAGATAGGTTAATTCCTCTTTATTCATATTTTATGATTTAACCTCTTCGCGACAAGTGTCCAATGCACAGTTTTTAATCTTTCAGAACCAGTAATTTCAAATAGTTGTCCAACTTAAAGACAAGTTCTGTATAGATGTCTTTTAAACAATAAAAGGACCGCGAGGGCAGTGTTCCCAGATTGTTGACTGTCACCGCTTTTTTGAAATGGAAATATTCGGCCTATTTAAAACAGATTAAAAATACGGAAAAATAAGGCGAATTGTACTATTTTAAAAAAGAGGTGACAGTCAAATAATCTGAATTAAAAGAGTCCCCAATCTGGCAACACTGCGTGAGGAGTCATTTGATCCCTACCAAACGAATATATTTCAGTTCAAAATCAGAAATTTCTTTATAAAATAAGTTTAAAAGTCAAATAAAAAGAAAAAATGTTAGATAAATAAGTTAAACAGTTTTGAATAAAAATTCTGGTGACAAATATTTTTTATAAAGCTTGAGTACAATTCTCGGTCTTTTTAGAGTTAAACTTCATTTACTTCTTAGATACGCAACTTTAATTTCTTCTTTTCTTTATTCGAAGTATTTAATTTACTTTCGAGTAGCTTCGCAAGTGTTAAATATTTTTCTTTCAATGGCTCCCTATTACCTGTGCAAGTCACTTATCTTTACACTGCATGTTAATTTTCTCCGCAACTAGGTAGTCCATGAAAATACATGCATTGATCCATTGTTCCATATTGTATAGTATTGGAGAGCCTAGACTTCTACCTGGACTTAATTATTCCTTTATACGTGCTTTCTCTAATAAGTAACGTAAGCTTTTCTCGATTGGAGAGATTTAACATAGCAATTCATCTATCCAAAATTCTGCGCCCTATCTTAGCAATCTCGGGTTTTTTTAAGACAGTTTTTCATTTTTGCCTATAGGGAATTAAAATGTGTCGGGTGTTTATAAAGTCCCGGACCCATTTTGATGTTTAATAACTCATAAAATAATAAAGATAGATTAAAATTAATAACATAAATGGTTAGATAGACTTAAAAAGTTTCATGACCCTTGTCAATGAACTTCCACGTGTGCCCCCTTCGTCGCACGGAGAATATCAAGTCGATAGTCAATTTCACGCCAGGTAGCGGCAAGCATGTCGGCATCCACAGACGCTTTTGTAAAGGACAATGTTTACAGGAGGAGAGTGTCGAACATTGATGACTTAAAAACCAGAATTACAACCGCAATAGCATCTATGGATGCCGACATGCTTGCCGCTACCTGGTGTGAAATTGACTATCGACTTGATATTCTCCGTGCGACGAAGGGGGCATACGTGGAAGTTCATTGACAAGGGTCATGAAACTTTTTGAGTCTATCTAACCATTTATGTTATTAATTTTAATCTATCTTTATTATTTTATGAGTTATTAAACATCAAAATGAGTCCGGGACTTTATAAACACCCTGTATTGAATTAGCTTGAATTATTTTAGTTGATATTTGGGAAGGATTGGAAGAATTCCCCGAGACTGATTTCTTGCAAGCCTAACCACAGAAAGAGTAGTACAGTGTTGAATTCAGACACATTTCTCCGGGAAGGATTTCTGTGGCTCCGGGGAAGATATTACAGAGTTCCGGGGGAGAAATTGCACTTTTTGACCATTGAAAACACAAAATCTAAAATCTTCCGGGGGGGATCTCATTGCTCCGGGGGGAATATCCCCCCGGGCCACCTCCTGAAATCAACACTGGAGTAGTATAATCGTGTTAAAGGGCATGCAACTGTTAAATCCTCAAAAAATTCGAATTTATGAAAAAATACCTATGTGAAACAACATTATTTACGGAGCATTAAAAAAAAAATCCCACATAAACAATTCCTGTAATTACGGAAGTTATAAAATATATATGGCATACTCTCTGCTACTAATGTTTAAAAGAATATTTTAAAGTGGTTTATATCAAAAAGTTAAAATGAGCTTTTTTTTTTAAATTTCAAGCAAAATTTCTCTCGTATTTAATATTTTTACAAGTGTGAGTCATAGATTATAGATTTTATGTATATTTGACGTATTGTTGCCAAGTTGTTTAAAATTCAACATATTCTACTTCTACTTCAGAATAGTAAACTTCGCTTTATTTAATGACATGCGTGCTGTGATTAAAAAAAAAAAAAAAAAAAAAAAAAACGAATATTGTTAGTCAAAAAAATGGCTTTGCTGATGTATTTTTGAAGTTGCCCGGGTTTTTGAGATCTCACTGTATTAAATTACAGCAAGAGGGCGAAAATATGCTATTCACTGAAATAAATATATTAGGGCAGAAACAGAAAACGATCTCTCATATACTTTTGTCACAACCCTTTGACTCCGCCCACAAATCTTAAAAATCGTACTTTTGCAACACTGTCATATACACTTTCACGGACACTAAATATAGAAAAATGTATCAAAATATGGCATAAAAAGTAAAAAAGAAAAGTTTGATATAACATAATTATAATATAATAAAGTTTGGTGTAATTATGGTTATTTTCGGGACCTAGATAGAATAGTGTAGAGAGACGCTTAAAACCGTAAAATACTAGTCAACAGCAATTGTCTCAAAGCGTCTCGTTGAAACTTTTGCTTGGCTTAATCCTTTATTTTATTATTTAACGTTCAGGATTACACAAGTTATTTAATATTTGAATTTCACCAAAATAAAAATTATTAGGTCTGAAACAGAAAATTTATGCTCGTATAAAAATATCCCCCAATTCGGAGAAACCACGCTGTCTAGTTCTGCCACCGATCCTTTTTTTGAGTGCCAAGTTTTGTGATGAAATATTTTGTACTAGGTTTTTACAACATTTACAACAAAAATTACGTTTCAGGTAGGTGCCTACAAGATTTGTAAGTGAAATCTAAAAAGAAGATTTTCTTCGAAAAAAGCGGTATTCAAAAAACGGTCTGAGTGAAGCTGGAAGCCGCGCTGGTAGCAGCGAAAATGTATACCGACAGAAGCATTCACTTTTGCCGCTGGGATATTTGCGTGTTGCGGTAAATGTACTTTTTTTTGTCAGAATATCTTTTTCTACCAATATCCTTAAACTTTTTCATCGAGGTTTTATTTTAGAAACGGTCGTCAATGCTAACGGTAGTTTAATATTATAAATTTCTATTTAACGTATTATTTTCTTATTACTTATTAGGTTAAAATTTGGGCCTCGTATATCGATTTTAATGGTTACTCTCGAATTGCCCCATTTAAAAATCACATTGCTCTCTATGGGAATTCCTGCTTTAATTAAATAATTCGAACAAGGAAACAATAATCTTTCTGCCACCGGTAAAATTATATTATTAAATTGTTGGGTGTTGGAAACTAGTTTTTAACTATTTTAGCGTTGGAGCTCTGCTGTAAAGTGGTCGTATGAAGTGATTGCTTCTTCCAATGTTATATTTTCGCAGTGTGAATGACATGTGGGGCGGTTCGTTAGAATAGTCTTATCGCTATTTAAAGCTGTAGTATGGCGTCTACCGATGATCATGATTATATGACGGAAGTTATCCACAAAATAAGTAATGGAACGTTAAACACCAACTTTAAGGACCAGTTTGACAGATTTTCATCAATTTTGAAGAATATGCTAAGACTATATTGGGTGATTTTTACACCTTTGTTGATCAATATATTTTGGACATAAAGGCTAAGGACGGATATTCTGCTTCTGAGCAAGAAGAGGTAAGGAAAACTTGCCTTAATGATTTTACTTTGCTTAGGGAGCCAACCCATGGTAATTTGTTAAATTCAGCTATCTTTAGTTTTTTCTGCTCTGTTAAGTATAAGAAAACTGTTAATTTTTTTCTTTCTAATACTAAGCTTAAAAATGAAATTTTCAATGCAGTTAAGAAAGATGTTAAACGACCTATTTCGGAGGAGAGTTCTCCTATCCCTCTCACTAATAAATACAAGAATATCGCTAACGAAGTTACCCTAACTGAAAATGTGGATATGGATGAGTCAAATGTTAGCGAAAATACACAAGATGCTGTCAAAGTTAAAAAATCTGTTAACCCTTTCTACGTCGAAGTCGACAGCAATTGGGCGACGGTAGCTCATGAAATTACGGAGTTAAACTCAGAAAAACCAAAAATAACGCTAAAAGGCGAACGCATTGTTATACAATGTAACTCTGATAAGGACTTTAAAGCTACTCAAAAATGGCTAGACCAAAACAAAAAGAAATATACCACTCTTGATCCTAAAGAACTTCGACCGAACTTCGACCCGTTTCACAGTCACTAGGGCTGCCATGCTTAAAAATCGTAAAACTGGCCAACCAATGCCGATATACATGGTAAATGTTATACCTCGTAAGAACTTTGAAGAAATTTACCAAATCAACAATATACATTATATTTCTGTTAAGATTGAAGCTTTTACTAGCAAAAATCGTGTAAAACAAATGCCAAAGTTACGGTCACGCATCAGAAGTGTGTGGCTTCGATGCTAAATGCGTAAAATGCGGTGATCTACATTTAAGTACAGACTGTAAACAGGGGCGTCGCCATGGGGGGGGTATGGGGGGGGGGGAGCCTCCCCCCCAATATATGTGAAGTTGGGAAATTTGAGCTTAGAGTTGGGAAATTCTAGATTTTTGAGACATTTTCTTTTTTTAAAGTAATAGTAAAAAAATTACGAAATTTTTATTGTTTTGGTGATTATTTTGAGTACTGCAACAGTAAACAAGTTAAATTATCAAAAGAAATACAAAAAGAAATCAGCCACACTCAATCTATCATTGTATTTTTCAGTTCTACAAAAATATTGTACATCTACCAGACCTAAATTTCTCTACTCCTGTCCATGAATAACTGACTAACCAGTTCCTTTATTTCCTCCAAAACTTTGTTCCTTTCTCAAAAATTTCCCCCTACCTCCACTTCTCTTCCCAAAAGAGAATCCAGCTATTTTAATCCAAAGGGATTGCAGCTTCTTTTGCAAATTGGAGATCACTTGTATCACAACAGAAAGGAATGTAGTAACCTACTTGAAACACAGCTATGGGTAAGAAGATTTGATGAGTTTTCACAACTTTTTTGACTAATTTTGCGATTTTTGGACAATATTTTACTCATTCTCGTGATTTTTTTGCCGCAAAAATTAGTTAACCCTTCGCTGTCATGTAAAAAGCGTTATATGAGCAAATGCGGCTATAAGAAGTCGTTAGTTTAGATAAATTTTTCACATTTTACTTTTATTTGTATGCGGAAATATATACCAGTCCTGTTCGTTTATATTTATATGTGTTTATATAAAATTTTAAACCAAAAGTCCAGTGTTCTGTGTTTAAAGCTGTTCTAAAAAGTTACTATAAATCTCAGGACGAAGAAACCCTTCATAATAGGAAAAGAGTTTTCGTGCAAGATTTTGGAGGATCTAAAAATCCATTCGAGGATGAAAAAGGTAAAAAATGGACGATTTTAATTTGGAACAGAAATATGACCATGAAAGCAGTCCATCAACTGAAGAAAAAATCGACATGCACTGTAATACGGACACGTTGCACTTGAATAAAATTTTGAAGAAATAAAGATTTCCTTACAGACAAGCTCACAAATAATTATGAATATTAGGATGTGACTAGAGAAGCTGAATTCCAAAAGCACCGTAGGAAAACGGTTTCACCAAAGGAAGGCAATAGATAAAAATAATAGCACAGCAATGGACATTGATACACATAAGTTTTACAGTAAAAAATTATAAGAAATACAAGAAAATTTCGGGAATTTAGTAATGGGCTTAAATGACAATGTTCCCTATATCAAGAGAACATTGCAGCAATGCATTCCATATTTAAATTACAATTGTGCAAGGGAAAAGTTAATAATGCTTCCGCCTGGATATGAGAAATCGGATGTACATGACTTGCAGAGTCAAATAGAAATAAACCAAATCCCAACTAACTTAACAAACCTTTTACTCAAGCCATGAAATTCAAAGACTATTTGGGTCACACCGTTAAACTATATACTCGTACCTTAACATTCACAGCAGCTTATCTTTATGGCGTTGCATCTAATGAAAGAATCTTAAGTCAAATAAAAATTTAAAATATATATATTGCAAGCTACAATGAGGGATGACAGACTTGACAGCCTAATGCTTTTAAAATATGACAGTGAAATAGGGAATTTTATTAAACTAAGCGATGTTATTAACAGGTGGGCTTCTTTGAAGACCACAAGAGTTAATATTAAGTGAAAACTAGTCGGATGTGCCAATCCCAAAATTTTCTTCTACTCCATACATGTTAATGCCTCAAAATTTGCAATCACAGTGCTAAAATTAAATGACAATTCTTTGCCTATAATAACAAACTCTAAAGGTATAGATTTGTTGAATTGTGTGCATTTATAAAGGAGATATAAGCATAGCATTTTTCAAACAAATCATTGAATTTTGGCACCCAGCCTCTTAGATAGGGGAGATGGGGGCACATATGAACAGGGGGCAGATGTGAACGTCACAGTTTTTCAATAGTTATTATAAGTTTTTTTATTTGAAAAAAATTACCAAAGATGGCAGCACCTGTAGACATATGGTAAAAATTTTTTGAAGCTTTTCGACATTTTGTTTGTCTTCAGTAGCCAAAACACTGTTTGTAGATGTCAAATGTAAAATGTCGGTTTCAACTTTGGTAAGTGATAAAGTTTATTTATTTAGTTAGTTATTCGAATTTTAATGTTTTAACATATACTATGACTACTAATGAATATTTTGGATAAAGTTGTTTTGTTCCCTAAAATTGATAAATGTTAATTATTTATCAATTTAACTCTAGCAGCCATGTGGGGCACTTGTGAACAGACTAGTTGGGGCAGATATGAACAGTTCACAAAAATCAAAAACTTTCTCTGTTGGGCGAATACAAAGAATTGATAATGATAAATGTATGTTAAATTTCTGAGAAAGAATCTCAGATCCAATTCATATAATTTCCCTGAAATAGTAGACATTTCTGTCATACAAAAAAGTGATATTGTATTGAAACTTCCACTTCCACATTTGTCAGGAAGTACACAAAGAGCAAGAAGCTCATTTGAGTTCAATTATAATTTAAATAAATTCAATGTTTCCTAAAATGCAATAAGTGTTATGTACTATTTTAGTAAACGGTTTAAAACAATATTTTTTATGTATTGTTAATACAAAGAGTATTATGACAAACAACAACTTTGTAATTTTTTTTTTCTTTTCACTTGTCTCAAACTTGCAGTGATGGCTTACTTCCGTCTCTCAAACAACAGCTATGAATAGGATAATTTGAATTGGGATGGATATCAGTAACATTTTTAAAATGTAAAATTTTCAAATTGATAACTAATATAATTCTTGGGTATGGTGTCAGAACAGCTTTATATATATTTAGTCTCATTTTAAACCTTTTGTTTAAACATAGCACTCAGAAACTAGAAATTTTTTTTTTCTTTATGGTGAATTTAACTGATAATATAAGTAATGGTTATGATAACAAATTAATAACAGGAGAAAAAGCATGTCAAAGGATATTTTTACCTTATGTTCACATGTGCCCCACGAGTGTTCACAACTACCCCGCTGATGGGGCACATGTGAACAATTTTTTGAATTTATAAAACAATTAAAAATGTAAGAAAAACTATACAGGTGATTTAAAAAAATTACCATGTGTAAAAGAAAGTTCTGTTTACTATACTAACTAGTTTTTATTTATAAGAATTAATCCAATTATAAGAAAAAGCTATATTTATGCGAACTGTTCACATGTGCCCCCATCTCCCCTATATGTAACCGAAATTCCTTACTCAAAGTGCACAAAAAAAAAAAAAAAAAAAAAAAAAAGCGATAGCTTTGGATAGTATAGACCCAAGCCTAATAAAGATCTATTTATGTGGAATATGAAGTTTGACTAAATTCCGTGCATTAGTTTTTGAGATACAGCTATCGCAAAATCGTGAAAAATGCTGCATAATTAACTAATAATGCTGCAAAACTAATCTTCATCAAATTATGTCAAGGTTTAACAGAATATGACCTTTGATCAAATTCCGTGCAATAATTTGAGATATAATTATCACTAAAATCATGTAAATTGTGAAAAATGCCGCATAGCAGTGCCACCTGTTGGACGATTTACACCAAAAAACAAATCAGTACCAATTTTTATCAAGGTACAGTCAAACCTCGTTAACACGAACTGTTTCCGATTGCCTCGTCCAGTTGTGTGCAATGTAGTTAAGTTCTGATAACACGAACTACTTTTAATACGAACAAAAAAAGTATCCCCTTCAGTGTTCGCGTTAACAAGGTTCGATTGTATAAGTGAATCTCTAAAGTTTTATTAAATTTCGTGCATTAGTTGTTGTGTTAGAGCGCCCACAAAATTTGTATCACATATAGACAGACAGATATTTTCAAAAAACAGTCGAATTGTGTTCAGGACTTACTAAAACGTATAAATCAGTCTAAAACCGTAAGTCGAATTTTTTCACGAATCCAATACTTTCTTCTTGTAAAGAGAGAAGAAAGTAAAAAGTGTATTTATTTTTTTAGTAAACAAACTCATAATTAGAATTTTTATGTTTTCAGTTTCAGAATTTTTCTTTGGAAAGGAATTTTTTATGCAAAAGTATCATTATAGTTATTACACACATTGTGCATATCATTTTAGTCGAAAATTGGAGCAATTTGTTTCAAGTTGGGAAATTTTCGAATTCTCCCCCCCGAAAAAATATCTGTGGCTACGCCCCTGACTGTAAACACAAGGGACGTATTAAACCCACTTGTGCCAATTGTGGACTCGGACACCCAGCGAATTTCCGCGGTTGTTCAAAAAATCCCTATAGACTAGAAAATAAACAAAACCGTAAAACAAGTAATAGCGTCATCAATCTCTCCCAAGAAACCCAAATCTTAGCGGATATATTTAAGAATTATAATTACACCAAAAATACTAAAGACTCTGAACCCTCAACTAGTAATGAAATATTAAACTCTGATATTAATGATAGTACTACCGCAAACACCCATTTTTCCCCTACTATAGAAAATTCTAAGATCTCTACAAATTACACCAACGAAATAAAAGATATTCTTAATACTTTCAATGAAGTTAAGCAAATTTTACAAATCACTAAATTCTTAAAATGTATAAAGAACATCTCAACTCAATCTAAGAAGTATGCTCTTCTCATGTTATTCCTAGTCTATTTTTCCTTCTTATTGTTTTATTCACCTCCAAATTACAAGACAGGGTGGACGCCGTCCTCTTGCTGTCGTTGTTCCCCTCGGCTTTTGCGTTTTCCTGTATATTTAGTTAGAACTCTGCTCATTGCAGCTTTTTTACATATTTTTACAATTATTTTTTCTTGCAGTATTTTAAACTCTCTTGTAAATATGTATATATATAAGTTTTTTCTCATTTCTTCTATTTTACTCGCAAATGTTTAACTTTTTATTTCTCATGGTATATTTAATGTATGGTCTCTGAATTGAGTCTTTTTTTATGGGGCTTCCTTTGTTAGCTTTTTTGCCTGTCCTGGACATTTATTTGGATCATAAAGAACTTTTTTTTTTTTTTCACTAGTTATACTAACAATTTTTTCTTTAAAAATTGTCTATCTTTTTAGCTTTTACTTTCTTTTTTTGTGGCTACTAGCCGCGTTTAAACGCTCTTTTTTCTAAGGCTTCCATTGCATTGTAACACGATACATATTTAGCCTGGATGTAAAGTTGCCAAGCAACTAGGGAATCCAAACACCAGCTTACATTGTTCCATTGTTCTAACTGTACATAAGAGAGTTAAAAGTTTAAAATTCGTGTCAATCAGCTCTCTTTTCAGAAGGAGGGTCTGGTGTCGATGTTCAACAGGACAGGGTTCCCAGTTTGGTCTCCATTTTTATTCAGAAATTTCGAGTTCATACCAGAAATAACGAATAGTATTTTATGCTTTATTTAATACGATAGATTTAGTGATCACATAAAGGAAAAATTTTTCTTTAGAAATTTACGGTATTAATTTGAAATTTAGTGTTAAAATTGGAGGCCAAACTGGCAACCCTGATTAGCATCAGTTTAGGGAAGTGTGGGGACATCCTACGCTCAACCTGTGCTTTGACGTCAGAGTTGCCAGTTTGGCCTCCAATTTAAATGCGAAATTTCAAATTCATACCGTAAATTTTGAAAGAAGAATTTTTACTTTGCGTGATCGCTAAATATCTTTCATTAAATAAAGGATAAAATACAATTCCTTATTTGTGGTATGAAATCTTAATTTCTGAATAAAATTGGAGGCCAACCAAACTGTCAACCCTGTTTGACGGACGCGTTTGTCCAAACTATGCCTGCCCAGAGCTTCGCAATGGAAAAAGGTACTGATGAGTGGCGACTGTCAAGACTATTGAAACCCAATGTTTTGTAGGGTAAACATAAGTCGGAGATAATTGCCAATAAGAATTTACTTGTAAAAGAATTATACTCCTTTCAACGAGCCGTTAATTCCCAAATTGGCTCAACCGAGCCCAGCAATCTGATTGGCTAAAACTGATATTTATATAGTAGATAATTATATTTATTTTCTTATGAAATAGTGTAATGCAAAATAGAATGCAATTATAATGACTTAAATTGATTTATTTTGTTAAATTTGATCAAAATCACAGTAAAGTAATCCAAAATATTAATATTAACAAAGGATCAGATTGCTGAGGTCGGATGAGCCAATTTGGGAATTAACGGCTCGTCTCCTTTCATGATGAATCTGAGAGTTAGTTTATGTTGGTTATAGCGTTTTCACAGTGTTGAACATATGGTGTTAAGATTAACCCTTTCCGGCACAGAAAAATTCTGTTCGTAAAATGATGACATGATAGACTGACACCGAAATTTGCAAACGATTTGAAAACGAGAAATTAAAAATTTGTTACCTTAAAACTTCATTGTTAAAAGCAAACTTTTATTAAAATATTCTTGGTGCCGTTTGTAAGTTTGGAATTAAAATTAGGTGGTTCCGACGTGGGACCACTGCGCTGGAAAGTGTTAAAAGTTGTATGACGACACTAATATCAGGCCGGGCAGACTATAACAATTCGAGATGTCTATGCCCATTTTTAGATAACATTTGCTACGAAAGATTAATTTATGGGAATATAATTGAAGTACTAGAATTACTATATTATTCTAGTACTCTACACTAGAATTTACTAAATAAACATATATTTCTCATCTTGTGTAACACATTTCAACAATCTTCAAACAAAAATCAATCATCCAGCCTGTAAATATAGATGCTATATTATATTAAATTCATCAAAACATTTTTCAACTATAAAGAAAAACGCTGACCCTATTGGGCTAAAAACAATGCTTTCAAGTGTTTTCTCTTTTACCATCTTTTACTCAAACACAAAGAAAAAAAACAGTTGGGTAAGTGTGATCTCAGATCGCACAGAGGGTTTCGTTTAATATCTCTTTCAAAACACCTTCCATTTTTTGACGGAACCCTCGTTCCCCCCCCCCCCCGCCCCAACAAGGATTCAACTCACCTTAAATTTATAAAATTCTTATTAATGTGTTATAAACTATGTCAAAGTTTAAAAGCGATGTGTTCTTTAGTTTTCCTAATTTTAACAAATTCCCGTCAATTGTCTGTACGAAATAGCATCTCTTTTATAAGTTTAAAAATCGATTTTTTCAGAAATCGGAAAGTTGTGCTCCGTTTTTTTTTTTTTTTTTTTTTTTTTTAGATTTTATGAATCAGCGTACGACATAACATACGGACGCGAAAGAACCAAATTTGTAAAACTAATAGTTAAAAAATTTTGTATTGCGATTATCAAACCCTAATATAAAATTTCATGTCTTTTTCTTTCCTTTCACGTGGCTTGCTGCGCAAAAAATGCAATTCTGAAATTAATTACCAAAAAATTAATTATCTTCGCTTCCGATTGTCAAAAAAAAAAAAAAATAAAATAAAATAAAGACATATTCTGAAAGAGAATTCATAAATAAAATTCATATTCTGAAGTTTTACATCGGATGGCCTAAAATCGTAGCACAAAAATCGATATTTAAAAAAAAATCTTTTATATTATTTCGTTATCGCCGAAAATTCAATGCCATCAGACACCTGTTGCCTTCACAAATGAAGGAAATTAAAAGATTTTTCTTCTCGATTTTTAACGAATTTTCGAGTTTTTATTATACGATCCAGATTTTTAGAATTTCTGAAAGCTGATTTTTCCCCCGTCTTGTGGTACTTATTTCGAATTTCTGGGATGCGTAGAAAAAAAGTACTTGCGCCTTGAAGAAATCGCCATTCCTTATGTGCCATTAAAATGACACCTGTTTTTAATCGGTGGAAGAGATCATTTTTGTATGTTGATAAAAAATCCACTCTTTTGTTGAATTATGAATGCCTTTCCGATCTTGTAATTGGTGGGTTTTAATTAATAACGCCCGTTAATTACGGCTTTTTCAATATTTTATGATAGGACGTTTGATGTGAGGTGTTCAGCTATATGCAAAATTTCAAGTTTCCAATATATATAGTTTCTGAGAACGGGTTCTGTGACAGACGGACAGACAGACAGAGAAGTGAGACGAATAACCGGAAACGTAAAAAGAAATTTAATAAGTCAATTTTTTTAATGGGAATTATGGCTTTAAATACAATAAACCTTATTTTAATAATCTAAATGACTAAAAACTATAAATGATTACTAATACACCGAATGAGCGCTAAAAGAACAAGAGCACTACATGCAATTCAGTAAAGGAGCATGATGTAGAAAAACACGAGCTTGGCGCTTTTGGAATGCTTTTTATAATCACTACTGACACAAGTCAACAAAGAGCTTGGCGACAATGGCAGGCTTGCAAAGACAGTTTGGCGATTCAATTTTGGCCCAAATCGTCTCAAACAATTAAATTTTATACCCATATGTTGCCACTTTCGTATCGAGACACACTAGTTTAGACCAGAGATGTCAAACACGTATCTAGCCAAGACTGTTTACCTGTGTTTAATTCACTTGTTCAAACATGCATCAAATACTTCTAGTACGTGAAGAAGTAAACCTCTCCTAGGACTAATATAAAGGCGAGCGGGTGATTCTATCAGTTGCTGGTATTCAGCTGATTGTGTTTATTTGTTGGGGGTGCCAACTTCCCCCCTCTATCTTAAATTAACTAATTAACTCTATCCTTAAATTTCAAATGTTATTCCATGTTTAATGTTTAATTGTAGTGCATTTTAGTTCTACTGTAAGATGTGCCTTCTTGGCTCTTTAAGATGTGCTGTATGTCTTGCTCATTAACAAAGCGTGGAACTTGGAAGCCCTTGAAATGCCTATCATGTTCCTGTTCTGTTACATGTGCACATTTCGAGATATTGCTGCAAAGCAAATTTGAGAGAGTTGCGGTGCAAGTCAAGGTGGAATTTCTTGCATTAGTTTTGATATTAATGTTTTTAGTTACAATGTTACTACTATTTTCATAATGGCTTTCAACCCGTAAGGCATGGTGACGCCCGCCACGTCGACGTCGTTGTGAAGGCACACTGTGACTTTGTGACCGTCGATGTGACGTCGCGGTACGTCGATGTGAAGTCATAGTGGCCAGAATGTGAAGTCGTTATGGCCGTTTTAGAGCTCTTTTGTGACGTCACATTGTGACCACTTTGTGAAGTCACGGTATGACAAATTTGTGAAAAGTGTGTCATTTGTGACTATTTTGGCATTAATTTTGTGACGAACCTGTGAAGAAAGCGACGATGCTTTGAAGTTACATTGTGACCAATTTGCGATATATTTGTGACGAAATTGTCATTAAGAGGCTACTTCACTCAAGCGGAAAGACCGTTCGGTAATGCTAATCCTATGGAAAACATTTATAAAGATATTTCGATTGCATTTCAATATATTTAAATGTTTTTTTTTTGCATAGGATAACTGAGGTTGATCTGTACAAAGTCCCTTTTTTCCTTTTTTCGATTTTGTTTGCAGATATTTTTCAAGAGGATGCTTTCACTATCGAAACCGGTTCCGAAAGTGAAAGTGTCCTCATTAAAAATGTCTGTAAACAAAATCGAAAAATTAAAAAAGGGCCTTTGTACAGATCAACCTCAGCTATCCTATATATAAAAAAAAATCAATTAAAAATATTGAAATGCAACCGAGATACCTTTATAAATTTCTTCCATAGGATTAGCACTAGTGAACGGGTCTTTTCGCTTGACTGAAGTAGCCTCTTAACACTGTGATGATTCTGTGGCTATTTAACTTCTCCTGAGGGCCATTCCATGTAAATTCAACCAATTCTTTTATGGTTTGTAACCCGGCCGACAGGGATTTGGATGAAACTTGGTGTATATACTAATTCTATCATGATATGAATACATCAGAAATTTTTCCTTCCTAGACCTCATAGTTTGTGAGATATGGGGGGTCCAATTTTTGGATTTTTCTCAAATCGCACATTTCTGAGTCTGTATTTTTAGACTGCAGTTCCATTTTCAAAAAATCGTTTCTCTGGATCTAAAATGCAAATCATCTTAAAAATATCACCTTAAGTACATAAAAATGCAGATTTTAATAAAAAAAAATATTTAAAAAATTAATTTTAAATATTTAGGGTCAAAAACTTAAACCAAAGTTGAAAGTTATGGTTATTTTTCCAAATTTTTGTGACTTTAAGTAAATAGCCCCTACACAAAAAGGCAAATGAAATTTACAATTTCTTTTTGTTTTAAATAAAAGTTTACACTTTGGGCTTTCTATTTATAAAATAAAAATGATGTCTTTCTCATGGCTTATGCACAAATTTTGACTTATTTTGAGATGCTGTACCTATCAAGAGATAAAAATCTTTAACTTTGCTTACGGTACCTAAATATTTGCTGCACATTTTAAATTTAAATTTATTAATCAATTTGATTTACTTTCTAAAATGAAAATTAACTTTTAAAGTCTCTCGAGCTGTATTGAGAGATTCGCTCATTTGCAAACTAGTCGCGAATCCAATAGTACTTATGTAATTCATTCTAATTAGTCTGTTTTTAATAATTTTACGTTTATTGCTTTTATACTGCTATTGGGCCTTACATTACATACATTTATCATTAAAAGTCGTTAACTAGGCTTTAAAAGCCGATGGTACATAGAGTACGCCGCCCCTGTATTTTATGGACGTCCAAAAAGTCCGTATCTTTAAGGGTTAATATCTCGTCTAATTACTGACGATTTTTTTCGAAAATCATTATCAACAATGCTTTTATACTTTTGCTACGACAGGTACCTCCAGGGCTGCTCAACACTTTTCCTGAATGCCCGTAAATCGAAATTTGTGTGCAACGAAAAAATGCGATTTTCTCAAAAAGTATGTGACCTAGGGTAATCGCTATAATTTTTCTGCAAGGTTTAAATTAACGTCTACTACCTCTAATTTTTTTCATGATTTCAGTTTCAGTAGTTTCGGAATTAGATGGGGGGTGGAGGGGACATATTTTTGAGCTACATTTTTAACGATATCTTTGAAAATATAATACCTAACATTAAAAGAAATACATTTTTGAGTTCAGCGTTATGAAAGCTTTCACACGATATCCCACATGTTACATAAAGAAAATTTTTTTTTTCAAGTAACGTAATTAGCCCCTCTACATTTTTACTAAATATATTTATGAATGTTTAATAATCTGTAAATATGCGGGTCAATAGTCTTTATTACTTCCTCCAATTTGAACTTTCCACGTTCCATAGTTTGCGAGTAAAATGGCTGTGACAGACAAACAGACACAAGAGTGATCTTATAATGGTTCCGTTTTTACTTTTTAAGTACAGAACCCTAAAAAGGTGTAATTGTCAAGGTGAACATTGTGTACTTAGTTGTTGATTTTACATTATAATACTGGCACCCCAGTTGCCAGTATTATAACTCAAAATTAGCAATAATTAATTGTAAATAGGCAGCAGCATACCGCCTTATAAATGAATTAGGCCGTATATTGTGCTTAACGGTATATTACTGTTTATTTACAGTTTATTATTGTTAATTTTACTGTAAAATACTGTCAGCTGAGGTGCCAGTATATCGTAAAATCAGCAATTTTTTTCTACAGTATGCACTATTTTTGTAAACCCCCAGACTGCAATTTTGCAGCTCTTTAAAAGAATTTTCACGAAGTTTTATCTGTGGACTACTTTACATTGTGTACAAAAAACACCATTCTTAAATTTAATTTTCAAATGGTTGCTGATTTTTTATATTAATTAGCAGTATAATACGAAGGGCATATTTGAAAGTTTACTTTATGGATTTTGATTTGTAGATATTATAACAGTAAATTTTTATTAGAAGACATTTGGAGGTTTTACGTCCCATTAACAATCGATGGAAATAAATTTATTTAAGTGTGGAATTCAGTTTAAGTTTTTTAAAAATCTAATATTGCGAATAATTTTTAATAGACAGAAAAATTAACACGTATATGACCCATAGATATGAAAAATTAACACAGATTTTCGAAAATTAATTAAATAAAAACAAATTACATCGATTTACAAAAACTTCCACACTGACATTTACACACGTTATTCTTTAAAGTATAATAAAATTTCAAATTTCAAAGTTAACGTCATTGCTAGCGCGATGAAGAAATGTAATTATTTAAAAGTATACAAAATAAACATAGTCTATTTTTTTAAAAAACTGGATTGTATAAAATTCAGGTAATTACACACCATTTAATTACTTCTGAGATGTCGTTTAATTACTTTTGATACATATAGTATCATGTGAGGTACCTTCCATTACTCTGTACTGCAATCAGATTGATTTAAATTGAAAAATTATTGAAAGGATGTTTTATCTAAAAAAAGAAGAATAACAGCCTTCGGAATATTATTTTCGCCTTACGATAGAAATCCGGCTCACTAAGTACAAGATTTTTCCGTATAAAAATTCATAATGGAACTATCCAAAAGAAATTCCATATGTACCACAATGTCAGATGAAACTTAAAAAAATCAAATTAATAATCTTTAAACTTTGAGACTCCTTTCTCGTAGAAAGTTTAACAACCTGAACATAAAATGTCAATATCAATATCATTGTGAATTATTCTAATTATGCTTTATTTATAAAAATAACGCAAGATATTTTTAAAAGGTATTTCAAACACCAAACGCTGCTTTTTGTCACATCGTAAAATTAACTTTGAAACCATATCCAAAAAGTTCTGACTGAAATTTCATGACAAATAAAAATAGAAATTATAATCCCGCACTGCGCAATACCCCGAAAGAAAAGAAAAATGTAAACAACTACTGTAATTTTTAATAGAAATCTTTGTGATATTTAATGATAGCCCATTACGCGTAGACAATTTTAACCAATAAGACTTCTTACTATTTTAACTATATACTAACACTTTTCTTTAAAAGTATTTTTCCATTGTTTATAATCTTTATTTTATTAAAATTTTTAAAGAAGTGTTATACTACAGTTAGAATTTTTATTTCGATGGCTCATTCATTATAAGACAATCATCAATAGACTGGGCGTAAATTTGCTGACAACCCGGAAGCCCCTCAAAGTGCAAACACTGTTAAGCCAGGCGTAAATAAAGAAAGTCTCAAAATTTGTGGTAGGTATTTCAAATTTCGGTATGAAAACTAGTTGTAAGCAGTGTTTAGTATTTAGAGAGTTTTTCTTTTTCATATATCTTCCAGAATTTCGGAATAGTAATATTTGCTATTTTTAATCACAAAAAATCTGTCATTAAATTAAACGATAAAACTCTTTCGGAATTTATGGTATATTGTCAACTACGGGTTCGCAATTCTTAATTAAATGCTAGTGTTTGCAATCGCTACTATGATTTTTCTCTGGATACAATTTGAAATCTCACTAGATTTAGCTGAAATTCTTTCAAAATCAGTAGGTGCTATATAAATGATATAATACAGGTAGCCCAGCCATGGCTACATACTGAATAAGATATCAGCGAAATAAAGTATATTCTTCTATCTAGCATGATAAATTACTTTTTTTAACTCATTCTCAGATAGCATTTTTAATTTTCAGAAAATTTGCTTTGAAAACCTGCAAAGTTGCAGCAAGCTCAGCATGACAAGACTGAAAGTTCATAACAAAACTGCAGCAAGATAACTCAAACGTCGAAGTCACCACACTTTGAACTTGCAGCTAACTTTTCGTGCAAGTTAAATTCGTGCTGTATCAAATTTATTGCAAATTAACGGCAAACAAGTAATCAAAAATACTGCAAAATAGTAATCTTTCCACGATCCACAGTTTAACCCCTTCAGAGGGGCCCATAGACCTAATCAGGACTATTGATGCGAAGACACCGTCAGAAGATGCATGCATACTTTTCCTCACCATAAACAAGCTAAGGTAATATTTGTACTTTTCAATGCGAGCCTTTTTTTTGGTATTTGATAAATATAGCGTTTAGAAAAAGCGGTGCCAACTGAATAAATTTCTGTAATTTCTGCGTATGTGCTGATTGTCTATTCTCTCAACAGAGAAATTTTTTGCTTTCGTCACTTTCGTGAATTAAAGACAGTCTTGCCATCAGTTTCACAACAAGCTACTCATGCAACTGGGGGATAGTATACCTTGCAGGAAATTTGCTGCGAATTTCTCAATTCAAATTTGTCACGGCAAGATAATGTAAAAAAAAAATAAAAAAAATAAAATAAAACTTGCTGCTGATGTTTATGCTATCTGGGTTAAAGCCGGTTGGCAAGAAAACTTGCCATGTAAGACGAACAAAAGTTTAAAAATTGGATACCAGTATTCTGGTTTGGAAATTTTCAGGTTATCTAATCTTATTTTTTGAGCGATTTAATAATCCAAAATTACAAAGTGGAAAAAACTGGTGTCGAAGAATTAAAAGAAGTGCAAAAGAGACTTGTCTTTAATGGGTTAACAGTCAGATTGCGTATGTAAATTCCAAATATGAAGCAGAATTTTGTTTTCCCTTTAAAGAAAATGTAATAAAAATCAAATTAATGTGAAATGCTAACTGAATTTTCGCCTAAAAGCGTAGAATTTCAATTTCCTTCTAATAAAAAAAATCCTACGCATGTTTTGATCCTATCAAACCAGAGACACGAAATTACTTCCAAACGCTAAGAACGGAGCTTTCATTTTAGCCAGCCTTTATCGTGGAAGGGTTGATACAGGGCTCGCACCGTTCCTAAAATTTTCGTACTCTTCTACCAGTATTTTAAATAAGAATTCTTCGTCGTATATTCTTTTAAAATTTATAATAGAATTATACAACAAAGATTATAGTTTTAATTTAGTGGTAGCAAAGTGCGAAAATTTTAGGAACGCTGCGAACCCTGGGTTGATAACTTGAACTTAGAGTCATCACACAGTATAGCAGTATGTGTGAAAGATGTTTTTATAATTTCTAATTTATAATAAAGGTTTTCCGGTACGTAAGTATTTTTTATTTGTAGCATAAGATATTACTAACAAAACACATTACAATAACAACTTTTGAATTTCCCCCCCATAAATAATGACTTTTTATTAATTATATATTTTTTATTCGTTAATATGAGTATGCATATGGACTCTCAAAGATATATAATTATAACAGCAAATTATACGATAATCGAAGATTCTTATTAATTTATATTTCTTATATTCGATTCACGATAATCCAAGATTCTTATTAATTTATATTTCTTATATTCGATTCACGATAATCCAAGATTCTTAAGGGGGTCCGGGACACATTTTAAAATAATTTTTATTGATTGAAATTTTGAAATTTTTTGTAATGGTTAAACATATTATTTTTAAACAAAATCACATGATAAAACTTCTCATAATTAAAAAAATTAAATTTAAAATTTATTAAAAAAAGTGTGGTAATTTAAAATCGTTATAACTCGAAATATTATTTGTAGAATTTCAATTTAAATAAACAAATTTATTTACAGATTTTTTTCATTGAAATAAACAGAAATATATGTTTTGATTTTAATTCAGCATTTTTAAAAATATTAATTTAAAAATAAATTAAAAATATTTAAAGTAAAAAATTTCAAAAAATTGATGTAACTTAAAAAAAAAGTATATTTTCAAAAGTGAATATTTTTTTCAAATTTGCTCAATCAAAATTAAAGTAAAACAATTGAAAAACTCATGTTCCAAGTTTGAATCATTTACCTTTAACGGTTCTTGACTTATAATAATTTAAATAAGCGAAATAGTGAAAAAACCCATCGTGAAGAAAAACGCATTTTTTCAAGAAGTCGTTTCCGTGGCAATCATTGCTTGAAAGCTAGATTTCCAAAACAAACCAAAACGAAAAAATAATATTTCCTGTTCTAATTTAGATAGAAACATGATTTAAACGCCATTTTAAGCAGGAAAAAAAAAACAGAAACATTTTTAATACAATAAATTTCTTTTTTAAAAATTTGAAGATTTTTGTGTCCCGGACCCCCTTAAAGTAACTGCAGCATAAAATTCTGAAGAAAAAAAAAGGCTTTGAGTTATAAAAGTCATTGATTTAACCTTCCGTCTACCAGACGGGTCCATTGGACCCGACATGTACATTCAAAATATTTATTCAAACCAGAAATTTCTTCAAAACAAACTAAATGTATAAATCAGACAATAATAAGTTAAATAAACAAATTAAATAGTTTTAAGTAAAAATTCTGGTGTAGAATGTTTTTATAAAACTTGAGTAAAATTTCCGGTAGTTCTAGGGTTAAATCAGTATTATAGATTCATTGCTTTGGAATGTGTAGTTTTTACTTGAGACTGGATATAAACAATATTACAATTTATATATTACTTAGATACCCTATACAATTTATATATTACTTAGATCATATAACCCAAAATCGAAAACAAAAAGAAAAGAAGAGTGTTTAAAAATGACTCTTTTATATTTCCAGGTGTATTTATCGATAAGTCAAAGTGGGGTCCCTCGTGGACGCCGTGACAGCTCTTTCTAGTTCATCGCGTGATACGCACGAAGACGTAACCAATACTTTTACTCTATTACTATTAAAAATGACCCAAAACTTATCTGGAAACAAGAACTTTGGTACTAGTATATACATCACATAAATGCTACTATTTAACCCCTTCGGGACGGGAGCCTTTTACGAAATTTTTAATCTTTTGTCACGGTTTTTTAAAAACAGAATTTTTTGTCTTCTTGAATCGAGAAAATGCGCTGATTAAATAAGGCAAATTTTACAGTAAAATTTTACTGGTGAGGAAAAACAAGGATTCTGAGCGCTTCATGCGGCATGTATACGTGTCGCTCGTTCCCAAGGGGTTAATATGGCACTGTTATATGTTTGATAAATTTATATTGTTTCTTATTTAAAAATATCTTGCAACTATTTGGTCCATTGATATATTACAGACTATACGAACGCAGAAAAGCATAGCCCCTTCAGGACCGGCGTCTGTTACACAAATTTAATTCGGCTCGCTGTTTTTCTCCACTGTTTTTCTAAAAATTGCCTAGGCTTTTGTAATCGGATAAATGCTCTAATTAAATAAGGCAAATATTACTCTTTTATATTACTGGTACCAAAAATATATTATGTATGCATCTTTTGAAGGTGCATATAGAAGCCATGGTCCCGAATGGGTTTAGTTTACCCTCTCGCTGCGCAACCCGAGATATACTCGGGCATGCATTTTTCCGTCTAATTAATACTATTTGGTTATTCCCACCAGTTATTTTTTAGCGAAAACTTTGTCTGATTTAATCAGGACAGTTTGCCCGATCACGATAGTAAAAAATTTCTGCTTTAAAGAACGGGCAAAGCTTTGAGAACGGGTGATGAAGGATTAAAAATTCTGTAAAATATGCTCATCGCGAAGAATTACTTACGCAGCGAGAGGGTTAATAGAGGGAATGTGAATCTGGATGTCTTCAGATGCTTATAGCTTAGCTGGGTAATTTTTAAAAGAATTTTTATTATTTTTCTCTTGAACAAAAACTTAAATTTTCATTCCTAACAAACTAATAAGGGTTTTTTTTTTTTTTTGTAAATTTTTTATCATGTGTACATACATTATAAATTTATTAAGACACTAGCCGGCCCGTCCGGCGTTGCAAGGCCCGTGATAATAACTTTAAATGAACCTCTAGTTTGGATGATTTTATATTTTTAACGGGTTCCGGGACACAAAAATCTTCAAATTTTGCAAAGACATTTTATTTCATAAAAACTTTGTGTTTTTTCCTTCTTAAAATGATATTTAAATCATGTTTCTATCTGAATTAGAACAAAAAATATTAATTTTTTCGTTTTGGTTTGTTTTCAAAATTTAGCTTTCAAGCACCGGCTGTCATGGAAACAATTCCTTGTAAAAATGCGTTTTTCTTCATGATAGGTTTTTTCATTATTTCTCGTATTTAAATTCTTATAACTCGAGAACCGTTAAAGATACAGGGTTCAAACTTAGAACATGTCTTTTTCAATTGTTTTACTTTAATTTTGATTCAGAATATTTGAAAAAAATATTTACTTTTGAAAATATGATTTTTTTTTTTTTTTAAGTTGCACCACTTTTTTTTTAATTTTTTCGTTAAATATTTTTAAAATTTTTTTTTTATAAATTAATAATTTTAAAAATGCTGAATCAAAATTAAAACTTATATATTTTTGTTTATTTAAATGAAAAAAAAATTAAATTCTATAAATAATATTTCGAGTTATAACGATTTTAAATTACCCCACTTTTTTAATAAATTTTAAATTTAATTTTTTTTAAATTCTGAGCAGTTTTATCATGTGATTTTGTTTACAAATGATAAGGTTAACCATCACAAAAAAATTCAGAATTTTAACTCAATAAATAAAAATTATTTTAAAATGTGTCCCGGACCCCCTTAACTCCATTTTATCTGAATTTATATTTGTTAAATGAAAATAATCGCAAAAAAATATTTATTGAAAGTATATGTTATTATCTTCAGAAACTAATCTATTTTCGATATTTAACCCCTTAATTCTCGCTTCCGTGATATTCACGGACTGTTGTATTTTGTTCAGATTGATTGATTCCCACCAGTTTAATGACATAGTGTACTTGGCTTTGTTATGGTATCATTTTACCTGTCATTAAATAAGGCGAATATTTCTTTTTTTAAAAAAGTGGTGCCAATAAACAATTTGAATTTTTAAACCGAAATTTAATGCGACCGTTAAGGGGTTAAGGATGCGTTTATGCGAATCAAGTTTAACCATTAAGGCTGCTAGTCACTCAGCTTTCGATTTTTCCTTGGTAATGATCAGTCTGTGGGCGTTTGATGCATTCTTATATTTATAATATATCCCCAGGAAACTAATATTTTTAACTTCTTTTTTTCTGTATACTCTTCTTAATCCCTTCAGGGGCAAAGTATCTCTGTTACAAAAATGTTAAAATGATTGAATTACACCGGTATTTATTAACAAATTTATAAGAAAGTAAGTAAAAGCTTTTCTAAAGAAAAAATTTCACTTTTTATGAGCTCTTTTCCCATGCAACCCCAGTTAGATTTTTTGCTTTTTATGCCCTCAATGCTACCAGCTATGAATTTTGCTATTCCATTTAACCTGCACAATCCTATGTGACGGGGATGTGGGGCAAGTGGCCCCGGGCTCCTCGACCAAATCATCTTCGAACCATAAAGAAAAAATTAATTCATAAATTCTGATGCCATTGTGGTATTTGGGAATTAAAATTAACTAGTATATATAATATACCGGTGCCCTTCAAGGGAGGATGTCTCTTTTTACCTTAGTTGTCAAAATACATGGTAAGTCAAAAAGAATATAGCAATTACAAACGGCTATAACTATTTAAAGGAAAAGAATTTATCGATAAGATTAACACAGAATGTAGACGGAACTTCAAAATTTTGTATAGGTACGTCATAGATGTTCTATGTGACTTTCTTTGGTCACACGGACAACATCTAGGCGGTAGTCCATTTCACGCCATACATTCTGAAGCATTTGTTCAGTCACCGACGCAAGCGCATTACAAATGTGTACTTTGAGTTCTTCAAATGTTTTGGGCATGGGAGGCACCCTGTCTTTCACATAACCCCACAGAAAAAAATCTGCCATTTTTACCGTCATAATTGACCATTTTTACTAATGAGACGGCCGCAATGAACATGTTTCTTGTCGTTGAAAAGTTTCAAATCGCACATGCGCAGGCTTTCGCTACACTGCACCTGCGCCTTACGTAAAGAATTTTGAAGTTCCGTCTACAGTCTGTGTTAATCTTATTGATAAATTCTTTTTCATTAAATAGTTATAGCTGTTTGTAATCACTATATTCATTTTGACTTACCCTGTATTTCTAAAATCTATGCTTAATTTAATATTTTGTGTATTAAAAGCTGACGAACTGGGAGTAAATTTTTAACGCTTCCTATAAAATTAAGTATATACATATTTTAGAAATATTTTGACAACTAAGGTAAAAAGAGACAATTGAAGAAGAGAATGCATCAAAAAGAAGTTTGAAATATTAATTTTCTGAGGAGATATTTTAAATATAAGAATGTATCAAACGCCCATAGACTTAACACTACGGAGAGGAATTCGGAAACTGAGTGACTGGCAGCCTCCCCAGGCACGGGTATCTTTTTCATGGATTTATTCTGTTAGCACCACTTTATTCGCACTTTGCCAGTGCTGAACAATAGAGCAGCGTTGAGGGGTTTCCTAGCTGTTAACACCTTCACACCACACTGAAGATAAAATGTCGTACAAGTATGAGTTGTTGGGAAAAGGAAAGGTGTAGTTAAACTACGTTAAAATAATAAATATTAAGAATAGAATCAAAAATTAAGAACTTATTTTTAAGAGATAAAAAATTAAGGCTAAGTCTTTAAACTTAGAAAAAAAAAATAAAAGAATTAAATATAGGTAAAACTGTAGTTGCAAGAACTACTATAAAATACTTTGCCAAGATGTGCAAAAGAAATTTAGTAAAAATATACTTTTAAAATATAGTGTTGCGATTAGAATATAAAGTCATGCATATAAAGCTTGGGCGGCTATTTCGCCGACATTCGACCGCAAAGTTTTAATGCACGGACTGTCGGAAATGTTTCTGTGTACTATTTTATCGTGCATTAATCCGTTTTTCCATCTCTGAATATAAATTTTTTGGAGGTATCAAGTAAGCATTTTTATGCTCAACAAACATATTCCATGGTTCGTAAACCTCCTTGAATTTAGGAGACCAGAAATTTTTCTGGAACCAGTATTATCTTACAGAAAATCTTTTCTTAAAAGAAGGCGAAATTTTGCATGTTTAACCTAGATTTATTTTTCTATAAAACAATACTGGTAGTTTTCCTGCAGAGATAACGGTATCCGTACGAACCAAAGCCATTGAATATACTGTCATTCGTACTTTTCAACTAATACTCCTTTTGAAGCTAATGCTGATTACTCAATAGATAATCAAACGTAACCATTAAGTAATTCACCCCCTCCACTCACACACATCGTTGCGCCCTTAGGGATCGAATTTTAAAAAATCACCACACACACAGACACCGTTGCTCCCCTAGGGATCGAATTTTTAAAAATCTATGTCCAATTCATGTATTGCTCTCGGGAATACATATATATTCCAAATTTCAAAAGTCTATGTCAACAGGAAGTGGATGAAAAATGAATTGAGTGCCACAGACAAACATAATTGTAAGTTAAAAGAAACCACGCAAAAAAACAAACAAGAAGAAATGATGCTATAAATCAAAATATTTTAAACATCATTTAATTGTTTCTAATTTTCACACGCGAAATATAAAAAATGGTTTTGGCGATGAAAAAATGCTATTGAGAGATTATCGCAAAATCTCAAATCAAAGTTTATATGCCTTTTTTCTTTTAAATAGAAAAACAAACATATTTCTTTTCCTGTTTGATCAAATTTAACCTTCCGTCTACCAGACGGGTCCATTGGACCCGACATGTACATTCAAAATATTTATTCAAACCAGAAATTTCTTCAAAACAAACTAAATGTATAAATCAGACAATAATAAGTTAAATAAACAAATTAAATAGTTTTAAGTAAAAATTCTGGTGTAGAATGTTTTTATAAAACTTGAGTAAAATTTCCGGTAGTTCTAGGGTTAAATATATTTTACTGCAATTCAATATTACAGCGCGCGTATTTTTTTATTTACTCCATGTGTTCTAATCCGGTTGTCTACGAAAACGGACGATTACAATATTATCAGCCAATTCATCATTTATAAAATGTTTATAGTACTGCAGAATACCCGAAATAGCTTCAAACGAAACGTTAATCTTAGGCTCCGATTTGACTTGCAAGCATGTAGGCGAGTAATATTGGGTCATCATCACTACCTTCAGTTTCCGAATTTTCGGAGTCAAAAACATCTGAAAAAATGGAATCTTCTGATTTCTTTCCAGATATCTTAACACTAAAATCTTTGTCTCCACTTCAGATACACAACATAGAAATTTATAAAACGGTAACCCAGATGTATTTCGTACAATTCCTTAAATTAAACATTACGATCACCAGTGAAAGTGACATACACCAAATTGCTGTGACATATGCAGATAAATTGTGCTTTTTTATCAGTTTTTTTTAATATAATTTTTAAACGGTTGGGAACTTATTTTTCATAGTAGGTGCATTCAGTAGGGGACCCTCATAGGTACCTTCTGGTGCAATCAGAAAGGAAATCCGACAAATATTTTTTGAGTTATGCTTGACGAAAGGTTTTTATTAGGCTTTTTTTTTAGTAGGCCATGGCGCCAATATCCAACTTAGCTGCGCTGTGTATTAGCCTTCACTTTGCTCAGACAATTAATATCTCAGCTTGTGATTAACATAAGAGTTTGAAATGGGCATGCATGAAATCAGCGAAAAATTTCACGTCGGAATGTATAAAAATTTAATATTTAAAAAAGTTTAAATTTTGTATTAAAATATCCTACTCCTCTCAGCCATCAGAAATAAAAATCATGAACACTTGTCTTTCAAATCCAAGAAAATGGATCTTTTATCGATTGACTTTCAGGGGATTTTAGGTAGATTTCGTATAAAATACTACCTATTGGCGTCATTCCTATGTAGGAATTTCTGAAAAATTTTTGCAGATCTACACCGATCATTACCACTAGAACCCAAAACCACCCTCAGTAAAAAACTTTATATATATCTATATCTATCTTCCTATCTATCTATCTATCTATCTATCTATATATATATATATATCACTTTCTTCTGGACACAATAACTTCCACAATTCTGCACAAATCTCTTCCAAACTGATACATAAAATCAAGGGGCATAAAATCTCGGTCAAGTTCGTTAATGGGCAAAATCGGACCAAGGGGATGGAAATAGGGAGGGGTTTTGTGAAAACGGAAAAACCCCCATAACTTCTTAATTTTTGTACATATCAAATCAGTTTAAAGTTTTTATTAGTTCTAAAAATAGGACCAAAATTTTATGTACCACAGATTTTTGATAAAATTAAAAATGGGCTCAAGGGGTGCAAAAAATAGGGTTTTTGGGAGAAAAAAATTCCTAACTTCGTCAATTCTCAAGATGTCAAATCCAATTAATTTTATTATACATCTCCTTAATATTATCTACAACTTTTATATTCACAAGTTTTTGATAGGACCAATTCGTACCGCAAAAAAAAAAAAAAAATTAAAACGAAAACAAAAAAAGGGGGGGTTTAAGAAGAAAAATTTCCATAACTCCGTCAATTCACAAGATATAAAATCCCCATGAATTTATCATATATCTTCTTAATATTGTCACAAGTTTTTGATAGGATTAATTCTTACAGTAAAAACAAATTAAAAATACATAGCGATTGAAGAAAAAAATCATCTTATTATGGGTGCATTTAAATCCAAACTGCTTATTTTCTTACACATTTTTTAATTCATTTTTGCTCTCAAACGCATCCAATTGGTAGATTCTCTTCTTCAGAAACTATATAATGTACCATTATGATCGATTTTTTGATAGAGGCAGAATATATTTTAAAAAATGATGTCAAAGTGGACATTTTGAACAGAATTTCCCGAAGTGATTGTGTTAGAAACGAAGTATATTGCCCTACTGAGAAAATAATTGTTTATTAATCAAGTTTCAATTAATTGAAAGAGAAATAAAAAGACATGTCGCTTATAAATCTTTTCAAAAATCACGTCAGCAAGTTTCGTATTTTTTCTATTAAAAATGAATCTGAAAATGTGCCAGAAAATTTCGAGTTGTTGAGCATGGAAAAGTATTTTTTGAATACCGCCGTACCACGATTCTGATAAAACCAGCTATTATATAAAAATGAAATAAAAACTCGTGAAAAGCGGCCAGATAAAACTGTTAAAGTGGATTTATATCTAATCAGGATTTAGTTTTTGGTTGCGCAATTAATATACTTAACTTCGAAATCTACCTCCGCCTGTAGGCCGGGCCGGCAGGGATTTTTTTCTGTTACACCCATCCCAGTGATACGATCATTATACCTGCTGAAAATAGATTTTTTTCTGCATTTGTCTGTACAAGTTACAAATTTCTAGGGTCGATACTTTGTGAGATGCGAGTGGAAATAAAAAATGTCCAGTACACTCTTTAGCTTAAAGTGCGCTCTGGTAAACCTGCAATTTCGCATCTCGAATCCCAGCTGTGTGGCAACAGGAAGGAGAAATGAGATAATTTCGAAAAGTCTGTTTGTACCTGCGTTTATTTTATGCCATTTCTTCGTTAATGAGACGTAAAATTGGGAGTTTTTAATTAATAACGTCCATTAATTACGACTTTTTCAAAATTTTATGATTTGTCGTTTGATCTCAGGTGTCTGGCTATAAGTATGCAAAATTTCAAGTCTCCATGATATTGCCACATATACTCCATGATATTACCTGTGTAAGAATATTCTTACCCGACACGATCTGGAAAGAATACAATACAGTCTTGTGCTGGCCTGAATCTACAGAAAAATGCACTGCACCCGTTCCCAAAAGAATAAAGTTCAGGCTCACAAGAGTAAAAAGAAAGGATAGATGAAGTGTGGTGGCCAAAAATGTAATTCTGAAATTCACTACATCCAGTTCAAATACTACCACATGCTCTCACGAAAAAAGAAAACTTTTAGTGATAGTTTTTAATCATAATACAGTAAACTCCCGACTATCCGGCCCTCCGTACTAACCTGCCTAATAAAAAAAAAAGAAGAATGTTGCAAGCGGCCGAGACAGGCAAGTTCCCGTCCGTAGGAAAGTGCTAACTTACGACAGGAAGGAGCAAGAAGGGACTACAGAATGGCAATAGTAGAGACAGACAGTAAGGGAGGTGGAGGGAGGGATTTCGTCAGTTGTGCAATGGATGTTAACAAGTGTGAATGTTATTTTCCGCTTATTCTGGTTACTTTCGTATAGTCTTTTGGTGTGCTTCGTGTTTATTTATTGAAGATTAAAGCAATGGGTGATAAACGAAAAAAGGTTATAGTGACGATGAAGAAGAAACTACGAGTTAGCAGCAGGAGGAAGCGAAGCCAGCTGATAATATCTGCTTGCGTAAATGGGGGGACATTGCGTAGAGGAAGAGGGCTAACAGGGAGAAACAGTCATCTATCAAAGTCTTTTTTCAGAAATTACAAAACTAAGTTTTGACTCTTTTATCTTATGCATAACTTTTGTACATTTAATATTTGCGTAATCATTTATGAATAAACAGTAAAATAAGATTTACTAATTTTTTTTACGAATTAAGTGGCTTACGTTTTATGTTAATGTTTTGCTTATTTTGAAACTGTATGTATTGTACATATAAAATTTATCTTAAAATGTGTAACATGCGTTTTTAATATAATGGGGGGGGGGGAGGGGCAGGAAGTGAGCAAATGTTTATAGAACTCCGGCCTATCCGGCTTTTTTGTTATCCGGCCTACGCTTCCGCCACATTAGGCCGGATAGTCGGGAGTTTACTGTAGTAGGAAATGCTACTTTAGAATGCTTAAACATAAGCAGACCACTTTCATTTAGAGGAAAAATGCACAGGTGATGTTAAAGAATTTGGTCCCTCTTGCAAGTGCTTGTTTTGTTTGGGCCGAATGAGATATTTAAATTTGAGCAATAACTAAATTCATATTGCAAACCATTTTTATAGCATACTGCATCTTTATTCTATCTCTTTACTCTGTGATTAAGTTCCTGTCCAACTTTTTAAAGGATAAAATTTAGCCTGAGTGTAATGAATTTTTTTTTTGTGCTTCGAGACAGGTGCCAGGGCTTGTTAAGTACAATATGCAGGGATGTAAAAATCTAGGTGCCAGCGGGCAGTCTCTCACCACTAAATTTTATTCGGTATATTTAGGCTAATATTTTGTATAATTCTTTTGTAAGATTGCTAATGAAATTTAAGTGAAGATAACTGATAAAATTTAGTGGTGAGAGACTGCCCGCTGGCACCTAGATTTTTACATCTTGTCAGTGCACACACTTCCTGCAGTTGCATTTTTTTATATATGAGAATACTTTAAATTTTAGAACTGGTTCCAAACAGTTTTTTAAAAATGAGTGTTCAAAAAAAAAAAAAAAAAATGTAACCAAACCCGAAAAAAGTACAAAAGCACAACATTAGATAGATATCAACCTCAGGTATCCAATGAAATTTTTTTTAATGTAATAAAACGTAAGCAAGATGTTAGTCAAGAATGCTCCCATAGGTTTAATATTAGCTTGTGAATGTCTTCGTATGACTAATGTAGTCTCTTAATATTGTAATATTACAACTAAAGCGAAATCTGTGAAAATAAAATCAGTCTATAACGGAATCTTGTCTTAAATGAAAAAATTTTCAACAGAAAGAATATCAACAATTATATCTGCTAAGACGGAAACCTGTATAAAGTGAAATATTTTTTGGTTCCTTTTGATTCTGTTTTCAATGTTTTGATAAATCAATATTTGGCAAAGCTGATTATGTAGTTCAGTATTATGTATGTTATGATTACATATTTTATATTTTAAGATAAATCGGCTATTAGAAACTTAGTTGAGATCTCTTAGTTGAGATTAAATTCTCTTTGTTGAGAAAGGCAGAGGGGGTGCCAGAATCCTTGTTTGTCCCGATCCCACAAAAAGCTAGTTTTGGCCCTGATAGAGTTAGCCGACAGGAAACTTTCCTCAGCAGAAGCTTTTATTTTTTGTGTGCAGAAATGATAAATAAGACTTGTGTAGAAATAAAATGAATGAAAAGTTTATATTTTAAATGATAGAAAGCAATACGAATGTTGCTGATGGAAAATAATATTCAGCAATTTATAATTTGTACTTTGCTAACATAAAAATACATAGGTTTCTTATAAAAAGGGTTAACATTCAAAATACCTATATTTTATTAGTTTTTTTTATTAATTAATTAATTATATTTTATTCATATCTAAATAGAAGTATTTATTAGTCATTTTCAAATAAGTAGCCACTTTGAAATTATGAATAGCAGAGAAAATTTTGTTTAAATACAAAATAGTTATTTCTTGTAGTTTAGATCTGAGAAAGAAAGTGATCATTTATGAGTTTCTAAATGTTTCAGGTAAAAAATAAAGTTTAATAACTGACAATTTTGATTGATGCTCCTTTTAAAAACTAACATTCCTGTATTTTTTTCAAAATAATTTAAATTAAGGAAAATATTAGGTCTAGTAAAACATGATACTTAAGTAAAAAATGGCTTAATTTTCAAATAAAAAAGTTATAAATTTAATAAATAAGTAAAAACATATATAGTTAACATTTATCAGAGTTTATTAAAAAGACTTACTCTTTTTCTATGAACTCAATAATTAAAAAATGAAGTTTGTAATCGTTTCGTTTGCATTAATAATACTACCACTTTCTTACTAACGCTTCAGGAATTGTGATACTTTGTTTACACTAAGTAGAAAAAATAATGCACTCCTAAGCTTTATTATCAACTACAGATACCAAAACTTTTATAGTATTTGTAATAACAGTCATGAGATGTATAAAAAACAGACATTAAAATTCAACCATTTTATAAATATTAGAAGAAATACTTGTATTGTCATATATTATAATGTATTGTCATAAATTCATATATATTACAAAAACTAGTCTAGGTGAAAAGCTTTGGGAACAACTTTGTAAAATCAGATATTTTTATTTTAAAGTTTTGTAATTTAAAATAATCTAACACTTTACATATACACCTTAACAAATACAATTTATTTTTGATGCTGATGCATATGTTATAGAGCAGGGTTGGCGAACCTTTTTATAGTTGCGTGCCAATGTTTTTTCAAAAAATGTATTACTTGACCTTGACGTGCCAACTAAAAAAAAATTAGTGGATTGAAATGTAATGAATCAAAACTACTTGAAAATTACTTATTAGGATATTTTCTAAAATGAGTAACATACATGTAAATATTACACTGCAATAATTATAGAAATAATTATATTTTAGAAATTAATTAAAAACATAATGTGATTAATTGTTGTATATTGGATGAAAAATTATATGTTCATGTTCAGTTAATTTCAACAGAATGCAAACTAAATTAATTTATATGGCAACCACTCTATTTGATTTTTTATATTCTAAATTTGTGAAAATGACAGATATAAACAGCAGAAAAAGTTATTAAAATTCAAAAAAGGTAGTTTATTTAAATATTTCTGAAATTAATTTCCAAATTGCCATAATTTACCATCGGTAATAATCTTTCCTTTTTGATAGTTTTCAAATATTTTGTTTGTTTGATAAATTTTCGAAACCATATTGAATAGGATTAAATTTTTTCAATTTGCAATTAATCGAATTTAGAATCTAATCAGATCATCTAAGGGTCATTCCATGCAAAATGAGCAAATCAGCTGTTGCAGACATATCAGAGATTTTAATGAAAATCAGTATATAAGCAGATCATGTCTATTTATGAGTAAATGTAAAATAATAGATTTCAGGATTGTTTATTTAAGTATTAAAATATACATTAAAAGTGAACGCAAAATCGAGGTATTGTCTACATACTTAAAATTTCAAATCTGATTATTAGCCTTGGGAATGGAAAGACTATATTAAAAATTATTTATAATTAGGAATAAATAATAATTAACAGATTGGCGTAAGTTAGTAATTGTACTTTCATTCCGTAATGAGAAAAAAAATTTCAAAAATTTTGAGGTAAAAATGCAATATTTCTATTGCTTATTTAAGCATGAAGGACAGCTTTGACAATTTAATTTTTTTTTGGCGTTGTAGCTAAAATTATATATTTTAAATATCGAAAGTTTCATTCTTGTCTTTTTATTCCTTAATGAGAAAAAAAATAAATAGTAAAAAATGTTGAGGGTAAAATGCAATTTTCTATCACTTCTTTTTAAGTGAAGGAAAGCTTTATTAAACTTTTAAATTATTTCATATTATAGATAAAACTGTATATTTTAAATATAGAAACTTTTATTCTTTTCAGTTTAGTTTTGGCTATTAATATATTTATTTTAAATTACAGTAAAAAAATATTACGTTGAACAAAAAAAATATATATATTTATCCTCTAAATCCATAGATGGAAGCACTGCATTTTTTCCCCTTTGAAATCGTGCAATATTGTAAAAAAACGCGCGCGTATTCAAAGAAGAAAGCTCTTGGAATGCAACAAATATTACTTTTTTAACCAAATTTTGTGATATTAGAAATCAAAAGGCAATCTTTAATTTTTTTAGCATATCATGGACTTACTGATCTTTATGTCTGTACAATAACTGGAATGTCTGAGCTTTCCTTCATTATTTTTTTTACCTATCAATAAGAGGAAAAATTATGATTTTGTCATTCTTTTTAAAGTTTCTAAATTTTTTCAAAGGTGAAGGAAATACATGGCAACTTAAAAACTTTAGCAATTCGATCTGAATATGTAACACTACATCAGGCATCAGTTTCACAGATGTTTTTAATTTCCTTTAATTTTTATAACGTTTTTAATTTTCTCAAAATTGACAAGTTTTCAGATTTTACAACAAATTTAAGATTAATCATGACGTTACCAAATTGTTATTACTAAATAAATATGAAGATAATTTTCCAGAGATTACAATATTACAAAAAGATTTAATTTATGTTAAATAGGTTTCAAGATACGGAACTTCAAACTTGCAACTTTGAACGACTGTACACATGCCATTCTATGCCACAAGTTTTTTAAATGTCCAGAACTTCCAAATTTTTTTATTTTTTTTGTCGAAACATTTTGCAGAGCTCTATTTGAATATGAATTGAATCTGTGTATCAAATTTTATTAAAATCGGCTACTATGTAGCCACGCCTTTTTTTTAAATTTTTGCTCATTTTGTGTGGAATGACCCCTAAGTTATATCTAATCTAAGTTTAATCTAATCAGATCATCGTGTATTTTGTGTACAATCGATGTATTCTCATTTAGAGACATAATCGACGCCGCACCGTGCCAAAATTAATCTTTGGCGTGCCGAAAGTGGCACGCGTGCCATAGGTTCGCCGACCCTGTTATAGAGGATCAATAAGCAAGCATTTAAATTTTAAATACAAAAGCATTGTTTAATGTTATCAAACATGCACATACACAAAAGGAAATAATACACATGTACTTAGAATTGTTCAATAAAAATAAACATAAATGGACAGAAAAAGCTATGCTTACCAAACTTGGAATTGCATTGTGGATCCATTAAATGAATTTTTATTGCGGATTCTTTAGTGTTTGGCTAGCAAGTATACACCTTCAAAGCAGACGAAGAAATTTCACTTACTGCTTCAAAAGTGAGACCAGCTGGCCAATTAATTGACAAATTGAATAAAACGTTCGTATTTTCTTTTATATAGAGTAAGTCTTGCATAAACAATTGCCCTGTTTCGCGAAGCACATGGCAGCTACATAAATTAAAATTTCGAAACTAAAAATAACTGCCAACTGAATTATGACATCTGTTTTGTTTAATACGTAATAGATAAAAAATATTTCACAAGTACATAGTAGTATTTCATAGTACAAGTAAATATTTCAAAAAACTAATAGCACAACACTGGACTGAGCTCAGCAAGGCGCGATCGACAGGAAACAAAACAGCGAAGCAAGGGTGGAGTTTTGGACGCCACTATGCAGATTAGCCAATAGCAGAACTCTATCTTCCTCTGTACTTGAATTCCAGTATGGTCTGCTTATATGCCACCGGGAGCAAACTTCCCACCAGTAAAATTTAATAGAAATATTCGTCTTTAATAGGCGTCTTATTCATGAAAAAAAATTTTTCACAAATATGGTAAAATTTTCTATTTGCTTTTTCTGGTATGAGTTTGCTTGGTAATGTAGTCAGTGTGTTTTACTGGTTGTCACAATATGGTGAAAACACAAGGCCTGACACCCGTCAAAGTAAACTTCTACCAGTAAAAATGAAAAATCTGTTACTGCCATTATTTATGACGGAAATTTTCCATTAATAAGGCGTTTAAATAAGGAGAAATTTTCTATATAAATTTACTGGTGAAATTTCCAGTGGCGGAAATCAACCCTTGAGAAAGCGGTTACTGTTGAAGCTTCACTATTCTAAGGATATGTCAGTTCCTCTTATTAATAGTTCCATAGTCTCAACATTCGCGATTTTGACATTCGCAGAGGTTTCCCAGAACCTAACCCTCGCGAATGTTAAGGGATTACTGTAAATGAATATAAAGGTAAGAAAAAAGTATATTTCCTAAATTTTATGACATTTTCAGAATTTTTGCATGATATTTCGGGACTTAACTACCTCTAACTTTTCCAATTATACTTACAAGGGAACCACTTTTGGTGTTGCTCGCACCTAGCATTGAGACCTGGTGCATTTTAAACCCCTATATTATGAAGTTTGAGAATCGATAAAATTTTTCTGTTAAAATCATATTTCTTGATTATAGAGCAGCATAACTTTCTGAAAATGCAATTTTCTAGACCACTTATCGGACTATTAACATTGAATTTTTTTAAAGAAAAGCATTTAAAAATAAAAATTAGTTAATAATAAGTATAAAATATTGAAAAAAGTTTGAAAATTCCTTCAAAAACCCACGAATCTGATTTTGAAAAATTGCAACTTTATATTCATATTTTTGGCGGGGAAACAGTTGGCGTTTATTTCCAAAAGTAGAGCTTTCCGGCAACCCTAGCCAAATGTCATAGCTGAATTTGTAATAGCTAGAAATTGCAATGTCCGACGTCCGACCTATTTCGCCACAGTAATTTTTCTAAATTGTGTAAAAATATTAATTTACTTTATGATTACTTTTACCAAAGGCCCCTTTAATACAGCAACATTTCATTTTAAACATTCCAAACTTTATTTCATTCGATTTCAAAAGAGAATAGTTTGCTTATTTTGTATTTCACTAAAAAATAGTTTTGAATGATCTTCGAAGCTTTTATCGAATTATATTTATTACTTATATATTTATCGTCTGCATAGAAAAAAAAAAAATAAAAACCTAATATCTGTTTCTTACGCTATCAACTATAATAAAAAAAAAATCGCAATCTGATATAATTCTAGTAATATGTTCTGTACGTTTTCTCTTTGGATAAAGCGGGCGGGAAAATTGTAGCGCCATATTTGGCGACTTAACTCACTTTTGGCGTGAAATAAACAAATAAATATGTAATAATAAAAAATTAAAAGTATAAAAGAGTATATAAAATATTATTTTAACAGAGAAATTTTTTCGGCTCTCTAACTTTTATGCATAGGGCTACAAAACGCACCAGGTCTCGATGTTAGGTGCGAGCAACACCAAAAGTGGTTCCCTTGTTAGTTTCAAAAAACTATGCACAGATTTTATTTGTATATGTAAACCAAACTGGCACAAAAAATATTGGGGATTTTAATTGATATGGAGCGAGGTTAGAACATTTTGAAAGCTCTTTATAACGCTTAAAATATTCAGGAAAATTCCTTATTTTTCTCCCAATTTTTTTTTTTTTAATTTCTTTTTTGATAAATATATGCCATAATTCATGTAGTGTGCTCTTGAATAATCAGATATATATTTATACATATATAGAAGTTATATGTATACATATATATATATATGTGTGTATATATACATATATATGTATATATATATATACATACATATGTATATATAACACTGGCGCCCGGCTAACCGAAAAGTACCGTTTTTATTTACAAAAGTTGAAAAGGAAATTTGAAAAGTTCACAATTGCTTTAAGGTGCAATTGAAAAAAAAAATGAGTTTGAAAGTTACTTATTCCCTTAAAGAATAAAAAACATGTATAAAGAATAAAAGATGAATAAAAATGTCATTTTTTGTTTAATTCTAGCTTCTGCACATTTTTTCCGACATTCATCCTGTAATCCGGAAAATTTTGTAATCAGACTTGCTTCAAGTCCCGAACGTGCCGGAATAGAGGATGTTTACTACACTTTCAATTCCCTATGAAACATTGCAAAACATTTCAAAAAGTACGAAAATCAATCCTTTAAAAAAATTCATTCCC
Organism: Maratus speciosus; assembly: GCA_963932465.1. NCBI lineage: Eukaryota > Metazoa > Arthropoda > Arachnida > Araneae > Salticidae > Maratus > Maratus speciosus. Next base: position 80,955,295 of record OZ010793.1, on the reverse strand, counting down.
CAAAATCACTTTTCGTTTCTTCTGCGTATTTTGCCATAGGATTAACATCATACGTACATTTTGATTTAAAAAAATTTTTAATTTTTATATAATAGCTCTGAAATTTTAATACTATATACTAATCTTTTAGCGAAGGATCGAGTTTAGGTTAGGTTCAGATATAATAGGACTTAATAATGAAAAAATTAATTTGAAAAAAAAAAAAAAAAAAAAAAAAAATTCACTCATGATTTCGATGTAAGAAAAAATAATAATAAGAATAAATAGTCATGCGTTAAACAGCGATTTTTACAACTAAATATCAATATTTTAGCACAAAAATAACACACAGCCGTTAGAAATATATTTAAAATTCAGAAATTTGGTTCAGAAAATATAACATACTGGAGTTAATTAGCGAGTTTTAATATCGAAATTTTTGTCATACATTCCATCTATCAAAAGAAAAAAAATGAAAAATAAAAATAACAGTAAAAACACCGCTTTTTACAACTCAATATCAATATCTTAGCATGAAAATTATACACAGGCTTTGGACAGCAAGAAATATATTTTTTTAACATTCAGTCCCCGCCCCCTTTTGCCGTTGGCAGTTATTTCGACTCATTTACTGCTAAAAAAATGAGTTGTTGTTTTTTTTATTTTAAATCGATTTTTCACACAGTCAGCGAAATGAACTTTATATAACATATCTAAATCTTTAAGCATTGGGACAATTATAGGTTGTGAAATTTACTATATTTTTGTTTAAAAAAAAGGTGTAACGAAAGGTGAAATCTTGTACCTCAAATTAGAACCAAACGTTTATTAAGAATAGCTTCTTTAAACCTTTTCGCTAAAATTTTCAATCTTTTTTCACGAAATTTTTACACTGGCTGCGAGAGCAATATATTTATAACAGACAAAAATTTCAAAGAGTTCGGACAACCGACTAACTATTTTTTTTTCTTTAAATATGAAACGACCAAATGTGAAAAAACAAGATAATGTTTTCTAATGTAGTAGGACTTTTAAAAATCAATATTTTTTCCCTATTTTTTCATTTAAAAATATAAATTCGGGAAAAATTGAGTTAAAGATATAAAACAATACAAATTTGAGGTTCATTTAAGGTTATTATCACGGTCCCGGGCAACGCTGGGCGACTCAGCAAGTATATAATATTTTGTCTTCTTTTGTAAATGTAAAAAACAGTATTGTAGAAAACAATCGAATCTCCTGCATAATAACTATGGACGACTAGCTGTGACTTGTCATTGTATGCCGTTGTTCACGATTGGATCCGTCTCGTAAGCGGAGGGTTAAAAATACTTCTAAGAGTAATATAACATATCGGAGTATTTCTATTATTTTCCTACATGCTTCAATAACATACTATAAATATCAATGATTTGAAACTGAATAATACCATGAAAAAATTAAAATAATAAAACTTTTTACAAATCACCATAAAATCAAATCAACACACAGGACGCGTTTCGAGCTGGAAAATATAACAGCCCGTCATCAGTCAATGTAAACACGCGTCCGTAAGGGGACAAGGTCACAAATGAACAGAAAAGGGAAAGAGGAGAGCTTACAAAGAGTGCAACAGGTGGCGTTAAGAGGCCACACTAGTCACGGCTTGAAGTTCGAATGCTAATGATAAGTCTATGGGAACAATATTTTCAAATATCTTGCTTGATTTTTAATATTTTTAAATGATTTTTTTTGCACAGGATAGCTGAGGACTATCTGTTTCCGGGATATTTTTTACTTTTCCGATTTTCGTTGTAGTTTAATTCTCAGGATCCTGTCAATTTAAGATCCAGTGAAATTCGAGGTGTTGTGTCCTTTTTAGCTTTATAAAATCCATATCAGCAAAATTCAGCAAAATTTAAAAAATAACAACGAAAATATAGAGTTTAAGCTTTCCAATAACATGCTTGCAATAGTTCTACTACAATTAGGCTGAGCAAAATTTGTAATGATTTTGATGAAACATGTGTCAAAAACGGCCTCGTAATGATATGTTGCCCGCCCCATATCGGACATGAAAACACCGCCCTATTAAAAATCTGATTGGCTAAGACCGACACATTTTAGCAAATGGAAACTATTTAATATTTCCTTTGGTGTGATTGGATTATTGTAACGTGGTAAAATAGATCACTCCTATTTATACTTTGGATTTATTCTTTTCTACGATTATTGTTTAATTTCAAGGAAATACTCTTGAAAGAATGAAATATTTCAAATTCTATATTTTTATGAATAACGAAGGATATTACGTGTTTACTTTGTATATATAAAATTTTAGAACCGTATACAGGAAGGTAAAACTTGTAAAAGTTACAAGGGGACCAAATTTCAGCCCGAGTTTATTACAGTGTTGTATTCAGACACTTTCCTCCGGGAGGGATTTCCGAGGCTCCGGGGGGGGGGGGAAACATAATAGAGTTCTAGGGGGAAATTGCACTTTTTGACCATTGAAAAATGTAAAATATCAAATCTTCCGGGGGGGGGGTACAACTCATCGCTCCGGGAGGGGGATGTCCCCCCCGGGCTACCCCCTGAATTCAACATTGGTTTATTAAGTAAAACGGTAAAAAAAATAGACGCGTTGTTTTTAAAGTAATTTTAAGTTAAAATAGCTAACAAATAATAAAATTACGAAGTCGGAATTTGCTAGAACATGTTTGTGGCCTGGCCAGGAGACTGGGTTTCAAGTTTCCTATTCTTGTATATGTATAAAATATTCGACAATTTAACATTTTAATTTCGAAAAACAGTTTTTTTAATTAAAAATCATCAGAACTTAAAGTTAGTAAGTTTTAAAGATTGTTAACTTTAAAATTATAGATCAACTTGTTCAAATTTTTAAAGAAATATTTTTAATATTCATTACTTTAATATTTATTATTTTTAAGGGGCAGTACACCTTTAACAGTCGAGAACGAAATTTGTCCTGTGTAACACATCTTTTTTTGAGAGTCCACTTCAGACACGAGAAGAAAGGAAAACGTTAATGTTAAGTCTATGGTGGCGTTATTTTAATATTTCTCGCTTTGATTTTAATATTACTGAATGATGTTTTTTGCACAGGATAGCTGAGGGTGATCTACAACCAGGCTAGTTTTTACTTTTTAGATTTTGGTTATAGTTATATATATATATATATATATATATATAACTATATTTTAAACATAAAATTTATGCAACTTATTGAAGTGCACAGGTACGTGTACAGGGGAATTCAAAGGTATATTTCGATATATTATGGACTGTGAAGAAATAATATTTGAGGTGTATTTTAATAACGTTTCTCTGTTACAACATAATGAAATTGCTATGAATTTATGAGGCGCAGCAAAACATGCTTTATGAAGGAGTTGCGCAGCATTTATCATCATTTACAGGGTCACAGAAAAGAGTTCAGTTTTATTACAGAAAAAACTGCTTGCAGCATGTGTTTTAGTTATACTTCACGATTTTAAACAAGATGGAATTCATATACGTTACTGAGGATTGCTACAAGATGCTTACATTAGAATATGATGTGTATCACATTTTATTTCACTTACAGGGTCACATAAAAGATGTTGGATACAATACTGTATATGAAGTATTGACTATTAGGGATGATTGTTGAAAGTGAGTTTTTAGCTATGATATATGTTTTAAACTAAATTTCTGTATACTAGATTATATATATATATTCTCTAGACTATGAATGGGGCTACGCAAAAGAACTAGGAAGAATTGTTGAGAATGAGAGTGAATTGATTAATTTTATTTTCAAGTTCAATTATATTTAGAAAGATATGTTTGGAAAATACAAATATAATAATATACAAGGATACTCAAAGAATTGGATGCATCCACGCCTATTTCAGACACGGGAAGAAATGAAAACGCTAATTTTAAGTTTATGGGGGCGTCATTTTCAAATTTCTCGCTTTGATTTTAATTTTTTTGCGTAGGATAGCTGAGGACGATTGACAACCAGGCTAGTTTTTACCTTTTCGATTTTGGTTTCAGGTTTTTTTTTTTTTTTTTTTTTTTATTAGGATAGTTTAAATTTCAGAACGGATTCCAACCGGTTATGAAAGTAAAAGTTTTTTTTTTGTTTGTTTGTTTTTTTGTTATATCTGAAACCAAAATCGAAAAAGTAAAATCTAGCCCGGTTATAGAGCGTCCTCAGCTATCCTATGCAAAAAAATTCATTTTAAATTTTTAAAAAGGAAGCGAGATATTTGAAAATAACGCTCCCATAGACTTAACATTAGCGCTTTCATATTTTTCCCCGTTACTAGTATGGTTTCTCATGTGACGTAAAGGTATTATTTTAACTGTTAGGAAACGGGAAAATTTATCATTAACTATAATAATGTAAAACTAAAAGTTATGAGACTATAAGGTAAAATATAGCATTTTATAAAAGTCTGTGAGCTAGCAAATTTATTTTTCAATACGCATTGTAACGGAATCCTGGTTTAAACGGAATATTTTCAAGATTCCCCTAAAAATATCTTACAATTGTATGTGCAAAGACGGAAAAAACCCACCTAAAACGGTATTTCGCACTTATTGTTTATGTTTTCATCTTATCAGGTTTATAGTGTCCATATTTTTAGCATGAGGGGGTCGAATTTTAATTACTATTAGGTCCCGCGTTTTTCTCTACGCCCTCTGTATTTTCTATATGTATATCCAACACAAAACTTTTGGACGGGTACTCAGATGTTTAGCACTCTCCAACATAGTTGAAAAATGTTTATGAGTTGGGCTTGACTGTTCGTCTGTCCGTACTCTAACTAGCGTACATATACTTGGATTGTGATGTAATTGAAATACGTTGTTGAAGTTTATCATGGCATACATGACATTGATAATGAAGCGTGTAATAATTTATACTTCATGCCATCGACATTCAAAAGTATTCTTTTATATTATGGCCTATGTGGGAAAAATCATTTGCGGTGTATTTTAATGATGTAAAGCAATTTAAACATAAAATCTATGCACCTTATTGAAGTGCACAGGTTCGTGTACAGGGGAATTCAAAAGTACATTTCTTTATATTGTCTACTATGAAGAAAAAGCGTTTTACGGCGTATTTTAATAATGTTTTTCTGTTGCAAACATAACGAAATGGATATGAATTCATGAGGTGTACTAACATGATTGCTGAAGGTGTTGCAAAGCATTTATCATTCATTTACAGGATCACAGAAAAGAATTCAGTTTTATTACAGAAAAAACTGCTCGCGGCGTGTTTTAGTTCTGTTTCAACATTTTAAACAAGATGAAATTCATATACGTTACTGAGGTTTACTACAAGATGCTTACATTAGAATATGATGTGAATCACATTTTATTTCATTTACAGGGGCACATAAAAGTTGCTGGATACAATACTGTATACGAAGTATTCTCTATTAGGGATGATTGCTAAAAGTCAGTTTTCACCTATGATATACTTTTTTAATACTAGATTATATATATGATTTCTATAGACCTACGCAAAAGAACTAGGAAGAATTGCTGAGAATGAGAGTGAATTGCTATTTTTTTTTAAATTAAATTCTACATTTTCAAGTTCAACTATATTTAGAAAGATGTGTTTGTAAAATATAAATATAATAATATACAAGGCTATTCAAAGAATTGGATGCATGCGCGCGCCTATGAATGATAATTTCTGGAAGTACGATTTCAGTTGTTTTAAGCATGTTTATACTGCAATAATTTTAATCTTAACATGTTGCGAGTATATATACTTGTTCGAATGCAAGGGCTGTACAAAATAGTACAATTATACTGACGTTAATTGGTAGAAATTGCTGAAAGTTTACATTCATCTGCATTAATCGTTTTTTTATTATATTAAATTTTATCATTTTTTCATGCCGTTAAAACAAGCCTAAGAATATCCATTGATGACTTTGTCATTTTAATTTTTCAATAATTTGAACAATTTAAATTTACTAAGATTTAACAAAAACTTAAAGTTAGTAAGTATTAAAGAATGTTTACTTTGAAAGTTTTGATCAACTTGTTTGAAACTTTAAAGGAATATTGTTAATATTTATTACTTTTAATATTTGTTATTTTTAACGAAAAAGTACACCTTTAACAGCCGCAGAAAATGCGAAATTTATCCACATCTTTCTTTGAGAGCCCACTTCAGACACGGGAAGAGATAAAAACGCTAATTTTAAGTCTATGGGGGCGTTAATTTCAAATTTCTCGCTTTATTTTAATAGATTTTTGCATTGGATAACTGAGGACGATCAACAACCAGGCTAGTTTTTACTTTTTCGATTTTGGTTTTAGTTTTTTTTTATAATATTAGGATAGTTTCGATTTCAGAACGGATTCCAACCGGTTCCGAAAGAAAAAACTAAATATAATAATATACAAGGCTATCCAGAGAATTGTATGCATGCACGTCTATGGATGATAATTTCTGGAAGTGCGATTTAAGTAGTTTTAAGCATGTTTATACTGGAATAAATTTTATCTTAACATGTGACGTGTATAAAATTTTGTTGCTAATGTAAGGGCTGTACAAAAGAATGCAAATACACTTTCGTTAATTGGTAGAAATTCCTGAAAGTTGATTTTCATCTGTATTACTCATTTTCTTATTATATTAATTTTTAGCATATTTTTCATGCCGTTAAAACATGCCTAAGAACATTCATTGATGACTTTATTATTTTAATTTTTCATAATTTGAACCATTTAAATTTACTAAGTTTTAACAAGAACTTAGAATTCGTAAGTTTTAAAGATTGTTAACTTTAAAAATGTTGATCCATTTGTTCGAAACTTTAAAAAAAAAAAAAAAAAATAATATTTATTATTTTTAATATTTGTCATTTTTATGGGGACAGTATACCTTTAAAAGTCGCAGAAAATGCGAAATTGGTCCTGTGTAACATATTTTTTTTTAAGAGCCCACTTCATGCACGGGAAGAAATGAAAATGCTAATTTTAAGTCTATGGGGGCGTTATTTTCAAATTTCTCGCTTTGATTTTAATATTTTTGAATGATTTTTTTTTTTTTTTTTGTTGCATAGGATAGCCGAGGGTGATCAACAACCAGGCTAGGTTTTACTTTTTCGATTTTAGTTATAGTTTTCTTTTATTATTATAGTTTCAATTTCCGAACCGATTCCACTAGTTCCGAAAGTATAAGTAATTTTTTTTTTATATCTCTAACCAAAATCGAAAAAGTCAAAAACAGCCTGGTTGTAGATCGTTTTCAGCTATCCTATGCAAAAAAATTCATTTTAAAATATTAAAAAGGATGCGAGATATTTGAAAATAACGCTCCCATAGACTTAACATTAGCGCTTATATTTTTTCCCCGTTACTACACTGTAAAAAAAGGACTAAATTACGGAAATACTACTGGCAATCTAGACGATAGTACTATTTCCGTATTTTAACGGTACTTTTTCCCTTTAAATTACAGAAAAAATCCGTTAAATTAAAAAAAAACGGAAAATTTTGTGTAATTTACCGTAAAAAATTTCCTTTAAAATACGGAAATAGTACTGGCGTCTAGATTGCCAGTAGTATTTCCGTATTTTAGTCTCTTTTTTTTTTTTTTTTTCCTTTTTTACAGTGTTGTGTGTGTTCTCAAAGGTAACCTAAAGATATTTTTTGTAACGGTAAGGAAACGCGAAAATTTATCATTAACTATAATAATGTTAAACTGAAAATAAGGAGACTGTATGGTAAAATATTACATTTTATAAATGTCTGCTAGCTAACAAATTTATTTCTGATACGTAGCTGTAACGGAACCCTGGTTTAACGGTTGGTTGGTTGTATTTATGTCGGCCAATTATCAGCACGTGGGATATAGGCCCTAAGGGGGGGAGTGCCTTCCGTGGAGGTCTTTCTAAGGGAACCTAACCCGTATTAACGCTTGGAGAACCAAGGTTCGAAGAAAACCACGAAAACTTCGAACGATTAGGCCGACGGGCGCGATTGGGATCGAACCCAGCACCTCCCGTCTACCAGATTCGAGAACAGAACCTCTCGGCCACTGGTGGGGCCCTGGTTTAACGGAATTCTCATTATTCCCCTAAAAATACCCGGCAATTGTATCTGCAAAGACGCAAATAACCCATCTAAAAAGGTATTTCGCATCTATTGTTTATGTTTCCGTCTTACCAAGTTTTATAGTGTCATGTTCTCAGCATGAGGGGGTCGAATTTTAATTACAACTAGGACCCGCATTTTTCATAAACTCTGCCTTTTTGTTTTGGAGGGAAAATAAAATTTGATGTCGGTACGAGTGTGTTTCGAAAGGTTATCAGCCCGACAAAGAAAATAGAAAAAATTTGACAATATTTCATTTTTTTTAACGTAGTTCCTTACAACTTATAAAATTTAAACCAACGAGTTTCCGACTTTTTATTATCTTCAGTATAATAAGCCTTATCTAACTTTGGAAATGAAGTGGTGGTCTTTGCTTTACCCCCATATTTTGAAGTGAATTTCCGACTACCGAGCCATTTCTTCAGGCTTGAGAAAAGGAAATAATCGCTGGGAGCAAAATCCGGTGCATGTAGAAGCACTACAGAGCGTAGGTCATTGATTTTCGTAGCGAAAACTACAGGCATGTGTTAACGAATGTGTTAAAGAACACTTTTTTTTTGCTCAGGTATGGACGTTTTGTCGGAATAAGCAGTCTTTAATTGGTTCCGTAGAAATGCATAACACTGTCCGGTGACGATTCTACCTTTTTGCCGGTGGTCTATGGTCACCACACTTTGTGAATTCCCGGAAACCGTATCCATGGCTTTTCCAGCAGATGGAACCGTTTTCACTTTCTTTGGATCAATTTCAGCTGCTCTTTCACATTGTTTAGATTGCTGTTTCATCGCTAGTGAATAATGGCGGTTTCATGTTTCATCCACCGTTATAAGACGTTGACGAAAATCAGCAGATTGGCTAAGTTTTCTAACTTAACTTGAAATCACCATAGTCCACATTACTAAAGACAGTGGGCCATCTGCACTACCTTCTTTAAAAAAAAAAAAACGAACAGTGAAGATGGAGAAACTCATAAAATGATAAAGAAAGGTGGGGGGGGGGGGGTGAAGAAGGAGACCAATTTCACGAGGTTTAATTTGATTATGTTAATAAATGAAATGTTTTCATGAAGGAATTTGCAGCAGAAAGTCCACCCAAATCAGCATTTTATTGCAAAGTATATCTATACTAATATTATAAAGAAGTAAAGTTTGTTTGTTTGTTTGTTAGAGGTAATCTCTGGAGCTACCGAACCGATTTCAAAAGTAATGGTATCAAAATGATGGTGTTAGTCCAACTTAGAACATAGGCTATATTTTATGTCAGTGTCACTACCTCAAAGGAGATGCAGGAGCAAAAAACGTTCTAAAAATGCGATTTTTGCGGTACTGAAGGGCCTAGAAATATGAAATTTGGAATATTTGTTATTTATAAGATATAAATGATGTCTAAGAACTGTTCTTAAACAATTCGAAATTTAAAAGGGGGTGAAAATGCACAAAAAGCGTTCTAAAAAAAGTTCAAAATGGTAGTTTTTACACAATCTCAGGAAATACCAAACCGATTTAAAAAATATTGGTGTCAAAATGATGGTGACAACCCTTGCTGCAAGATTGGCTATGTTTTATGTTGGTGCCACAACCCCAAAGGGGGTGCAGGAGCAAAAAACGTTCTAAAAATGCGATTTTTGCGTTACTGAAGGGCCTAGAAATATGAAATTTGAAATATTAGCTACTTATTAGATATAAAGGATTTTTAAGAACAGTTCTTAAACAATTCGAAATTTGAAATTGTGAACATGCATGAAAAGCGTTCTAAAAAACGTTCTAAATGGGGTTTCTACACAATCTAAGGAAATACCAAACCGATACAAAAAATAATGGCGTCAAAATGATGGTGACAACCCTTGCTCCAACATAGGCTGTTTTATGTCGGTGCCACTACCCCAAAGGGGATGCAGGAGAAAAACGTTCTAAATTGCGGTTTTTGCGTTATGGAAGGGCCTAGAATCGTGAAATTTGGAAAGGTAGTTAGTTATAAGATATCAATGATCTCTAAGGACATTTCCTAAAAAAAACCAAAATTTAAAAGTGGGTCAAAATGCGCAAAAAGCGTTGTAAAAAACTTTCTAAATTGCGATTTCTATGCAATCTCAGGAAGTACTGAACCGATTTCAAATATAATGGTGTACAAATGAAGGTGACAGATCTTTCTCCATGATAGGCTATATTTTATATCTGTTTCCACTACTCCAGAGGAGATGCAGGAGCAAAATGCGTGAAAAGCGTTCTAAAAACGTTCTAAATGACGATTTGTCAGCAATATCTCAGGAAGAATCAAACTGATTTCAAACGTAATGGTAGGAAATTGATGCTGACAGCCTCTGCTCTTACATAGACGCTATTTTATGTCGGTATCACTATCACCTAGACGTTGCAGGAGCAAAAAAGCGTTCTAAATTTCGATTTTTGTGATCGGTAGGGGCTAGCAACTTAAAATTAGGCAAGGTACATATTTATTAGATATAAATGATCTTTAAGAACAGTTTCGAAAAAAATTGGAAATTTAAAAAGGGGTGAAAATGCGCGAAAGCGTTCTGAAAACGTTGTAAATTGCGATTTCTACTCAATCTCTGGAAATACCAAAGCTATTTCAAAAGTAATGGTTGCAAATCAATGGTGAGAGTTCCTGCTATAATATAGGTTATATTTTATGTTGCTGTCACTACCATCTGAGGGTTGCAAAAACAAAACATGTTCTAATTTGCGTTTTTTGCACAACTGAGGGGTCTAACACATTGAAATATGGCATGGTATTTATTTACAAGATGCAACTGATTTCTAAGAACAGTCGAAAGAAAATTCCAAATTTAAAAAGATGAAGTGAGCGAAAAGCGTTATAAATTACAATTTTTAAGCAAACTTATAAAATACCAAACCGATTAAAAAAATAATGATGACAAATTGTTGGTGATAGAAACTGCTCAAAAATAAGCTATATTTTATGTCTGTGCCAGTACCACCAGAGAATTGCAAGAGCTAAAAAATTTCTAAATTGCGATTTCTGTGATACTGAAAAGGCTAGAAACTTTAAATATTTCATGGTAGTTACTTATAAAATATAAATGCCCTCGAAGGACTGTCGAAAATAAATTCGAATTGAAAAAGGGTGAAGGGAAGGGGAGGTGCGAAAAGCGTTCGAAAAAAGTCCTAAATTACGATTTCTATGTAATTTCAGAGAATATAAACCGATTATAAAAGTAATAATAGTTTCGAATCAATGGTAACAGTCTCTGATCCTACACAGGCTATATTTTATGCCGATGATTCTACCACTTGGGGTTCACAGGAAAAACAATCGTTCTAAAAAAGGCCTTTAAAAGCTTTCTAAATTACGTTTCTGTGGAATATTAGGAAAAAAACCGATTTCAAAATTAATTTTGGCAAATTAATGGTGACAGTTCCTATTTCAACATAGCCCTTTATCTTGAGAGAGGTGGTAGGACTTGGAATTTGACATGATAGTTAATTTTAAGATGTAAGAAGATGGTTTCTAAAAATTCAAAACTTCAAATGAATACTGAAATGAGCGTATTAATTGAGCATGAAAGTTTCAAAATATTTTCTAAATTATCATTTTTTTAGTTATATTTTGTTTTATTAATTTAAGCCTCATTTCTGCCTAATGCAGTGTAATAATGATGTTTAGTAAAACTGTGTTTTAAATAGCAATTTTTGAATTATTCCTAAAAGTAATAAGTACCTTTTAATAAAATAACATATTACTTTTTAATAAAATAAAAATTTAGTTAGTACTTTTTAATAAAAATTAGACATAAATATTACTTGGCATATTTCAAAAATTACGCGAGCAAAGCCGCGGTGTTTGCTAGTATCTGATAAAATCATAATAGAACCTCCACTTTTGTGTCTGCCAAATTCGATCTATAAGCGATGATCTAACGGAGACAAATCAGGCAAATTTCTACCACTTATTTTAAAATGTTATTATTGTCTTAATTAACTGAAGTTATTAAATAGGATAAAAAAAATTTAAAAATTTGTAATAGAAGTATGCCCACTTCATCCTCCTGAAGTCGGAAGCTACGGTTCGACCCAGCACATTTCGGCCTGAACCTTTTTCTATAAATGATTGAATACCAGTCATAATTGATCATCAATTGTATCAGTTTCTAAGTCTTTGTTGTCTAAAAATTTGAAAGTAGAGGTCTCCTCGGATAGAAATTTCTTGTTCCCGGTTTTACTTTGCAGCCTCTACTTGAACTTGCCGATCAAGACAATGTTAAGCTATCATTCATTGGTGCCCATAAACTGTCTCTATCAGTTCGTTAAAAATGTCCTACTGACATTTTCTACGTAAATAACGCAGACTTTCACAGTGATAGACTTGTTGATGACGGTATTATCCTTCTCCTATATAATTCTTGAAAACCTAATGACAAATTTACTAACTGTTGCTTTGTGAGCCTTAATTTCCTCTCTACTCATTTTATAAAACTGAGTCATTGAATAATGAATTGTAGTAAACGAAAGAATGTGCCATTACAAATACAACATGAAATAAAAATTTTAAGTAACGCAATCTTTAACAGGATACCAATGTAAATTGAAAGTAAAGATGGAGTGTTATTAAAATTTATAGAAAAAGACCAGAGAAGAATCCATTACCAAATTCCGATTTTTGGGACTGATGCAAAAGTTTGTCGTATATTGTTGATGGAAATTAAAGAAAATGTATTTTGTGAAAATTTCAATTCCTAGCAGTTACATAATTAGCGCTCATCTGGCTAAAGAATCGATGTATTTTCTCAAATCTTCCAAAAAATAAAATATCTTATCCTCAAAATGTTTTGAAGTGATCTAAATAAACGGTCATTCGACGATGCAAGTTTTGGAGAATGGTTCTTGGATTGAAACATTTCATCTCAATTATAACAGTTTGTGTCTGAAGTGGGCTAGATACATGTGGTCTAGCAGTCTTGTTGGAAAACAATGCCTAATCGTTGATTATTTGAAACTGCTTCTAGCGGATTGCTTGATTTAATTCACTTAATTATAAACAGTATTTCTGCAAATTAATGCTGTATTTTCTGAGTAACATCTATTAATAAACAATTTTCTTGTCTCACTGAATGGGAAAAAAAATCTTCTATGGGTAGGAACTGACTTTTTCTTTGATTAAAATGCCTTTTCGATGTAGTCATCAATGTAGTCTAAATAATCATTAACTTTGTTATTATTCCTTATATTCCATGAATTACGAATATAATCTGAAAATAAAAACTATGCGTAAATCTGGTTTTTGAATAATGTAGAATAACGTTGTTTTAAAAATATCGATATATTTTGTAGAAATTGAGTCGGGCTAAAGTTTTAGCTTCATAAAACTGCTAATTTACCAAACTAATTTATAAACTAATAAAAACAGTTTCTTAGCAACAACGAATGATAGCTTAACACTGTCATGATCGGCAAGTTCAAGTAAAGACTATAAACTAAATGCACTGCAAATTTACCAAATTCCGATATAGGACACAGATTGGTAAAGGATATTACAGCAACTCCTCCTGATTATTAACTTGGAAGGAGAGGAAGGAGATGGAGAACCTCTGGAGATATTTGACTGTAAGCTTGCAACTGACAAGGTAAAAAAAGAATCTCTATCAGCAATGTGGGGAAAATAAAATTATAACTTAATCTAAAGATAAAGATGCAGAGAAAAATAAATTTATTTTCTCTGACTTCTGATAATGAAAAAGAATGTTTTGGTAAAATTGGAAGAAATTCGAAATATTGCTTTGAAATGGAATTCTAAGAAACTCATTATCAGAATTGCATATCAATCTAATGAAAAATCCAAGCAGTTTTCAGAGAAAATAAAAACAAAGTCTTTCTCAAACAATTGTAAAAAAAATACAACTGTATTTGTTACAAAAAACTTCAAATTCAGAGGGATGAATTAAAAAAAGGTTTTTATACACAATCCAGGTATAAAATCACAGATAAGATGTTTTTGTGCCTGTCCACAGATTCCTAAAGAGTGATACAAGATTTCACAGGAAGGGATTTGCTCGACGGGTGGCAATTACGCCGACCATCAGCTCATCAAGTTGAAGACTGAAATTTTAGGATTAGATAGAACTCAATTAGCATATTAAAATGCAAATGGACTGCCAAATCATATCTTGATAGAAAACACCTGCAGACCGGAGTTTAGTATTTGATCGATTGGTTTATCATTGTATCTTCCTGCACCCAAATGTATTAAAACATTGAAGTTTGGGTGCATGAAAACACAATGGTAAAACTGCAGATCAACCACTAAATTGAGGTTCTGCAGATGGTTTCCACCAAGATACGACTTGGCAGACCAATGCATATAACTTGTACATAAAATAAACGGTTAAGTACGAGTATTACTCGCGCTCAGAGGGTTCCGTACAATAAATTTATGAATTATTAACTGTATTATTTAAAAGAATAATGAAACTTTGTAAAAAACTATACAACGTAGAGTTGGGTATAGCTGTATATATTAGAAAAGTATGAATGAGTATACAACAAAATTTCAAAGGGATATGAAGCCGAAATAAAATTAAATATTGCTATTTTGTATAACTATTTTTAAACTTATCTTAATCTGCATATGATGAACTTAATTCGGTACTGACAATAAAAGTACTGCATATTTAAATTTCATTTGGCATTTCATAAAACTAAATTCATCATAGTAATATTTTTCTTTTTACAGTGTAGCTGAAAGAAAATTCTTGTTCAAAGTTTAAACTTGGCATTGTACTAAGCGCGCTTCGAAAGGCGGTCGCAAAGATGCAACTCGACTTTTTCCGTGCCGTGTTTTTTCAAATAGGTCTTTAATTATCATTTAAAGACACGGGAGGCGTATTGAGAGATCCACTCAACACAAACTAGTCGCGAATCCCATAGTATTTATGCGATTAATTTTAATTAAATTGGTCTGTTTTTAACAATTTGATATTTACTGCTTTTATGCTGCTACTGGGTATTGCATTACACAAATATATCATTAAAAGTTGTTATCTAGTATTTAAAAACCGATGGTATATAGAGTACGCCGCCTCTGCCATTATGTATGTCCAAACCAACCGTGTCTTTAAGGGTTAAGGCTCCTGCCCCTGCCAGCGAAGGCACTCACGAGCTAATGCTAATCGTATGGGGAAGGATTTTTCTAATATCTCTTTTGCATTTCGATATTTAAAAATATTTTTTTTTGGCATTGTATAGCCGAGATCCGTCTCTACATCGCACCTTTCTTTACTTTCTCCTCTTCATAGGATTAGCATTAGCTCGTTAGTGTCTTCGCCGGCAGGGACATGAGTCTTAATATCTTGGCGAATTACCAACGCTTTTTTTTTCGAAAATCATTATAAACAATGCTTTTATACTTTTGATACGATAGGCACCTGTAGCGCTCTTCTATACCTTTGCTGAATGCCCGCAAATAGAAATCTGTATGTAACAGAAAAATGCGCTTTTATGAAAAACTATGCCACCTTGGGCAATCGCTATAATTTCCCTGCAAGTATTAAATTAACCTCTACTACTTCTAATTTTTTTCATAATTTTAGTTTCAGTAGATTCGGAAACAGATGGGGGGGGGGGGGGACATATTTTTGCACTACATTTTCGACGATATCTCTGAAAATATAATATCTAAAATTAAAAGAAATGTATTTTTGAGTTCGGCGTTACGTAATCTTTTAACCGATACCCCACACGATATACAAAGAAAATATATTTCTTTTTCAAATAATCTAATTAGCCCCTCTACGTTTTCCCCCACATATATTTGTGAATGTCTAATAATCTGTAAATATGTGGGTCAATAATCTTTATTACATCCCCCAATTTGAACTTTCGACGTTCCGTAGTTTACGAGTAAAATGGCTGTGACAGACAGACAGACACAGGAGTGATCTTATAATGATTCCGTTTCAATTAAGTCAATTAGTTTAAGAATGAAAGTAGCATGATGCAATGCTTAGCATACATTTAAGGGAGACCAAACTGGTCGCCAGAGGCGGCTAATTCAGAAATAAATACGCTGAAAATTATTGAAATCACACGTCTAAGGCTAACATTAGCCTAAGAATCGCTATCCATGGACGGCCATGTATCCAGTTTTTTGGCTTACCACTATTTATTTATATGCTACAATGTCATTTAGCCGACGAGACATTTAGCAGACAGCAATTAGACGACAGGATGTTTAGCCGACATGACAATTAGTCAACAGCGGCAGTTAGCCGACAAGATAGTTAGCCGGCAGAGGACAATTATTCGACATGGACATTCATGTGACAGGACATTCATCTGACTTAACTGTAACGTAACTGTAACCTGATCTTAAACTAATTATAAACTAACTCTAGCGTAACTGTAACCTAACCAATACCAAACTGTAACGTAGCTATAACCTATCTGTAACCTAAACGTAACCTAAGTGTAACTTAACCGTAACCTAAATGAAACCTAACAGTAACCTAATTGTAGCCTAAATGTAACCTAACTGGGACGTATCCGTAATCTAACTGTAACTAACGTTTACCTAGTTATAACCTAATCGTATGCTAACTGTAATGTAACTGTAACATAACTTTACCATGACCAAGCTGTAACCTAAGCGTATTCTAATTATCTCCTAAACGTAACCTAATTATAACCTAACAGTTATTTAACCGTAATCTAAACGTAACCTAAGTGTAACGTAACCGTAACCTAAGGGTAACCTAATTATAAAGTAACCGTAACCTAATTGAAACATAACAGTAACCTAATTGTAGCCTAAATATAATCTAACTGGAACGTAACCGTAATCTAACTGTAACTAACGTTTACCTAATTATAACCTAATCGTATGCTAGCAGTACTGTAACTGTAACACAACTTTACCATGACCAAGCTGTAACCTAAGCGTAATCTAATTATCACCTAAACGTAACCTAAGTGTAACCTAATTATGAAGTAACCGTAACAAAACTAAAACCTAACAGTAACCTAATTGTAGCCTAAATGTAACCTAACTGGGACGTAATCGTAATCTAACTGTAACTAACGTTTACCTAGTTATAACCTAATCATATGCTAACTGTTATGTAACTGTAACATAACTTTACCATGACCAAGCTGTAACCTAAGTGTAATCTAATTATCACCTAAACGTAACATAATTATAACCTAACAGTTACCTAACCGTAATTTAAGAGTAACTAATCGCAACTGTAACCAAACTGCAAATTAACTGTAGCCTAGCGGGAGGTGCATAATATGAAAGAGTGATCAAAGGGCTGCCCAGTCCAGTGATATATCACTTGAGGGATGTCGGAAAAGTCAGAAAAATGCTCCCGGTGATACCAATTGGGGGAGGGGGAACGGGAGGTACATAATACGAAAGAGTGATCAAAGGGCTCCAATGCGATGTATCTCATGAGAGGTGTCGAAAAATGTTAGAAAAGTGCCGGCTAATTATACTATCAGCTAAATGTCCTGTCTGCTAATCGCCTTTTCGGCTAAATGTCCTCCCGGATAATTGCCACGTTCGGCCAGTTGCCTATCGGCCAATTGTCTGTATTGCTAAAATTATTGCTATATGTCCGTTTCGGTCAATTGTCCTGTATGCTGTATGTAAATTTCAGCTAATCGTGTTGTCGGCTATACGTAATATAGGCCAAATGCACGTGCCAGCTAACTGCTATCTGCTAAATGTCTTGACGGCTATTTGGTTGTCGGCTAAATGTCTGCCACCGGCTACGGGTCAAACATCAATACTAAAAGTAGTTGGGTTTGAAAATGCATAAATCAAATTAAAAAACATCTTTCAGTAATTCATGGTCATTCTCGGTACTACTGATGAAATCTTTTGTGTAGTGTCTATGCAATTCATATACACCACCTATGTGCCTGTGCAAAAATATTAGTTTAACTTAACTTATACCATAACTTATCATAAATCAAACATATCATAATTTAAAACTCACTTTCAGCAATCATCCCTAATGTTTCCCTGTAAATGAACAATAAATGCGATGCACACGATATTCTTATCCAAACATCTTGCACTCTTTGTCTCCCCTTCTTCGGAAATTTCGCTTCCCGTTTTGCTCCCTTTACAGTATCAAGGTTTAAAATCTTTAAAATTCCTTAATCTTTTCTTTAATTTTCTGTTTTATTTGTTACTTTAAACTAACAATAAATAATCAGTCATAAATTTCATTATCAATTTATTTCACCACATTCATTTCATTAAAAGTTCTTGTAAATTGCCCCTTCCGGAAATGTCATTTCTCCCTTTTGCTCCCTCACCCACGGTACCCATATTTTAAAATGAAAACCCTTTAAAACTGTTCAAATTTTTTAATCTTTTCTGTTCAATTTGCCACTTAATTTTAACAATAAACAAACGATCATAAAAATTTCTCCCCCCCCCACCCCAACAGAAATTGGTATTTCCTCCTCGCCTCTCCCTCTTACCAAGCATCTGAAATTTAAAGCCCTTAAAATTTTTTCGTTTATTATTTTTTTAACCTATTTGTAAATATTTTCTAAGGTAAGTAAATAATAAGTCACCAATAAATTTCCCTCCCCCCCTCCCGCAATAAAAGAACTAATTCTGCTTATTCCTCTTTTTTCATTCAGGTCACAACATTTTAACCTTAAAAGTCATTGCTTTTTCTAAATCATTTTGTACTCTATCTGTTAATTTATTGTAATCATAAATAATCAATCATATAATTATACTCCTCCCCCACCAAAATTGACGTTTGTTCTGACTCTACCCTTACCAAGAACACAAAATTTAGTCTTTTTTTGTCCTATTTCTTATTCTTTAGTAAGGTAAATAAATAAGTCATCAAATAAAATCCGCCCCCCCCCCCTTTTTCCTTCTTTCCCTTATTTAAGTTTAAAATCTTTGAAAATCTTTTTTTAATACATTTTCAGCTTTATCTGTTTCACATTGAACAATAAATAATCGATTATATAATTTCTTCCACCCCCATATAAAATTGACGTTTTCTTTTCTCCCTCCATTATTTCCATGCTCATAAAATTTAAAGTCTCTAAAACTCCTGATTTCAATGTTTTTGCCCTATTTGTAAATCTTTAATAAGTTACGTAATCAATCATCTATTAAACTCACCCCCCCCCCCCAAAAAAAAAAAACAAGTTGGAAATTGCTCGTCAAACGTGGCAAATGAGGTGCGTTCGTACTATAACTAGTTTTATAATTATTTTTTGCACCCCATATTGTACTGAATGTATATTTTTTTGCGCTTCATAAGTGCATTGTCTGTAACATCATTAAAATGCACTCTACAATAATTTTTTCTCCATTCCCCGTAATGTAACGGAAAACTTTTGACTGTTCCTGTAATTAAACTATACATTCGATTTTCATAAAATTTGAAATGGCTCGACAAAATTTTGCAGCAATTATATATTTAAAATTTCAGACCATTCGGAAGGCTGTAAAATCATTAAAATGCATTTGCAATAATTTTTTCCCATTGGCCATAATGTAACGGAAAACTTTTGGGTGTCCCTGTAATTAAACTATACATCCGATTTTCATAAAATTGGAAATGGCACGACAAAATTTTGCAACAATTATATATTAAAAATTTCAGACCATTCGGAATTCTGTAACATCATTAAAATTCACTTGCAATAATTTTTCCCATTGGCCGTAATGTAATGAAAAACTTTTGACTGTCCCTGTAATTAAACTATACATCCGATTTTCATAAAATTGGAAATGGCTCGACAAAATTTTGCAGCAATTATATATTAAAAATTTCAGATCATTCGGTCGGGTAGTTTTTGCTCTGTTATATGCGGACGGACGGACAGACGGACAGACAGACGGACTGAACGACGACTATAGGTGCTACGTATTTATATAATTACGAACGCACCTAAAAAGAAAAATCTGTTTCTTCCCTTGTATTACCCTCAACTCATGAAGTTAAAAAATCTAATTTACAGTCTTTAAAACTTTTTAATTTTTACTTTTTTTGGTCCTAATTATAAATCTTTACTATCTATAATATTAACTAAATCTTTTCAACTATGTGCGAAAGTGTTAACAATAAAGCGATAGGTATACATTTAATTATGCACAAAACACATTTTAACTGTATTTCTGAAAGGAAAATGTCTGTAGAGATATATTTCAAAGGAAAATATTGTGGTTTCTCGTCAACGTGCAAGTATATTCTCAAAATCTTTTGAAATCCTTTCATTCCGACTAGCTCAGAAAGAACCACCAAACTTAGATACCAAAGGTGTTATCGACTAAGCCGAATACATCATAAACAAAAAAAGAAAAATCATGCTTCAAAACTTTCCAACACTTCCAGAACGCTGTAACAAAACTTCGCCGTTTAATAAAGTAAAGAAGTTACCTAACTAAACAATTGTAAAACGTATGACACATTTGAAAAGCAGATTTCAACAATTGCGCCCATAACCCGGAAGATATTCCAATTCTTTTGTGCAGCTCTGTATATGATATATTTGTACTACATATATTTGTAGAGATTCTACATACTACGTTAAAATTTAATTTTGTAAGAAAATACATAAAACAGTTGAAAATTCACCCTCGGCAATTTCTACCAATAGACGGAAACATACTTGAATTATTTTACGTCAAATATTAAGCTGAAATCTAATTCAAGCAAAAACATGCTTAAAATTACTGAAATCACACTTCTAGGAATTATTTTCCATAGGCGGCAATGTATCCAGTTTTTTTAATATCCCTGTATAGGATCTTATTTGTATGATACAAACATCTCTTAGCATAATAAATGTAGTTGAGCTTGTACATTTATAACTAAAAAAACCAAGCATCTTTAAGCCATTCATACTCATTCTCAGTAATGTTTGCGAATTCTTTTGTGTAGTCCTGGTCTGTAAAATTTAAGCACACCAATTACGCAAAAATTTAGTTAAACTTAAAAACGCATTCTGTAATTGAAAATGCACTTTCAGCATTAATTTTTAATAGCTAACACGTCGGATTCAGTATTGTATCAAAATATTTTATGTGTCCCTGTAAATGAACGCTAAATGAAATGCAAACCATATTCGATGCAAGCATCTTGTTACAAATCGAAGTAATGTGTATCTATTTCGTCATGTTTGAAATAATGTAACGTAATCGAAATACACTACAAACAGTTTTTCCTCGTAGACCATATATAACCAAGCTCTTTTGTCTGACCCCGTAAATAATTGTTAAATGCTCATGTTGTACAGAAAGTAGGCTTAGGACACCTCAGAACTTCATATCAATTTCATTATCATTGTGACAGAGTAATATCAATCAAATACTCCGCAAACGATATTTCGTCATGGGCTATAACATAACGGAATACTTTTGAGTCCCCTATACTCGTACTTTAAGCGTTACACATAACTTAGTCTACAGTAACCATTTTAAAGTGTATCTCAAAGTATATAAAATTAACTATGTTTAAGATTGTGTAACACTATTAAAATGCACCCTAAATTATCCCCCCCCCCCCTTTATAGACCCTAATGTAAGAGAATATGTTTGAGTGCGTCTGTAAATGAACCATGAATGGTAATTCATTCGACATTCATTTTGAATAGCGAACATACCATGATGATTTTGAATATCGTATATCAATTACATGGCAATCCGACTACATTTACGCTATTTAGAGCACGGACTGACGGACGGACAAACCCAATTCATAAACACTTTTAAACTTTCTTGGAGAGTGTTAAAAATGAAAAAAAAATGTAATGAAAATAAAAGTATTTTAGTGTTATTTAGATTACGAACCGCTACAAAAACATTCTTATCTAACTGCATCATTTAAAAAATATTTTGTGTTCAGAAATCCCCCCCCCCCCCCACACACACACACTTATAAATAGTTCTTATAAATTTCTTGATAAATTTCACGTTTTAAAAAGAATCCCCACAAAAGATAGTTATTTTAGAATATTTGTACTGATATTTCCCCCCTCATTCAATATCTCCCCCTTGATTTTAAATGTAATTCGTTATGTGAAATAAAATAGTGTTTATACGGCAATAATTTCAATTTTATGTTTGTAAAAACTGTAAAATGAATCTGAATATAAAAAAAGAAACATATCTAAATAAAATATTCATTTATTTTCTGAAATCGTTTTAGTTTTTGCACTCTTATCATAAACAGATTAAAATTCTTTTTACGGCTTTTAATGTTATTGAGGGTCTCCACAAAGCAGCGGCTTTGATCTACGCTAAAAGCGAAGACGGTTGAAAAAAAAAATTCTTTAGACCTGAAACCCACTGGAAATGATCAAATGTAGCACTCAGCCGAAAGGGAGTGGGGGGTGGAAACGAGACAGATAATTGGCCATTTGCTGATTGGAAGAGTTCCCTTTTCAATCATTTGAATTTAGACCATCCTTCCAATTTAACTAAAATGCGAGCGGCCATCTTGTTTTCATTTTGTCTGTGACTGCAGTGTCCTCTTAACTGTAAGGTAAACATCAATCGCAGAAATTTCATGCCACAATGATAGAAAAAATTAACAAAAAAGTAAAGAGAAAAGGAAGTAAAAGAAATAAGCAAAATAAAAACAAAATGAAATAAGTAAATTAAAAAATAATTAAAATAATAATAATAATAATAATAATAATAAATGATAATAAAGAAAGAGAGAGAAACAAAAGAAATAAAATATTCTTTTAATCGTAAAAATGAAAAGAGACAAGAAAAGAGTGAAAAGAATTACAATGGTAATTTGCAAGCTGAAGAGAGAAAATGGGATGATGAAAGATCACTGATAAGTTTATCGGAATTTTTAAAAATAAAATAAGCTTCCTGAAAATCCTAGTGACTGTGAGAGACAGGAGACGAAATAATTCTGGCCATGACGAAATTGAAACAGTGACTGGAAGCCCAACAGTGAGAGGCAATCGAGGATTTAGAGAGTTCTTGATTTTATATATGCCTGTGGTGCTCGCTTAATCTGAACTTTCATGCTCTCTTAGTTTGACCAATAAATCTAAGTTACAAGTAAATGACCTTGTCTTCTTACAGACACGAGTTGTGTGCTGATGACGGGGACTCACGACTCATGACTCCCCGTCATGAGCTGATGACGGGGTGCTATATTTTCGATCGGAAAATGCAGCAGACGGGTTGTTTTGATTTTATGATGATTTATACAAAGTTTTATTATTTTAATTGTGGTTTACCGCCAGTTTTTCGGTGCTGTTTCGACGTGAAAAAATTACTTCAACAACTTTCTAATTGCAGACAATAAGCAAAGAAAAGATCATTTTTAGGGCGGAGTTTCTTGAAACTCGAAATAGCGGAACCGAGTTCCTCCGCCTCAAATTTCACTTTTTTGTGCCTTTTAACGGATATTTTTTAAATATTTATGTGAAAACTGTAGCACATATCTGATTTATGCATCTCAAAATATGTTAAAACATATTGAATATTTGACAGAATAAAAATGTTTCGCCAAAAAAATAAAAAAGTTTTTTTTAACCATTTGGAAAAATGGTTATAGTCCTCGGTCAGGGTAGGAAATCAAAAACATATCTGAAGCGTTTTATTAGTTGAATCCCGCAATTTATTCGTTTTCTGATTGGTCTATACAGTAATCTGTATTTTCCCTTTACTTTCAACAGAGATGGATACTTCTGTTTCCACTATGCCAAAAAAGTAATAAAAACTACAAAAAAAAAATAATAATAATAACTCAGAAAAAAATTGATATACAGCTTTCAAACAAATTGCAATTAAAGATGCATTTTTTTCTCTATACGACGATATAAAAAGTAATATTGTGGGATGTTTAGAAGTTTTAAAATGAAATTTCATTTAAAATTGGTCCAGGAATATCAATGTTTAATGCATGGCGCACGTAATTTATGACCAGCTCCGTAGAAGTTTAAAAGTTTACAGTACCGAAAACTGTAAAACTGAAATTTCTTTTAAAATTTGTTCATGATGGGTCCAGGAATGTTAATGTTTAATCCATGGCGTACGTAATGTATGATCAACTCCGTGCGATTTTTTATGTCTTAAATTTTAGTCTTTGAAAAAATCATTTTCCAAATGGTCGTTGCAATTTGTTAAATTGCTTTTTTTTTTTTAACTTTTTTTTTTTTTGCATTATTGAGAAAAATTATAAAAAACTATTGCAGTTATATATCTTTAATAGCTAAACTATATATTTTGATTTCATGAAATTCACTGCAAAATTTTTCAAGAGATTCAAAACTAACTTTTTTCTTAAACATCATTAACAACTAAAAACTATTGTTAAGAGGAAATTGTTAGTTTATTGTTATCTAACAGCATCTGAGGGGGAGAAAAAGAAGAATAAGGCAAAATTGTTTCAGTAGAATTCAGTGCATACCTACATCGGACATTTCAGATTTAAAAAATCTGAGGAAGTTGAATAGGAATCAGTCATAAGAATGAATGCCATCAAATACGGAAATTATTCTATTACAAGTGTTATTTTGTTACTTTTACTTATTACCACAAAATCCGACATCCTAGCATCCTACGTAACAACAATAACAACGGCAGTGGACGAACCATAACTGCCGTCAGTTTTTCAATTTTGTGTCTATAGGTGATATTCTAAAAATGAACCAGTGTAATTTATATATAAAATTTTATACTACAAAATATGCGGTGTAAGTTTTAAATTTAAAAGTATGTATTTATATACAACATTTGTGTAACTTTTAGTAATACAGTTATGTATCAGCCTTAAATTCGTTAGATTAATATATGCCTCGAAGGAAAAAAAACTATGGAGGGAAAACTTAAATGCGCATGACTCGCCGAAAACGCAAATGATATTCTCATAAATACTAAGGGCCACGCAATTCGTGGTTGGGCATCCTTTTAGCAGAATATCATTAAATTGTGTGCATAAGACGCGTATGTTAGAATTAAAAAATATTTTATTTTATTCGCTTATTTTTCATTATTAAGATTACATAGCATAAAATAAGATGAGGTATATATAGGTGCTTTGTTCTTGGATGCAAAACAGGTTATGCTAAACATACAGACATATAGACATAAAACAAAGAAAAAACGTTGAGCTTGTTCCGTGTTCCACTGGTGAGTGGTGTTTTTTAGGCTTTAATATAAAGCTATTTGCTTCTAATTATTTATGAATAAAGAAACTTTTGTTCTACATATTCGTATATATAACTTATAATATTCTTATCTTAGTGTATACAGGGTGATTCAGAACTCTGCGTCAATAATCGACATGTAGGTTAGGAAGACGATAACAAGCAAGAATCATATAGGAACATAGGGTCACACATGCAACTCTGACGCACAAGATGGCGCTAGAGGTCGCGACGACAGCTGGCTGGCTAAAGCGAGGAAAAGCGTATTTCGGGTGTATGGGCTGAAGGAAGGATGCATCGCTGCATGAATAGTGAATTGGCGGATATGCACCTCGTTTACGGGGCGGCCAATTTCAGTGGAACAAACGCTAGGGAACTGTATCGTGCCCGGTTTCCAACCAGACGTATCGTTACTCATGCCATGTTCGCACGTCTGCACCATCAATTGAGCGAAACTTTGACACACGAATGATCGATACTGGTGTTCAGAGAACAACGTGGACACTTATACTGGAAGAAGCAGTACTGTCCAAAGTCGAAAACGACCCAGGGTTGAGTACTCGACGTATTGCAGCACGTGTACGTGCGTCTCAATCCAGCGTTTGCCGTATCTTATCTTACACGCGGACGAGTTGCATCCGTGTCATTTGCAACGTGTGCAGTCTTAACCGCCGGTGATTACCAGCACCGTTTGGACTGGACACATTGGTTTCGACAGCAGACGGTATCCGATTATTGGCAAAGAGTTCTGAATCACCCTGTATGTTTTTTTAAACGTTATACCTGATAAATGCTAAAAATTGCTATGGCTCATTACCATGTATCTGTAAAATACCATTTAAATTATTTTACAGTGATGTTTGTTTTGCTTTAATCCGAAGATATCTGTTCATAATTACTTTTAAATTAAAAAATTGTGGTCTGTGTGTATCTTATTCTTCTATACATAAATATATATAATGTTTTATTTAAGGAATGCTAGAAGCTGCTTTGGGTTATTGACATGTAATTGTGAATACATCATTTAAAGTGTTTAAAATTGCTATTTGTCGTTTAGCTAAAGCTATTTGCTCCGTAATGTTTTTAAATTCCGAAAATTTTATATTGGCATGCTAGGAGCTGCTTAAGGTCATTCACATGTAACTGTCAAAATTGTCTAAAGATCATTCAAATAATTTTAAAGGGCATGTTTTTGGCATCAATCCAATATTTATTTATTTATTAATTGTCTTTAAATTAAGAAAAGTTTATTCATTATGTATCTTATTTTTCTTTGTGTTATTATTAACACTAGAAGCTGGATTAACATAACTGATAATTAACTGTCCAAATTATCCAAAGATTAAAATTCCTTAAAAAGGGATATTTATTTGGCTTTAATTTAAAGTTATTTGCCCTTAATTATTTTTTTAATTAAGGAAATTTTATTTAATATGTATCTTATTGTGTGTTTATAATACATATATATAGGATCTTTTATTTAATAAATATTACAAGCTGCTTTGGCTTATTTACATGTACCTGTCAGAACATTCAAAATACCTTTTAAATTATTTTAAAAATTATCTAATTTGTATAAAAAATTAAAGGTATTTTTTATAAATTAAGTAACTTTTTAAGTGTTTTGTTCTTTGTGATTCTACTGATTTGCGGGATTCGTTTAATACAAAACCTCTCTGTCTTACTTTTTTCTTTTTCTTTTTACTCAAAATAGATTAGACCTTGAAAGAAACTGGTAAACTTTTCTTTTTACAATGAAAAAAAGAGAGAGGGGTGTGCGATTATGACTTAAATCTAAAAGAAAAGCAATAAATTTTGATAATGAACTGGCCGGCATTTTGGAATTATTACAAATGACTAATGAATAAAAACTTTTTTTTTTGTATAGAGTTGTTTTCTTAGAGATGAATTGCAAAACATTTAACCCTACAACTACCGGAAATTTTACTCAAGTTTTATAAAAACATTCTACACCAGAATTTTTACTTAAAACTATTTAATTTGTTTATTTAACTTATTATTGTCTGATTTATACATTTAGTTTGTTTTGAAGAAATTTCTGGTTTGAATAAATATTTTGAATGTACATGTCGGGTCCAATGGACCCGTCTGGTAGACGGAAGGTTAAGACTGAAAACAACAGATTTTGAACAGTTTGTGTTGCTTAAAACATTGTCTTTATTTAAATGGAGAGGACTTGAGCGCCATAAGCCCCTATGTCCTTGAATTATTCTCTGCTTACTTATCTGTTTGCTTGATTGCCAGATTATAAAATATGAAACACAGTTTTAAGAAAAATCTGGCTAATATTAAAAGGGTTATTAAACACATGAAATTAATTAAAAACAGCTTTTTAGAAAAAAAAAAAATCTTATTATATTCCTGTAAGTGTAATTTAAATATTGAACAAACAACAACAACAAAAAAAAAAAAATGCGCGCAAATCAAAAGATTTTCTGTTACATAGATAAAGGGACAGTTACAACATAAAATTTATAAATCTATCATATAAAAAACAGAGTCCTATTAGAAGAAAAAGGGGAGTGGTCATAAAATAAGAAAGAATGCCTAACATGTTTTCTTTAGTCTGATAAAACTGCGAGTAAAAAGGGAGAAAATTATGAAGGTTCTGTACCAAATTGAGGCTTCGTGACATCAAAATCATTATTTTATCAATGAATATATATATAATTAATTTGTAAAGACGTATTTTTTGACTTCACTTATAAGTGCAAATGTAAGAAATTATTTTTCTTTTTTTTTAAGTGATTTTCCCCTACCCTAATTTGATTTTTTGGCTTTCAGTTAAGTGAAAAGATTTTATGCGCTGT
This sequence comes from Maratus speciosus, assembly GCA_963932465.1. Lineage (NCBI taxonomy): Eukaryota > Metazoa > Arthropoda > Arachnida > Araneae > Salticidae > Maratus > Maratus speciosus. Next base: position 80,927,229 of record OZ010793.1, on the reverse strand, counting down.
GAACATTACTAAAGTTGTACTTTTAGTAACGTCCGGATGGGGTGGGGGTGGGGGGCATAAGCAGAAATTCCTGAACGAGCTAAGCATAATTTTAATCAATAGATTATTTATTGTTACTATACACTCATAAATAAAGAACAGAACCAAAGCATTTTTTAAAGCAAATTTTAAATTCATTTTAAATGTGTATTCTTTGGGGGGGGGGGGGGGGAGGTTATTTAATATTACCAAAGGTTATTACTTAGGTTATTTAATATTACCAAAAAGCAACAAAAAGGATTTTTTTTTTTTAATAATTACTCAAAAAGTTAATACCATTTAAGTTATGAAAATAATAGGAAAAAGAACTCATTTAATTAAGAAATTTATTCTAAAGCAAAGTTTACTTATATATGTTTTTAAAAACCATATAATTTTCAAATAGTTAGGCAAGCTTCTTACCTTTTTTATCTGTAGCAGCGTGTATGAAGAGGGAAACATTTATGTATGAAAAATAGTTTTTGGATTCCTCCGTCTCCCCCCTCATTACTAAGGTTATATTAAAACCATACCAAACGACTATTGCAAAAATTAGTTCCTGGATAAAGACCTATACAGTGATTCAGGGTAACTTTGATCCGCATTTTCTCTATTTTCATATACCACACTCTTATTTTAAGAATATTGTTGCAACTACGGGCATAAAAGGGAAGAAATGATCCTAAATTTTTGTATGACTATAAAAAATTAAGGAATAATAATGATAAAAGCAATAAAAAATTAATTTTTAACCTGGTTCAAAGTTACCCAGCCATTTAGGGTAATTTTGCACCATATGATAAATATTATCTAAAATAATTCATTATAAAAAAAAGTATTGTAGTCAGGGCAACTTTAAGCACCAAAAAATGTTTTCAGATATGTAAAGACTCCGAATTTACATTTCCCAACATCACAAGATTTGTATAATTTATGATATTACAACAAATATCAGGCATAAGAAAAGTGGAAGAAGAGAATCATGAACATTTAGAAATTAAAAAAACCTGTTTATTGTTCATATAAAACATAAAAATGCAGTGAAAAACAATTTTCAATGTTTTAACTCAATAATATATCCATAATTACAGTAATACATACAAGTACTAGTATTATTCAAACAAGAATAAAAAACGTCGAACGTATGAAATGTCAAATTTGAGTAGCTCCGCCCCTAATCACGCCTCTAAAGGAATTTTATGTATTTTACACATATTTGTGAAAATATTTACATGTTATATCTAATGCACACTTTCGGCATTTATATAAAAGTTATGTGCAAATATGGGAAATTTTCGACAGTAGCACCTATAATCAGTAAATTATAAGCATCAGTGTAACTTTGAGCTGGCTCAAAGTTACCCTGAAAATGCGGTAAAATGCTAGTGCCTTCTTATTTTACATTTTATTAACTATTAATTAATAAATAATCACAAAATATTAACACATTTACAACATTTAGATAATAATATGTCTGATAAATGAGTATATTGTTACTTACTATGAAAATTTAATTGGATTACAACAACTTCAATACAGCATTCAGAATTACCTTGAAAACAGTACTTCACAAAAATAGTTAGATAATGCATTTAATTGTGTATAATGTTTCTAATTTATTTTCTAAAATAAAGAGTAGCAATCCCTGTTTAGAACCTTGCCAACAAAACACAGTTCTGGAGTTTATTTAGTCTTTTAGAGTCAAAAATATTGAAAAATAGGAGGTGATGTAAAGTTACACCCAGTGGTTCAAAGTTACCCTGATTGACTGTATAGTTAGGACAACTTTGAACCCCCAAAAATGTTTTCAGATATGTAAAGACTATGAATTTACATTTCCGAATTTACTTTCACAAGATTTGTATAATTTATGATATTACAACCATAGCTGCCAACTTGTACGGATTTTTCTCACCACTAAAATTTAATGGAATATTTTATCTGAAACAAACGCCGTAATCTGACTTTTTTTAACTATGAAACAATACAAAAATTTCTGTTAAATGTTAGTCGTAACAAAAATCCGTACAAGTTGGCAGCTCTGTTACAACAAATATTAGGCATAAGAAACGTGGAAGAAGAGAACCACGAATATTTAGAAAAAAAAAAAACTTTATTGTTCATATAAAACATAAAAATGCAGTGGAAAACAGTTTTCAATGTTTTAACTCAATAATACATCCATAGTTACAGTAATACATACTGTACTAGTATTATTCAAACAAGAATAAAAAATGTCGAATGTATAAAATGTCAAATTTGAGTAGCTCCGCCCCGAATAACGCCTTTAAATGAATTTTATGTATTTTACACGTATTTGTAAAAATATTTACATGTTATATCTAATGCACACTTTCGGCATTTATATAAAATATACGTGCAAATAGGAGAAAATTTTGGCAGTAACACCTATAATCAGTAAATTATAAGCATCAGTATAACTTTGAACCGGCTCAAAGTTACCCTGAAAATGTGGTAAAATGTTAGTGCCTTCTTAAATTACATTTTATTAACTATTAATAAATAAATAATCACAAAATATTAACACATTTACAGCATTTAGATAATAATATGTCTGATAAATGAGTATATTGTTAGTTACTATGAAAATTTAATTGATTTACAACTTCATAACAGCATTCAAAATTACCTTGAAAACGGGACTTCACAAAAATAGTTAGATGATGCAATTAATTGTGTATAATGTTGCTAATTCATTCTCTAAAATAAAGAGTAGAAATCCCAGTTTAGAACCTTGCCAACAGAGCACAGTTCTGGAGTTTATTTAGTCTTCTGGAGTCAAAAATATTGAAAATTAGGAGGTGGTGCAAAGTTACCCTGAATGACTGTATTTACACAAGTTTTCTTTCTCGAATAACTCAGATAAAAATTTGTTTTAATTGCAGAGATATCAAAACTTATGAAATATTAAATTATTCAAAGGTCATAAAATAAACGCGAGATTAAAATTTACTCCAGAAAACAGGAATAATACTTTTAATTTCTTTTAAATTATACGTGCATTTATTTCTTCGCAGCATAATAATCCCTGATCAAAGCATTATAAGTAAGCGAACAAACTTAATGCTGGAATCAGGCGTAAATTAACACAGTTGCGCCACCTTGTGGACGGAGTGATAATTCACATACGCGGGCTTTTAACGTAGTGCGTATTTTCTAAATCTTCAGTCACTCATGGAAATGAATTTTGTTCGCCACATTTACTGCAATATAATGGCGTAACGAGAGGGGCATCCAAATGCACTTGACACCACGAAGTTTTCTTTGCCATATCTGAGCACTTCAGTTATTAATCAAGGTGAAAAAAACTTTACAATTTTAGTGGAATGAGTATGAAAATAGTTAGGTATCGACCTGTAGTTCACACTCCATCCGCTACGTAGCGCATGAGCTTGATTGATGTGACCTCGCTTTTAATCTTACGGTTACTTATCCAATTTAAGATAGGACACAAACTTATATCGCTTTGATCCCTGATATTCAATATGTAGATAACCTGCTACTCTATGGTAAGCGATAGGCTGCAAATTAGATAACTTATAAGTTATAACATTCACTAGCGAGTTCGTTTAATCGTCTTATCCTCCTTAGGAACGAGTGTGACATACTCAACTTGGATAACGCTACTGTCACCAATTTAACAGTGGCTTTTAAATACATTACGCCAAAAGGCATTCCTTTTTCATATAAAAATATCTGCACTTATTTACCGGTGTGAAACTTAAATAAAATCAAATGTGCAATGGTTGGTTTCTATATAACATTAAATTCAGTTCATAAAAATTTAGAGGTACTTTGTCATGTCTAAGAAGATGGCGAATAATTTTATTTACAATTTTTTAGATTTTGTTAATTGTAAGGAAAAACTTTGCTTTGTTTTGCTTCCGTTTATTTTTTCAACATTTTATAAACAGCCTATCGAGCTATGCTTACAAAAATGTAGTTTTTTGGTATCCATTTATTTAGATGAAAATTAAATTTTAACTGTTACATAAACAGATTAGGACTTAAGCAAATAAGAAAAAAATACATATAAATAATTGAACTTATTTTTCGAAATACCAACAAGAATTATTGTGCTAAAAATGGCACAAATGAAATTTGTAAATATTCATTAAACTACCAATACCTATTTTGAAGCTTAACTTGCATCTTATTTTAGAATTTCATTAATGAATCCTCTTTCAATGGAATAAAAATAAGTTGTTAAATTTTGTTTATTGCTATATGGAATTAGCACTTTCGCCTCAATCGCACGAACCTCTCACGCCAAACAGTTCCGCGCTTTTGGTACGAACCATGTATTCTAAAGACCAACATGATCAATATACAGAATTAACATTAACATTAAAATTTATATTATTTTCTAACTCTTGCAGGTGCAAATTCAGTTATACAGTTGAAAATCTAAATTGAGTACGGCTAGCGTCCTATAAAATTACATTCTAGGTTGAGTTCCATAATCATTTAGCACCGTAATCTTTTTAGCCCCCGGTACGGTATGCTATTTCTTTCTCCCAGCTTATTTTGTGTATTCCAGAAAATAACGTTACCTTACAGAAGCCAGCCGTAGCAGTACGATTAAATGCTCCATAGCAATTTTTTAAACTTCTAAGTATCGCACTTTTCGATTTTTATACCGTCTTTTTGGAAAAAAAAGTTCTTTTAAATGCATTTTGTTTGAAAACTGTATCTCCATTTATTTTTGAAACATTAATTTTTTTGTAGTTTTTAAAGCCATTTGCTTAACATTGGCAACGGAAGTACTCCATTTCTGTAGAAAGTAAAGGAAAAATAGTTCTAAATAGTAATTATATATTTTTGTTGCCATTTTCTCATAACAACCGAAAGAAAATGTAATTAAAATACGTGCTATTTTGAAAAAATATATAAACGAATGATTTCTGTTAAAACAATGAAGCTATTATAAACTATATTTAATTTTAAGTATCTATGAATCATTAGCCGTTTGTTTTGTCGATTTTCTTGAATGACGGCATCTTTTTGCTGCATTTGTGAATTATTTCGCGATAGTGATGTGCAATGCATGCCTTACTGTAGATGTTTAAGAGTAGATCGTAAATGTGGAATTCTTAAGCGGATGCGAATGACGTCATTTTACATAAAATCAAACGTGTGCTTTGAGTCTTAAAATTGAAATGCGTTTTGTACGGCAGTAGTGTCCCGCTTAACCGAGCTATTTTCTTCTGATGGACTGGTGGTTTCTATTATTATGAAACAGCCATTATAAAAGAAGTGTTAGGTGAAGATGAAAGAGCAGCCGTAAAAAGTTAGAGCTCTGATTTTCTGGTCAGAATGGGGGGGGGGGATGGCCATAAGTTTTTTTTAGAAGAAAATGAAGTAATGGAAATGCCGGGGCGACACTAAATTCTGAAAAAGCAGAATTCCTGTTCTCTAGTAGCTCTATTTTTCTTAGGCCAATAATTAAAAACTCAAAAATTTGAACCATTTTATGTTCCAAGTGCCCTTAATGTGAGAATTCTAAATACCAATTCTAAAGTATAACTAACTTAGACATGGACAAATGTTAACTTCTTCGCGGCGATGAGCGTGCTTTTTTTTTTTTAATTTTAAGCACTAGTTTTTTTTAATAGAGTTTTTCATGTTATTATATCTATGAATAAGTGCGGTTGGATAATACAAAAGTTTCAGTTAAAATTTAATGGTCTTCAATTTCCTTGATATCGCGCATATTAAACGATACGTTGCTCCCGAAGGTGTTAAAGGCAGCATCAGAGGGCAATAGTTCAGTATTTCGAAGCTGCACTGCTTCTTTATTAACCCCTTAACGGTCGCATTAAATTACGGTCTAAAAGTTCAAATTGCTTATTGGTACCACTTTTTTGAAAAAAAGAAAAAATATTCACCTTATTTAACCCAAAAGCTAGCGTTACCATATGGTAACAGCATAAATGGCAACACGATTATTGATTGCATACCAGTAATGCTGGAGAGAAATATCTGATTTCTTTGATGAGACAAACACATCGATAAAATGGGAGAAAAACAATTCTTCTGTAAAATTGATGTGAAATCTAAAATTTCCATTTTACAAAGGAAAATGATTCCGTCGTTAATGGGTTAATGGCAGTTAAAATGATACCATAATAAAACCAATTACACTATTTTATAAAACTGGTGGGAATCAAACTTATCTGAATTATCTAAATAAAAAACACAGCTCGTCAATATCACGGAAGCGAGAATTAAGGGATTAAACTTCTTTGCACGCATTCTAAAAATACACTTTGCACTAACCGTGATCTTAGAGAAGGTAAGCATCAGAAAGAAACCTGCAGTCCCAAAAATGGCTGCTTGATTAATATAATAAATTTTAAAAAAATGGCAAGAGATAGAAATGCATCGTTTGCTGCAATGTAATTGGTAAAACAGCAAATCCTGAGTAACATAATAATATTTAAGTAATTGAATTCAATATAATAATAATAGAAATAAAATAATATAAATTTTCAAGTGAGCACGTAATTTGTTTGGGCATATAGTTGTTACAGTTGATTAATGATAAGGATATATTCCCATATAAACTGGTAAGGCAATAACATTTAAATTGACATTTTAAAATAAATAAATTAATTAATTAATTAAGAAGAAAAATAAAAATATTAGCTTTAGTAACAACACCAATCCTTTGTAAATAATTACAGTATTTGATTTTATTTTTAAATGTCAATTTAAATGTTATTGCTTTACCAATTTATGTGTGAATACATGCCTATCATTAATCAACTGTAACATACAGCCACCACGCAGTGGAGTATTTGACCCCCAAAACCTGGCCAAAGCTGCAAAAATTAAAATTTGCTCAACAGTTGTGAGAAGGGTATTTTTTTATGGCTGACTAACTAATGCATCGATCTATGTCTATTTCAGAAGCCTGAAATATATCCGGCGACTCCTAACCTTAGTTAAAGCGAGAAGTTCTTTGCGAGAAGACTTGCTTTATTACCCGACTGCCAAGAAGGGTTATGTGTTTCACGCGCATCTGGGTATGTGGATTTCTTTATGCACTCGAAACATCCCAACGGCTGGATGGGTTTTAATGAATGAGGTCTCTATCGATTCGTCTTAACCGTCCGATGGTTATAGGCTAGGTTTTGTTTTTATAATTTCAAAATGGCGGCCGTAAAATACAAAATGGCGGTAGAGACTAAAAAAAAATTACGCACCATATTGAGTTGCATATCATTGGATAGGTTTTTCAAAATGAAGACTATGTTTCATTGATTATTTTGCAGTCCGTTTGCTCCGTTTAAATATTACACAACCTGGAAGTTATGTAGGTAGAATCTCTAGCTTTACTGCAACTCTAACCTTCATAGACATCTATAGGCCTATCAAAACAGTGTTTATAGATGGGAACTAACAATTAAACACAACTTAAAAGTCATCAATATAAGTAAATAAACAAAATAGGTAAGTAACATAAAAAATAGTTTCACATTGATGAGAAATAAAAGATTAGTTCGCTTTTTATGCAGTCGGGTTTTTTAAATTTTTTAAAATAAATTTTTATTTGTTGTTCCGTTTCAGCTTTGTTGTTATTTTTAATTATGTTTAAATCTATAATTTTGTAGGCTATTGTTGAACTCAATAGTTTTATTTTTAATATAATAAAAAAAATAAAATGAAAAATGTGTTTTTTTTAAGCCTTTTTAGGTATATTGATTTAGATATATAGCTTTTTAAATGTGTGCCAGAGATTGCCGGACCATTTTTGAAGTATAGTCGTATTGCTTATAGTTTTGAAGGGAAAAAAAATATCTTTCGCATAGCGTTGCCACTTTTAAACATAAATTGGTTTGGTAATCTCTTAATAACACTCAAAACCCAGAATTTCTACAGCACAACTCAATTTTAGAGACTCAAATTTGATAAATACTAGCTGCGAATAATATATATATTAACCCTTTGTAACTCAACAACCCCGATTTGAAAAATTCTTACACACATATTAAAATGCATCATTTTAAGCATGGAAAAGATAATAAAAAAAATTCAGAACAGAAAAATAAAATTTTATTTGGAAAAATGGGTTTGTTGCATATCTGCAACATCTTGCCAAATGGCACAAAAACTGAAAATATTTAAAATTTTAATTTGCACGAAAATTTTTGAAACAATTGTTAGTTTTGTTGTAGCAAAGTCTCACATCACATTTCTCACAAACAGTTTGATTAAAGTTTTTACAATCGGGGTATTTACAACATATTCTTTTTTCTGCCCACTATGATCAGTGCCCAATTTCATCTAGGCGCACTTGTTTTGGTGGAATATGTTGAGTAGGCGCTCTATACTTTTTCTGTTGAATTCTTTTTTCTACTACGAGACCTTTCCCTTTTTTGATAGCTTTGGACTTGGTGTTAATTTTACAGAGGGTGTGGGGGTGGGGGAGATCCCTAACTTACCCTATAGAAATTAAATATAAAAACAGAGTAATGTTTTCCCTTTTCAATAATTTTGCTCTTCTGAAAGAAATGCAACTTAAATAACCATTAGAAGATATTTTCGATGATCTTTTGATATTTTAAAAAATCCATTACAAGAGAAGATATGGCGCGTTGTTGCAGATCTGCACCAAACAGAAGTTTAAGTTTATCTTATACATATTATAAATTTCCTAGCTCGAAAATGGTCCTTAAATAAAGAATTTAAACTCACCTTTGAAAACAATATACTTGTAGACGTCTGCAGACTTTTTTAACCTCTGTATTTCAAAGCTTAATTCAGCAAAAATCACGTGTAGCTGATCAAGCGATAAATCAATCTTTGGCGCGAAAAAAAAAATCAGTATAGATATTTATTGAGGATTTAATAAAATAATTATGTTAATAGTAGTCTAATAGAATAACAACAATCAACAAAATCGTCTTTTGAAATTTACTGTTGAAATAACAATGAAGTTTTGGGTATGTTGCAGATCTGCAACACGGTGATACAAAGGGTTAAACATTGGTTGATATAAATTATTAAAAGTTTCCATATAATAAAATTAACAACATTTAATAAAAAATTACTAGAAAAATAGCAACCAACCTTCAAGATCTTCTGCAATTTTCAATGAATGCCGATGACCCCATGAAGAAAACGGTAAATGACCTAACATCTAATATAAATGATCTATTAAAAATAACAGAAAATAAATCCATGAAATTAATAAGAATGCAGGAAGATTATGGTAAGCAACAAACATACATAGAAAGTCAACATGAAAAAGAAAGTCTTGAAATATCTTTGAAGAATCAGTTGGAGATACTCTTTGACGAACAAAGGCATCACTTTTCCGCTCTAATACAACAGCATAGTAATATATTAAAGGACATTGGTCCATCGTCAGATGAAATATCCTACTCTAAAAAACTCCAGAAACCTCCAATGGAAACACTCATAATAAGAAGGAAAGATCAAACACTTCAAACACAACAAGTGGAAAAAGAGATGCATGACTTGGATCTGGATAAAATGGGTATTCATGATTGCCGAAGAGTAAAAGGGGGCAACCTGCAACTGCAGTGTAGGAAACCAGAAGATGGTAAACGCATACAAGAAAGAATACTTAGCTCAGAGCTAAAAGACCGTCTTCAGGTGATCCCCAAAAGACAGAGAGTGATAATTTTCTCCATTCCAAATCATGTTGACGACAGGGAACTGTCAGAGGCCATAAAAGAAAGAATTCCATTTGCCATAGACGTAAAACTGTTAAAAAGAATTGAAGCAAAGGACGTGTATCATCAAGCGATTGAACTCGACATAAACTCAGCACAACAGTTACTAAATAATAAGCGTTTGCTAGTAAATTTTCACAGCTGCCCAATTAGAAAGTTCATCTCCTTACCACGTTGTTACAGATGCCAAAGGCTAGGGCATATTGCCACAGTATGCAATAAAAGAAACTTTCATCAACGCTGCGAGTTCTGTGCAGGGGGGCATGACTCAAGAGCATGCACCCTGAAAGACAAAGAAAACAAACACAACTGCATCAACTGCATTAGAGCAAACCATTCAGATGGTCAAAAATTCGACATAACACATGCTGCCTCGAGCAGTCGCTGCCAATACTACAAAATGAAACTTGCCGATACTCGCTCACTTTAATCACGTTCTTAGTAGCTGAAATAAATCTTCAGAAGATTAAATCAGCGATTGCCTCACTTTTCCGTTTTCTTCTAAAAAATAAATATAGTATAGCTTGTGTCCAGGACTGCAATCTGTCGGAGGATCGTCCACATGGTGTCCCGTCAACGCTCCCATGTTACAGTTCAAACACAAAAAACTGTTTTTTTGTAATATTAGATTAAAACATTCAGCACATACAGATAAAAGCCTATGATCATTCTGTCTTTGTAAATATACTAACAACAAAAGGTCATATAACTCTAGGCTCAAAATACTCTCCTCCTTCTGCGGACTTAGATGCAGATCTTCAAGAATGGTCGTCTTTACAGGGCAAAAGCAAGAATTTTCTTTTGCTGGGAGACTTCAATGCTCACAGCTCTCTATAGGGCTATCCTAGAGATGACAGCAGAGGTCACCATCTTCTCACTCAAATGGGACGTCATCATCTCATCTCAGTTAACGATCCTAACAGTCACCCAACGTTCGAATCCAAACCTAAGAAAGGCTGGTCGGACGTTACTCTTTCATCCTTGAATTTCTTCCCCCTAATAAAATCTTGGTCAATTGAGGATGATCTGCAATATGACGACCACCGTTTGATAACAATAGAAATAGATTCACAAATACCACAACTACCAAAAAGAAGGTACAGAACAAAAGATGTATCGTTCAAGAAATTTAATAAAGACCTTTCAAAATTACTGAAAGAAAGTAAGTTTAACTTCCAAGACATAAAAACCCCCATAGATTTCGACAAACGATATGAAGAATTTTTGCAAATTATAACCCAAACATGTGAGACGAACTTTAAGAAAAGGCCAAGCACACACACCCCGAAAATTAGATGGTGGACCAATGACCTCCGGAAAAAGAGAAATTTTGTCAAAGCGCTATACAGGAAAACAAAGTTACAAATAGCGACAGAAGAGGATTATATAAAATATAAGAGAGAGAGAGAGCTCTCTATAAAAAATCAATAATGGAAGCAAAAAGAAAAACCTGGCAAGACTTCTGCTCCAAATCAAAGGAACCATATGGAAAGATAAAAAATATAGCATTTCAGGATTTTTACAGATCAGAAACATATGCCCTGACGGAATCAACATCATCGACACAGTCAAAGCTGGACTTCTACGAAGAATTAACGGATAACATTTTCGGTCTATCAGAACAATCTGAAGACATATACACAGATCCAGACACAACAGCTCCGCCTTTCATATTCCAAGAACTTAAAGTAGCAATTTTCTCTTTTGATAAAAATAAAGCACCGGGTTTGGACAATATAGACCACAGAATAATAAGAAATATATTCAATAACCATAGTGCAGTAATAATAGAAATGTATAATACATTACTCAAATTAAATTATTTTCCAAAAAGATGGCGCATTGGAGAATTGATTTACTTTCTAAAAACACACAAACCACCAGAAGATCCTAGCTCATATAGACAGATTTCATTGCTCCCAGTGTTCAGCAAGATTTTCGAAAAATTACTTCTTCACAGAATCAATCATGCATTAAACCAAACACAAAAACTTTTTCCTTCACAACATGGTTTCGTCGAGGGCAAGTCGACAGAAACAGCCATTCAAGAAGTGATGTCTTACATAGATCAGTACACGCAAAAAGAAAAATATATTTCCTTAATATCACTAGACTTTAAAAGTGCATTTGACAGCCTACCATGGGACGCCACAATCGAAGAACTTGAAGACCTACAGATAGATCCACCATATATTAGAACAGTTCGTTCCTTCCTTTCGAAAAGAGGAGCATTTGCCCATTGGCTGTCTCAGGCGATCCACTGGTTTCGGCGAGGATGTCCACAGGGATCGTGCTTCGGCCCCTTCCTGTGGAGAATTTTTATAAACACACTCCTGAGGTTGCTTCAAGAACACGGAATTACAGCAGTAGCATATGCGGATGTATGACACCTCCTGGTCATTAGTGGATTAACACGGAAACTCTTAAAAGAATTAGGAAATTTTGCTTTAGATCTTGTAAGCAGATGGGCATCTTCACATAACATAGCCATATCCTACAACAAATTCTCATTATTGCACCTACGTCGTCCTAGGTACTTAAAAAGCCTCCCAGTGTTTAGAATTGATGGCAACTCCATAAAATCATTCCCAGCAATAAGATACCTAGGTGTGATGCTACACTCAACTCTGTCTTTCCTACGCCAAAAGGCAGGAAGTCGCAGTAATCTCCCAAAATCTTTTAAAGTTTGCATCAATTTCAGGAGGCGTATCAAAATCAATACTCAAAATCTGGTATAATAACATAATAGAAAAGAAGATAACATACGCATCTTCTGTATGGTTTCCTAAACTCTAGAAGGGACATGGACTAAAACTTCTATCAACAATCCAGTACTACATGCTTCTTGTGATTTCCCGTGCATATCGGAAAACCTCAAACGCGTGTTAACAGGCATTCTACCTCTTGGAATTCGCCTTCACCAAATCTCAACAATGGGTCTGAGTACTTCGTCTTGGTTCACCGGTAGATGGACACCTTCCATTTATGTACCAAACAAAAACAAGTTCAAGTCAAATAATACCATTCGTACACTACTTGAACAGACAAAGTGATCATGATGTGGAAACAGATCTTCAAATCTACACTGACGGATCTAAGTCAGAAAAAGGAACCGGCCATGCAATGTGTACCTATAATAAACAGGTATTAATATACACCTCAAAAACTCAACTTCACCCTCAAAATAGCATCTTCCAGGCTGCACTGCTAGCGATCAAAAAGGCGCTAGAATGGTTCGAAGAAAGCCCATATAATATTGCAACAATTAACACAGATAGTTACTCAAGTATACAAGCATTGGAAGACATAACAACAACTAACATTTTAGTAACAGAAGTAATAAAAATCCTGCAACAAACATCAAAAATAATATTTTTCAAATGGGTAAGAGGCCATTCTGGTATACAAGGAAACGAAACAGCAGACAAATTGGCTAAAGAAGCAATCGACGTAACATTAGATTCTACATCAGTAAACTTCAATTTTTACCCATATCCGGCATCTAACTTGAAATCCCTCCTTAAGTCGTCCTCTCTTACTTCATGGCAACAAGAGTGGGACTACTCCAATACTGGCAAATACACATACTCCCTCCTACCAAAAGTGTCCCTTGATAAATTGCTTCCTCATAGGAACTTATATCTTTTCGCAACAAATCATGGTCCCTTTCCTGTCTACTTATCAAAGTTTGGAAGAACGGACTCTGACAGATGCACATGTGGGCAAAGTGGTGATTCTCTACATTATATCTCCGAGTGTACTTTGACATCCTTTTACCACCTTCGTAAACCTAGTTCACTTTTGAACCACCAGTGGTTCAGCATCGTGCTCCAAAACCCATCATGGCAACAAAAAATAATTGAATGTATAAAACTAGTTGAAAACAATCAACATCTCTTCCACCTTCCTCCACTGGGTCCGGACGCTTAATCCCACCCTGTTTTGGACTTGATCAACACTATCACATGGACATTTATATATTAAAAATGAACTGGGGAAAAGCTTTAGATAATTAGTTTAACTCTAGCAACTTTCCATCTATACAAATAACGTTTTATTTAAATTAAAGCTGTTTTCTTGCACTGTGTTTTTTTTATTATTATTATTTCTATAATTTTCATAAAGCAAAATTTTCTTTTCTTCATGGTATTAGTGCTCTGCAAATGTTTGAAGAACGGTGTTGATCGAAGATCGGTGAAATTGCTCGCGTCAAACAGAATGTTGTTGTAGTATATACTCGTATTTCATATATTTATATATTTTTAGCAGCACTGTACTCTTGTTCTATCATTGTGTTCTTCTTTTATATATATATATATATTTTACAATCATTCAAGTACTGTAAGATTATGTAATCTTAATCGTGGGGTCTTAGTGGTTCTAAAATTAAGACTTCTCTCTTAGGCGAAATTTCACTAACATAATTAGTCGACTCAGTTTAGCCAAGAAATCATTCACTCTTGTATCTGGGGCATTACTAAGACTTCACGTTTTTTTTTTTTTTTTTTTTTTTTTTTTTTTTTTTTTTTCCCTTCCCCTATTTATTGTATTAATATTAAGAGGCATATCACAAAAATTTTTTGTAAAATTTTCTTGGCACGCCCAGAACAGATTGGGTTGCCACTTGCGAAATAATTGTATTATCATTGTTCTTCAAATAAATAGGGGTATCTCTGTTGGGCGGGGCTTGCAGAGCCTCAGCCATATGGTAGGCCTCCCCCCTGACCTGACCTGTGTAAGTAAACCAACTCTATCAAATGCTACTTGATTCCTTTTATAAACAGTAATAACGTTTAAAATTAAATTTAAAAAATCAAAAAACCCGAATGCTCAAAAGCGAACAAATTAATTATTTCTCACCAATGTGAAACTATTTCTTATATTACTTACCTATTTTTTGATTTATTTGTATTGCTGACTTTTAAGTTGTGTTTAGTTGTTAATTCCTATCTATAAACACTGTTTTGATGAGGCGTATAGATATCTATGAAGGTTAGCGTTGCAGGAAAGCTAGAGATCCTACCGATACAACTTCTAGGTTGTGTAATATTTAAACGGAGCTGCTAACTATAAAATAGTCAATGAAACATCGTCTTCATTTTGAAAGACCTATCCAATGATATGCCACTCAATAGGGTGCGTAAAATAACTCAATAGGGTGCGTGAGTTTTTTTAGTCTCTACCGCCATTTTGTATTTTACGGCCGCCATTTTGAATTTATAAAAACAAAACTTAGCCTATAACCCTGGGACGGTTAAGACGAATCGATAGAGACCTCATTCATTAAAATCAATTCAGCCGTTGGGATGTTTCGTGGGTATAAAGAAATCCACTTACCCAGATACGCGTCAAACACATAACCCTTCTTGGCAGTCGGGTAAAAAGTTAAGTAAACTCTGTATTACTTATTTTTTTTATTAAATGCATACTTTTATGTATGCGTCAAATACTCCATTGTGAGCCGAAGGAAGAAAAGCAAACGCATCTACTAACTCTGCAGCAAATTTTTACAGAAGAAAGTTACTGGTACCGAACGATTGAAAATAAAGTCTATTTTTGTAAAAAATCTTACGTAAAGTGTAATGTTTTTAGCTTAAGCAATGAAGTTGAACAAAATGTGTTTTAAGGACACTGATATACAATTATGAAAAGTTATACATAAAAAATGTTTAAGTTACATTTCCGGATTTAGGCCTCCTTGATTGGGATTTCCGAGTCAGCGCGGCATTAGACACATTGATAGTTATGAAATTATTCCATTTCTAAGAAATTTAAATAAATTATGTAAATTATAATAAACTAGAATAGTTTTAAAAAACAATAAATAAATAAATAAAAATCAACTAACGAAAATGTATGTGAAATTTTTTTAAAGCTGTTTTTGAAATTGGTAATAACATCGATTGCAAAACAGTAGTTACAATTAGTTATAATGTTAAAAATAATAAAAGAATTGTACTAATTTAACCATTTGATGGGCGGTGAGATATGCCTAATTTTAATCAAGATTTACACCAGAAACTTATAATTAAATTTTACTTTTACAACTTTGGTGGCAAAAATTCTCCTTCCCTATTTTGAATCATCTTTTTTTCAAAAATTCCGGTATGAATTCAACTACACAGAAACACAATTACTTGCCCCTGAAAGGGTTAAAATTACTAAAAAATTACTAACTTTTCCTAATTTTTGTTTTGATGTATGATTAACGTACTATATTTTAGTCATTCTGCACATATTTTGTTATTTGGCAATCAGATATCAGTTAAAGTAAGCCATTATAACTTCATATCTCTTAATTCATGCTAGACTAAATTGTTCTTTAATTAATAAAATCATTAAATTGATAAGCAATTTCTTCAAGTAGAAATAAATAAGCTATGATGAGATGTGCAGAATTTTATTTTAGCAAATTTTCTATAAACAAGAACGCATAAGATGTTAAAATTGAGAAGCACCTGAATAATATGAGAAATTTAGGTTTAACATCAACATACGACTAAATGTTTAGTTAACAATATTTAAAAACTAACTCTTTAGAAATAACTGTCAGTATACCTTTAAGAAATGTTGCAATGAGTTAACTCAACCAAAAAAAAATTGCTGCGAATTAATTTATGTAAACAGTTACTTAGCGTATAAGAAAAAAAATGAGTAAATGTGTAAGATTCTGTTCTAACAGTGTTCATGTGAAGCGTTCTTGAGATGCAACAAATCTAAGTTTAATTTAAATTATCTTCTTGAAAAAAAAAATTGTACCCTGCGCTCGTTTCTTGTCAGCAAATACATATTAACCCTTTCAAGGACATTGTACTTGTTTTCTTAAAATGTTCAAATAATTTAGTGACACCAGTATTAACAAGATATTTCATTTGTAAAGAAGTAAAAGTAAATTTTAATGAGCTTGGATAGAGATAGTATCAGTTTGTGTTCGTCTCTTGCGGAGTGCAGACGTATTTTTATTCTTCTGTTACTGTGTTACTGCTCTGGTTGGTAAGGATGTATAGCGGTTCGTTAGAATAGCATAGATTTTTATCGACGAGCGTGTGAGTATTTTCTGATTATGGCGTTATCGGAGGAAGAGTTGAATGATATAAAGGACTGTAAAACTGACCTAGATAATGTCGTCAGTGGAATGCTGGTGGCGAATTATTCTGGACATTTCAACGAATTTCCGACGCATCATGAGCCAGCGAATATAATTCTACGGGAAATCTTCGCCGGCATCGACGGAGACATTCAACAAATGCAAGGGACTCCTGGCTCATCCACCAACGAAGAAATGAAAGCTAAGGTGAGAACAATGTGTATTACTGCCATTTCCATTTTGGGGGAGCCATTTAATGTTAAACTAATTATTGATTCTGGAGCTTATAAATTTCTTAAATCAGACTATATGGAGAGTTTTAAAGTATTAGAGAGTATCAGCCCTAACAATAACCCTTCCCGTGTTGGTAAAAGACGTCACTCTGAGTCCGAAATGGACAGTAATATTGCTTTAACTAACAAATACCTTGTTCTAGATAACGAGGTTAATTTAGACAATAATGTTGAGATGATAAATGATAACTCAAATTCTAAAATTAATGATACTGAGAGCACCGTACCGGTGACAAAAAAGAAAGAAATACATCCCTTATTTGTTGAATTTAGTGAAGTAGATTGGCGCAAAATAGCGCAAGAAGTTAAAGAGCTCGACAAAGATAACCCACTTCTAGTCTGCCTTAAGGGTGAGCTTATAAAAATCCAACCTAAAACGGAAGAGCAATTTAGGGAGGTTCAACGTTATTTGGACTCTAAACATTATAAATTCACCACTATTCACCCCAAGGACCAAAGGCCCAAGAAAATTTGTATCCGCGGTATCCCGCCTGGCACGGAACCCCAGTTAATTATCGAAGATCTAGCCTTGCATGGTTTTACTGCCACAAGGGCAGCCATGCTCAAAAATAGGAAAACTGGTAGGGGGATGCCTCTCTATATGGTAAATGTTCTCCCTGTTAAAGATTTCGACCGAATCTACAAAATTCAAGAATTATGTTATATTCGCGTATCGATTGAACATTTTCGCAATACCAATAACCCTAAACAATGCTACCGCTGCCAACGCTTTGGCCACGCCAGCGAAATTTGTAATTTTAAGCCGAAATGCATGAAATGTGCCGAGGAGCATTTAACCCCTCAGTGCCCGCATAAGGGCAGAATCACTTGCACTTGTGCTAACTGCGGGGGTACACACCCTTCATCGTTCAGAGGTTGTCCAAAAAACCCCATTAACCAAAACAAAACTTCCCCTTCTACTGATCAAACTAATGTTAAACAAAAATCCTCGAGAACTAAACAACCGACTAACCAAACTTCAAAAAATGCTCAAGCCTTTGTAGAAATACTACAAAAATTTAACTACGTTGAAAATATGAACAAACAAACTAAAAAACAAACTGAAAATACCGAGGTTAACCCTTCTACCAGCAAGAATACGCAGGAAGCCCCCGTCGCGGTTGCCTCCACTTCATCCACGGATAATACTTCAACTGATAAAAATTCGACTCAAACTCCTACTGA
The DNA here is from genome assembly GCA_963932465.1 of Maratus speciosus. NCBI lineage: Eukaryota > Metazoa > Arthropoda > Arachnida > Araneae > Salticidae > Maratus > Maratus speciosus. The sequence continues at coordinate 80,908,921 of OZ010793.1, read as the reverse complement.
GAACTACGTTTCGACTTTCAAAAATGTTTTCGATGCCTTTAAGGATATGAAGGAACTTCTACAAATCCCTAAACTTCTAAAATGCATAACTAAATAGCCAATCAACTTAAATCTTGTGACAATGTTATTGAAAAAATGATTATCATTGTTAACGAAATAGACTCTTTTGCTACTGAACTTAACCTCCCCAACCATGAATAATACACCTATCTTTGGCTCCCTTCTCATTCTTTCTTGGAACTGCGATTCCATGAAAAACAAAATTAACGAACTTAGATCTTTCATCTCTTTTAATCCACAATTTGATATTCTTTTAATTCAAGAAATAGGTTCTCCTAAGTGCAGCTTAAACATTTCGGGCTATAAGCTCTATCATACACCGCGTGCCAATTCCCCAAAGGGCGGCACTGCGATTTACATCAAATCTCACCTTCCACACTACGCAATCCAAACCACACCCGTCAATGGCATTGAATACACTAGTATTGTCCTTGACCTTCCACACACTAAATTAAATATTACTTCTCTTTATGCTAAACATAGTCCACAATATCCTATTAATGACCTTACTCAGCTTTTTTCACAACACCAATTTGCTTTTGTAGCTGGTGACTATAACGCACATAACACGCAATGGAACTGTTTTTCCACAACTGCTAGGGGTAAATCACTCCATAATTTTATCTCACAAAACAACCTTAGTCTGCACGCTCCCTCCACTCCTACCCACATTCCCTGGAATCGTAGATGCCATCCTTCCACTATTGATTTTGCTATTTCTAAAAACCTTACTTTTCCTATTTCTACCTCGGTCATTAACGACCTCAGCTCTGACCACTATCCTGTTGCCTTCAAAATTGACCTCATCAATCCTATTACTCCCCCCCCCCCTCTGTTGCTGTTGATTGGAACAAGTTTAAAAATTATCTCAATGATGCCGACCTCACATTTCCAATTATTAACAACATTTCTGATATTGACAATGCTGTTATTAAACTTGAAAAAACCATCATTAATGCCCAAAATTATGCAACCTACACCAAATTTAAAAATAATAATACCTTTTTTCTTCCAAATTATATCCGCAATATTTGTAACCAACGCAATAACCTCCGGCGGCTTTACCAATCCTCCAGAGACCCTACCCTCAAAACTGCTGTTAACAGATTAAATAATAAAATTAAGACCCTTATCCAAAAAGAAAAACAAAAAAGTTGGCAAAATTTTCTTGAAAACTTATCTAGCGAGGATAATTCTCTCTGGCGTATTAAAAAGAAACTTAATAATAACTATACTCCCATTCCCCCCCCCCCCCCTCATTTCTAATAACTCTACTGCTTATACTGATAAAGATAAGGCTAACTGCTTGGCTAACTCATACGAGAAACAGTTCTCACCTAATCCCTTCCTCGCTAGTCAAAATCACCTTAATAATGTCAATGATACTGTTCGTAACTTCCTTGCCACCCCCCCTGAGCCTCTCCCCCCTATTGAACCTATTGTTATCCATAACATCATCCAAAAACTCAATAATCGTAAATCCCCTGGGTACGACAATATTTCTAATTTTGCTCTTAAACAACTCCCCTTAAACTGTATCCTCTATATTACTAAAGTCACCAACTCTATTCTTAAATCTTGCTACTTTCCCAAACCTTGGAAAAAATCTATCATCTGCCCCATTCCTAAACCTGCATGCAACCTTCACGATCCCACTAATTTCCGTCCTATTAGTCTGCTTTCTAGCCTTTCTAAAGTTATTGAACGCGTCATTAGATTGCAAATTAACAAATTCATTAACGAACACAATATTTTGCCACCGGAACAATTTGGATTCCGAGCTGGCCACTCCACACAACACCAGCTTTTGCGCGTTGTTGAATTCCAAAAGCCAACGGCTGCCATTTTTCTGGACATCGCCAAGGCCTTTGATAAAGTCTGGCATGAAGGCCTCATTTACAAATTAATTCGGCTTGGATTTCCATCCGGACTTATACACCTTATTTTCTCATATCTTGGCGACCGTTCTTTCTCCGTCCGCATAAACAACATTTTATCGGATCTACACTTTATTTTATGTGGTATTATACAGGGATCAATCTTAGGCCCTACCCTTTTCAATCTGTACTTTTTTGACGTGCCTCGTACTCTTCTAACTTTACTGGCCCTTTATGCGGACGACACCACCATTTATGCTGCGGCACACCATCCATATTTACTTTATAAAAACATACAAAATCACTTAAATTTATTCATAGACTGGTGCAATCAGTGGCGTGTCAAACTTAATGAAAGCAAGACCAAAGCTGTCTACTTTTCTCGTACTTTTACTGTTCCCAATAGACTAACCATTAACAACACTACCATCCCTTGGTCTGATGATGCTAAGTACCTGGGGGTTATCATTGACAAACGCCTTACCTTCAAAAAGCATATGCTTAACATCCGCGGTAAAGCCTCGGGGGTAGCTAAAAGTCTCTCACCTCTTTTAAGGAGCCCTAGTATGTCCTACCATAACAAGCTTTTAATCTACAATGCCTGCATTTTAACCATCATCACTTACGGCTGCCCGGTGTGGGGCTTCCTCTGTAGAACAAGTATGGACCGGCTTTCTGAGCTTCACAACGGTCAACTTCGTCGAATCAGAAATGGTTCTCGATTTCTTCGGAACACCACGATCAGAAACGATCTCAAAACTACCTCTCTGGTCAGACGCATTAAATTTCTTTCTAAAAAATTTCACAGCCAGCTTTATAAAGTCCCTAATGAAATTATTTACGAGTTACCGGATTATGATGCTCTCAGCCCATCTAAACGTAAGAGACCCCGATATACTACTATTATCGAAGAGTAGTCGCGCTCTTCGGCTGATACTTATTTTCTTTTCTTTTCTTATATAATTTATAAAATTAAAAAAAAAAAAATATATATATATATATATATATATATTCTTTCTATATTGCTTTACATTGGTAAAGCCTTATACTCACTGTAATTTTTAAACTTTTAATGTATGGCGCTGAAAACAGCCTTTTTGGTTTTAAGGGAATTGGTATATTTCTCCTGCTTTGCTTGGAGCGGTCTTGCTATGTTTTGAACAGTGTTAACATCTTCTTTTTATCTTTATCTATCCTTAATTTTATCTTTACTTATACTTATACTGTAGTCCACGGATTACCCTCTCAGAAATTTTCAGCCTCTCCATTTTTTTAAAATTTTTATCTTCTCTATTTTTATTGTAGTACTATGTACTACGCTTAAACTCTTTCCTCATGGCTCCTCTAGGATTTGCTATACACTTACTCATCTACAGGGAGTGGAGTAGCACTGCTACTAGGTATCCCATTGAACTGCACTGCTGTTCACTGTTCAATGAGCTTGATAAAGATATTTTTATCATAAAATTCCGGTGTCAATGTGGCAATTTGGGATTAAAATTATGTGATGCCGTGACGGCATCATCGACCTTCAAGGGGTTAACTATGCCAGTATTAATTACTCCAGTATTACATCTGATCACTCTAAATATTCACGATTTAACGGCAATTCTGCGAAAACATTAGTAATGCACTCACAAATCACAATGTAATAGAATGTTGGTCCAATGTTGCAGAATTTTTAATTGTTTACTGTACAATTCACAAATTTAATAAAAATGTAATGCAATTGTTGCGAAAATTGCCATTTCTTAAAAACTACTAACGTCCCATGTGATTTTATTTTTTATACATAATTAGAGTACGTTATTTTAACATTTATTAGGTATACTTTCCATGATTTGACAAGAAAAAAAAAGGATTAAAGTAAAGCTAAATAAACAAACAACATATATTCGCAAAGCGAACAACACATTCCTTAGTTTCCGCAAGACTAAACGTCTTCCTAATTAGTAAATCAATTTGTTAAATTAATATGCAGTTTCTTCAAGTCAAATTAAATAAATTATCATGACAAGTGCAGAATTAAATTATAGCTTTCGTAGAAACAAGAACGCATAAGATTCTGGGATTGAGAAATATCTGAACAAGATAAGAAATTTAGCTTTAACATACGACTAAATGTTTACACTGCAATGCTCAACGAATAACTCTTTAGCGTACAACTGTCAATATATGTTTAACGGATCAAGAAAAAATTGCATTGAGTTAACTTAATCAAGAAGAATTTGTAACGTTTTAATATAAATATTAACAAGAGAAAATAAGTAAATGTATAAGATTGTGTTAAAATAGTACAAATCTGAAGAGGTCTTGAGATACAATAAACAAACTATAAATTTAAGCTTTATAATAAAATGATTTGAATAAACAAATTACAATCGACCCTCGTTACTTGGTAACAAACGAATATTAATTACGCCAGTATTATTTACAGTCAATTACGCAAGTTTTATACTTAACCCCTTGGGGACGAGCGACACGTATACGTGCCGGAAATAGGCCTAAGGATCCTCGTTTATCCTCACCAGTAAAATTTTACTGTAAAATTTGCCTTATTTAATCCGAGCATTTTCCCGATTTGCATAGGCACAAACTTCTGTTTTTTAAAACCGGTAGCAAAGTAATAAACATTTCGTAAAAGGCTCCCGTCGCGAAGGGGTTAAAGTCTGATTATTGTAAATATTTATAATTTATGAATAATTTTACGAACACTAATAATATATTAGAAATACTCACAATGTAAAGGAAAGTTGAAATTGCAGCCGATACTTGTTTCTTGATTACAAATGAATATTATAACTAGAGAAATTCTCACTTCGCTTGTCGGATTTTCCGCAAAGAACTTCGAATTAAACAAACCTGGAGAGAGGGCCTTCGGCAGCGTGCATTTCGCGAGCTACGCTCTCTCCGGTCTTAAAACAATAGAAACTTGGATTATTGTGATTTTTTATTTCGAACAGATAAGAATAAAAATTTTCTGCATCGTCGTTTAAGATGCTATAGGAACCATTTGGCATTATTCCAACTGGACTTTAATCACGGCAGTTAAAAAAAAAAAAATACCGGACATTTCTTTCTGCTTCAGAAACACGAAAAAACACTAAAATTTAGACAAAAAATATCGGTAAAAATAAAAAAAATCACATAGAACAAAATTTACTATATTTATCTAAAAGACTAAAGCCGGATTCATTTAATGGCTGTTTTTTTTTTCTAAATCACGCCAAAAAGCGAAACAAATCTAACAATCGCATAAAAATCGATAAAAAAATTTCTCACTGAAATTCAGTCTCATTGAAATGAAATCGGATTCTTTTAGGAATGTCAAAACATTGCCGCAGAATGAGAAAAAAGCTAAAAATTCAAAAACCCGAAAGAACAAAATTTTTATAAGACTGGGCTAAAAGATTGAAACCGAATGCTCTTTACGAATGTCAAAAAACTTCCGAAAAACGCGAAAAAACTAAAAAAATCGCGAATAATACACAAATCGCTGTACGAATTTCGAATAAACTTAAAAGAAAATAGGACAAATGTTATTATATTGGGCTAAAAGTTTGACATCGTATTCTTTTTACAAATGTGGAAAAATCGCCGCGAGACACGAAAAAATGCTTAAAATATCGCTAAAAATTGAAAAATTACAGAGGACAAAATTTACTATAGCCCGCTAAAACATTGTAATCTAATTTCTTTATGACAGTCCAGAATTAGCCTTAAAATGCAACAAAAGCTAAAACTCCCGTTAAAACTCGAGAAAAAGTAAAAAAACCCTAATGAGCACAAAATTTATGCTACTAGCTAAGGATTAAAACAGAATTTCTTTATGACTATCAAAATATCGCCACAAAAGGCGAAACAACTCTAAGAATCGTATAAAAAAATTCACGAAAAGTTACGACTTCCGAGTAAAAATTATCGAAAAGAGGACAAAACTTTCTATATTCGGCTAAACAGACTTTTGCTGATGTGAAAAAATCATCACAAAACGTAATAAAACGCTAAAAAATTATAAAGAAAATGTAATAAAACCCCCCAAAAACTGACATCAACCGCCGCGGCGAGCGGCCCATCTTCGTCCGCAGCCCTTTATTCTTCTACTCTAGTCCGACTCTTTTGCGGAAGCAATATTCGTAGGTCTCCGGCCACGTCCCGAGTGAAAGACTCTCTAGCGAAAGCAACGTTTGAAAAAAAAAAAATCAAAAATTGAAACCGGACAAATTTAAAAGAAACATTACTCAAATTAAAGACACCGAAAAGCCTGAAGGACTACATAAGACTATACAAATATCTTCCGTACATGCTAGTATTAATCATGATCAGTATTAATTACACAGTTTTACATTTGTTGTCTGTGCACTGTAAATACTTTTCACAATTGAGTAATAACTTCGTCATAACATTAGTCATACTAAGGAGCAATCACAACTTACAATGTAATGAAACACTGCCCCGATGTTGCAAAAATTTAGATCGTTTACTGCGAAATATTCAAGTTTGTTTAAAATATAATAGCAACATTGCGAAAACACTGGCAATTCAATAGGAACATTCATAATTTAATGGAATGTTTGTCTAATGTTGCAGGAATTTTAATTATTTACTGACATAATTTTCAAATTGAAACACTTCGTCAGCATTGGACTATTCAATGGAATATTTTCTTAATGACAGGCCATCATTTCATCAATATTTTGTACTGATTGAGTCCGTGAGCAATATATTACGAAATTTGTAAACACAAAGTATCGTTGCAACATTATCTAAATTTATTTCCACATTGGATTAGCTTTCAGATTATTTTAATATGAGTCCCTACTTTGTATATTTCGTGATTACAAAATATTTGTATTACAGCGACATATACTATTTAATTCACGCTGTATTCAACTTCTTATTTATTAATACAATTTGTTAAATTTATCTGCAGTTACTTCAAATGAAATTAAGTACATTATCATGAGAAATGCAGAATTAAAAATACAACAAATTTTCAGATAAACAAGCACACATAAGATGATAAATTTGAGAAGTATTCTCATTGTTGAATTGAGAATATATTCAACAAATGTTCAGCACACAACTGTCAGTATATATTTAACTGATCATGAAGAATTTAGAATTAGTTAACTTAATCAAGAAGAGCTTGTACCGAATAATTCATGTAAATTGTAACTTAATGTATAAGAGAAAATGAGTGAACGTGTAAGATTCTACACAAACGGTGCAGATCTGAAGGGTTCTTGAAATATAGTAAGCCGAAGTTTAATAACACTCGGCAACAAAATCGAACTTTTGCTCTGTCCTAAAGCAGAAATTAGTTGTTTTTTGTGCGGTTATTTCTGCTGATATTGAATCTAGTTTTAGATTTACTCCAGCACTTCAAGATTGAGAGATATTTGCATATTTAAATTTATGCAAATTTAGTAAATTTTATACAATTATTTGCAAATTTAAGGTATAAAGCAATACCAGACAGGGTTTTTTGTTTTATGTTACCTAATTTACTTCACAAAAACGTTGTTTCTGGGAATATACTGACATGTGACTGTGAAATATTGTATCTAATTTGCATATTTTTCATGTTTTTCTAATAATGTTTATTGACGTTCAAATATTTCTGCCGCACGAGTACGCTAATATGTTTTTAAACCAGTTTTTTGAGCTGAATTCAAATTTTGTATCTGTTTTCTTCAATCACGTCGAGTTTTTGAAAAAAGTGAAATTTTAGTTTTTGGTCAAAAAAGCCAGAAATAGCTTTTATGATACTTTGTATGATAAACTTCAACTAGTTAGGATAGATTCTACTACTTATTTTTTTTTCGATTATATAAATTTTTGTTTATGTCTCTGATATGAATCTGACCCTCTTCACCTTCTTGTCAATGAATTACACACCCCTAAAAATCATCTTACATCAAACCTGTGTTAATGCCGTGCAAAAGTAGAAATTAATCTTACTCAAAAACTAGACATGACATAAGAAAACAGACTGCAGATTTGAAATCAGCACAAAAATCGAGTCTAGAAAAACATTTCGTCAATTCTGTGGCATCTATTTTAAAGTTGATTGTGATGTAAACATTACACCATTGAAAAATATGCAAATTAGGTTTAATAACTGATAAATAAATGTTAAGAGTATGCAAATCGTGACATTTATCTGAAGCAAATATTCAAGTAGTCATTATCTAGAAAACGTAATTAGATGTGACATATATTGTGTCTAAAATTTGCATAAAATGGCACAAAAAAACTTAAATTTGCATAAATTTAAATATGCAAATTTCTCAAAACCCGGACCACCTAGAGATAAACGGAAAGCATATTCGGAATCAGCGCCAAAAACTAATTTAGAATCAACTAATTTTAGTTCTAGGACAAAACCACTGTTGTCCAGTGTAATCTATTGGTATCACTAAACAAATTGCAGTTGGCGCTCAACCTTTGACATCAGATGAATATCCATTATGCCAGTTTTACATTTGTTGTTTCATCACTGTAAATATTTGCAATTAATAGTACTTTCTCGAAGAAAAAGTAATACGTTTGCAGCACTCACAGCTCACCACGTAATGGAATGATTGCCGAATGATAGAGGAATTTTGATTGTTTATTTCACAACTTTCAAATTTAATTCAAACGTAATAGTAAACGTATTAGGAACATAAACTATTTAATAGAATTTTTGCCTAATGTTGTTAGAATTTTAATTGTTTACTGCGAAATGTTCAAATTCGAACCAAATGCTTTCTTAAACATTGGCATTAAACGAGAAATTTTCTTAATGACATGCCATTATTTCATCAATATTTTGTACTGGTTGACAATGTTAGAAATATGCTAAGAAGATGGTAAACACAAAGTATCCTTGAAATATTGTCTAAATGTAGTTCCACATTGAATTAGTTAATTAATATTATCAGAATGTTTTAATATTCATTCTGTATGTATTTTTTGAATTGTGACACAGAGATAAACAAATTTCAACAACATATTCCATAATTCATTTTGGATAGATTCCAATAGTGCAGAAATTTTAACTGATTACTGTACAATTTACAAATTTAATTAAAATGTAAAAGTAATAGTGCGAATATTGGTATTTCCTACAAAACTACCAACGCACCATGTGTTTTTTTTACACACATATAGAGTATGTTATTTAAAAATGTATAGTGTATATTTTTCATGATTTGACAAATAAAAATAATAAAGTAACTTTAAATAATGCAACAACAGCTTTGTTAATAGTACAATATTAACAAAGCGAACAACATATTCCTTAATTTCCGAAAGACTAAACTTCTTCCTAATTAGTAAATCGATTCGTAAATTTAATGTACAGTTTCTTCAAGTCAAATTAAGTAAATTATCATGAGAAGTGCGGAATTAAATTATAGCAAACTTTCATAGAAACAAGCATAAGATACCGAGATTGAGAAATATCTGAACAAGATACGAAATTTAGTTTCAACATACGACTAAATGTTTACTCTGCAATACTCAACAAATAGCTCTTTAGCATACATCTGTCAATGTATAGTTAACGGATCAAGAAGAATTTGCAATGAGTTAACTTAATCAAGAAGAATTTGTAACGAATTAATATAAATATTAACAAGAGAAAATAAGTAAATGTATAAGATTCTGTTTAAATAGTACAAATCTGAAGAGGTCTTGAGATACAATAAAGAAACTATAAATTTAAGCTTTACAATAAAATGATCTGAATAAACAAATTGCAATTGACGTTCGTTCCTTGGTAACAAATGAACATTAATTACGCCAATATTATTTATAGTCAATTACGCAAGTTTTATATTTAAAGTCTGATTATTGTAAATATTAACAATTTATTAACAATTTTACGAACACTAATAATATATTAGGAACACGCACAATGTAAAGAAAAGTTGAAATTGAAGCCAATACTTGTCTCTTGATAACAAACGAATATTATAACCTGCGAAATTCGTGCTTCGTTAGTCGGATTTTCCGAAAAGAACCTCGAAGAAACCTGGAGTAAGGGCACTGTCTTCGACAGCATAACGCGGGCAACGCCCACTCTGGTCTTCAACCAATCGAAACTTGGATTATTGTGATTTTTTATTTTGTCCCAGACAAGAATAAAATTTCCGCAGCGTCGTTTAAGTTGCTATAGGAACTAATTTGGCATCCTTACAACTTGAATTTAAACACGACAGTAAAAAAATTAACCGGATATTTCTTTCCGTTCCTGAAATACGAAAAGCACTAAAATTTGCATAAAAAAGGGTAACATTCAAAAATCGCATAGAACAAAATGTACTACATTGATCTAAAACGCTAAAGCCGGATTCATTTAATGTATGTTTTTAAAAACTCACCCTGAAAAGCATAAAAATGCTAAAAATTGCATAAAAATCGATGTAAATGAAAATATCGCAATAAAATTAACTATATTAAGCTAATTGAAATGAAATCGGTTTCTTTCATGAATGTCAAAAAATCGCCGCAGAATGCGAAAAAATGCTAAAATCTGTATAAAGAAGATAAAAATTCAAAAACAAAATATTATTATATCGGGCTAAAAGATTGAAACTGAATTCTTTTCACGAATGTTAAAAAATCTCCACAAAATGCGAAAAGCCTCTAAAAATCGTCTACAAATTCACTTAAAATTCAAAAATTGCTGTACGTATTTCTAATAAACTTATTAAAAAAGTGTACAAATTTCATTATATTGAGCTAAAAGTTTGGCATCCGATTCCTTTTACTAATGTGGAAAAATCGCTTCCAGATGCGAAAAAAAGGTTAAAAATCGCTGAAAATTAAAAAATTACAGAGGAAAAATTTTACTATAGCCAGCAAAAACATTGTAACCGTATTTTTTTTATGAATACCAAAAATCGCCGTGAAACGCAACAAAGGCTAAAACTCCAATTAAAACTCGCTAAAAATTCGAAAACCGCCGAGAACAAAAATTTATGATGGTAGCTAAAAGATTAAAGCAGAATTTCTTTTATGAATATCAAAATATCATTGAAAACCGCGAAAGAACTCTAAGAATCGTATAAAGAATTTCACGAAAAATTACGAATTCCGCGTAAACGTTATGGAAATGAGGACAAAATTTTCTACATTGAGCTAAAAGATTGGAATAGACTTTTAGGGATGCGGAGAAAATCATCGCAAAACGTGGTAAAACACCTTAATCCTATAAAAAATTAAATAAAAAAAATCTAATAAAAAAATAAAAATAAAAACTAGCTTTAAGGTGCATAACGTCAGAACATACAAGTATCTTCCAAAAATGATAGTATTAATCATGCTCAGTATTAATTACGTAATTTTACATTTGTTGTCTGTGCAATGTAAATACTTTTTACAATTGAATAATAGCTTCGTCATAACATTAGTCATACATTAGGAGCAATCACAATTCACAGTGTTATTAAATATTGGCCCGATGTTGCAGAAATACTGATTATTTACTGCAAAATTTTCAAATTTGGTTAAAATATAATAGCAATATTGCGAAAACACACTGGTAATTGTTTTGACATGAGGAACATTTATATTTTAATGGGATGTTTGTCTATGTTTCGGGGATTTTAACTATTTACTGCCATAATTTTAATATTGAAACCAAATACTTCGTCAGCATTGGCGTTTAATGGAATATTTTCTTAATGACTGGCCGTCATTTCATCAATATTTTGTACTGGTTGAGTCTGTTAGCAATATATTGCGAAATTTGTAAACACAAAGTATCGTTCTAATACTGTCTAAATTCAGTTCCACATTGGGTTAGCTTGTAGATTATTTTAATATCTATTTTGCACATATTTTGTGATTAGATGACATTTTGTATTACAGCGACGTATACCTTAATTCACGTTTGATTCAACTGCTTCTTAATTAGTTATACAAATCGTTAAATTTATCTGGAGTTACTTCAAATCAAATTAAGTATATTATCATGCGAAATGCAGAATAGAATTATAGCAAATTTTCAGATAAACAAGCACGCATAAGATGCTAAAATTGAGAAGTATCTAAATAAGATGGGTTACACACCAGTAAATCTTTACTTTATAATGGTCAACAAATATTTAGCATGTAACTGTCAGTATATATTTAACTGATCATGAAGAATTTAGAATTAGTTAACTTAATCAAAACGAATAATTCATGTAAATTATAACTTAATATATAAGAGAAAATCAGTAAACATATAGTCCAGGCATTTTGTGATTGAACATGGGCAAAATTGCAATAGAAGCTTTTTACAGAATTTTTTAATCAGGAACTACTGCTTAATAGCATACTAAAAATCAGACAAAATCTGAGCACGGGAACACCCCTATATACGGATTTCAAAATGGCGGAGGGGATTTTCTGGAACTAAGGCAGAGAATATATCGCTTACGGAAATATATCGCTTTATTTTCACAATTTAACTTTGAAGTATAGTCAAAAACGATAAACAGTGACAAATTACTGCTTAAGTTCATTTTTACAGAAATGTTCCAGTGAAGAAAAAAACGTATCAATAGTTTTCATCATATTTATAGTTAGAAGTTAGGTAGTTCTTGTTACATACATTGACTTGGCACACCCCCAGAAGCTGTAGAACAGGACAATCAATTACGCTTGCATCAGCATCGTAAAGTAGCACAGTTTGTCTTTCAAGAACATGGAATCATACTAAGTAAATAATCTGTAGCTGGTAGTCACTCGCAGAGTATTGGGTAGCACGAGTGTTTTTTTACATACCAGCTCCATTCTGCTGGTTTGGTTCTTTCTTATGATATTTATTTGTAAGTAAGTGTGATAGCTATGATATTTTGTAGAAGAATCGGTCGGAGGCAAACGTTCAGGTGTAATAAATGATTTTACTGTAGTTACTTTCCTTACCAACATTTGGTGACGTAGTTTGTCTATAGAATCCAGTGCCTTGCAGTCATAAAACAGAAGCATTGCTTTTCTTCCAGCCTCAGCCATATCTAAATGTAGGCTTGAATTTGAACAAAATATTTTTGCAATAGAACGGAGCTCTGTCTTGTTCATCTGTTTGAGAAATGATGAGGATTTGCCAATCGAAAAAATTCTGGATGTTGTATCGCAGCCCGTGAAAGCATGCAGAAACAGAAGGAAGTTGCAATTTTCACGACCTAACAGAGATTGCATGTTGAGGATATGATAAAATTGTTTGGAACATGATCCTCGTCTTATGTCACTGCGATAGTATAGCTTGAAGCCATTATCCTTTGCCTGTTAAAGAAGGAGAATCAGCAAGTCGGTATCTTCACCTATTACAGTGGTATGTGCATGTGCATGTTCTGAAGATGAGACTGGAGCACGAACAATGTCTATATTGGCATCCCCATCTGTGTTGGGAACAGTACAGCCTTGTTTCTTAAGCAATTCGCCTATGAGGGAAGTCATTGCTTGCTTGTTTTTTCATTGTCCAGAAACTCTTCCTTTTTTCCAATAAATTTCACGTATGGGCTGAAATTAATATCTCTACTGTTTTTTTTTGTAGCGTCATCTGTGAGCCACATCACTGATCGTTGGATACCCAATGTAATTATCAAAAACCATGATAGGTTTTCCATATTGTTTAACAATAAAATCAGCGTAAGACATAGCAATGTTTTCATATGTATCATTTTTTACACAAGGAAAAGCGACGCAAGAAAGATCCTCCATCCAATATGCACCTTTCTGTACTTTCCACGTTCTCATATTTTCCATTGTGTAAATTTTTAATGTGTTTGACTAGTGCTTGAGCTAACTGAGATTTGTCTGAATTCCTCATCATACTTGGTGATTCAAATAATGCTGCAGGGTACGCACACGGTTCATAACGCATGACATCTCCGAGATTCATTTCACCACAAGTGCCAGTAATCATCATTCTTTGGAAGAGGAGCGCTGGATCTATTTGTATATCCAAGTCATCTTTATAACTACAAATGGCGGCAGCAGATCCTAGAGTTTTCACTTTCTTTGACCTTATAGCCGAATACCTAAATATATCCTTCCCTATCATTTTGGAGATGGTGATCATACCAAATGCGGGCAACCCATCAACATTAACTTCTTTTTTAGCTGTTACGCCTGTAACAATTTTGCGTAGAGTAGAATCAGAATGAAATGGCGATATGTGTTCCAGTACATCGGCCACTTTTTAAATGTCATTGCCGCTCCTCTTCTGTCTCCTGTCCCTTATAGGTATTTTTGATAATTTTATAAAAGTTACACACTCCCAATGTTATTCCTATGGGAGTTTGAAGCTAAAAGTTAGCATAAAACACAAATTTTAACTATTTTCAAAACATCATTTAGTACACTTAAAATTGATATTTTGAATTGAAACTGGCAACAGAGCAAAGTATATACACTTACGTTAATAAAAAGCACAGTATGGAGCTGTTTATAGCATTTATTATGTATGTTAGAGGTTAGAGATTAATTAAAAAAGGTTAACATTACAATAATCTCCACAGAGATGCATTATTAAATGGCCGCCAATGGTAAAGCATGTACTTTTCAGAGGCTCATTAAAATACTAAAATTTATAAAAAGAATCTAAAACTCACTCTCTAGTGTTGTATAAGCTTCAAATTACACAAATAATGTAGTAATCCGCGTTTAAATAATCATTTAACACCATAAATATAATCTTGAAAAACACTGACATGACAAACTACTCTGGTCAGATCACAATCACAGCACAGCATGTATAAAAAATATCGATATCTTTGCTTAAAGTCTCCTTAACAAAGTAAATTGGTGATGAAATGTCCATAAATGCAGGGGTCGTGCGTGTGCTGAAATTTTATAGCCAGGAAATTTTTCGGTACCAGTATTTTCTTATAGAAAATTAATTCTTAAATAAGGCAAAATTTCGCGCGTTTAAGCTAGATTTATTCTTCTATTAAAAAATACTGATATTTGCCCTGAAAAATTCCCTAAAGCATATTATTAAAAATGTTCCGATGCCTGGGAAAGTTATGCACAACTAGCATTTATAAGCACTGGAATCGATTCGGAGCCAGTTGCAATTGCGGATACATGAGATAGAGGAACGGGATTAACAGAAAGTAGAGAAATTTAAAAGAACTATATCTCGCGAACCACTGGAACGATTTTGATACGGTAGGGCTTAAAATGTTCAGGAAGACTTAATATGTAGAAAGAAAATATAGTATAGGGCTTGCCTGAGGCCGGAGATATATCTCCCCATCGCCGGAGCTTGAAAAACTCACCGGATGACTGTTAGGAGATCGGTCTAGTAGTAATACAGTTTAGAATGAGTTATAGATACTTAACTTTATCTTGTTCCAAAAGCATTATTGGTTGTCAGTTGTTCGATAAAAAATGAATATTTGCAGTCCAAATTGTTTAGTGCTGCCCTCTGTCGTCTTCCGTCTCAAATAAAAGCTATACAACAACACAAAACGGTATATGATTCAGTCCGTTTTGAAATCCGTTTTTAAGGGTGTTCCCGTGATCGGATTTTGTCTGATTTTGGTTATATTTCTCAGTAATGGTCACGGATTAAAAATCAGTTAACAGAGCTTATATTGCAATTTTGCCCGGGTTGAAGGTATATTTACTTTAATTTGCCTGGACTAATATAAGATTCTACTCAAACGTACGTATCCAGGGTGTTTAAAATATAGTAAGCCGAAGTTAATAATTCATTGGTATGACTAAACAAATTGCAACTGAATCTCGCTCTTTGGCGGCAAATGAATATCAATCATGCCAGTTTTACATTTGTTGTCTCATCACTGTAAATATTTACAATTTAGTATTACTTTTGCGAAACAACTTGTAATACATCAGCAGCACTCACAACGAAATGGAGTGATTGCCAAATCATAGAGAAATTTTGATTGTTTATTTCACAACTTTCAAATTTAATATACGTGTAATATCAATATATTAGGAACATCCAATATTTAACAACTTCACGCCCTCGGCCACATATGTAGACATTTAGTTCTTTATAATTATGATTACTGTCAATAATAAAAAGAACAAAATTTGATAATTACTTATTCATTATAGAATCCCTCAACAGGAGAATAAAAAAATTATGGTTTAGTTATCCTGATAATGTTATTTCCTATGTACAGATAGAGATATGAAAAAAAAAACGTGAAGTAATTTTTGGGCAGTCAGTGTTGTTGGATTATTTGAACAAATCGTTAATATTTGATAAAAATAATATCAGATATATTAAATATATTAAGTTTTAATAATTTGTAGAAATGTAAAAACGAAGTTTACTAAAAGTTTCTTTATTATGAGAAATCATTTCATTCATAAATTACCATTACTGCTCATCTGCCACAAATGTGGACGTTATTTTTGGTGTAATTTTTTATTGTTTTCCTATTTTAATTTTGCTTTCTGAATTCCTATTAATATAAAACGAACAAATCGTAAAATAATATAAGTCATTTTTTTCTCAGCGTAAAAAAATCGTCCCTGAAAACGATAATGGAATTTTTTCCTAACGTTGTTGGAATTTAAAATTTTTATTGCGTAATGTGCAAATTCGAACCAAATACTCTATCAAACATTGACGTTTAATGGGAAAATTTCTTAACGATATGCAACAATTTCATCAATATTTGTACTGGTTGACGCTGTTAGCATCATACTACGAAGTTGGTAAACACAAAGTATCCTTGAAATATTGTCTAAATTCGTTGGATTAGTTCGCATATTGTTTTAATATTTATTATGCATATAATTTATGAATTGGGACACACAGATAAAACTATGTCAGCAAATATTCCTTAATTCATTCTGTATGTGATCTTATTTTTTAATGAGTGAATAGATGAGAAATTTAAGTTTAACTTCAACTTACGACTAAATATTTACTTTACAATATTAAACAAATAACTCTTTAGAAAACGACTGTCAGTATACATTTAAGAAGAGTTTGCAATAAGTTAACCCAATCAAGAAGAATTTGTAACGAATCAACTTATGTAAATAGTAAGTTAACGTATAAGATAAACTGAGTGAATGTGTAAGATTCTCTTCAAACTGTACAAATATGAAGCGTTCTTGAAATGCAGTAAATCTAAGCTTAACCCACATTGGCCCACACCGATTAAATATTTTTGAAATTTTTTAAAAGTTCGATTAAATCATTAATATGGTGTAATTAAGTAGATACTAGCAAAATTTTCAAAAAAAAGTTTTTAATTTTTTAAGTAACTAATTGTCCTATAAAGAGGACATATTAGTAGGACACATAGTAAGGACATATAAAATGCATACATAAACTAATTTTATGAGCAAATATTTAATTTACTTTAAAAATACATTTATGTTGTACAAAAATACTCTATGATTTTTCCAATAAAGGATAATAATAACGGTAAAATTCTAGATTATAAGATCACAATTTTTAAAGGATTTTTTAAATAGATTTTTTTTTCAATTAAATTTTAATTGGTTACTTGTTTTTTTGTTTATATTTTACACTTTTATGTATTTTAAAGACGCCATAATAATATGCATCCAGAAAATTCTTACCAATTTTATTTTTAAAAATGTTTTATTAGCTGTCCTATTTATAGGACAGCGGTCCAATATGGGTTAATTATATTGTCTTCTTAAAGAAACAAATTGTAGCATACGCTCGTTTCTTGCCAGCAAATGAATATTAACAATACACCATTTTCACATTTGTTGTCTGATCACTCTAAATATTCACAATTGAACGGCAATTCTGAGAAAACATCGGTAAGGCATTAGAGGCACTCAAAAATCACAATGAAATGGAATGTTGGTCCAATGTTGTAGAAGTTTTAATTGTTTACTGTACAATTTACAAATTTAATTAAAACGTAATAGAAATATTGCGAATATTGACATTTCTTAAAAACTACTAACATTCCATGTTATTGTATTTTTATACATAATTAGAGTACATTATTTCAACATTTATTGTGTGTATTTTTCATGAGTTGGCAAAAAAAAGAGAAGAAGAAGAATAAAAGTAAAGCTAAATAATGCAACAACATGTACTAGCAAAGCGAACAACATATTCCTTAATTTCCGCAAGACTAAACTTCTGCCTAATTAGTAAATCAATCCCTTAAATTATTATACAGTTTCTTCAAGTCAAATTAAGTAAATTATCATGAGAAGTGCCGAATTAAATTATCGCAAACTTTCGTAGCAACAAGCACGTATCTGGTTCCGAGATCGAGAAATATCTAAACATGATACGAAATTTAGTTTTAACATACGACTAAATATTTATTCTGCAGTACTCGAAAAATAGCTCTTTAGCGTACAACTGTCAATATATAATAAACGGATCAAGAAGAATTTGCAATGAGTTAACTTAATCAAGAAAAATTTATAACGAATTAATATAAACATTAACAAGATAAAATAAGCAAATGTATAAGATTCTGTTCAAATAGTACAGATCTGAAGAGCTCTTGAGATACAATAAACAAATTATAAATTTAAGCGTTATAATAAAATGATTTGAAGAAACAAATTACAATCGATACCCGTTCCTCAGCAATAAATGAATAATAATTACGCCAGTATTATTTGCACTCAATTACGCAAGTTTTATATTTATAGTCTGATTATAATAAATATTTACAATTCATTAACAATTTTACGAACACCAAAAAGACTGGGGAACAATTTTTAACTTAATTTCTGTTGACTTCGATTTTTCAGCTGTTTTTAAGTCAAAAAAGCGTGCTGATCTCAAAACTGCAATTAGTTTTCTTCTATCACGTCAAGTTTTTTCTCTATAGCTTACATTAATGTGACCACTCTACTGTGAATCGGCGTGAGTCATAGGAAGAAAAAAGCTTCAGAACTCTTTGCATCAAGACTGCACAAGAAATTTTTCTTTGAGAAGGGAGCTAATATATCCTACTTTCGATCAAGAGAAAGTGAATTTCTTCAATACTTTCGAAATAACGGTGGATTTGTTTTTTGCCATAGCGTGCATGGTTCAATGGAGGAGTTGGTAATTTCATCCTATACCGTAACTGAATGGCGACTGTTCATCGATAGCTCAAAGAGGAGCTTGAAATGCGTACTCCTTCACAACGGAAATTTATTTGGAGCAGTTTCAATAAGCCATTCAGTTTATTTGCGCGAAGAATATGAGGACATAAAGAGAGCCATTGATTTATTGCACTATCACATTTACGAGTGGTTCATCTGTGTTGACTTCAAAATGGTGTGCTTCCTTCTTGGCCAGCAACGTGGATATACCAAATATCTATGTTTTTTGTGTATGTGGGACAGCAGAGCTTGTGAGAAAAATTTGTTCCAGTTGAATTGGCCTCCAAGATCTCACCTCATGCCTGGAGATCCAAATATTTTGCATCAGCTACTTGCCGATTGAAAGAATCTCACATTTCCATCACTGGATATAAAACTGGATCTAATGAAGCAGTTCTTGAAAGCTTTGCCAATTGAAGGAGACTGTTTCACGTATCTCATTTCGAAATTTCCAAACCTGTCTTTTGAAAAAATAAAGGCAAGTGAATTTGACGGCCCACAGATTCGTCAGCTCATTAGAGATGAACATTTCATCGGAACAATTATAGAACTCCAAAAGAGTGCTTAGTTGGCATTCAAAAACCTTGTCAAAGACTTTCTTGGAAATACGCGAGTAGAAAATGACATCGAAATTGCCCAGCAACTTTTAGAGAACTTCAAAAGGCTTGGTTGCAACATGAGCATCAGACTTTATTTTCTGCATAATCATCTTGATGACTTCTTGGTGCAATCAGTGATGAGCATGGTGAGCGATTCCACCAAGATTACACAATGGAAGAACGGTATCAAGGCAGATGGGATGAACATATGATGACTTACTATTGTTGGAGCATCAAGCGAGATTGTCCACAAATTGAACACTCCAGTAAAAGCTACAAGCGAAAAGTTTTACCTTAATATGTATTTTTTTCTTTTTGTAAAAGAATTTTACTACTTGTTTGAACACAATGTAGTGTAAGTAAGTATATACAGCCATTGTATGAATAATATATTTGGTAATTTTTTCTTTATTTTTCTTTGTATCCACATTAAGTATGATTTTGGGGGTACCCTGTAGCTTAAAAAGTTGACGTGATAGACAAAAACTGGGGTCATTTTTGGATTCAGATGCCAATAATTAGCCAAAATCTAGTGCCAGATCTAAGTCAACAAAATGTGTGTTCCCCAGTGTAATATATTAGGAGAAATTACAATGTGATGAAAAGTTGAAATTGCAGTATATACATTTTTCTTTATAAAAAATTATTATACTAGAGGATTTCGTGCTTAGCTAGACGGATTTTGCGCAAAGACCCTCGAGTTAAACAAATCTGGTGTGGGGACACAAAGCTGGTGTGTGACTTCGGCAGCGTACGTACCGCGGGCTACGCCCAGTCCGGTCTTCAATCAATCGAAACTTGAATTATTGTGATTTTCTATTTCGTCCCAGATAAGAATAAAATTTTCAGCATCGTCGTTCAATTTGCTATAGGAACCGATTTGGCCTTCTTCCAACTTGAATTTAATCACGGCGGTAACAAAATATACAGGATATATTTCCTTCCGTTACAAAAACACGAAAAAACGCTACAATTTGCATAAAAAATATCGTGAAAAACTCTAAAATCGCATAGAACAAAATTTACTATATTGATCTGAAAGATTAAAACCGGATTCATTTAATAGATGTTTTTAAAAATTTACCCTGAAACGCAAAAAATGCTAAAATATGCATACAAATCGATAAAAATGAAAAAATCGCAATAAAATGAACTATATTGGGCTCAATGAAATGAAATCGGATTCTTTTTTTACTTTACAATCGTCAACAAATATTTAGCATAGAACTGTCAGTATATATATACATAATCATGAAGAATTTAGAATTAGTTAAGTTAATCAATAAGAGCTGGTAACGAATAATTCATGTAAATTGTAACTTAATGTAGGCACGCCCTCCTTTCAGTTAACAAGGGTGCACTTTAGCTGCTTACAATCTTATCTAAAATCTTATCTAAATGTTAGTGACACATACTCGTCTTCTGCGATGCAAATACATCTCGTTGCACCTAGTGTGCCCATGTAAAAAAAAATTGTAGCGGAAATATAAATCACTAGAAAACAGGAATTGTGCTTTTTCAGAATTTAGTGTCGCCCTCCCCCCCAAAAAAATTATTTATATAAATATATAGGTAGTACAAGACATATTTCAGTTTTAAGACTTAAAAAACACGCTTTTTATTTTATATAAAATGACGTCCTCCGCATCCGGAGGAAGAATTCCTCATTTATGATCCATTCTTAAACAACATCTACAGTAAATAAGAGGCATATGACCTCACTATAGCTAAATAATACACAATTCCAAAAAAAGAGATGTTGTCATTCAAGAAACTCAATAAAAAAATCGGCTATCTAAGGATTCATATGCCTTCATTTGTTTGTAATATTAATATAAGATACTTAAAGTTAGATATAGTTTATAATAGCTCCATTTTGTTTTAAAAAATGATTCATTTTTTTTTTCAAAATAGCACGTAATTTAATTACATTTTTTCCCACTTGATATGGGAAAATGGCAGCAAAAAGGTATAATTAGGTACAATTTTCCAAATATTTTTCATTTACTTTCTACAGAAATGGAGTACTTCAGTTGCCAACACTAAAAACAATTCCTTATAAACTACAAAAAAATTAATATCTCAAAAATAAGTTGAGATGCAGTTTTCAAACAAATTTCATGTGAAAGTAATTTTCCCGAATACAGCGGTATAAAATTGAAAATGTGCGATGCTTAGACATTTAAAAAACTGCAGTAGAGTATTTAACAGTACAATGAAACATCTGATTTGTTTTACAGCTGGCTTATAGAACGGAACTTTATTTTTTGGAGATGACATTTTAATTACAGGACGAAAGAAATAGCATATCGGGGGCTAATAGTAAATGTTGAATTACATTTCCCTGAGCGCAGCTTATCTGAAAAACTTTTGTAGGATAAGGCACCAAAACCTTAACGCTGCTTACAATAAAAAAACATTTTTTTAAATGGATTTTTAGGTTTAAAAAAAGCTAGTAACAGGAAACATTGAAAAGAAATATGAGCGCGGCAACACACACACATCTTATACTATGCATATACATCTCATAGGGATAATCGTGCCCATGTAAAAATAGACTGCAGCAAAAATATAAATCATAGTAAATTTAGAATTACTTTTCCCTGAGAGGAGCTTATCAAAACTTTTGTAGGATAAGATAAGAAACCTTAAGGCTGCTTGCAATAGAAAAACAAGTAAATGTTCAAAATAAAACATTTTTTAAGGGATTTATAGTTTTAAATAAAGCTAATAACAGAAAACATTTAAAAGAAACATGAGCGCGGCAACACGCACACAGCTTATACGATGCATATACATCTCATAGGGATAATCATGCCCATGTAAAAATAGGCTGCAGCAAAAATATAAATCATAGTAAATTTAGAATTACATTTCCCTGAGCGCAGCTTATCTGAAAAACTTTTGTAGGATAAGGCACCAAAACCTTAATGCTGCTTACAATAAAAAAAACATTTTTTAAAATGGATTTTTATGTTTTAAAAAAGCTAGTAACAGGAAACATTGAAAAGAAATATGAGCGCGGCAACACACACACAACTTATACGATGCATATACATCTCATAGGGATAATCGTGCCCATGTAAAAATAGACTGCAGCAAAAATATAAATCATAGTAAATTTAGAATTACTTTTCCCTGAGAGGAGCTTATCAAAACTTTTGTAGGATAAGATAAGAAACCTTAAGGCTGCTTGCAATAGAAAAACAAGTAAATGTTCAAAATAAAACATTTTTTAAGGGATTTATAGTTTTAAATAAAGCTAATAACAGGAAACATTTAAAAGAAACATGAGTGCGGCAACACGCACACATATTATACGATGCATATACATCTCATAGGGATAATCGTGCCCATGTAAAAATAGATTGCAGCAAAAATATAAATCATAGTAAATTTAGAATTACATTTCCCTGAGAGGAGCTTATCAAAACTTTTGTAGGCTAAGATAAGAAACCTTAAGGCTGCTTGCAATAGAAAAATAAGTAAATGTTCAAAATAAAACATTTTTAAAGGGATTTATAGTTGTAAATAAAGCTAATAACAGGAAACATTTAAAAGAAACATGAGCGCGGCAACACGCACACAGCTTATACGATGCATATACATCTCATAGGGATAATCATGCCCGTGTAAAAATAGGCTGCAGCAAAAATATAAATCATAGTAAATTTAGAATTACATTTCCCTGAGAGGAGCTTATCTCAAAAACTTTTGTAAGATAAGATATGAAACCTTAAGGCTGCCTACAATAGAAAAACAAGTAAATGTTCAAAATAAAACATTTTTTAAGGGATTTATAGTTTTAAATTAAGCTAATAACAGGAAGCATTTAAAAGAAACTTGAGTGCGGTAACGCACACACATCTTATACGATGCATATACATCTCATAGGGATAATCGTGCCCATTTAAAAATAGACTGCAGCAAAAATATAAATCATAGTAAATTTAGAATTACATTTCCCTGAGAGGAACTTATCAAAACTTTTGTAGGATAAGATGAGAAACCTTAAAGCTGCCTACAATAGAAAAACAAGTAAATGTTGAAAATAAAACATTTTTTAAGGGATTTATAGTTTTAAATATAGCTGACAACAGGAAACATTTAAAAGAAACATGAGCGCGGCAACACACACACATCTTATACGATGCATATACATATCATAGGGATAATCATGCCCATGTAAAAATAGGCTGCAGCAAAAATATAAATCATAGTAAATTTAGAATTACATTTCCCTGAGAGGAGCTTATCTCAAAAACTTTTGTAGAATAAGATACGAAACATTAAGGCTGAATACAATAGAAAAACTAGTAAATGTTCAAAATAAAACATTTTTTAAGGGATTTATAGTTTTAAATTAAGCTAATAACAGGAAGCATTTAAAAGAAACATGAGCGCGGTAACACACACACATCTTATACGTTGCATATACATTTCATAGGGATAATCATGCCATGTAAAATTAGACTGCATCAAAAATATAAATCATAGTAAATTTAGAATTACATTTCCCTGAGAGGAGCTCATCAAAACTTTTGTAGGATAAGATAAGAAACCTTAAGGCTGTCTACAATAGAAAAACAAGTAAATGTTCAAAATAACACATTTTTAAAGGGATTTATAGTTTTAAATAAAGCTAATAACAGGAAGCATTTAAAAGAAACATGAGCGCGGTAACACACACACATCTTATACGATGCATATAAATCTTATAGGGATAATCATGCCCATGTAAAAATAGGCTGCAGCAAAAATATAAATCATAGTAAATTTAGAATTACATTTCCCTGAGAGGAGCTTATCTCAAAAACTTTTGTAGGATAAGATACGAAACCTTAAGGCTGTCTACAATAGAAAAACAAGTAAATGTTCAAAATAAAACATTTTTTAAGGGATTTATAGTTTTAGATAAAGCTAGTAAGAGAAAACATTCGGAAGGCACGCACACGTTTTATACAACGCATATACATCTCATAGGGATAGTCATGTCCCCGTAAAAGTTACAGAAAATGTATAAATATGATAAATTTAGAATTATATTTTCCTTAAATGGCCTCATCTTCAAACCTTTTGAAGTGTAAAGAGCCAAAAACCTTGATGATATACATACAATATAAATATATTTTCTGAATAAGCGAATCTACCAATTGGATGCGTTTGAGAGCAAAAATGAATTTAAAAATGAGTCAGAAAATAAGCAGTTTGGATTTGAATACTCCCTTAATACGATGATTTTTCCAACACAATCCGCTTCGGGAAATTCGGTTCAAAAGGCCCACTTTGACAGCATGTTTTAAAATATATTCTGCCTCTATCAAAAAATTGACCATTACGGTACATTATATAGTTTCTGAGTAAGAAAAGGTACCAATTGGAAGCCTTTGAGAGCAAAAATGAATGGTAAAATGAGTCAGAAAATAAGCAGTTTGGATTTGAATACACCCTTACTAAGATGATTTTTTTCTTCAACCGCTATGTATTTTTAATTTGTTTTTGCTGTAAGAATTGGCCCTATCCAAAACTATAGATGTTGTAGACAATATTAAGAAGATATATGATAACTTCATGGGGATTTTATATCTTTTGAATTGAGGGAGTTATGGATTTTTTTCTTCTTCAAACGCCCTTTTTGTTTTCGTTTTTATTTTTTTTGCGGTACGAATTGGTCCTATCAAAAACTTGTGAATATAAAAGTTGTAGATAATGTTAAGGAGATTCATGATAAAATTAATTGGATTTGATAGCTTGAGAATTGACGAAGTTATGATTTTTTTTCTCCCAAAAACCCTATTTTTTGCACCCCTTGAGCCCATTTTTAACTTTATCAAAAATCTGTGATACATAAATTTTTGGCCCTATTTTTAGAAGTAATAAAAACTTTAAACTGATTTGATATGTACAAAAATTAAGAAGTTATGGGGAGTTTTTGGTTTTCAAAAAACCCCTCCCTATTTCCATCCCCTTGGTCCGATTTTGCACATTAACGAACTTGACCGAGATTTTATGCCCCTTGATTTTATGTATCAGTTTGGAAGAGATTGGTGAGGAATTGTGGAAGTTCTCGTGTCTAGAAGAAAGTGATATATATAGATAGACAGATACAAGATACATACATAGATAGATAGATATAAAGTTTTTTACTGAGGGTGGTTTTGGCTCTAGGGGTCATGATCGGTGTAGATCTGCAAAAATTTTTCAGAAATTCGAACATAGGAACGACGCCAAGTTATTTCATACGAAATCTACCTAAAAGCATGCAAATATTAATGATTTTAAGCTTTAAAAAAATATTTTATATTTAAAAAAGGTTAGTAACAGGAAACATTTTAAAAGGAGCCAAGAAATCCTCCAAAGGGCGACATGGCCCGCGGCCGCCGGGTTGGACAAGCCTGACTTAATGTATAGGAAAATGAGTAAACGTTTAAGATTCTATTCAAACGGTACGGATCTGAAAGTTTCTTAAAATATAGTATGCCGAAGTGTCATAATTTATTGGTATGATGCACAGCAAATGAATATCAATAATGTCAGTTTTACATTTATTGTCACGTCACTGTAAATATTTACAATTTAATAATACTTTTGCGAAAAAATTGGTAATACATTAGCAGTACTCACAACTCACAACGCAATGGAACGGTTGCCGAATGATAGAGAAATTTTGATTGTTTATTGCACAACTTTCAAATTTAATTCAAATGCAATAGCAATATACTATAAACATTCAATATTTAATGGAAATTTTAC
This sequence comes from Maratus speciosus, assembly GCA_963932465.1. Taxonomy (NCBI): domain Eukaryota; kingdom Metazoa; phylum Arthropoda; class Arachnida; order Araneae; family Salticidae; genus Maratus; species Maratus speciosus. The sequence goes on along the minus strand of OZ010793.1, from coordinate 80,882,565 downwards.
CTAATGTTTTTGGAATTTGAAATGCTTACTGTATAATGTTCAAATTCGAACCAAATGTTTCACCAAACATTAACGTTTAATGGGAAATTTTCTTAATGTCATCCCATCATTTCATCAATATTCTATACTAATTGACGCTGTTAGCAATATATTACAAAGTTGGTAAATACAAAGTATCCTTGCAATATTGTCTAAATTCAGTTCCACATTGGGTTAGATTGCTGATTATTTTAGTATCTATTTTGTACATACTTTATGATTACATGATATTTTGTATTGCAGCGACAAATACTTTAATTCAAGCTTGATTCAACCGCTTCTTAATTAGTAATACAAATCGTTAAATTTATCTGGAGTTACTTCAAATCAAATTAAGTATATTACCATGAGAAATGCAAAATTAAATCATAGGAAATTTTCAGATAAACAAGCACGCATAAGATGCTAAAATTGAGAAGTATCTGAATAAGATGGAAAATTTAGGTTTAACTTCGATACACGGCTAAGTGTTTACTTTATAATATTCAACAAATATTTAACATATAACTGTCAGTATATATTGACCTATCTAATCAGTATATCTAATCATGAAGAATTTAGAATTAGTTAAGATAATCAAGAAGAGTTTGTAACGAATAATTCATGTAACTTGTAACTTAATGTATAGGAGAAAATGAGTAAACGTATAAGATTCTAATCAAACGTACAGATCTAAAGAGTTCTTGAAGTATAGTTAGCCGAAGTTTAATAATTTATTCGTATGACTAAACAATTTACAGTTGACGCTCTCGCTTTCTCAGCAAATGAATATCAGTTATCCCAGTTTTAGATTTGTTGTCTCATCACTGTAAATATTTACAATTTTAGGTACTTTTCGGTTAGCCGGGCGCCAGTGTTATATTTACATACATATATACATATATATACACATATATGTACATATATATATACATATGTTATGTATATATTTATGTGTGTGTGTGTACATATGTATATGTACATATATGTGCATATATATGTATATATTAATGTAACTATAACACTAGCGCCCGGCTAACCGAAAAGTACCCAATTTTATAGTACTCTTGCGAAAAAAATGGTAATACATTAGCAGCACTCACAACTAACAACATAATGGAATGGTTGCCGAATGATAGAGAATTGATTGTTTATTACACAACTATATCACAATATTAAAATATTTATTTGCTTAAAAGACGTTATAAAAACACATTAAAAGTAAATTAAAAATTTATATTTACATGTTTCAACTCTTTTACTGAGTCGTCATCAGAATGTATAACAGAAAATTACAAATGCATATGACAAATGGAAAAAAAAATCATAGAATATAACAAGTAATCGTATAACGCGCCCTACATTTTCGCGATCCCACGTGTTCCTTCTATGTTGCGATTCCGTAAGTTGTCCAACCATTCAACCCATAAATTTGGGATACGAAAAGATAATGTATCGTTACAAACTCCTGAACCTCTTAAATAAAGTTCAATGGACTCTCTTATAATTCTCTATAGGCTAATTCCATGAAAACGTGTCATGTCTGTCACATAGCTGAACATCGCTATGCTTGTTGGCCACCGTTATTTTCGAAAAGTTTGCTTCGCGTTATTCAATTGATGAGATATCTCCGATAAAATAAGTCACACTTTTCCGTTCTAAAATACTGGTAGCCAACGAGCATAGCGATTTTCAGCTGTGTGACGGACATGACAAGTTTTCATGGAATTAGCCTATATTCTCTTTCCATTTTTCATATGCATTTGTAATTTTCTGTTATACGTTCTGATGACGACTCAGTAAAAGAGTTGAAACTTGTAAATATAGATTTTTAATTTACTTTTAATGTGTTTTTATAGCGTCTTTTAAGCAAATAAATATTTTAATATTGTGATATGGTTAGTAGTGGACGTAATTTTGACTTACTACTCGCACTCATTTACATTTGTATTACACAACTTTTAAATTTAATTCAAATGTAATAGCAATGTATTAGGAACGTTTACTATTTAATGGAATTTTTGCCTATTGTTGTTTGAACTTTAATTGTTTACTGCGTAAAAATTTGAACCAAAAGCTTCATCAAACATTGGCGTTTAATGGGAAATTTTCTTAATGACATGCCATCATTTCATCAATATTTTGTACTGGTTAACGCTGTTAGCAATATATATATATCAAAGTTGGTAAACACAAAGTATTCTAGAAATATTGTCTAAATTCAGTTCCACATTGGATTAGTTTGCAGATTGTTTTAATGTTTATTCTATATATATATTTGTAAATTGAAACAGAGAGATAAAGCTATTTCAGTAACACATTCCTTAATTCATTCTGAATGCAACCTTAATAATTAATGCACGAATAGATGATAAATTTTAGTGCGCAGTTTTGCATACATGCAAAAAACAAAGTTTTGAAATTAATAGATTTTGTTATTCGTATATACCTAATTCACACCAGAAAATTAAAATAGCAATATTTGCTTTAATTAATAACAGACATTCCATATTTAAATAAAGCGAAATTAACCATTGAAACTTTCTGGGATGAAGTCAGATTTTCTGAACTACGTAATTTCTGGAACGTATTCTATCATGGGAATTAAAGGGTTAAGTTTAAGTTTAACATACGATTAAATATTTACAATATCCAACAAATAACTCTTTAGAAAACAACTGTCAGTATACATTTAATTGATCAAGAAGAGTTTGCAATGAGATAAATTAATCAAGAAGAACTTGTAACGAATAAGTTATGTAAATAGTAAGTACCGGGTGTCCCAAAAATAACTGATGGATTTTAAAATTGAATAACTTGCAAACGGTGACACATATTTAAAAAATTCTTGCAGGAGTGTTATGCAAGATGTCAGGAGTTTGTATGCTGCGATTCTCAGTTTTATTTACAAATAGCATCGATAGATGGCACTGCAAGCAATAACCGCTAAATCCAGGCTCGATTTTTCGGCCTCTCTCTTCTTCCATACGAAAAAAGGAGATTAAAATGCATTGAGTAGATCCCGAAGTTCCAAAAATCGAGTCTCGACTGACCACCTATTGCTCCCAGCGCCATCTATTGTTTTAGATTCGAACTAAAATCAAGAATCACTGTAAAAAAAAACTCCTGACATCATACGAACCCTCCTGCAAGAATTTTTTAAATATCTGTCACCGTTTGCAAGTTATTGAATTTTAAAATCCCTCACTCATTTTTGGAACACCCAGTACATAAGGATAAATCGGCCAGATGCGAGTACTACATGCGCACAGAGGGTTCCGTTCAGTAAATATATTTATCAGAACTGCAATATTACAAGACATCGTTGCTAAATTAGTAATAAGACTTTTTAAAAACTTATACAACGTAGGGTTGGGTATAGCTATATATTCTAGAAAAGTATAGACGGATATACCATGAAAGTTCAGAGAGATATGAAGCCTAAATAGTATCAAATATTGCTATTCTCTATAACTTTTAAAAATTTTTATCTAAATATGTTTATGATGTCAAAATAGACATAAATTCAGAGTAGTGATACTCTTTTCTGTTTACAGTGACTTAAAACAAAGAACTTGTTCAAAGTTTAAACTTGGGATTGTGCTAAACGCGCTTTTAAAGGAGGTCACAAATTTACAACGCCGCCTTCGTTTCTGCCGCGTTTTTTCAGACAGGTATTTAATCAATTTTTAAGGACGTGGATGGCGTATTGAGAGCGCCACTCAATGTAAACTACTCGCGAGTCCCAAAGTAATTACGTGATTTATTCTAATTAAAAGTCTGTTTTTAACAATTTGACGTTTATTGCTTTTATATTACTACTGGAAATTGCATTACACAAATGTAGCATTAAAAGTCGTTATCTAGGCTTTAAAAGCCGATGGTGCATAGGCCGCCCGTGTCCTTAAGTATGTCCAAACCGTCCGCGTCTTTAAAGGTTAATATCTCGGCTAATTGCCGTCAATTTTTCTCGAACATCACTATGAACAATCCCTTTATACTTTTGCGACAATAGTACGTCGAGCGCGACTCAACTCCCTTGCTGACCGCACGCATTTTTTTTTCAAATATCAATTACGTTATTTCTAATATGCCAGTTTTACATTTGTTGCCTGATCGCTGTAAGTATTTGGAATTTGCTAGCATTTTTGTAAAAACTTTGGTACTACATTAGGAGCACTCGCTGTCACAACTCAAAATGTGAGGGAATGATTGTCTAGTGATACAGAAATCTCGGCTGTTTTACACAATTTCGAAATTTAATTCAACTGTTATAGCAATATTGCTAAAACTCTAGCAGTACATAAGGAAAAATTCCTTATTTAATGGGAGTTTTGTCTAATGTTGCTTGAAATTGGATTTCTTACTGCATAATTTACAAATTTAAAAATATGGGGAAGTGAAAAAATGATGTGTTTCGATCAAATTTCTAAAATTCGGATTATTACTTTTTAAAGATATTTAAACCTTCCTCTTTTCATATTCAGTGCCCATTTACCGAACAAAAACTTTTTTCTCACATTAATAAAGTTTACTTTATAACCATTGCAAAGTGTGAAAACCATGGAAAAAACGAAAGTTTGCGTTTCCGAATAAGTTCCATTTTCTGGTAGCTGTTTCCTTGTTTCCGCGTCCTTCAAACACATTCAAAACATCCCACGTCACTACTGATATCGTGGTGTCTAATGTAATACGTCATTTGGTCCTGCAAGCTGTATCCTTAGCCTGATACCGGAAAAATGACATCTGAAATTTGAAGCAGAACAACCGCAGATAAAGGCAGCTACTACAAAAGCAAAGACACGAACAGCTGCTAAGGTGAAGAGAGCCCAAACTATGATATGGTCAGCAAAGAAAAATATATTACCAGCAAAAAAATAAGTTTGAAAAACAAAGGAGACTGCAAAACATGTAAATGAATATGATCCGGGGAATATTGACTTGTACATAATATATATCTATCAATTATATACATAATACGTTTTAGTCTTTGTTTTGATCTTTGACGTCGTTTTTCTCAAAATTCCATTTTTGATGTTTTAAGATACTTGAGGTAAATCGTTTGGAGGATATTTTTGACATTTAACATGATTATATATAATACTAAACTCTAATTAAATTTAAATTGGCAGGTTTATAGCATCTGCATTTAGAGGGTTTAAGTATAGTGGTTAGAAGATAATGTGTGGCAATCGACCAACCATAAAGTGCTAACAAATTGAATAACATAAATGTTGAAAGGTTCTGAACGATAAATGGAGATCGGAGCGACTTCTCGTAGTTTAAACGTAAATATTATATAAGGATTCAATTAAGAACGCTATTCGGCCAGTGAAGGAACTAGTAGATGTCGCTCCGATCGACATTTGTCGTTCAGCATCGTTCAACATTTATGGTATGCAATTTTTTAACAATTTTTATCATTATCAGAATAGCCGGTTGCCACACTGTATATTCTAGATGCTATACTTTAAGACTGGTTTATTACAATACTTTGTCAAAAATGCATATTTTTGTTTAAAAAAAAACTATATTTGAAAATCCAAAAATATTTGAAAATTTGCTTCATATGACGCAGAATATGTGGCAAGCTCACTTCTAATCGAGAAGTCTGTTTAGGTGCGTTCGTAATTATATAAATACGTAGCACCTATAGTCGTCGTTCAGTCCGTCTGTCCGCATATAACAGAACAAAAACTACTCAACCAAATGGTCTGAAGTTTTGAATATATAATGTTTGGAAAATTTTGTCTGGTCTTTTCAAATTTTATAAAAATCGGATGTTTAGTTTAATTACAGGGACAGTCAAAAGTTTTCCATTACGTTACGGCCAATGGGAATAAATTATTGCAAGTGCATTTTAATGATGTTACAGCCTTCTGAATGGTCTGAAATTTTAAATATATAATTGTTGCAAAATTTTATCAAGTCATTTCAAATTTTATGAAAATCGGATGTTTATTTTAATTACAGGGACAGTCAAAAGTTTTCCGTTATATTACGGCCAATGGGAAAAAAATTGCAAGTGCATTTTAATGATGTTACAACCTTCCGAACAGAATGAAATTGATATGCACTTATGAAGTGCACTAAAATATACATTCAGTACAATATGCGGTGCAAAAAATTATTATAAAACTAATTATAGTACGAACGCACCTCATTTGCCACGTTTGACGAGCAATTTCCAACTTCTTTTTTCTGACGAGTGACCTGAAACAAATTTTCGAGTCAGATTACGAAAAATTATGATATTCTTTGACCCTCTTATTGACAAGCCGCGTTAATATGTTCACAAAGCTCCATGTTTCACGGCAATATCAGCAATATTTAAAATAATATAATTTTGTTGATTTAATGAATGTTCAATACATTGAACAATGATTAATACTCTGAAGGATTACATTCATATTTTTAATTAAGTTTCTTATATAATGTTGAAAGAATCATCTTTTTTTAGCATTAAAAACAAAATTGACAGAAAACAACATTAGAATTTTGCCCTTTTGCAAGACTGTCAGAGGGTTAGAGATCATATCAACAATTAGTAAAAAAAGTTCACAAATGACAAAATGCTCACCGCCATTTTAAACTGACTGCAACCACATTTTGCAAGGAACAAAAATGTTTTCATCTTTAAGCCTCGTAAGCAGTGTTGCCAGATTGGGTATTTTGTCCCCATTTTGGGGAATTTTGAGCCTCTAGGGGAATTTTTTGGGGATAAGTAGCTCATGGGGAAATTTTGGGGGGCTACTATTTTGCGTAAAGATTTCTTTTAGTCCTGTAGAAAAACTGGAACTGCCTGGAACTCAATTTTGATTTGAAAAACGAAAATACAATCCAGAAATCGGAAATATCAATCAATATTCTCTTGGATGTGGTCGTGTTCGTTGTTTACTGCATTACAGTTTATACATATTCCAGCTGCATGAGACTCTAAAGTCTTAAGCAGCTTAAACATGCACGTGACTAAATCTGCAGGACTTTAACGAAAAAATTCCTTCGCCGTACTTAAAAAAAAATTAATTTAAATATGTGGAAAGCAGATATTTTCCTCTTATGATATACAAAAGCACATCAATTGATACAGCGAAAATACTTTGCGTTATGATTATGTACAGTCGTGGAAAAAAAAAAGTAAACACCCCCTACTAACTTCTCAACAAATTATCGTAGAAGAAAGTTACTGGTACCGAACGAATGGAAATGAAGTCTACTTTTAATTGATGTATATAAAATTTGTTTATGGGGCCATCTACATATTAAAACGAACCATAACTTTGTTTTTTTGAATAGCAGTGCACAATTCTGACAGCATAAATTAACTCTACACCTTCCAATTAGCCTATAAACAAATTTTTATGCAATTCATTCCATAAGTTTCCGAGAAATTAATTATTTTAAAGCGAGCGTATTTTAAGGGCTGTATCCAAATTGAAGTTCCGAACTCGATTGTTAACCGAGAGAGCCGCCTTCTTGATCAAGGCACGTTTAAGCGTCAATGAAACCTGTTTGATTACAGGATAGCAGAATAAATTTCAAAAATTTACTTACTTCTATCATAGACGGACACATGCTAAAACCATCATTTTGCCGTTTTTTAAGCATAATTTGAAAACTACTTGGAAGAAAAATGTGAAATTTGGGATTTCCATAAAGCAGGACTTAATAAATCTAAATCCATCAAAAAAATTGTGTGTTGCAATTCATAATTTTTTCGAATATTAATTTCATAATTCATAATTCATATCATAAAATTATAAAAATTGCAAATTCAACGTATTTATATATTACGGGTATATTAGTATTATTGCTACACAAAAAATTATCTCATTAGGAGCATAATTTCAGGAGATATAAATAAAAATATGAAAATGTAATTTAACATTAGAAGTACTAAATTTTGAATGTCTATAATTCAAAAACTTATCATTCGAATGACTTGAAATTTGGTTTCTAGGCATATTTTGAACCGAAGATTTGAAATATCTCGTTAAATTTGGGTACTGCCATTGAAAAAAACGAAGTTTGAATTCGTTTTAATATGTATATGGCCCCCTAAGCAAATTTTATACACACTATTTAAAAGTAGACTTTATTTCCAATCGTCCGGTACCAGTAACTTTCGTCTACGATAATTTGTTGGGGAGTTAGTAGGGGGTGTTTACTTTTTTTTTCCACGACTGTACTTCAGTACGGGGATGACAAAAAAATTAAAACAGCTTACCATCTCGGATTCATTCAAATCCCAACTAAGAGATCGTTTAAAGCTATGGAGCTAATTTAACAATTGTCCAACGTAAAAAAAACGTAAAATAACTTGTCAGTGCAAAATATCTCTCTCATTTTCTTATTGTAGTTACAGAATATGCATTCAGCCCAGATTAAAAGTTTGTTTTTTGGGGATTTTTTCCAAAAAAAGGCTTGATTTGGGGAAAATTTCTAAGTTTAAATTACTTAAATATTTTTTATAGTGGTAAATTGAAAATTTAAAAATTCCCTTTTTGAGTAAAAACTAAGTTGGGGGCTTTTGCGTAAGAAAAAAACACTGATTTGGGGAAATTTTCAGAAATTTTGGGGAAATTGACTTTTGACTATCTGGCAACACTGCTGGTAAGAGCGTACCTAAGAACCTAAGCGTAAAAACGAACGCGTAAGAGCGTAAATACCCATGAATGCGACTGATAATCCCAGAACAATTCAATTTCTTTGACATTCTACATTGGGAAGGACTATCTACTACGGAAAAGAAACACGCAACCTTCACAATCGATGGCAGCACCACAAAAAATTCACCCTCAACAAGCAAAGTTTCACAGCAAACAGCGAAAGAGCGCATGCCAATGTCTAAATAAAACGCTTTGACTGGAGTTGAAGCGTGTAGAGACGTCATCTCTTGCAAAAAAAAACAATTTCAACGAACAATATATGATGAGTCACTGGCACGGAATAATACCGATATCTATTTGTTCCGTGCTACAGCGCTTGTCTCCTATACAATAGGTCCCAGGTTCAAACACAGCCAGCGCCAGTTCCTCGTGACCTACATCTTGTTGCTGCAAAGGTGAGTGTTCGTAAGCCCAGTGAAGTTGCAAGAATAGCGGAACAACATGTTCTGTACTAGGTAAAATTTGTGAGAGTATTGGCTGCTGCAATATACTGCTTCAAAAAGAAGAAGTTATGGTACCAACTGAAGTCGGTTGACAAATTCGATAGCCCAGAAGACGACGAGATGATCCTGATTTTAATTATTGCTATTTTGAGGACATTAATAAGTTGAAAATTATTCAGTAGGATTTAAAGAACATGTTTGGAACATAAAGAAAATATAACAAATTTGTGCTGTCTCAAGTACAATTTTCGACTATTTTGATAAAACCTACAAATGATCGCATCGGCGTCATTTGATTCAGCATGAAAAAATACGTAAAGAGATATCCACACTATCTAGTTAAAAAAAAAAAAAAATGAGTGTTTCAAAATGCATTTCGCTTTGACACCCCCCGCCCCCCCCCCACCCCCCCAAAAAAAACCATGCTAAAATAACTTTTTTTTTTCTTCGGGACTCATCAAATCTTCTTTTCTAGTGTCAAAATGAATTTTTTCCTAAATTTTTGTAAATGTCGTTACCACTTCTCATTTTAAAATTCCATTTAACCTGTACTAATATACTTGGACATTTTGTTTATTTTTTCTTAAACTATTTACCTTTTCGTAAATCTGATCCTAACATTTATAGAGCACACTTGTATAAAAAATATTCAAGAAAATATATTTCAAATTTTTTAAATTGTTAGAAAATTATTTTTTAAATTATTTGTATAATTAAAAAAAATATTTATTACGAAAATTGCATTTTTGCTTGATTATTCTTTATGAAACTTTTAATATGATGTCAATAAGGTATTGAATACTCACATAACAATAAAATAATAAAGAAGTTTAAAGGATACCGGGTTTCCGTAAATTCAGATTAATTGACAAAATAAAAGGTTTACATGCGAATTAAGTGAGGAAATATATTAAAAATTTATAAAATCTCTTGGGTACTTAAAAGATACACTTGCACTTCTATCACTCAATATTAAAATTCCCATAAAATATCTCTCGTTCCCTGTCTGATTCACGCTACCAAACAACTGCATTCCATTTAATTTTCCTGTCAGGCATTTTAATCTGATATTCATTCGAGAAAATTGAGAAACCGTGTCTCTGTTCCAGAAAATCGCTTTTAGCGACAACATTATTTTCTCTAATTACTCATTTCATGATGTCATTCGGATCGGTTTAAGGCTAATTTGATGTAATTCATTGGAATGAATCAATAACGACGTTGAAAAGTTTTCGGATAGTCTAGGATTTTACCTTACTGCAATTAACATGGGCTCTGCTGTTTTCTTTTAATTTCTGTCTTTCTTTCCTTCCTCCTTTTTTTTTTTTAAAAAAATGGAATGCTTTTGCAGTGAAAATAAACATCTTGGCTATGAATATGAAAAATAAATATGTATTACGAAAATTAAACTTCTGTGCTACATTAAAAATATTCGATACATTTTCCCTGTCTAACGTAATTTTGTAACCCTAGTTTATTTAATTCTTTCCTGTCTTAAAATATATTCAAATAATTTATTTTATTGAAATTCATTTCTATTCAAACGCGTACATTAATATTTTATTTATCTTTCAAAATCTATTTTAAAAGACACTTCACGTATTATTATTTTTGTTTGAAGGCCTTTTCATTTGTTTTCAATATTAAATGATTAATTCTATTAAAATTAACTGTTCTGAAACTCTCGTTTTTTACACTTTATTTTTCTTTATTCTAAAAGCGCTTTTGAGCTTTTTTTGGGGTAAAAGACGGTTTACTTCATTTTTCTTCCGCGATTAGTAAATATAGTCCACGCTTTTACGTGATTCCATTATTTCCTTGGTCTCTCCGCATTGCCAGAAAAATACCTTCGCCGGCTAGTATTTATTAACAGATATGAGTTCTGGAGCTAAGATTTTGTGTATTTTGCGTTACTTAAACTACATATTTCAGTAGGAAGTGATATCATTATAATAACACGGAAGAACTACTTAATTATAATAGTTTGCATACGACATTATTCAGATTATTTTGTTATCATTAATAAAAAAAAAATCAACAGTTAAATAAGATAAATTTTTCTGTTCAGAAATAGTGGTAGGAAAAAAGCATAAAAGTTGGCATCTATGGATATCTTTTTGAACAGTGTAATTGAAGATTGGAAAACATTGTTAATATGTATTTATTGTCGCATGTGTACAGACAGATAAGCACTAATATTCATAGAGGAAACCTTACGGAATGACTAGTCAATGATTTAATTATCTTTATTTATTTTTTTCACGATAGCATTATGCTCAATTTTAGAATAGTCATATTTAATCATTGGAATAAATCAACAATTCCGCAGAAAATTGAACCACATAAAACTAGGTGTTATTTTAACTAAATAATATGATGAACAGTGGCGAATATACCCTAAATCTTGCGCAAAACTTGATTTGATTTCAGTTTTTGTGAATTATCCCTGTAAATAAGGAAAAACCAGAATAGACAATTTTGCTGCTGATTTGCTATGGAACAATATTTTATGAAAGACAAATCTCACGAGGTAACATGTATGTGAAATTTAACGAATCTCAGTATAAAATTTAAGTAGTTTGATGAATTTATTAGGTGAAACAATTCACCAACTGAAATGCATTAAAAAAAATGCTCCTAAAATCAATATAAACTACTCATGTTATAAAGTTGATATTACGAATTTTTTGATGGATTCAGTATTTCTACGAAATACGATAGAATTTCAAACTACTTTGAGAAAAAATGCTATATATATATAAAAAAAAACAGTGTGTTCTTTTAAATATATAGATATTATAATATGCTATATTATAATATGCTGAAATATATGCTATTGCTTCTCGTTCCTTTCAATTGAATCTTTTGGGTTACGAATAAACAGTAAAAAATAACTGTTGATTTTACTGTATAATAGTGGAATCTGAGGTACGAGTTCATAACAGTAAATTTAACAATAATAAGCCGTAAAAAAGGCAGTACTATACAATATTATAAATGAATTAAACCATATATTTCTGCTTAACGGTATATTACTGCTTATTTTATGGTTTATTATTCTTAATTTTGTGTATGATGTTGGTAACTGGGGTGCCAGTATTATGCCGTATTTTTTTTCAGTGTAGTGTTATTTTCAAGTCTGGATGGAATCCGAAAACGTAAGCAACATTTGGAATATTTGACGAGTAAGGTTAGTTGGGGCAACTGGGACTTGATTTTACAATGCGACTCTGGAGCTTCTGACAATTCAGCTTCAAAAAGCTAATGTTCATTTCAATTAAAGTCTGAACTTCTGTAAATGTGTTCAGTTAGGTTCCCTCTGTCACACAGAAATGCTCAAAATTACATTTTAATATTTAAAAATATGCATATTTTATCTATCTTTCCTCATGGGTCCAGTTGCCCCCCAAAATGGGGTAACTGGACCAAGGGGGTCTATGTTCCACACGCGTTTATATTTTTTCATATCGGATATCGGGTCCTGTTTGAAAAAGTGTAAACAACTTAAAAAAATTTAAACCAGGCAGATCATGCAAATTATATGTCAATAAACAGCGTTGTAAGGGAAACCTTTGCTGTCAGTGTGCCTAAAAAAAGGACTAAAAGTGAAAATATTAGATTTATTTATACCAAAAAATATAAAACTTAAGTAAGTACTTACGTACTTTAGTACAGATAATAAGTATAAAAGTCACACGGGTATTTTAAGGAAAAAATAGCAAGGTAAATCTCTGAATAAAAGGCTACGTAAGTACTTCATCTTTATCCAGGGGTCGCATTATATAGGGGAAATTTTATCATTACTTAAAGAAAGGTGCGATGAAGATATTATTTTCAAAATAGTGGTAGGGACGATAAAAGATTCCCTATAGCATAGCTACCAACTTTTACGCTTTCCTCGTACCACTAAAATATTATAGTAAATGCTGTCTTATTTAATCGTCGAAATATTCTGATTAAACAAAACGAAAATCTCTATTAAATTTTAGTGGTAGCAAGAAAGCGTAAAAATTGGCAGCTATGCCTATAGAATGTGACCTCTGTGTATAGTACAATTTCAAGGTCTGGCTATCTCGCTTTCAGGGCAAGGTACTTGCATTCGTAAAATGTTGAAATAATTTAATGATACGAATATTTACAAGATAATCTATCTGAAAACAAGTAAAAGTATATTTTCGCGTACTTAATAAAGGCGAAATTTTCATTATAAAATTCAGGTGCCAATGTGGCAATTAGGAATTAAAATTAACTGATGCCATAACGGCATCACCGCCTCTCAAGGTGTCAAGAAATTTGGTTTGATACCACTCAATATGCTTTTTTTAAAATTTCATTACGTAATTTTAATAAGGTATTCTATCATTTTCTATTGTGAGCAAAAAACAATGGAGAAATTTACTTCCCGTAGTAAGAGAAACACAAAAAAATTATTTATAACTATTGGGGTAACTGGATCCAGCATGGTCCAGTTACCCCGGATACATGTCCCAGTTACCCCGGATACATGTCCCAGTTACCCCATTCTTGAAAAATTTATGGGGTAACTGGGACACCGGGCTTACATTTGAAACTTGATGTAAATATGTATAGATACCTAATAATATTAATGTAGTTATATGTCTAATCTTAAAAAAAATGATTGTTTAATAAGAGTACTTACAGTATTTTAATAATAAGCCGAGGAAGTTCAACAATATTGACGTTGTTTTTAAAAAAAGAAACATAAATTTTTGACAACCTATCACAGCAAAGTGAGAGTTATGATTGAGTTGATACTCGTTGTTTTAGGAAGTAGAGATAAAGGAGCATTGCTCACAAAAGATAAAACTTAAAAAACACCAACAGTTTTTTTTATAAAATAGCGTATGGCCCAGTTACCTTGTGGCTCCAGTTACCCCAACAAAAGTTAATCGTTTTCAAGAATTTAAAAAATTATTATAAACTCCGAGAACTGAGAACAATTATTTTTAGAGAGCTTTGATTGGTGGAAATTGAGCTGATAGCTATCGTAGGAGATACAAACAATGATACGTTCCTGATTTAAGGGGTATGAGGGCTCTTAAAGCTTCAAAATTTTCGAAATTTAAATTTTTTTATATGTTAAACTCCTATCTTTTCTGAACATTTTGATGTACAGGGTGGTTATAATTAAACTTCCCCTATAAACAGCATCCTACAGCGCAAACGGGTAAGCGGAATGCAATGAAATTTGGTATATAGACTATACACGAGATGCGCTCACAGAATTTCGAAAAAGAAAATTAGTTCCAAAATGTCCACCAGATGGCACTTTTTCCGGAAAAAACATTAAATTTAACACAATAAACGACCAAAACGGAATACAAAAACAATATCAACAATCCAGAACAAGAATTTTGAGTAATAAAATGTAAAACCGGCTATTTTGGCCGTTTATTGTGTTAAATTTCATGTTTTTCCGTAAAAAGCGGCATCTGGTGGACATTTTGGAACCAATTTTTTTTTTCGAAATTCCGTGAGCGCATCTCGTGTATAGTCTATATACCAAATTTCATTACATTCCGTTCACCCGTTTGCGCTGTAGGATGCTGTTTATAGGTGAAGTTTAATTATAACCACCCTGTAGTTGTTTCCTTGAAATTTCCATTAGAACAGAAGGTATGGCTTTTAGAATTATAATTGCTCAATAGCTGAAGCGGCGTTTCCAAAACTTTGAAGTCATTTTTCTCCAAATGATGTTTTTGGGTATAACGCGCAGGAAATCTCAAAAACTTCTGAATATTTTTTCATGAAATTTTCAAAATATATATTTCATGCTAGTCTGTATAAACTGAACATAAAATTTCGTTTTTATTGTTAAAAAAAATACTTTTTTAGGTGATTATACGGTTGAAATGTTGAAAATTTTGTATTAGCTAAATACAAATTTGTATTAAAAATATAAAAAGGATTTAAATACAAATTTATTTAGGTTCAGTGTAATTACTATAGTTTGAAGTATAATTAGGCACGACAAATTTCATTCTATTTACAAAATTTATTTTGTAATCCTGCGCGTAATGTGTTGTACCAATTTTCTGCTCGACAAATGTCTGACAGTTTGGAGCCCCCTATAAATACTAATTCTGCATCTTGCAATTTTTTAAATGCATGACATGAAAGAACATACTTATATCTTTCATCGCAATAAAAATTGTGCTTTTAAATCATATACATTTTAAGATATTAAATGTTGAAAATGACCTTTTCTTTTTCATTTTTCTAATTTTAAGAGTCCTCACACCCCTTAAGAAGTTACGAGAGGTAAAGTATCACACGATGTGTTTTCGACTATTTTCTTCTCGAAAAACCCTGTTTAATATGAAATATCTGACATTAGGATATTGCCGATAATAGATTAGTACCTGTGATTTTAACTTCAGAAAATTTCTTTCGAGCTGCAAGTAGGGTTATTTTCAAAACTAAACGGAATAAAAAAATGTAAGCAAAGGGCTGAATATTTGGCGAATAATCTCCCATAATTGTTTCAAAATGTCATGCGTAACTCCAAGAACTAAGAAGAATAATTTTTAGAGCTCTCTGACTGGTGGAAAAAAGTAAACTATCACACAGTGTAGTTTAGATCGTTTCAGTCTTGAAAAATGTGTTTAAAAGGAAATATCAGATATTGCCTATGATATTATAGCAACGTAAGTTAATGGGCAAAACTGGATTTAATAGAACTTAGTAATTGCTCTTCATTGTGTTTACTTGTTAAAGTACGAAAAAAAAAGTTTTTCTTCTTTACAGGTTAGAGAAATGCAGTTTAATCTATGGACTAAAAACTGGACTATTTTTAAAATGACAAGACATCATACAAATATTTATACATCCCTTACATTAAAAATATTATTGAATTTTAAACGTCATGAACTTTTTGAGAACCCTATATATGCCATCAAACATGCATACGCGCAAATAAATACATATACAGAGTGCATAGTATGTAACTTTATAATCCCTAATTAACTCCTGATTTTTAATGTAAAACAACTATGTCCCATTTAATCTTTCTGTGAAACAGTTCAATCCGATATTTAACCGAGAAAATTCAGAAACCATGTCTCTGTTCCAGAAAATCGCTTTTAGAGTCAACAATGTTTTATCTAATTAATCATTTCATGATGTCATTCCGATCAGTTTAATGTTATTTCACTTTACTTCATAGGCCTGAATCAATAACGTTGGAGTTCATCGGAAAACATTATATTTTATCTTTCTCAAATGCATGGAATTGTGAAATTGGAATTGTTTGATTGGAATGCAATGCTTTGGAAGAAAAAACTTTGTGGACTTGGATTAGATTAAAAAAAAAAATGGAATTATGTTAATTATAAACTTTTTAACCAAAAATAAACCGACTTCACTGATTGATTTTATATTTAAAAAAAAAAAAAAATGTTGCATTCTTTTGGCCTACCCTGTATTAGCGTACAAATCCCTCAACCGTAAAAATATACATCTTCAACGAGTTTTCGTAGTTCTGTTGCACAGTCATGAAAAAAGTCAACACTCTCTACTAACTCTGCAACAAGTTATTGTAGAAGAAAGTTACGGGTACCAAACGATTGGAAATAAAGTCTACTTTTAAATGATATATGTAAAATTTGCTTAGGGAGGTCTCTACATATCAAAACAAAAACAAACTTTGTTTTTTTCTTTCAATAGCAATACCCAAGTTTGACACCATAAATAAATTCTACATACTTCAATTAGCCTAAAAACAAGTTTTCATGAAATTAGTTTAAGAGAAATTAAGTTTATTAAAATAAGCCTATTTTAAGGACTGTATCTAAATTGAGGTTCGGTACGCGATTGTTGAAATGCTACAGAATGACTATGCCACTTTTATTAATGTATTATTTCTGGCCAATAGGACCATTCTACTTGCTTAATATATTTCTATTATTGCCAGCCCAAATGTTTCAATGAAATGAGTAAAATATATTTTTTCAAATTATGCTTTTCTGCACATAATAGACCCATTAAACAATCATTTTGACGTTTCTTAATCATAATTCGAAAACTACTTGGAATAAAAACTTGAAATTGAAAATTCCCATAAAGCAGGACATAATAAATATATCTATAAAAAAATTGTAGGTTACAATTCATATTTTTTTCGAATATTAATTTCATAATTCCTAATTCATATTATAAAATTTTTAAAAGTACAAATTAATTGCAATTATGTTTAAGTTTTTTTAGTATTATAACCACACAAATAATATCAGATTAAGATTATAATTTCAGGAGATGTTAAAAAAATATGAAAATGTATTTAAAAATTAGAAGCTTTAAAGTTTGAATGTTTATAATTCAAAAACTTTCCATCCACAAGACTTGCAATTTCCTTTATAGGCATAGTTCCAACCGAAAATTTAAAACATAGCGTCAAAATTGGGTGTTGCCATAGAAAAAAGCAAAGTTTGGCCTGGTTTTGATTTGTAGACAGTCCCTAAGCAAATTTTATGTACATCATTTAAAATTAGACTTTATTTATAACCGTTTGGTACTCGTAACGTTCTTCTATTATAATTAGTTGCAGAGTTAGTAGGGGTTGTTTACTTTTTCTTTCCACGACTGTACATCGAATGCTCCTGTAGTGACAATCACTTCTTATCCAGCTAACCCACCGATTCACAAGCAACTAAAGAACAACAGAATGGGGGAAAAGATTGATTTTATTGGTTTTTCTTGAATTTCTAAAAACGTACTCAACGAATTTTGATGAAATTTAAATGGTAATTTAAGTAAAAAAAAAAAAAATCCATATCCAATTAGCAATCCGTATTTTTGCTAACAGATGGGCTGTGATTTGCTAACTGTAAAAATATGTGGATTGCCCTTAATTTTCTAAGTATCTAAGGGATAAGGCCGCTTATTTAATGGATCAGACCGTTTTTCATCAAATAAGGCTGTTGCCTGTGAAAATTGAAGGGCAAACGCTCATAAATTGGCAGTTTTTTCTGAGAGTGCTGTTTCCAAACATCCAAAGGCTTCGTTATGTGATGGACCTGAACCTTTTCAGAGAATTCGTTTTCATTTCTTCAATTTCTTTTTCATCTTAAATATCATCCACAAACTCATCATCATTAAAAAAATTTTTTTTCGAGAGAAGTAGGTTGTTCGGATAATTGGAAGTTCGGTTAATTGGAGTTCCGATAATCGGCGCTCTACTGTAATATCAAAAATATCCGAATTATTTTATGCAATTCTGTATATGATCTATAGATTTATGTATGTACTACTTAGTATGTTAAAATTTAGTTCAGTTAAGAAACGTAAATCATAGTTGAAGATTCTCCTTCAACAATTTTCTCCAATAAACTAAAATTAACTCGAGATATTTTGGCCTGCCCTATATATGATCTATAGAAATTATACATACAAAGAAATATGCAAAAATGTTGTTGAATTTAAAAACACGTACCACAAAGGAAAAATCCCTTCCAGCAATTATTGCTCATAGATTATACTGTAACAGGATTATTTTGTATGTCCCTATGAATGAACGATGAATGCTATGCACACCATATTATATAGTACGCATTTTGTAGTGCACTGCACCTCAGTGATATATGTCAATTTCAATATGTTTGAAATATCACTAAAATACGCCGCAAACGATTTTCCCCATAGACCATATAGTGTAATGCAACTCTTTTGATTGTCACTGTAAACTGACTACAAATGCTACACACTGCATTTTCAATACCGAACATGCTGTAGCAAACCTCAATAATATACATCGATTGCATGACAATGCAAGTACATTTACGCGGCTTTAGAGCACGAACAGACAGACTTAAATAGACAAACCAGAATTCAAACACATTTTTTAACCATGTTGGAAAGTTTTAAAAAAACTAACAATTGGCAGCCATGATATATACACACATACAAACATGCATGCACTCCGCCTAATATTATTGCATCTATGTAATTGTTTCAATTTATGATAGCATTCCGGCTAATTTAAAGATAATTGTATTTAATATTTAACAGGGCTCGAAAAATCTATTGCTCGACATGCCCGGGGCATGTAAAATTTCCGATCGGGCATATATTATTCTCATCAACATATCAGAACGGGCATGTATTTTTGATAGCATTTAAGATGCAATCTGCGATCAGTGAAAGTTAGAAAAGACATCTAATTATAGCTATCCGCAGCTATAATTCAAACAATATCCGACAGTAGAGACAAATGATGAGGAGACAGAAGAGCGAAATTTATCACTATCACACTTATAAAAGTTGTTTTGAAAATTTTTTTGCAAGTCTGTAAAATCAAAAATTTACTCGATGCCATTGGCTGTCGGGATATAACGTGACTGTCTCTAACAACTGCAGTGATCGCTGACCAACCAGTTATTCATCAATCACAATTCTCGAAAGATACAAGGAAACATGTTTACTTTGCACTACCTCCGATGATTACGTTCACTGGTTGCTTTCCCTATCACGAAATTTATAAGTGCAAAACTTCGGGCAAGTAAATTTTTTATTCGGGTATCTATTTTTATCTAGGACATGCTCAACTGGGCATGTAAAATTTTTCAAATGTTTCTAGCCCTGGCATTTAATTCATTCGAATGAATCAGTGAAATTGTACCAGACAAACTAGGATGTTATTTTACTGCATCTTTATGAGTTTCATAATGTTATTTTACAGCATCTTTAAAAATGAGTTTTATGATGTTTTTTCGATTAATTTCCGAATAATTTGCTTTAATATATTAGAATGAGCCAATAATTATGAAGAAAATGACATTACACAACCTTTAATTTTAGTTTATTCCGAGGATGGAGTCTGACGGTTCGTTTCAATTTCAAATCTAAATTAAAGGGAAAATAACCTTATAAGGCATGACTACTAAAAATAGAAGATTTAAAACCATTATTAATCCTTTGCACTCGAGAGGTGATTCTCAATCACCCCTTATGTTGCCAGGTTTCCTGCGTAAATAGGAGCTCTAATTGCTCTGGACACCACTAAATTTTTAGAGTTTATTTCATCAACTTTAATCGCAGATAATTATGTCATTAGATAAGATTAAGAAAATTACTTTAAAATACTAGTGTCCAGAGTATTTGGAGCCTCGATTTACTCGGGACATCTGGCAACACCAGTGGCGAGTGAGAGTCACCTCTCGAGTGCAATGGGTTCATATGTGTTCTGTGCATTTGTATACATGGTATACGAAATTTTAAATTGAATACATAATTCATAATTATATTAACCCCTTCGATACGAGCGTCTTTTACAGAATTTTTAATGCTTTATCACCGGTTTTTGAAAGCAGAAAAATTTCCCTAATTGTATTGGGGATCTTGTATTCCATCGAAGTGGGGGTTGCTTTGGGGCCTATAGCAACAATGTCGTTCGCCCCGAATGATCCTTTATTTTAGACACAGAGATAATTACACATTTTTGACACATCAATTTCGTCAACATACAAGGACGAGATAGCACAAGGAAATTTACAATACCAGCGAATTACATCCGGGAACTCCACAAAGAGTGTGCAACGGAGCCAGCGGAGTCGAATCCACAGACCTTCCTACGCTCTCAAGCGATTAGCGGCATGGTGCCTTAACCACTCGGCCACGGAAGCTCCATTGTATCGGGAAAATGCTCGGATTAAGTAAGACAAATTTTACAATAAAAATTTACTGGTGAGAATAATCACGGATTCTGAGCACCTTACGCGGTACGTATAGCGGTCGCTCGTCCCCAAGGGGTTAAGGAAAGATGCGAAACGCTGAGCTCGTAAGTTTTGCACACTAAAATAAAAAAATAGTTAAAATTTTAGACAATAGGTTGCGCTGCGGTGCCTCAGCCTGTTGGAATGTTTAATTTAACATGTGAATAAGTTTGATAGTTGTTAAAGTGAAAGAAAGTTAGCATTTATTATTTTCGAAGAGCATTTTTACAGATTATACAAGCGCAATATCATCTAAAAAATAAACTACGTTTAAAGATACTCTATGAAAATTCACGAGACACCTTGTAAATGTGCCACTTATTTTATCTTTACATGTTTTATATTTTCTAAATTTTTTAATTACTGTAAACTCCCTCAAATACGCAATTCTAAAATTCGCACATCATCGCAGATGTAAACAATGAAACTGTTTAGATGTAGGGACAAAAATACAGACTTTTTTTATTTTTATATCATTTCGTATGTAGTTTAATATATAATTTTGAGTTAATATGACTGAACTCATGCTTTTTCATGAAGGAAGTATAAATTTATTTCTGAAAAAAATTCAAGATATTGCTCATATCACTAATAATTGCAATCTTTTACCAAATAAACATATTTGGTTATTAAGTCTGGCTAAACTTGGAATAAAATTTCCTTATTTTATGATTTTGATGTGAATTAGTATAATACGTTTATGAGGCAAGTATCAGTGAATAATTCAAGATAAATGTATCTCATCTTTGTTATGATTATTTAATTATACATTATTAATTATTTACATGACCTTTACTTTTAATAAATTAAACATTTTTTAAATTATCTTAATTTTTATTATTTTAGTTTGTTACTCTACTATATTGTAAGCATTCATTATAATTTTGATTGCATCATTTCCTTCAAATTACTGCTTGAAAATGTAAACAAAGCAATGACCAGAAAACTGCCATATTTTAAGATCGCACAACCTCTGGCCCCAAGCTGTAGGGATTTGAGGGAGTCTATTATAGTGCATTTTAAACTTCAGGAGACTTTCTTGTGTTCCCTGTACATAAAAACATGTATACACAGAAATTATACAATCAAATAAATTTCTTTCATTTAAATGTACTGTGAAACACATCTGATATCCATCCGAGAAAATTGAAAAACCGTGTTCCAGTCCCAGAAAATCGCTTTCAGTGACAAAACTAATCTCTCTAATTACTCAAATTCATAATGTCATTCCGATCAATTTAAGGCTAATTTGCCTTAATTTATTGGAATGAATCAATAATGACGGAGAAATGTATACAAGGCAACCACTATTTTCTGTAATTACTCTTTTCTTGATGTTATTCCGACCAGTTAAAAGTTAATTTATTTGGAACGCATCAATAACGGCAGAGAAAAGGGCACCCCACAATTTTAAATTTTACTTCGTAGCAATTAAATGGCATTTGGCGGTTCGTTTTATATGCAAACGTCATGCAGTGAAGACAGCCACATGGATTTAAAATAGTTACAGAAGGTGCATAATGTGCCTATATATTTATACATGCAAACAGGCATAAACGCAAAAGACACTTATGCAGGAAGCATAGCACACGCATCATCAGCAATTAATAATTTCCTGATGTCTTTCCGATGAATGCAAGTTGGATTCGCTTTAATTTATTGTAATGAATCAATAATGTTTCAGAAAAGTACAAGGGAAACTTGGATGTTATTTTATTGTACATCTAATACCTAATTTCGTGATGTCATCCCGAGAAGCTTATTGCTAATTCGCTTTAATTCATTGGAATGAATCAGTAACGACGGATAAAAGTGCACCTGACAACCTAAGATAGGGAAGGAAGGATAAACTGGCCATTCTAAGATTTGTTAATTTTTCATGGTACTTTTTTAATCAGTACAGTTCTAGAAACAAGTACCAATAGTAACTATACAAACTTTAGTTTCAGTTGGCTATTTTTTTAAAATTTATTTTAAAATGTACATGTTACTTTAAAAGAAAAATTACGAAATACCCAATATGCCAGACCAGGGCTTTGTAAAGTGGTCAGCATAGGTAAATGAACAAATCATATTGATTAAGGATGTATATTTAATCAATAGAAATTAAAGTTAACACACATTAAGAATATATTATTATGTTTTGTTAATTCGTTGCAAGATAGAGTAAACAGCAATGAGTACATCACCCCCTCAATACTAGGCCTGAGCGCTGACATAAAAATGGTGAGTGCCAAAGGCGGATTTTTTTTAACGTATGCACGGCCCCTTAAATTTTCATGCCAGTATTTTATAAAAGATTTCTTTAACTTATTCTATCTCGGAAGAATAAAGCGGAAAAAACTTTAACATATTACTGGTACCAAAATCCAAGGGACCGTGCACATGCTGAAAAATATCCGCCTTCGGCCGCCGCCATTTTTGTGTCAGTGCTCTGGCCTAGTATTAGTGATGAGTATCAATATCCGGTGATGCGTATCAATATGAGGAATGGAGGAATACAAGGGTCCCCCTCAGACATGCAGACTGCAAATGTCGAGAGTAAGCCTTGTTCTGGAAAAGTTATTGCCCCGGCCTGCCTTCTTTCTTTCAAATAAAATACTTTTGAATAGTATTTTGATATGAATCAGTAAATAAAAAGTCGTTTCCCAGCAAAGTAGCTGTTTGCCCATTTCGCCCGATATCTTTATAGACGCTTTGCCTGGGATGACACCAAAACAGTAGACTAGCTTCTAATCTACATCACTTAGCGTTTTCAAACACCCATCATTTAAAAGGTTATTTCATACCAAACATCATACGAGCAAATAATTATAATACTACATATTATTCAGCTATAATCGAGAAATTGTACCGCTTGCTGAAAATCAAAAATGCGAAAGAACAATAAAATGAGTTCAGATAGTAGAAAAATGCAACCTTCCGCTTCGAAATCGCAGACAATACCACAAGCATCTGTGACGACTGCATCGCTCAGTTGCTGCGTAACGGGGGCACTATACAGCTGAAAAAACTCAAATGGCCATTTTGCCCTAACTGGTCACTTTACTCGTCCTTCCCCTATTAGTTTATTGTAGTTACATTTAGCCTAGCTGATTCTTCTTATTTTTAAATGGAATTTTCTTGAAGGGAAAATAGAGTTATGAGTCACGATTGATTATTGAATATAATAATATAATATTTAAAACAAATTATGTTAATTATTTATTGTGTTTGCATATCCAGGGTGTTCCAAAAGTCTTCTCCCGTGCTTCCAAATTCAGTTTTCCAATAGAATAAATACAAAGATAAAATACACGACAGTTTGATAAGGCAGCTAAGTGGAATTGTTAAAATTTTAGCCAATAGATTGCGCTATATTGCTACATCCGGTAAGACAGCTTAAAATGACGTATAAATCTGGATCACGGGCCACTCATTCTTCATTCTTCATTCTTCATTCTGTTTATCTATGGAATGTGAACGAAGAGAAGAGGTTTGCGTTTTAAAAATTTAAGCCAGTTTAAGCTTACAAACTGTAGTAGCGCAGTATCCTCTATTGGATAAAAATAACCATTTTTAAAATTACTGAATATAAAATATATTAGGTACCTTGTAAATATGCCACTTATTTCTTTATATTTAATATTTGAATTATTGAATTATACATTTAACAAGGCCTTATAAGAGGCACTTTTGAAATAAAAACATGTATACACACAAATTAAACTTATACAGGATGCATTGCGTATAACCTTATTTTATCTAATTACTCTTTAGGATTGACTGACATTGCCAGACAAGTGGGTTTCATTTTAGTTACCTGTCAAGCAGTTTAATCTGTTATTCACTCGAGAAAATTGAGAAACCATGTCTCTGCTCCAGAAAATTGCTTTTAGTGACAAAATTAATTTCTTTAATTACTCATTTCATGATGTCATTCCGATCAGTTTAAGGCTAATTTACTTTATTTGGGAAATAATCAATAATGACGGATAAAAGCATACTATGCAAACTTGGATGCTAGTTTATTTCAATTACATTAATCCTGACAGGCGCGCTTTATTTGAAAATAGAATACTTGCGTGGTGAATATAACTTTATAGTTCATGATTGTGTAAAAAATGACATCGGGAGATTAAGAAAAATATTGCTTGTCCTCTCTTGTAAAATTATTGCTTGTGTATTATCCTCTTGAGAATGGAAGCTGAAATAATACTACAAATACTCATTCATTGCTTTTGCACAAGCAAAGTTATATAAATGACCTAAATTCACACAATAACAAATTTCAGGGCTTTAACCAACACCATCGAAATACTCAAGGCCAGAGGACGCGAGTTGTGACATCATCACTAATCGACCGGCTTCTCACTAGTGTTGGATTTCACACCGGAAAATAACGTAATTTTCTTTTATTTTATTTGTGGAATATCTATCACCTTACAAAACAATAATAACTATTTAAACTTACTAGTGAGAATTGGAATCCCTAAATAAAAGTTCAGCCGTATGCGGAATTTCGCAGTGTTGCCCCATCTGGCTGATTTTTTATTGGAGGATTCCAAATTCTCACCAATAAGTTTAAATATTATTGTTTTATAATATGATACTATTCCAGAAATACAATAAAATAAAATTGCTATTCAAAATTTTCTTGTGAATTCCTACACTACTGAGAAGTCGGTCGATTAGTGATGACGTCACAACTCGTGTCCTCTGTCAGCATTTCGATGGCAGCGCTTTAACCCTTTGCGGTCGGGTGTCGCCAAACAGCCGCTTAAGATTTTTTTATACTGATTTTTTTTTATATTCTATTCAAACCACTGTATTTTAAAAGTATATTTTTTTATTAAATTTCCCTCGCACATGTCAAAATACGAGTAAAAATATTTCTTAAAGAAAAGTAGGGCCAACTGAAAAAGGTTTGTGTAAGAGATGCCTATGCTTGAAGGAGTACTTCGACTTTTAACTGTTAAACAAGTGAGCTCATGAAAAATACCCCAAAAACTTTTATTGTTAGGTATTTAAGTTAAATAACAATGGAAATTACTTACTTTCTTGGACATACTGTCTTGAAGGCATTTTGCAAAATCGGATGAAAATAAGATTTATTTAATGAGGAAATTAACATCAATGCTGCCAGTTATTGGTTTAGTTTCAAAGCAAAAAAAAAAAAAAAAAAAGCGTTCAGCTGTATAGAAGTGAAGTCAAAATGAAAAAAAAAAGATGCTATTTAGTTTGACGAGGTAAAGAAAAACTCCAAAGTACATACATTTGCATACTTCAGCACTGAAGAGGTTATACCTGTATATAACGTGTGTGTTGGTGTTATTTATGACGGCTGATTATCTTCACAGGGGGTATAGTCCCAAGGGGGAGGGGTGACATCCGTGGGGGGGGGGGTCTTTCTAAGCGACCCTAACCGGTATTTACGCAAGGTTACCCAAGGTTCGAAGAAAACTACAGAAAACTCCGAACAGTTAGGCCAACGGGCGCGATTGGGTTCGAACCCAGCACCTACCGTCTACCAGCCTTGAGAGTACAATCTCTCAGACAGTATATAAAGTAGCTAAATAAACTACTTCTAGGATTTGAAATTCAATAATTCAAGAAATATAATAAAGATATAATAAATGACATCTTAATAAGGTATTAGTTTTTTTTTTCATTTTAGCCTAGAAGATCTTTTTAAAACACCATCAAGAAATTTCAAATGCGCTAGGCCTTTCGAAAGAACTTAGTCTTTCTTCGTCAGTCGCGAAGAAGACGTGTTCTATTATGAAAGCAGCATCAAGGCTGAAATGAAAGATAAGGGAAAGGAAAGAAGCTGAAGAAACAGCCAATAGGAAAGCAGAAAACAACAGCCGATCACCGAAGAGTTTAACCCAAATAGAAGAACACAGAGTAGAAGGGGAATTAGGTAGCAAATTTGAAAATAAGTAAATAAAAAAAAAAAAAATTAAATAAAAAAAAATAAATTCTTTATTGGGATCTTTGTCTATAAAACAGAGTTGCTAAGTCTTCGGGTTTTTGCATACCAGTATTTTCTTAGAGAAAATGATGTTGTTCTTTTAAATCGAAGAATGCTCGTGATTAATTTCGATCAATTTAAAGCAAATGTTCAGTAGAATAAATCAATATTTCCACTGATAATTGGACTAGATAAACGTGGATGCTATTTTACTGCAGTCACACGGTGCGAATCAATAGGTTTCCAATACCAATGGTTAAAATTGCAATGAAAACAACTTTATAGAAACGTCAATAATGGTTCAATTTTTTACCGGTGAAAAATTAAATCATTGTTGCACTACTGTATGTAATAGCTAATCCGAGCAAATATTTTTATACACTCTCAATAGGGCGCTTCAGAGTATAATGAAACCCTTCTGCACGTCTAGTGGTTAAAACGTTGACTGCAAGTCAAGGAGTGACAGGTTCGATTCACGGTTCACACCTTCATGTCCATGGTATATCGGATTCTACATTAAACTGAAGTCCCTGTTTAATTATCCTTTTTTGTAAAAAATAACTGAAGAAGTTTTGCACATCGCTTGCAAATATTGCCGCAATTTTGGGAAAATAGCAAGACCCCAATATTGGGTTAATGTTCCATGCCAACATTTAGCCATTTTCTCAATATTTAGCCAAGACATAGCTAATATTGGTACAGCATTCTTCTTTCCGATTAGAAGAAGATCTTACATGTCTGATAACCTGTATATGGGGTGACCGAGCCAGTAGTTGATCAAATAAGGTCAGTACTACGGGGTTTTTATTATATTTCCTTCGTTTTAAGTTTTAGAAGTAAACTAACATGATTGCTACAACCCGTAATGAATGTCCTATAATAGGCAGAAATGAAATCTGCTAAAATTAAATAGCAACAAAATTATAAATAAATAGCTTCTTTAATTGCCATTTTCCCAGTAGTTGATCAACCGAAGAAATTATTCGAAAATTCAAAAATTAATTCTTAAAATATCATGTTTGAGCAGTGATTAACAATAATTCGTATAAAACTATCATTTGAAATAAGTAAGATGAAAGTGGATTATTTTAACTTACCTTAATTGTCTCCAACTAATCAAAAACTAAAGTTTTACATTTTTTAATTAAAAAAAATCATAAAATGATTTCTCTTACAACAGGCAGCTGAAAACAATGTGGCAACAAGTGCTCCAACATTCAGACAAAGATATTATGTCTAGTGCAACGTGTAAAACTCATTTCTGTCTGTGAAATAGAGCAATATTTAAAAAATAATGATCAAATATTGGAGGGGTATCAACTACTGGCGTGGCCACCCTATGTGGGATATTAAATATCCTTAATAATGCTACTTAAAAAATTCAAAGGTTTAATTAATCGATACACGATATCATATGTACAAAAAGCATAACACGAGGAACGTGGAGGAATCGCAAGATATGAGGCGATTTTCTCGTGTAAGGAAGATTTAAAAAAAGTATCCGCAGAGATTGACTATTCCATATTTTTATTTTATGAAGAAGGTTGGAAACTGATTACCGTATATTTCCGTGTATAAGCCGAGAATTTTTGGGCAATTTTCTGGCTCCAAATTGGGGAGGTCGGCTTATACACGAGTCTAAGAAGACTTCCAAAATTGATGTTCTAAAATAGAAAAGATGGTAAATTTAAAAAGCATACAAAATACTTGCAAATAAAAAAAAATAACTTTAATACTCCATTCTTTTACAATAGAAAAGTCACTAATCATATTTAACTATAACTAAGTCATTATCGGAATTTTCAAGCATCTCCTTAAAATCACTTTCTTTCATTGGTACATCAGGATGAATATCGTCAGTGTCTAATTCATCATCATCTTCCTCAGTCCCATCCAATTCGTTACTGACGCAACATTTTTGAAAGATCGGACGATCATTATCATTCCTTATAGTAATTCAAGCCAAGATTCTTTCACCCGTTTAGAGATAGTGACGATCAACTTTTTAAAAATTAACGGAATTTGTCACACTCTATCCATAGATGACATACACTGTTAAAAATTTGCAGCAAACTGTCCAGTCATTTGATCGTTTTTTCAAAAAACCGTTTCATAAATGTAATTTAACTATATTCTGACCATAAAACGTCAATGACATGGTCAGAATAGTGTTAAATTACGGTTGTGTAAACGTTTTCGATAAAAACGGTCAAATGACTGGACAGAATGCTGCAAATTTTTAACAGTGTACATTCAGTCAATTTCGAACGGAGCTTGTCTGTAAATGGCTTATTTATACAAACTTGCAGCGGAACCCAATTAAACAGATTTCGCAGCGCGCTTAAACGGAATAGGAAAGATAAATAATTTTGGAGAGCGCATTTTTTTCCATTTAACGTTTCTATTAGTTTTTGCTCACTGAATTTTTCATAATCTTTTTTTAACATCGGCTTATATACAGGCTTTCAATTTTAGACGATTTTTCACAAAGTCGTATACTCGGTTTATACACGGAAATATACGGTATTTACAAAATAAAGAGTTTGTGCCAAGTATTCTAGGTAAATTCAAGTATGCGTATGTATGAATATATTATATTATTGATATATATGAATCGTTGTAATTTAATTTATCCCATTATTTGTCCGATTAAGTATTAAATATTGTATGAAATTAGATAGTGAAAAGATGTATTACTTTGTTGTTATAAGTCAAGTCAATCTTTAAGTAATTTTCAGACTAAATCCTACATGTATCTAATTTACCTAATAATTCCCCTTCTATATAGCTCTTATTTTTTTTTACTAATTAAGATGTAGGAAGTAGTTACTGATGAATATGGAAATAAGTATCGATTGGCTGAAGATGGATAAGGAAATTGAGTTGAGAAAAATCGATTTTAGTGACTCTTTACTGTGAATGGGTAATGCAGTGATGAGATGCTTCGTGATTAAGTTAATCACAAATCAATAGAACAATGAATCAATTTACGTGTAAAAATAAATCAATTGCTGAACCAAGTTTGCAAAGGAGTTTCGGAAGTTTGCTTAATCAAGTGTTAAGGAAACTGACTTACTGTTTTACTTCTTATGGTAAAATTGGAATAGAACTGTGTATGCATTGCAATGTTTATCTAGTTATCTGTTGGAATACAATTATTCAAGCACTATATTCATATATCAGCATGTGCTAATATTTATTTTTCGAATATTGATCTGGAGCTATCATGAAAGTTCAGGTTTTAGCTAGAATTTTATTAGCGTTACCCTTTAAGAGAGAAAAAGATTACTATTTGAAAATATGATGCAGGAAAGTTTAAAAGACACTAATTTTGTTTTTTGCATCCATGTCAGATTCATAGACTGAAACGAAAACTGTAAGGTTACTGGGGCAACTGAGCCATGATTTTACAATGTGACTCTGGAGTTTCTGCCAATTCAGATGTCAGATGCCAATGTTCATTTTGAATTAAAGTTTGAGCCTTTGTAAATGTGCTCAGTTAGGTTCACTCTATCAAACAAAAAATTTCAAAATTACATTTTAATGTCTAATATATATATATATATGTTATATAAAAATTTTACTTGCAATATTCATTGAAATTATTCTAAATTTCCCGCATATTCATTATTTCCCTATTTCTTAATAATCTCTATTATTTATTTCTAGTTAAAAATCCATATACTTAAAACGCGTATATCAATAATTATCTTATTCGAAATCTTAATCTAAACTTTTAATCCCTTCATTAATTTTTATCAACTATTAAAACTGTAATATTCTGAGAGAAGCTACCTTTTATTTTTCGAATGTTTTTAAAAGCCATTTTACTATTCTTATTTTATTTCATGAATCAATTTCCCGCCCACCTGTCTAGCGATGACCGTATTACATAGAAATCCCGCCGTGAGAAGATGCGGAACTTATTCTCTATTACGCTTCTCTCTTGCTCTCCATTGGTTGAGTGACCAATCGAATTTCATTCTGTGTCTCTTTCCTGCATCTGTTTGGTTCGTCATGAAGTTTAGATTTCAATCTGTATTCCTACGCGAGTCCTGACAAAACCATCTTGCATGAGGTCAGAAGGAGAATTCTGTGCTGTTCTATTGTTTTAGAAACTCTGTTATCAGGTGTCTTACCGTCAAGCAGAACATTTAATTTTGTGCATTAAGATAGCTTTAGCATGGAATATCAATTCGTGATCTAGCCTGAAGGCTCTGCGAAAACTCATGTAATGTGGAAATTGGTCACGTTTTAATGTGCGGTGAATAAACATTTCAAAGTTATTTTAGCCTCTGTTTTAAGGGGAAACTACCGGATGTCTTAATTTATTGCTTACCACTCATATGGCCTGACCATCGAAATGGAATTTGACTGCTTCATGAATTGCTGGTGTTTCGATTGGGCTTAGTCCAAAGTAGGATACAAAGTAAGCGTCCTATCTTAAATCGGAGAGGTAACCGCAAGATTAAAGGCAAGGTCACATCAATCAAGGCCACACGCCACGTAGCGGACGGGGTTGAACTACAGGAACATACCTAACTGTTTTCTTTTTTATTGATAATCTATTAATTGTACATCTATGAAATAACTGCGTAAGTGAAAACATCGTGTTTTGATTTTTTTGTGGTATTTATAGTCTGGCAGTACAGAATATTCTATTAATTTTTATTCGTGATTATTTGATTTATTTATTATTGTTAATTATTTAAGTAAAAACAGTTCTTTTTACTTGTTAAAATGCAAAATGTTGGCCATCAAATAGCTGTAATTATCGAAATTGTAAGAAAATTCTTTTTGTGATAGAATTCATCTCTGTCCTTTTCCAAAGAGTAAAACAAGTTAGTTATGCGTTTTTATTTTAATTTATAAAAAAAAAGATAAAATATTATTTAATATATATTATCAAATGTTGCTGATTTAAATACGCTCGATTTTAATTATGT
Source organism: Maratus speciosus (assembly GCA_963932465.1). Taxonomy (NCBI): domain Eukaryota; kingdom Metazoa; phylum Arthropoda; class Arachnida; order Araneae; family Salticidae; genus Maratus; species Maratus speciosus. The sequence continues at coordinate 80,850,807 of OZ010793.1, read as the reverse complement.
TTTTTTTTAATGTAATGAAAAATGATGCACAAAAATTAGTAAGTAGTTTATATATAAAGGCAGAATTTTGTAGTCTCACTTTTTACTCAATTCTTGATGTGCTAAAGTTATACAAAAATGATATACACAGTTGTATTCACGATGAGAATACAACGTTTATGAATGTTTAAAACGTGTATAGAATTTAATTATAAATAAAATATTCAATTTTAAGTCCTTTTTTCGTTTATCAACCTCAGACGATAAGTTTCCAATATTCTCTTGATCGCATTGCACTCATGTTGCTTAACTTACAAATATTTCATTCATTTAATTTAAAACTAATTTCATTTTATATTAGGAATCACTTTAATTTAAAGTGCATGCATTAAATGTTGTACTATTAAACGAGCAAGTATTGCTCATTTATTAGTTTAAATATTTTGCGATTCTAGACAATAGATTCAATAATTTTCCGAAAATCGCCACATTAGATTTTTTTTATACATAAATCCATTTAGAGAATCCCCGTTAAAAGAATTTCAAATTGTTACTCACTCACAGGAGATGAATCTTGTTTACCAGATTTATTGCAAAATATTTCTGTTACAGCTTGTTTTGTAAAAATATGTGTATTTAAAAAAATAGTCGCAATGCCATTTTAGTTTCAGGGCAAAAGGCAATAATGTTTTCGTAGCATTAGTGCCTTTTCTTCCGAAATTAAAATAATATTGTGACTATTTTTTAAAATGTATGTAATTTTACCAAAACAAGCTGTAACAAAAATATTTTGCAATAAATCTGGTAAACAAGATTCTTCTTCGATAAGTGAATAAAGAATCAGAAAATATGCGCAAGAGATGCGCAGATAGTAGATATTCTGTCATATATTATGTCAGAAAAAACCCGCATTCTTGCATTATCAACCCCGCCCACAAGATGGCGCAGATGTGCCAATTCACTGCGCCAGATTCCAACATTAACATTTTATGCTTAATATTTATGCAGTTTCGACTTAGTCAATCTCACTACTACAAATAAATCGATGTTGTTTACTAAATGGATCAACTACAAAGTGTTCAGCCTGTCCACAGCTGCCAATATTCTATCATTTTGATGCCTCTAGCATCAATGTTTCACTAGGTGGTACGAATTTTTTTCAACCTAACCAATGCCTGACCAAGAATTTAATAATAGTTCGGCAGATTATAATATACATATATATATATATTTCAGGTAGGTTTGTGTTCCACACTCATTTTTTTTTAATCTGGGGTATCAGATCCTGTGTCGAAACGTTTTAATAACATAAAAACATTTAATCTAGGTAGATCATGTAAATTATATGCGTTCTAAGGGAAACCTTTTTTGTCAAGGTGTTTTAAAACAACATCAAATGCGTAGTTATTAGATTTATTTATACAAAAACATTAGAATTATGTAAGTACTTATTACTTTAGTATAAGTAGTAAATATAAAAGTCACATGGGTATTTTAAGGAAAGAATGAACAAGAAAAATCTATGAACAAACGGGTACGTAAGTTGTACTTTAGTATATCATTCTCTTTTTTATATAACTCAATGAATGTTCGATAAGTTCAATAAATCTGTGGGGCATGGAACCATGTTTTTATATCGAACAGAACTATTTTTTATTGCTTTTGATAATTTTCTAATAATGTCACTTTGTCTTACGTGCGCCTCTTCATCTGTATCGTAAAATTTAGAGGTTTGGCTATCTCACTTAAAAAATTTGGTTTGATACTCGCCAAGATGCTTCTTTAAAATTTTATTATATAATTTTAATAAGGTATTATATAATTATCTCTATTGCAAACAAAAAACAATTGAGGAATTAATTTTCCGTAGTAAGAGAAACTCCAAAAAATTATTTAAAACTGTTGGAGTAACTGGATCCCACATGGTCCAGTTACCCCTGATACAAGTCCCTTTTACTCCATTCTTGAAAAATTTATGTGGTAACTGGAACTCCGGCCTTTCATTTGAAAGAAGAAGTAAATTTGTATAGATACCTAATAATATCAATGTATTTATACGCCTAAATCTTAAAAACAGATTATTTAATAAAAGTATTTACAGTATTTTAATAAAAAATCGAGGAAGTCCGACCAAATCAACGTTGTTTGTAAAAGAAAAAGAACCCTAAATTTTCGGCAACCTATCACAGCAAAGACAGAGTTATGGTTAAGCTGACACACGTTGTTTTAAAAAGTGCAGAGTAGGGTGCAATTTTGACAAAAGCTAAAATTAAGAAACATCAACCGTTTATTATAAAACAGCCTATGGCCCAGTTACCTCCTGGATCCAATTACCCCGGCTTACCTTAATTCATTTTATCATTTATTTTTAACTGTCCACTTACACATAGATTTGACTACAAGGTTTGGTGTTATGTCCTGAACTTTCACTTCATTTGATTGTGCTGCTTCCCAAGGCAAATCATTCTGACATGTAAACAAAAATAATTCACAAATAATCCGACAATATCCAAATATTGTCGCAGGCATTAAAAATAAATGACAAAGGAAATAGTTTTATGTTCAAACTGAAAATGCTATCATGAAATAATTCTGGGAACAAATGGGCAAATATTAACAAAATTTTAACGTATGTGTGCCTTAATGTGAACATTTTTTATATTTAATTTAAAATATTGATAATATATTAAAAAATTTCCCCTATCAAGTTAATCTCTCCAGGGATGATTTCATTATAGTGAGAAAAAGGACCTTTTTTTTACGATTTATTCATTTTATATTAATAGGAATTCAAGAAGAAAAAAAAAATGAATAAACAAAAAGAAAAACAATAAAAATATACAAATAAAAAAATAAATAAAATAACGTCCTCATGTGTTGCCGCTGAACGTTAATAGTAATCTATGAGTGAAATGATTTATTATAAAATAAAAAAATAACAGTAAATTTCTTATATTTCTACACATTATTAAAACTTGATATATTTAATATATCTTATGTTATTTTTATCAAATATTAACGATTTGTTCGAATAATCTAACAACACTAACTGCCTAAAAACTACTTCACGCTTTTTTAATATCTCTAACTGTGCATAATAACATTCTTAGTGCAGCCAAACCCTAAAAATTTTTACTTATCTTGTTGACGGATTCTGTAAGTGAAAAAGTTATTATAAAATTTTTGTTCTTTTTATTATTGATAGCAACGATAATTTAAAAAAAAAAAAAACTAAACGTCCATATGCGGTCGGGGAAACATTTAAGTGTTTCGGGTCTATTACTGTCTTACTCTCAAGTCGAATTCTTTTCTGATAATTTTATTAAGTTATTCATTCGTTTTGTTATTCATTAATCAAATAACCAAATGCTTTAAAATGCTATGGAGAAGAAATCCTTAATTCTATCATGTGCTAATAATAAATTTAACTGTTTTAATGCTGCATGATTAAAATTGTTTATTACAATGCAAACGGAACATTTCAGCTTAATATACTTTAATATTGATATGATTTTAACATATGTATAACTTCAACATTAAGATTTTAAACGTTTAACACGTTCACGCCGGCATGCATCACCTATGGGTCACGCTTGACTGTTCTATCAGGTGGCTTGCATCACCGGTGGGTCACACTTGACTGTCCCATCAGTCGGTGTGCATCACCGGTGGGTCACACTCGACTGTTCCATAGAAGGCGTGTACTACAGGTCAGTCACACTCGGCTATGCTATAGACGGCGTCCACTACAGGTGGGTCACACTTGAATATTAGAAATTTCAGTAGTAAAAATAATTCATTATTATAAATTTAATACATTCACGACGGGAAACGAGAATTCTCGTTTTCATTCAAAAAATATCATTAACTTAGAGTGTGGCTCCGACTTTAAAGAAATGCATTTGTATCATGTTGTCCATATTTCTTTAGATTGTAAGACAATTTATATTAAATTCGTACATATGTATTCAATAAAATCATGTCTCTAAGTAATTTGCTTATTTCTTACGAACTTTCAGACATTCACAATCAACTCTGCTTGTTATAGTCGAGTTCAATTCAATAAATATGAGAGGGGCGGGTCATTACATACAGTGTCTGATTAAGCGACAGTACTTCGCCACCAGACGAAGCGAAATATGAATTCGAGCGCCGTCTCACAGCGAAAAACATGAATATCGGCGCTGGCAGGAACGTGTTAATTCAAAATATTGTTATTACTATGCAAATATATCTAGTATCAAGTAAATAAACACTTCATTTCATACTGTTTTACTCCCAAATTTAGTTGTTTACTGAATATTTTTTGAGAGCAAATATTCATCAAACGAATAACCAAATGACTAATACGTAATACATGAATGTTCCTTAAGTCTATCCCGTGCTAGCAAAATATCGATCTGCTTCAAAGTTTCTCAATGAACCAAGAACATTTTTCGACTCATTGATGAAAAATGATTGAGAACCGCAATTTTATGTTTTAATATAAACACAAGCTCCATTATTTTGAAAGAGTGTTCACTACTTTTAAATATTTTTCTCTGATAAAAACTCCATCTTATCTTCTTCTTCAAATGCTTCTCAACTTACTTAACCCTTTAGTGCGCAGCTTTGCATATATGTAAACAACACTGTTTTGAATTTAATAGATTTTTTTTTTATTCGCATATACCAAATTCACACCAGAAAATTTAAATAGCAATATTTACTTTAATTAAAAAACAGACATTCCGTATTTAAATAAAACGAAATTAACCGTTGAAACTTTCTGGTGTAAAGTTAGATTCTCTGAACTACGTAATTTCTAGAACGAATTCTACTATGGGAATTAAAGGGTTAAAGGTTGAGTTTTATAAAATAAGTAATTATATAACATAAGATATTTGGAGACATACTTATTAAAGTATTTACTAATTTGCATTATTTTAGCGTAAAACAGCCACACGACAATAGTTTATACTTGTATTGTAGATGTGCAACATAATTAAAGTTTGACGTATTGTATGAAAAATATATCTCTGATTTTTTTCATTATTTTTCCTGTGTTATAAACTTTTCAGAGTATCATATATAATTTTTTCGAAACAAAATAAAAAATCGCGCATTTAAGGGTTAAATATTATTCTCGACTTTCGTTTTGCTCATGAATAAAAATAAATGCTTTTTTGAAGCTCCAGAAAAACAGAGAAACATTTACCTGTAATTTATAAATAAGCTAACATAACTTAAGCTGCCCTTGACATAACTACAATCTTAACATTAAAATAACTCTTAATGTACATATCAGGAATGTTTTAAACATTTAATTTATAATACAGATTTTGCTATAATTATTTCCAGTTTCAGGTCAATATATATTTTTTTGTCTGTGTCTGTGGTCCAGTAATCCAGTGTCACAACAAGTCTTTATAAGCTAAATTATTCGTCATTTTTAATCAAATAATTGAAGTACTCCTAGAAAACATGCCTTTTCCGTTAATTCTTTCCGGAAGCCTGAAAAAGAGGGGAAAGTTCCGTTTACTCCTTATACGCATGCGTATTGGCTATATTAATACCAAAGTTCGAATTTATTTTTTAAATGAAAAACCGAAATTTCAAGAAATTAAAATTTCTAATTTATTTAAAAACAAACAAACAAAAATAATGCTTTCAAATTTAATAAAGTAACAAATTTATCATTCGTTTAAACTTATTTGCAATTTATTTTTTAGAGTATTAAAGAATATATAGTAGTTCAATCAAGTTAAAAACATCAATTTTATTCAAAAAGCAAACATTTCTTCTCGAATTTAATTCAAAATATAATACTTATATTTTAGATCTAACAATCAAATTATGTCGTATTAAAAACTTCTAATATGTGATAATTTTTATCTTCTATTATTCTATAAATGTTAAAACACCAACTATTATTTCATACGATGAAATGTTCCTGCAATTAAGTTTAAATTTCCGAGCTTTCTGGATAAGAAATTTAACAAGTCTTACCAATCCAAATTACAGAAGATAATAAATAAGAAGATGATATATAATCTACCAAGTTAACTGGCAGAATTCTACGAGAAAAATGTCGATCTGCTGCAAAAACTTTCCATGAACTAAAGCACATATAGTAAAATTATTAGAAATGTTTAACCATAAGATAACTAAAATCTTTTAACTAAAATTTAAAAAATAAATTCTTTAACATTACCTTAATATAGATATTTGAAACATTTAATTTAAAATATAGATATTACATTTTATGTTTCAGAATAAATGAATATATTGACACAGCAATGACAACTGGTATAACCATAGCCCAATAATAGTTTTAGTTCTCCACTAGTTAATACCGTAAGTTTTAGCTATATTTTGGAATTTTTGGTTTGTAAAACACACGTCAACAAGTAACCAACTAATTAAAAAGAAATGGAATAAAATTCTATTCTCTATTATCAAAGCATAAATTTTCTTAAATACTTTTGGACAAAAAAATTCTATAATAAAATTATAAAATAGTTGAACATTTAACCTTAACATAATCATAATCTCAACATATAATCTTTATATATGTATAACGCTTAATATAACGTGTATACTTAAAATACGTTCTTAAAAGTGTTTCGATAAAGAAATTCTATAATAAAATTATAAAATAGTGGGATAGTTAACCTTAACATCACCATGATCTAAACCTATAATCTTGGCACATCTATAACGTTTAACATAACGTGTAGGGGAGACCGGGGCTAGTAGGCGCAGTTTTCAGTTATTGATTTTTATTAATTTTTTGTTTAAGTTTTTTATGAAACTTTAACTGTACTTTTAAAGAACAGGGATTGGGCTATAAATACCCGGAGTTTTGAATTGTAGCTTTTGTAGTTTATGTTTAGCGGAAGCCTTAAGTAAAAGGAAAATTGTGCGCCAACTTACCCCATCACGGGGCAAGTTGCCTATACCCTTGGGGTAAGTTGGCACATGCCTTATAAAAATTTAAATAAGGCACGCAGTTAAGAGAAATCAATTTCCTTATTGCCAGTAGGTTTAATCAAAGGCGTTATCGCCGTACAATGCAAATTCTAAATTATACAGACATAAAAATAATGAATAAAACATTAACATTGAGTAACTTCTATCCTACTCGATAACATAATCAGAGTTACAGTTGTCACAAATAAAATATCGAGTTTCTCCGTTTGGTCAAGGCCGTGTGCCCAAAATCTTGCATTGCAACCACTTTTTTCGGTGTTTGCTGTTTTTCGAGCTACCAGCATACACCAGACACCGAGCCAACTTGCCCCGTGTTCAATGCGCCTACTAGCGCCATAATAAATTCCTTCACAAAAGGGACACGTAACCATCTAAGCATAAATAAGCCAAGTAAATCACATATGGGGTAGGTACAGTTAATCATACACTAAGAAAAATTGCACAAGTTAAATCGCAATTATTAAGATAAGTATTAGAAATTAGAAAAAGAATGAAGGAACAAAAAATTACTTGTGAGCGCAGAAAACAGAAAAATCGTAATAAATGTCCACTGCACGTAGGTAACGCTGCAAAACTACAATGGGGATTGTAAAACGCAAGAAGCAATGTACTCTGTGACTGGTTGCACAATCTATCCACAAACAGGCGATTTATGGGAACTGCGCCTACTTACCCCTGTAGCCAACTAGCCCCGGTCTCCCCTATACTTAAAAAAATTTCTCAAAACTTTTTCGAGAAAAATATTCTATAATAAAATGATAAAATAGTGGAACATTTAATCTTAATATAACATGATCTCAACATATAATCTTGACATTTTAACAAAAAAATTCTACAAAAAAGATAAAATAGTGGAACATTTAACCGTAACATAATCATGATCTCAACATATAATCTTGACATATCTATAACGTTTAACAACGCGTATACTTCAAAAGTTTTCTAACAATATGTATAATAACTTATAAACAGATTAAGCTAAATAATGCTATAAAAAGTGATAAAATATCTTTATTTAGATTGAGGAATGTTTCATCGCACAAACGGCGACATTTTCAAAATCATTCATGATAGAAATATTTTCACAAAATTTAAAAAACAGTAACTTGGTAAACAATGTCACGAGACATCATGCATAATGAAAATCAGTGCAAACATAAAATAAAATGAAATTGGATATTTCTGAGCGTGGATTAATTTATACTATTATTACTAAAATTGCATAGCATCTCTTTCCAGATTTTACGTAAATCAAGGAATACTGAATCATTGCAAATAATCATCATTGCTTAATCTAAAATGTTTTCGACAAAATAAATTTATAATAAAATAAAAAAAATAGTGGAAAATTTAAGCCTAACATAACCACGATCTCAACATGTAATCTTGACATATATATAACGTTTGCAATAACGTGTATAATGTTTACACTATATTTTTTAGATTAAACTTAAAATATTAGTATTACAATACAAATTTTTCCAGTATCAAGTTAATAAACGCTTTACTGTTTTGTGGTCTCAGTTATGCTTTGCTGCTGAGTTTAGTCCTTTTCTGAAATTCTTTGAAAGTAAACACACATCAAACAAATAACCAATTGACTAAAACGAAATGGAAGAAAATCCCCGAATTCCATCCTTTGCTAGTAAAACATCGATCTGCTTCAAAACTTCTCGATGAACTCAAAACATTTTTCGGCTCATTAGCGAGACTCGGTAAAAATGATTGAAAACCACAGTTTTGGGTTTTACTTTAAACATGAGCTTCATTATTTCTAAAGAATGTTTACTGCTTTGAAAAATCCTCAATGCTGGAAACTCCGCCTTTTATTTTATTTTTCAAATATATGCCGTTTTACTTGAAAATTGTTTATAACATTTTCTTTTTTTGTATAACAGTAACGGCCTTTTTGGTATACTTTATTTACACCACATTGTAATTAGGATGAAATAAAAAATGTTTAATTTACATATTATCTTTGTTTTAAACTAGCAGACTCCTCCGGTGTTGCATGGTGCTACTTTAAACACACCAAAATTTACTTAACACGTTAAGCACCACGTTAGTCACCGGTGACTGACACTGAACTTTCCGTTTAAAACGCGACATTCACCGATGACTGTTGGTCTAAAATATGATATAAAACTAAAAAAATATATATATTGTTTTAAGTAATTACTGAAAATTTATTTAAAATTTACCTACCTTTTTATTTCTTGCAGGATTATAATTTCTTTAAAATTACTTAAAACATTGTAAATTTTTCAGCGCTTCAGTTCCAGTCACCGTGGCATTCAACGTGTTAATTATAATGTACTAACAAAAACTGAAACACTGTGCTTAAACACTGAAGTAATCATATTCAATATGACCTTTTGGTTCCAATCAATTCCTTTGGTTGTCAACTGCAGCGTGCGGAAATACAAAACTACTAATTTTAATAAATTTCAAACCTTTATTTGAATACATAATTCATATGTTCCATATAAAAAAAAAATTGAAAAAAGTAAAACAATGCTTCAATTAATTGTGTTGCAAATGTGTTGTAAATAATATAAATAATTTAGTCATTGCAGCATTAGTATTGTAATCTGTTTGTCATAAATTGTAACTAAATTGATTATTTTAAACATTATGATTGCTACACATTGTGTCATTCTGCAGTGTGACCTGTAGTGCGATTTTGAGGTTAAAACTGATTTAGAAAAGTGTTGTAAATAATGTAAATAACTTAGTAATTATTGTAATTGTAGTAAATCGTATCATATAGTGTCATATCTTAAAAATTGTACTGAAACATGCATATAACCTGGTAACTACTGTAATTGCATCATATCTTAAGTGTTATTAATTTTAGTAATTATTATCTGAAAATACTTAGTTTATATTCAAACCAATATACTAACTAACGTTCCCTGGTTTGCGATGCCGCAAAGGTGGTAGGAACATCCCGCCCTGGACTAGGGGCTTGACCCAACCATCAGCCACAAGCAGGTTCCCAGGGTAGGCGATTAGATTAGATTAGATTAGGTGTTAGTGGGCAACCTAACAAAATGTATGAAATGTAAAAAAATAGACTTCATAATATGAACTTTAAAAAGTTCACCGTTAGATAACAAATAATAATAATACAGATGTTAAATGTCTAAAAAAATGTCTAAAATGTATATAAATTTCCAAGTACTTTCGCTCTGCAATCACGCAGCCATCGTCATAGAATATTTTCATTAATTGCAGTTCCATCATTCAAATACGTCGCTTCGTTTGAAAAGGGAGAGTCTATAATTCTTATTGTAGCTGGAAGTAGAAATAATAGTGCTTCTTATTAACACGTTCACTCCGGTGCCAATATTCATGTTTTTCGCTGTGAGACGGCGCTCGAATTCATCTTTCGCTTCATCTGGCGGCGCGATACTGTCGCTTATTCAGACACCGTATGTAATGACCCACCCCTCTCATATGTATTGAATTGAGCTCGACTATAACAAAATCTTTTGTAAATTGGTGTTCTAGATAGGTTTCCCAACTTTATGCGTCTCGGTAAATATTTTTCAATGCATGAATTTAATATAAAATGTCTTAAAATCTAAAAAAAATATGAACAACATGATATAAATGCATTTTCTGTAAGGTAGAAACCACGCCCTCAATCAATGATATTTTTTGAAAAAAAAAACGACAATTCTCGTTTCCCTTCGTAAATGTATTAAGTTTATAATATTGAATTGTTTTTACTACTGTAGTGCACGCCGTCTATGAAACAGTCGAGTGTGACCCACCGGTGATGCACGCCGCCTTTGCGATAGTCGAGCGCGGCCCACCGGTGATGCGCGCCGGTGTGAACGTGTTAAGCTTGTATAGAGAAAAATATTTAAATGCTGTTAATCTTGAATGAATGGAACGGAAATTAATGAAAATATCCCCTGATGATGGCTGCAGAATTGCTAGCCAAAAGTACTCGGAAATTTAAATAAAATGTTCATTTTTAAATTTGTATCATCTGCATTGTTATTATTTGTCACCTTTTAAGTAAACCGTGAACTTTTTAATGTTCTTATTATGTTGTTTATGATTGGATCAAGATGGAATATTGCATTTCGACTTATGATTTTACTTTATTTATGTAAAAAATAATTTTAAGTTTTTAATTAAAAATGATTTCATCTATGTTCTGTACATTGATTAGACTGTCCTGCAACCCGTGAAACCCGGATTGGAATCTGTGGTTATTTTAATCTAAATACACGAATACATAAGGAACTGCAGTATTTTTCTAATATTACTATATCTACATTAAAAATAAAATTCGTGAATTTCTAATGTAATTCACAATATTTAAAAACATTTATTTCTTTTTAATTTAACACACACTACGCTAATGTGCTATAAAATATGAGAAATTAACACTATATTTACTTAAAAAATGAAAATAAAGACCAATAACATCGATCAGTAATCAAATATCGACTGCGTTGAGTGAAAATAAATCTTTTAAGGTGTATAAGAATATGCAATGAAAAGAACGATTTGACAATGTATCGTAAGTCAATGTTAAGCCCAACAATATAGTCAGGGATCTAAATCTATTTTTAAATATCAATAAAATGTACACTTGACAAAATTACACGAGAACTGATTATTCTGCACTGTAAAAAAAAAAAAAAAACACTCGATTTGCCAGAACAAACTCGATCACAGTGAATGAGCTGTATCTTTCTTTGGTTTCCTGACTATATTAACATGGAAAATACAGTAGTTGCGTAAAATTAACAGCACAATGTGCTGGCAATTTGGACGCATTTTTTTACAGCACAAACTGCTGGCGTCCAAATTGCCAGCACATTTGCTGTTAATTTTACGCAACTAATCTATTTTCCATGTTAATATAGTCAGGAAACCAAAGAAAGATACAGCACATTCACTGTGATCGAGTTTGTGCGGGAGATGAACGGTACTTTGTACTGTAAAAATGTCGTTTTTTTTTTACAGTGTGTAGATTTATTATTCTATGATTCTTGTAATTCCCTGTAAAAATGTTCAAGGTTTTTTAATCTAAATATTTCCAAACTCACACTGCAGTTGCAGTATTAGTATATTTATTTTTACACTCATTGCCATAGAAGTTGGCAGAACTAGTCGAGAAGTACGAGTTCCGAGAAGTACTAGTCGGATCGTAACGAAACTTGGCAAGTGTGGCAAACTTGGTACGTTTCTGACAGACATACAAATGATTAAAAATACAACGTGATTGCGCAATGCACATTATGTAATGCCACCAGAAGGCGTTTAACTTTGATCTCTCTGGTGTATAAAAAGTGTATGCAGAAGAATTTTACCTGGACTTACTCTGATGCAGAGGGGTACTTTTTCATCAAGGATGCCGATACATAGCCATCGACGGCAATACGATCAGCTGCCAGAGTTAGAGAGGGGATGAATCATTGAGATGATGGAAGCTGTGTTGTCAGATTGGCGAGTAACCTGCCGCCTAGGCGGTTTTGACTCCACTGTGATGTGATGCTCGAATCGGTAGTTACGGGGCCGCTGCACTGAAACTCACCGATGGCGAAATCCCATGTTAACCTATGAGAAATTTTTGAAGCGCAATTACTCATTACCTAATATAAATATAAAAATACCGTTTTCACCATCAGAAAGTAGACGTCAGATGCTAGTGATGCGCGTTTTTAAAAATTGCCTACGTAAATTTTAAGTATTTTTAAGGAGATGATAAAATTTAATCAAATTGAAATTTCGAAGTTTATAGGGATTCTTATGTATTTAAAATTTAGGGAGGTAATTTCTAAGAACGCACATCAGCGGCATCTGACTAACGACATTTTAATAATTGTATTAGGTAATGAGTCATCGCGCTTCGAAGTTATCCCATTGGCTAACAGGGATTTCGCGTTTCAGTGCAGCGGAGCCTTAAGAGAGAGGTCACAGACACGTCGTCCAGGCTTAGGACGCCCTCGATAGACCGATAGCAGGGAAGACTTTCACATTATCCGTCAAGCACGTGTAAAGCGAACAACATCACTATCCACTATGGAAAGACAGGTAGTACCTTCACTACAGTCCCCCGTGTTTGTCCGTTCCGTTGCAAGGAGCCTTGGTGAAATACATGCTGTATCTCGGCGCCCATTACGTGTGCTACCAATTACATCCGCCACGTCGCCTCCGTTTCGTTGTGATGGTGTGGAGGGTCATCACATACGACACTTGGTCACACCTAATATTGATCGAAGGCACCTTGACAGCCTAGCGCTACGTTCGGGCTGTCCTTGAGCCACATGTGTTGCCACTCCTGGTAGGGCTTGCAGCATTCATTTTTCAGCAGGATAATGCTCGGCCACACAAGTATGTCATAGGAATGCCACCGCCATATTACTACCTTACCTTGCCCCACCCAGATTTGTCACCAATCGAGCATATCTGGGATCACTTGAGCAGCAGGTTGGGCAACCTAAGAGTTTCGCTGAACTTGAGTTGCGATTACAGGAACTGTGAAATGAGATGACGTAGGACACCATAGTGAACATGTATGCATCGATGCCTACCCGTATCACATCCTGATACCTCACATCTTCAAGATAGAGGTGGCCCTACAAGATACTGAATCGTCATTCATTTGTAATTTTTCTTATAATGTAATTATTCTTTTGCTTTAACATTGTAATCACTTACTGATATTAACGTTTTACTCACATATATAAAATGTCTTTTCTTTCGGATAACTCTTTCCTGGTGTGCCACTTTTTATGGCAATGGGTGCATTTAAGGCATGATACCACGTTGAAAAGTTCACAATTTCGAAATTTGTTCTTTTGCTTAACCCTTAATGTACTAGATTGTGAATTCATGAAAATTTTATCTTCTAAAGCACTTTTCACGAATTTTTGAAACTACATTAGAAGATTTACATGATCATTTAATAAATATTAAAAGGATTTTAGAAAGATGGAAGGATTTAGAAGGATTCATTAAATTTGAATTTATAGGGATTTTGTGCAACATTTATAACCCTTTAACCCTTTTATTTTAAATATTTTTCTTAGTATTTTGTAGAATTAGGAGATGTACAAGTATAATGTTCTTACAATAGAAATGTTGAAATATTTCCGAATTGAAAAATTCCCTCCCCCCCCCCCCCACCTACTCAACGCCAAGAAAGCTGAAAAGGTGCAAAGGAAAAATAAATCATCCTTTTAAAAATATTTTTGTTTTGTGTAACCAATAATGCTTTCGGACAAGATAAAGTAATGCATCTACAACTGATTCTAAACTGCATTACTACTAATCGATGTATTAAATGAATTTTGTAACAAGTTATTTTAATGGTACTTATAAGTACCGTCAGTAGATAAAGGGTTAAAATACTCTTTACACGCATGAAAATAATATTTTATTAGTTAGAAATCGAAATCAAAAGCGAAAGGACGATTTTAGAGCGATAGAAGTAAAGCGAGTAAACAGTGATAAAAATTTTAACACTTCCCCTCCCCTTCTGCAGAATATTATTTTTAAAATCTGTGCAGATTCTATATCAGCCAATTTTCAATCAATCAATTTTTTTCTTTTTGAAAATCTATTGTTAAATATTTTTCTTGTGAAATACATACGATTTTCTCGAAATATTCGTATCCCGCTGTTCTGTAGGAGATTTAAGTAACGAAATTTTTGGTTCAAAACTTACATTTTTTTTTTTATCGATGCCATATCACTTAAAATACATATTTTTTAAAATTTGTACGCATTTTACTAAAATTTGTACTTTAAAACTAAATCTTTTGTTGCACTGTGCATGGTTAAGTTTAAGAAAAGTTTGTTTAGGTTTCCATCGCTTGTCCATCTTTTTAAAAAGGACTCCCTAACATCGGCTTTCCAGCCGCTATTTTTTAATACATCAACTAAACAAAAATGCAGATTTTCCCTTACATATATGCATAACAATAAATGTAAATTGATTTTTATGAACACGGCGCATTTCTATAAAATAATTGCTGGAAAAGCCTTAAATTTTAGGCCGTCAAAGCAATGATACACCACATTTAGTAATTATAATAAAATTGCATTCAGTTTAGAAACGTTAAACGTCTCATAGATTATGAAACACTTTCCGAAAAACGATGAAAAATTTATGGAATCTTCGCTAAGTTCAATCTTTATTCTGGTCAATACTCATTATTAAGATTTGCCTGTAAAAGTATTTTTATAACAACCTAAGTACTTACACACAAAAGCCGTTTTGGACATTTTGCAATTATGATAAAATTTCATTCAGTTTAAAAACGTGTAACAACGCGAAAAAAAAAATTCATTCGATAAAAGTAAATCATTCTAATTATTTGGAACAAATTTGAATAAGAATATAGGTTTTCAGATACTGATAAAAGATACATCTGAAAACGTACACGTAGAGGTAAACTAAACCTATATTGGATCCTGAGTAAAAGATCCAGCTGGGAACTTTATAACATGTTTTTGGTGAAACTTTATACTCATTTTAATAAAACAAATACCTGACCCTTGGCTTTGGGTGCTGCTTTAAGAGTCGGGGGCCTTGCCCAGCTGCCTGTTTGCTCTTATGATAATCAGTCCCTGCATACACATAATGGTTGTTCTAGAGCTTAGCATGAGTGTATTTACTTCTATAGATCATCATAAAGATGATTAGTAGGATATTATATTTTTGGGCCCGAAAAAATAAATTTGCATATTGAGAGCAAACATTTCGATTTCATTAAAAAAATTCCTAAGATTGTAAACTAAATTATGAACTTCTAATGCATTTCTTTTACTTTATAAAATCAGACCTATATAAGTATTCTCGTTAGTTAATAATTCACTCAATTTTTTAATCAATAACAATGAATTTATGCATCTTAATTTCTTTATTAAACACAACAGGGATAAATTAAAATATTCCCATTTGACATAATAATCTTAAAAAAAGGTTCCTTTTCAATTTAACTGGAGAACAGTTAACGTAATCATAAAACTGAAATGTTAAAGCATTATTATTTCCGAGAATCAACAACAATAAACAAACAGAACAGTAAAATCTATCAATAACGAAATATTGGCTGAACCGAATGAAAATAGATGTTCTTGGAGGTGTAGTATTACATAATGAGAAGAACGAGTTTGTCAATCTATCATACGATAATGTTGCTGCAATAACATAGTGAGAGACCTAATATCTGCTTCAGATATTGATAAAAGATGCATATGAAAACGTACACGCGCTGATAATTCTAGAGCTTCAAATGGATGTATAATATGTCTTAATAGAACGTTATAATGGTATTATTTGTTACATATAGTCATTGTTAGACTTATGCGAGCAAAAGGCTTTCATTTATAGGGAACTAATTTATTTAGTTTGAGAAGATTGTTTTCAAATAAAATGTCATTTTTTTTGTAAATTTAAACAGTTTTGGTTACCTATAAATAGACCACAATTTGAAAAAAAAAAAAAGAAATGTTTCTCAATCCAGGAAAATACAGGACGTCCAAATGTCCCTCACACATTTTAAAATTCAATATATAAATTGTCGTTCTGGAGTACGGTTTAGACTAAAATGCTTCTCACGATGAAAAGTTTTTCAAACGAATAAAAAAGAATTAGTTCCAGACTTCACCCATAGATGGCGCTGTACTTTAAATTATCAGGAAGAAGCTTCAAAAACTCAAGACAATCAGTTACAGATCATTTTATTTTCTCAAAAGCAGTTACAGAATAATAATTTGTGCAATCCATTAGCATAGTTCAATGTGTGTACCCTATGTAGCTTAAGCCACATCCAAAAGGCACTCCATATCAATACACGTGTTCACTAGCATTGATTACGGAATTGACTGAATCATATGCGTGATTCTCGTATTCAGTACTTCAATGTCAGCCACAGTAGCAGCGTACACTTTGTCCTTCTTTGCTAGGCGTCGTCATTACAGCGTCAAAACTAATAGGAAAATCAGAAAAAATGCATTGGATTAATTTTAACGCAATTATTTTAATTGGTAAATAGTATTTTATTTTTAGTAATAGTAAATAGTATTGTATTTTATTAGTACTAATAGTAGTTTATTATTTTAGTAGGTAATCAGATGGTAGAGCATTGGCGGCTTCAGCCAAGAGATCCCTGTTTCGAATCCTGGTCCGGACATTTTTCGACCAGTTGGAAATTATCATCTGACAGAAAAACGCTCGTTTGAAATCAAACATACGGACAAGTGGTGTCATCTGTGATCGAAGTTTGGACCTAGTTATTTTCATTCGTTTAAGGAAAACGTTTCATCGTGAGAAGCCTTTTAGTCTAAACCGCACTCCTGTACGACAATTACTTGATTTTATATTGAATTTTAAGGCGCGTCAGGGGCTTTTGGGGCACCCCGTATAACATAACCATGAACGGAAATATACATTAACCTCTTCTGAGTTACCCTCAACTCCGAAAAGAGTTCTTTATGCGTAGAAAGCTCAGAAACCAATATATTGTCGAGATTTAATGAATCATTTATAAAAATAATATTTCTCTAGCTGACACTGACTTTCAGAAATGTTTCTGAGTAGTTTTTATTCACATTTGCAATACACATACATTTAGTGTCTGAACTTGTGGTTTAAAACATTTTAACCCAGCCATTTTACGGTTTTTGTTGTATCCCGATAACAAAACTCTTCTGTGAACAGTTTTCTGGGATATTTGTCCTTTAACTGTTTATTTTATTTGCGAAAGAGAATAATTATCAGTTGATGCCAAGTTTTTGATGGATTGGTCTTCGCGGAAAGTGATGACTTGTGGCCTCACTGGATTTTTATTTACAATCGTCACCACGAGCCAAAGCGTGATGAATACTCCGTTTTAATATTTTTAATGCACTTGCAATTTCAGCAACAAACTCATACGCCATATTTTTAAAACCTCCTCATGTAAAAATTAATTCGACTTTGTTATTTTGTAGTAACGTAAAAACAACAACTTGCTGCTTCTAATACACCCAGGAATCATTTACGCGCGCCTCCGCTAAAGTCATTTTGTAAAATTTGCTTAAAAACAAATTTGTGCTTAAACTTTCACACGGTTATGTTTGTTCCATTCTTAAACTCCATGGTTTGAAATAAAATTTAAAACACAATTTTATTGAATATGGTGTTAAGACTGCAATTATCAACTCATAAAAGTAAGATATTGAAATAAAGTGAATATTTAAAGTTTTATTTTAAAATTGCTTTGTACCCAAATTATTACCACGTACTGTATGAGACGTGTATAAAAATGTATGAGGTAAGATAAGTGCTGTACAAAAGTATCCAAGTATGTTTTCGTCTATTGGTATAAATTGCTGAAGATGAATTTTCAACTTTTCTTGGGAATTCCACAGAAAATCATCATTTTTTTTTCGGGGTGGGGGTGGGGGATCAAATTTATAATATGTTTAATTTAAGGGTATGATTGGAAAACGTGATATTTTTATATTCTATAGAAAAATCCTAATAAAAAGGGCATTGTAAATTGCTGTTTACAAACTAAGTTAAATACCATTATTGGGCGATTCCATGCGGAGAGTCACACACGTAACGCAGGCTTTAATTTGCATTAGTCAATCATTTATTATATTTTAATGTTAATTCTGATTTTAGGTGTTATGGTAAATAAGTTATTAACATATTTTTTAGTTTAAATGTGTGTAAGTAAAACTCACAGAAATATATCATTTAATTTCATACACAAAATGTGCTTTTTTTCTGAAGTAGAATAAAAGCACATTTTGAGTAATGAAATTAAATGATATACTCTGTGAGTTTTATTGCCACACATTTAAATTTAAAAATATGCTAATAACTTATTTACCATACCACTTAAAATCAGAATTAACATTAAAATTTAATAAATAATTGAATAAATGCAAATTAAAGCCTGCGTTACTTGTGTGACACTCTCCACGGAATCGCCCTATTGCGTTTGTAAAGTCATAATGTTACGTTAGTTACAGGATAAAAGTTACGTCAGTTACATGTGTAAATGCCATTTTTTTCTTTTCTATTATTCAGAAATTAATTAAACAAGTTACTGTTATAATTTGGCATTACTTAGTGTTGTTGAGAACATTAAATCACTTTTTTTAACGGGATAGTTTTGATAATTTGTATACTTCAATGAAGGCAGAAAAAATGTTTGTACATTTTATTTTACGTCAGTTACAGAATTTTGAATTGCAATTTTTGGGACTCAAAGATAGATTGAAATAATCTGCAGGTAATTGGGTATTAAGACCTTAGTAAGAAATATTTTAAATTGTAAAAATTTGTTCTAGCTTTATTAGTAAATTTTCTACTTAGATTTGAAAACAAAATTCGATGATGAAATGTTACATCAGTTACAATGGAATTGCCCACTTACTAAATTAAATCTCCGTATAGAATATGTACCAATTTATAGATCAAATAGAGGGCTGTACAAAAGAATTTGAGTACATGTTCGGCTATGGACGACGATTGCTGAAAATTGTTTTCAAATATGCTATGCGTTTCCTAAAATGTTTACTTAGGCATGTTATACCGGTTGATCCAAAAGTTCGTTACAACTTTAAAACTCATAAAAAAGGAAGAAATTATGATAAAGGAGTGCGGTTTTCAAAAAAGGGCTCACACGGTAGTCGGATTTATTTTTAGCCGAAAAAAAAATTTTAGTTAAAAAAATCACATGTAGAGGGCGCTGACGACCCGAAACACAATGAACAGGACAGTAGTTGTATCTTAGAATGTTCTTGAGGTCATGTTGAACATTTGTTATTGGAAGAACAAATGAATGGAACATATTGTTGTCCTGTTAATTGTGTTTCGTGTCGTCAGTGCCCTCTGCATGTGATTTTTTAACTAAAGATTTTTTAGGTACTAAGAAAATCCGATTATCTTGTGAGCCCTTTCTTGCAAACCGCACTCCTTTATCATAAATTCTTCCTTTTTTATGAGTTTGTGAAGTTGTAATGAACTTTTGGATCACCCGGTATATCTTATTAACCCTTTATATACTGAATTATGAATTCGTGAAAATTTTAACTTCTAAAGCATTTTTCGCGAATTTTTGAAACTATATTAGAAGATTTACATAATTATTTAATAAATTTTAGAAGGATTTTTTAGAAAGACTGAAGGGTTAAAAGGATTAATTAAATTTGAATCTATAGGGATTTTTTGCAATATTTGTAACCCTACTCAAATATTTTATTTTAAATATTTTTCTTAGTATTTTGTAGAATTAGGAAATGTACAAATATAATGTTCTTACAATATAAATATAGAAATATTTCCGATTTGAACCCCCCCCCCCCCCCGCCCCTACAATGCCAAGAAAGCTGAAAAGATGCAAAGGCAAAAGAAATCATCCTTTTAATTTTTTTTTTTTTTTTTTTTGTAACTAATAATGCTTTTGGAAGAAGATAAAGTAATGCATCTATAACTCATTCTAAACTGTATTACTACTAATCAATGTATTAAATGAATTTTATAACAAATTATTTTAATGGTACTTATAAGTACCACCAGTAGATAAAGGGTTAAACAGCGACGTTTTGTTAAAATATTCTGAAAGTGATGGAAAGTGTTCCATAATCCATGTTTTACGTATGATTTTGTTTTTTGTTTTTACATTAACTTTAGCAACTGTGGAAGTAAGTCATATAGATATTCTTTACGTAACATTTTTTAATGGATAACGCGAATCAAAAATCATTAAATCGATTTATTCAAACAGACAAAGAAAGGTATTTAATCAACATTTCGAATAGTAGACGATATCCCATTATTCGCCTTTTTCTTTCCTGTTTTTCATAAAAAGTGGAGGTATTCAGATGCTATATTTAGAGAATCTGCGTTAATCTTTACAAAAAGATATAAACATTATTATTATTTTTTTTGATATATTGACGAAAATGTAAAGCATCGTTAGGAAAAAAACTCTGCTGAGTTAACTATGGTCGATAAAATATATTTTTTGGAATTGAATAAACACTGTTATTTGAAGTCAGTTTAAACTGAATCCTCACAAACATATAAAAATAATAAAATCACCTTTTCCCAGCAATTATAGGAATGCGTTGAACTAGAAGCCAAACATGTGTGGAAGAGTTAAAATGCGTTTACTTCCAAATAAAAACATGCCATTTCGCTTGTATTTTTTTTTCCCAATTTTATTTTGTAAATCGAAAAGAAAAATCCTTATGAAAAGCTATTTCATTCACTAAAAAGAACACGATGCATTTATATTTAAAATTTAATTTCTCGATTCATTTTGCCCTGTATAACTTTGCAAGCATTTTATATGTATGCAGCAAATATTGAAATGAAATGTAATAATAAAAAATAGCATTTGTTTATTCAACCGTACATTGAAATAAGATTGAAATTAAATTTAGCATTTTAATATGCATGCAATCATACACTGAAATAAAATTTAAATTAGCATTTTGATAAGCATTTTCATATTTTTACATCGATTGGTACCATTCGATTGGTACTAATCGATATGTACCATTCGATTGGTGCCATTCAAATTTATATACAATGTAAAAAATTTCTGTAAAACCACAGAAAAAAAACCTAACTTCTTTCCCGAAATTTATCATTAGTTATCGGTTAAATGCATTCGGTTGTCTTTCTTCCTCATTATTTTAGAGACATTTTCCTTTTCTTATATCAAATTCCCTGTACATATTTCTATGTCTTTATTTAAAGATATTTTTATCTTTGTTATAAACTTTAATTGAAAATACACACTTTCAAAGTTACTTTTCAATTTTATTAGAAATATTAAAAGAGAAAATTTGTCTTAAAAATTGTTTCATTAAAAATTAGAATATTTCTGCAAGGGAAAATTGGTTTGTGCAGAGTTAGCAAGGATTTTGATCGACAATCACTTTACTGTTGTTTCCTTTATCATGTACATGAAGCTTGGTAGTATTAAAAATTTTAGATTTTATTCACGTAAAACTCTACTACAAACAAATCTGTGTATCGATTTTTTAATCCCTAAAATGGTTAATTTTTAAGAGATATTTTTCTGAATTCCATATCTATTTTCATCAAAATTCTTCCTTATAATAAGTTTAAAATCGAATTTAATTATCTTAATAAAGTCAAATTTTAAAATGCATGCATAGTTTCTTTTTAAGCAATGTCAGGATTCTTCCTTATCAGATTCATGAATTTTGATCAAAAATTATGTAACAAGGAGCATTTCAAAAATTTAAAAAAAGGCTGAAACATCAGTATTGAGAAAAACAGATTTAAAGTAAATTAAAAGGCCAAAAAATTGTTTGTGAACAAAATTAAATCACTTGTAACTTCGCGTAAAATAATCGCATCTGCATGCGGTTTTCCACGAATGATGTAGTACAAATTAGAGAATAATAAAATCCACAAAAAGAAATGTTGATTTTGGGGTTGACTTTTGCTCAAATAAAGGTCCACGTTCCCCTTAAAAGTAACAGTATTTTCCCGCTGAATCATAAAAGACATCCTTTGCATACAGTAAAAACTGCTAGTACCACCGCCAGTAAGGTCTCCAAACCAGAGGGCTAGCGATAAAATACCGAGCCGACTTGTAATAAATATTGTTAAAATTAAGTGGTACAGCACACGGTGGGTGATTTACCGATTCTAGTTGGCCAAAAGTCGATTTTTAAAAGTTCGTCCTAGCGTAATTTACTTTTTGCCTGATATAGTTCAATAGTTAGGGCGTTGTACCCTGCTATTGGTTTTGATATAAATATAATTGTATGGTCCATAGACTAGCGCAAAGTTGGTGCCTCTTATTTCGGAATGAATCAATGAATTTGAGTATTGTTCTTTAATCTGTTGCTTGAAGAGGAATAAAATATACTGTTGGATTATGGACGCTTCCAAACAACATATGGACTTTATATTATCAGATTTATGTGCATAAAGTTTGCACATATCAGCTGTTATTTCATATTTAATGTCGCAAAAAACTCACTTTTTCAGTTTTAATATAGAAAAATTTATATGATAAAGCACGATTAAGCTCAGTTGTTGATATGATTAAATAGTTTAGATTATTAACTTTTCGTTCCAATTTAATTTATTTGCAGTTAGGTGCCCTCCCAGTTTTTAGAATTGTTTTCAGCTTATTATGTCTAAATAAATTTTTTTGACATTTTAGTTCAAGTACCATTTTTTTTTCAAAGACAGAAGAATTTAAGTTAGTCACATAAATAAACTTTTGCACTATTATGCAACGGCAACAAGATTTAAAATTTAACGAAAATGTGAATTTGGTTGAAAATATTTTGTTTATAGAGAAAAATTACAATGAAGAGCACATGAAGTTTTGCAAGAGCAAAATGTTTAAATTTATGACAAAATTTGGAAAAAAAATTGCCAGTAGTATGTAGATATCTTAGGACAAAATTATTTAAAATATATTACTTGGCTGCAAATTTCGAGTGGTTACAAAACTGATCCAGACAAATTCTCCAAATTCAGATTTGATACAATGCAAAACATAATGTAAGCATTTTTTCATGATATCTTATGATTCTCATTCTTTACATAAGATTCCTCTGTGCAGAGATAAATATAAATATACAACACAACAATTTTAATTAAAGCTGTCGAATGTTTGCCCGTATCTTAAATTTTAGAAAAAGATATTTTAGGATTTGTTATAATAATGCAAAAATAGTTTTATCACTTTAGCTACCATACCGTTAAGATAGTATCATTAAAATTATCAAGAACAACATAAAATCATGCATCAATCAGATTATGAAACCATTTTCAACGCATTCGGACTACTATAATAAAACTTCATAGATTAATAACGTGAAAAACGATCTCTAAGTAATAATTTGTAAAACATATAAAACTTTTGAAAACTCAATATCCACCAAAGTAGAAAAAATAGCTGAAACTTTTGTACATCCTTGTACATGAACTATAGATTTATCATATAATTCACAATATGCTACAATTTAGAACAGTTAGTGAACGCATAGCACAGTTGAAAATTTTTCGTCAGCAATTTCTGTCAATAAACGGAAATGTACTTCAGATTCTTTGTGCATCCCTGTATATGATTTATAGAATTTATACACAGTAAATAGTATGCAATTTTTATAATTAAAAAAAAATTCCACAACTGAAAACGCCCTTCCATCAGTTATTGTTCATACAGAGAAAAATATAACTGATTTATTTTGTGTGCCCCTGTATATGAAAGATGAATGGCATGTCATATTCAATAGTAAGCATCTTATAGAGCACCTCAGAGATATATATAAATTTAAATACTTTTGAAATAGTGTAACATGGACAAAATACACCACAAACAATTTTTCTCCATAGGCCGTAATGTAACATAATTCTTTTTAGTGTCCCTGTAAATGATAGATAAATGCTATCTATACCATATTCTATAGCAATCATCTTGTAGTGCACTTCATAGATATGTATATAAATTTCAAAGTGTTTGAAATTATGAAATATCATTAAAATCACTGCAAACGATTTTCCCCCTAGGCAGTAATGTAATGAAATACTTTTGAATGCCCTGTAGCGAAATTATGACTGCTACATGCTACATTTTGCAATACCTAACATTCAATAGTGAATATCAATAACATTTTTCAATTTCATGGCGATGCGACTATACTGACGACAAAAATAATTTTGGCCAGCTACAATCGGAAAATCATACCACCGTGCAGCAGTTCAATTTCACTTGAAAAATTCTAATTAAGTTGAAAAGTTCACTAACTCCGAAAAATAAATTAAATTATTATCATAAAAAATAAATGAACCAAAAAATTATAGAGTCTTGTGCATTTTTTAACGATGTAAATTTACCAAACATTTTTTTCTGATATTTAACAGAATCTCTGTTGTTCTAATTTCTGTAATTTTACATAAGACTTAACATAATGGATTATTATCAATAGATTCTCTGTAATTCCAGAGGAATTTTTTTTAACAGTGTACAAATGTAAAATATATAATGTGAACATTAAAGAGGCCCACAATCTTACTTAAAAGGCGACTAATGTAATGAAAAAGATGTTACAAATTTAAAATATACATTTTATTTAAAACTTCTTAGTAGTTTCAAGCCTCCCAGGCTCATTCATCAGAGAATATCTTAATAACTAAATGTTGTTTATTTATAAAAATACGTCACTTTGTTTTGAAAATGAGAGAGCCAATAATTACTAGAGTTGAAAGTAGAAGTAGCAGTAGCAGTTATAATACACATTTCCTCTAATTAAATTCAATCCAAGAAACTGCTACTGCTACTTCTATATAGAAACAGTTATTTACATTGGATTTAAAAAAATATATATATATATATTTACCTTGAAAAGTGCAGGAATAAATCTAGAGGACGGTAAGACTACCAATAAATCCACGATGCTTGAAATTGATATTTAAATGCTGATTTAAATTCTGCAGTAAATTTTCTGTCAAAGAATTTTAGACATTCTTTCTCTACCATACATCTGCATGAGATAAAACTTGAAAAAAAATTCTGTGACTGCACTAAAGGGATTTTCTGTATAATTTTAGAAGAGGGACGGTAAGGAATCTAAAACCCAGGGACAGAGTTTAAAAAATAATAACAACCCTAAAAATGTGTGCCGGTTAATTTTTTGCTACATATTTATATAAAACAATAGTTCGAGTTTCGGAAAAAATTACATCGAATTATTTTTATTGAAACAGTTTTATACAGACAGCTCCAAACTTAAAAATCAACATCAGGGACACGGGACGGTGTAGAGTTTTCCTGGTATTTGGACCCCCAACATCGTCCAAAACTTATTTATCTCGTTAATATTGTTATGCAATCATGCAATGGGATGTTCCTCAGTATATGAAATTAAAAAAACACAAGAGCATGTACTAAAATAAAAATTATTATTCAGGGACATAAAAGTCAAAAGAGTGTGAGAATGCCCCATATATTTAAATAAGTCGGAAAGTGTACGTCAAACATGGCAAATGAGGTGCGTTCGTACTATAAGTAGTTTTATAAATATTCAGATCTTGTGCAATAGCTGTTGCACTCCTATGCAAAAATGCATGAATACAAAATTTATTACGATAATACATATTAAATTCAGTAATCCTAAAATAATTTGACCCCATCTTAAATATTACGTCATGACCATGGTGACCTAGATTCATTACCTCTCATGGGATATCATTAAATTAATTACGTATGATAGGATTTATTAAAACCATCACCATGACAACCTAGAATCATTACCTATCATGGGATATCATTGAATTCATTACGTATGACAGGATTGAATAGAATGAAGAAAGTTTTTATTAATATCTTTTTAAGTTTTGATTCGATTTTCATAAAATTTGAAATGACTCGACACAATTCTCCAACGATTCTAGATATTAAATTTCAAACCAATCGGTTGGGTAGTTTTTGCGCTGTTATATGCGGAAAGACGGGAGGACAGACAGACAGACGGACTGAACGACGACTATAGGTGCTACGTATTTATATAATTACGAACGCACCTAAAAATAACATTTTAAGTTAAATTCAATTTTTCAAGGGAGATATTTTAAATCTAAATTTAACTGTAATTTAACTGTATTCCTTTAACTTTGATAGTTATTATTTGAACTATAATTTATTTGGCCGATACATTAAATTTGCATAGTTTTAATTCATTGGTAAAATTATATCATTTCGAGAAAAAAAAAAAAAAGTTTATTAATATTGGAGTTTTTTCCCAAAATATTTTCCATCAGTGAACTAATCTAATATATAAGTTTATTAATATTCTTGTTAATTAGAATTTTTAATTATCTTTACAGATATAATCAAGAAAATGTAATGTTTTATTTAAATTTCTTGATATTATTATAGTTTGATAACATTCCAGACATAAATATTTTTTTTTTTTTTTTTTTTTTTTTTTTTTTTTTTTTTTTTATAAAAAATGTACGTCGATAAAATTTGCAATCTTAAACATATAATTGAGCGGAATTCAGCCTGCTGCTATATTTAAAAAAAAAAAACAAAAATTATGGGTAAATAGTAAAATTATATTCAATATTTTTTAAAGAAAGACTTATATAAATTATTCCGTATATTGATATTGTTTTTAAATATATTTTTGTATAATACCGAAACCTAGTAACTCATTTTCTTTACGAAAAAGCTTAGAAATATCACACCATTAAATTTTTATACTTTAATAAATTATAATGTTTTAGGGTCAAATAATAACACTCAGTTTCATTAATTAAAGAATAATAATAAATTTCTCTTTTCTTTTTGCTGCTAAATAATTTTCTGTAAGCAGAAAAGTTTGAAGCAGCTATACAATTAATTATATTTTATTAAGACTTCCGGACAAAGTTCAAGAGTTTTTATAAATACGGTTTGACTGTCTGTCCGTCTGTGCGTATTCTTCCTCTCCTAAATATACTCCGATTGCCATGCAATTTTATATTTTTGAGGCTTAGTATAGATTATTCTATATTAAAAATGAAGTAAATAAATTGAAGGACTATTACGTCTTGAAATTAACAGCACAAATATAATTAAAAAGATTTACTAAAATATGTATAATGTACAGTCGGCTCTCGTTAATTCGAAATCGGATAAATCGAATCTTCGATTAATTCGAACTAAACATGAAGTCCCGAAATTTTCAATGGCAGAATAACGTTAAAAATTTTCATTTATTCGAACTCATTTTCTCTTGACTTCGTTTAATTCGAACTAACAAGATTTCCATTTTTTCATTTTTCCTTACTTTCTCACGGACTTCAGGTCCTTGAAATAACTTTCTTTCTCTCATTTTTGTCAGAATTGTTCTGAACTAGAATACACATCAGTCCAGGCATTTCATATACACTTTCTGAGTGGCCTGTATGTCCATCAATGACACCTTCACCCTTTCTTCCATTGTGCTTGTTCCTAATCCTTCTCTAGCATTTGACCAGTGACATTCCGAGAAATATACAGGCTGGACATTGTTACAAATAGGGAAAACCTGTTTCATCACTCTAACTGCAGTATAAAGATCGAATTTTCAGTCAGTGGTTTTACTTACTCCTAAAGTGTTTTTTGAAAAAGTAAAAGATTTTGTTTCTTTAAAATATGGCTCCACGTGGAAGTTATAAATCTTTATTAATTCTAGAAGCTAAAGTGGGAATTATTAAAAAGATTGGATGTGGCCGATCTAAGACAAAAATTGCTGCAGAATATGAAAAAAAAAAAAAGAATACCCTATCTACTTACTTTAAAAATAAAGAATTCATCCTGAAATCATGGTAAAAGAAAAGATTTGCTAAAGGAAGAAAACGTATGAGAACAGCAGCCCATGAGGATTTAGAGGGAGCTTTACTGTTATGGACAAAGGATGCATTGGCAAGAAATGTACCTTTGAGTGGACCTACATTGGCAACTAAAGCGAAAAAACTGGCACTACTCATGGATATTAAAAAAAAAAAAAAACAATTGCAGCGAAGGATGGCTGACACGTTTTAAGCACCGAAATAACATCGTACACGAAACTGTGTACGAAACTCAGTGAAAGTGCTGCTGTAGACCTCGCTGCTTGCAATGAATTGTGCGAAAAGCTACCCGAACTCATTTCTACTTATGTAATTACAGATGTGTTTAATGCCGATGACACAGGTTTTTTTTATAAACTTCTTCCTAATAAGACTTTAACATTTAAAACTGAAACGTGTACAAGTGACAAACTTAGAAAAGACAGGATAACTGTGATGGTAGGTGCCAATATGGGTGGAAGTGAGAAGTTAAAAGTAAATCAACTAAGCCACGTTGCTTCAAAGGAGTTAAAACACTGCCTGTTGATTATGTGGCAAATACCAAAGTCTGGATGACGCATGAAATCTGCATCAGTTGATTAAAGAACTGGATTAGGGATGCATCGAATAGTGATTTTGGCCGAATACCGAATATTCGGCTAGCCGAATAGTAACTGCTAGGCCACCGAATATTCGGCCTGCCGAATAGTAAACATTGGGCCGAATACCGACTATTCGGCTTGTCGAATACTTTTATATTTCAAAGTTTAAAGGCATTAAAATGTTAAATTTTAAAACAATTTTACATAATATTTAAAACAGAAACTTTTATTCTAATAAACAAGAGCTTTTTTCAAGCAAACTTTATGCTGAAAAAAATCTGCTTTGAGTTATTTAAGAACAGGATAGTTATAAAAAAATTTTTAATAAAATTTTTAATTTCATGGCTTCTTCTTAAAATTAAAACAAATGAATAAAATTTTCTTAAATTCTAAAACAAACATTTTAAAATTAAAGAGAAATCGTGAAAAAATTGGAAGAAAAATTGTACAGGTACATATATTTGCTTGTCAGGAAGAGACTAAAGTAAAAGTTAATAAATAATACAATCGATTCACATTTTATAGGGTGACAACTTAGCAAGAATAACTGTTCTACTCCCTTTGATCAAGCAAGTAAGTTTTTAAATGCATCCTACATCAGTGTCTGGAGTGGGCAATCATTTTCAGAGGTTGTAAACGTTGTTCTTAAAATCTTAGTAAGAAACAGATTATTTACTGGACAATGTTGAGGAACTGGCATTTGTACATAAAGGAAAATCCTCATGATTGGTTAATTTTCTTAAATAATACTTAACAAACAGCAAATAAATAATGTAAAAACATTCTCTTTTATTTAAATATGATTCTGTTTGTAATTATTCTGAATATCTTTATAAGTTCTCTGTTAAACGTAGAAGTTGTATAAGGTTTTAAAAAATAATTTTTAAAAGTGTTTTTTTTTAAGCATTCGGTTCAGCCGAATATTTCGATATTCGGCCAAACCGAATATTTGGCATGGCGAATAATTTGCTATTCGGCATACCGAATAGTCTGATATTCGGCCAAACCGAATATTCGGCAACATGGCCGAATACCGAATAGATACCGAATATTCGGTGCATCCCTAAACTGGATAAAAAAATTTCCCGTCAAAACAGAAAAATTCTATTGTTGCTAGATAATGTGCAGAGTGATTGCAAACTACCAACACTGAGCTCTATAGAGATTGAATATTTACCCCCCTAATACTACAGCACAACTGCAACCGATGGACCAAGGTATAATCCAAAATTTAAAAATTTATTATCGTAAAAGGGTTCTAGAACAAACCTTATTTTCGATTGATCTTAAAGAAAGCTACGACATAACATTACTCACGGCCATCAACAATTTTTATGCGGCGTGGGACGCTATACAACCTAACCTGAAACAATAGAAAAATACTTTCGACATGCCGGATTTATCCGTCCATCTAAACAGAGTGGTTGTAATACAAATGACGAAAACGACAAACCATTTGAAGAAATTGAAGTTTCAAACTTTTCTTAAAAGTTCCAGTGTGATATTATGTTCGCAGAGTATGTAGCAGTTGACAGCAGTTTAGAAATATCAGGACCCTTAACTGAGGAAGAAATTGTTGAAACAATTCACGAAAAATGCATGGAGATGGAATCAGTTTCTGGCGATTCTGCTACTATGTCCCAAGTGCTGTCCTTACCCACAGAAAAGTCAATTGCACAATCAATTGAGTGTTTGAGTACATTTATCCTGATGCAGCCGGCATTGGAAAAGAACTCAAGTGTTTGTTACAAACAGAAAAACTGGCTAAAAAGCGAAAAATGAATAGGACTAAGCAAACAACAATTCATAATTTTTTTCACAGTGATGATAAATAAGTGTAAATAATTTCTGAAATGTTCATCTAATTTCAGGTAAGAAAATCGCAATACAATTAATAAAAATTTTAAAATGTAGTTGTTTTGTACTGTATTACTATTTTTTATGTTTTATTTACATTATTTTATAAATTATTAATTACTTTATGCATTTATACCTTTTAATTTAATATTAAGTCATATTCTAACGGTAACAGCCGAAATAAATAAATAAAAAATACTATAAAATTAATTCCTTTGTAATAGTACCCCTTTAAACATGTTTTCCTCTCATACTTTTCATAATTCGAACTCTGGATAATTCGAACATTTCTTGGGGTCCCGAAGAGTTCGAATTAACGAGAGCCGACTGTACTTAAAAGTTAACACTTTCAAAGCATTAAATAAAATTTTAAAAGTCTAAAACCTACACGTTTCAGCCACCCTGTGGCCATCATCAGGGTCTAAAAATGAAGTGTAGAATTTACAGTTTCTTTGTAGAAACACATAAAAGAACTCCGTGCCATTACAGTCTGTCTGGAAAAATAGTTTACGGTGCATTTTATTGATGTTACGTTACTTGAAACATATTGAGATTGATATACGTCACTGAGATGGGCTGCAACATACTTTCTCAAAAGTATACGGGTGTCGAATACAGGGTGTTGTCGAATTCGACCGACAAATTCAAAGCAGTGATAGTAGGCGTCAAGAGTATGAAAAATTGTCAGATAACATGGCGTCGCAAACTACTTATTTAGTCGTAAATACAGGGTGAACTTGAGTTGATGGTCATAATGTTGAGAAAAATGTAAAAAGAATTGCATGGAAAATGTAACGACATATAGTAGAACCTCGATTATCCGAAGTAATTGGGACCGAGGATCTTTCGGAAAATCGAAATTTTCGGATAATGGAGAATGCTTCAATTTTAAGATTAAGGAGAAATAAATGCAATATTTCTTATTATAGTAACAAGTACTTAATAAAATAAAGCAATAGCAAAATAGAAACAAGAATAAATTACCTGAATTTTAATTTTTAAATTAAGTACTTTTTCCATGTATCACAAGGGTTTGGAAAAATGTTTTGTTTGTCGCGGTCTCGATTGTCTTTGCTTTGAAGCTCTGTCTCGGAGTTTTTTAATATTATTAGTTCACCAGTATCACAGATTTTCTGCTGCAACAACCATGTCAAATCTTTTGCAAAACATTAAAAAGTTTCACAATTGCTAATTTCTTAGTTTTCTTCGCTCCACTCCGCAGCTTACGGGTACTCAAGTTAAATTCAAAGGAACTGTAAGAAAGGGGATCGAAAATATTTATATGTACCCATAGTTCGGAAAGCACTGCTTGCACACAAGGAATATGATAGTTAAAAGAGACAGAAAAAAGCTTTTAAAATACATTTTGCACACAAGAAATGTGATAGTAGTAAAAATAAAAGGCTTCAAAAATGTATTTCGGTTAAAAGAGTTTCGGATAAAAGAGGTTTTACTGTACTTTGTTTTATGTGAAATGTTACACCATCTTGGAAAGTTCTTGAAAACAGGGTTCTCAAGCAATCGAAGATACCGCATGATCTGGTAATCGCAGTCCAAAATGCGGAGTGTCAAGTCCATTCTGCTGGCGCATATAACGGAAACTTCTACCACTTTTTTTGATATTATCACATTTACAACAAATGTGAGCATGCGTATTAAAAGTTTTATTAGCCCCCCGGTACGGCATTCTATTTCTTTCTCCCAGCTTATTTTATGTGCAAAAAATAACGTTATCTTACAGAAGCCAGCAATAAACAAAGCAGATGTATCATTGTACAATTAAATACTCTATTGCATTTCTTAAAATTTCTAAGCATCGCACATTTTTAATATTTATACTGTCGTATTGGAAAAAAAGTACTTTTAAATGCAATTTGTTTGAAAACTGTATCTCCATTGATTTTTGAAATATTAATTTTTTTGTAGTTTTTAGCACCATTTGTTTAATTTTGGCAACTCAAGTACTCCATTTATGTAGAAAGTAAAGGGAAAATAGTTGAAAAATAGCAATTATATCTTTTTATTGCCATTTTCTCATAACAACCGAAAGAAAATGTTATTAAAATACGTGCTATTTTGAAAAAATATAAACAAATAATTTCTGTTAAAACATGGAGCTATTATAAACTATATTTAATTTTAAGCTATCTGTATTAATGTAATAAACAAATGCAGGCCTATGAATCATTAGATAGCCGTTTTTTGTCGAGTTTTCTGAATGATGGCATCTTTTTGCTGCATTTGTGTATTATTTTGCGATAGTGACATCCTATTCATGCTTTACGGTAGATGTTTAAGAGTGGATCGTAAATGTGGAATTCTTAAGCAGATGCGAATGATGCCATTTTATATAAAATGAAAGTGTGTGTTTTAAGTCTTAAAATTGAAATATGTTTTGTAGTATTTATATATACATATATTTTTTGTTCATCGGGGCCTGAGACTAAATTCTGAAAAACTAGAATTCCTGTTTTCTAGTTATAATATACTTCATTTTTCTGAAAGTTACTGCCATCAACCCAAATTGAGTTAGGGAAAGAACATCCTGTATTTTTGATTAAATACTGTTAGTAGTATTTTAACTTTGCTAACAGTACCTGCGTGAAGTTCATTTTCCTCAAGTGGTAAATTATTTATTTTCTCAATATAAAAACAAAGTATAGGTAAGATAAATTGGGCTTACCTTGTATTTATGTATATCCATATACTATCTGGTATCCGGCATTCGCAAGGGTAATTCCATCTACATCTTTTCATTGTATGCCTATTCTATAATTGCCATTGTATGCCTATTCCATATGTGATCATCTGGTATTCTGTGTTACTAAAAACACGCATGGTTTTGTGACTTGTAAAATTTTAAATATGTTGGAACTTTTGAAGAAAAAGAAAATTAACATTTAATTCAGCGTTAGGAATTACATATCTCCTTTGGAGAGTTTGGTTTACAAGTGAAAGTAGAAAAACATATACAATACATTATTGGCAATAAAAAACACGAAATTAGTGCCATTTATCTTGATATTAAATTATTTATATCAATATTTATACTTATAGCAATTTAAAAAGAAGTTTATTAATGTTTTTAATGCCTTTAGTTCTTGAATATGATGAAATGTTTATAATAGAATGTTTATTTACAATTGTGCAATCACTTTTTACTTCGTTCCTTCAGATAATAACCACTTTTCATAATTGCTTTTATAAATCACATTTGACACATGAAAAACAATTTACTTAGCTTGATTATTTTAATGTCCTCGATTTGGAGATTATGTTTCACAATAACAGTCAACAAATACATGGTTTGTGACTCCAAGTTCTAGGTTAATCTTTCATTCTCTTGATGTCTACTATCACCCCCTCTGGATTTTTCGGTCGAATTCGGAAACAACCTGTATACTCCTGAAAAAATATGTAGTAGTCTTCCTCGTGATGGATATCAACCCCATTATGTTTCAAATAACGCAACCTCAATAAAATGCACCGTAAACTATTTTTCCACACACACCATAATGCCACGGAGTTCTTTTATGTGTTCTTATAAACCAACTATAAATTCAACACTTCATTTTAAATGCTGAACATTGTGTATTAAGCCTCAAAAACATATAAAAATTTCATGGCAATCTGAGTAGCATTTATAGTTCGTTTACAGGGATACACAAATGGTTATGATTTACGGAGAAAGTTCGACTGCGATCCATTTTAATTGTAATGATGTTCTGATGCTTCAAACGTAATGAAATTTAAAAGGAGCTCTGAAAAGCACACGGTTACAGGACTAACTATGGCGGGTAATTGCTGCAAATTCATCTTCCGCTATGGCATGCATTTTAAAATTTATCGAATTTTTATCGTATTACGTCATGTTTATAAATTACATAGATCATATGCAAGCCTATGGAAGAAAGGGTACGTATTACCGCAGATGGACAGATATTGCGAAAATGGACTTTTAATGCGTTATGTGTTTTTTAAATTGCTTATAAGCGTTTCATTGTACGAAATAATTAAATTTCTTAATAATATTCGATTATTGTTGAAAAGTATTTCATAATCCATGCCTGAAGAAGGAGTTTTTTCTTGTTTGAAATTAAATATAATTTTATTCAAAAAATTTAAACTTATTTGCTTTTGTAATTTTAAAATTAATAAATATATATATATAGAGAGAGTGAGTTCGGGTATTATGGAATGGTCGGACAATATGGAATACTTCAATATCTGGAACATACGGTATTGCAGCCCAGCGTAAATCTGCCATACGACTTCCTAGTACTCCACTGAGGCACCGTGCTCAGTTTTGGATACCTTTTTGTTGGAGCGACACGCTGAAATAAAATCTTATTCTCAATGTTTGCAT
Organism: Maratus speciosus; assembly: GCA_963932465.1. Taxonomy (NCBI): domain Eukaryota; kingdom Metazoa; phylum Arthropoda; class Arachnida; order Araneae; family Salticidae; genus Maratus; species Maratus speciosus. The sequence goes on along the minus strand of OZ010793.1, from coordinate 80,815,700 downwards.
TTTTCTGCACACTCTCAGGAAAAACTGTAAATTTATGAGCATTTGCCTTCAATTTTCACGGCAACAGCCTTATTTTCTGAAATGATCCGATTCAATAAATTAGCGGCCCTTAGATACTTTGAAAATTAAGGACAATCCACATATTCTAAGAGTTCTAAACCATCTGTCAGCGAAAATACGGTACGACCCCATACATTTTCCTCCGCTAGGGTAACCCTTCATTTTAGTTATGTTTCCAAAAATAATGTCACTTAACCACGACCGTAACATATTTTTTAACCCTCCAAAAAAGCGATTCTGTGATGATTATCTAATGTTATACGTGCTACGGAACAGTAAGTAAAGTGTTATTGTGTTTTAATCAAGGCTTAATTTCTAACTAAAAAGTACCGAGGCCCTAAACTAATATTCCGTGGTACCGCTACTAACAGCTGTACCGTTTCCCCCTAAATCCCCATCCTCTCTGTCACTCCAATCTGTATATTTATATTTAGTACATTGTTTGCAAAATTTAAAGCATTTTTTTTTTCTATCGCAAAATGAAAATTTTAAATATATCTGTGAGCATATACTTAACTGTCAATTATTCCACTTTTTAGTTACCACTCCTTCCGAACAGTAATTTGTGCCAAATTTTAGTGTTAATTAATTGCAGAATTTTGTGCTTAAATATGGTGAGAATTATAATTCGGAAATAGTGTTAACACAAAAAAAGGAGAGTTTGCAGCTATGTATTTTTATGAAAAAATGCATGAAATTTACAGAAATTAATATTTATATGCTGAAGAATGGAACGCTGTTTTTCAATTTTTGTTTTTCAATTTAATTAGGACGTGTCCCATTGCTCCCTTTACTAGCATGTCACATTCCTCCTCAATAGCTTCTTTTATGTTAAATTTCTTGTATAAACAAAAATGCATAAACAAAAGGTGCATATCTTAAATTTTAATCGATTCCTTCCATGTAACAATCTTTTGCGGTGAGTCCCTGAAAAACAGATTAAATTAAAAAATTGACACCATTATCGGAAAGATTCGATCCTTTTATAGAAAAAAAGGAAACACTGCTCGGTTGCTTTCTATCAGAATAACAGCACATTGCAATTATATCTACTCACATATGTAGGTGGCTTCATAAATGTGCAGAGCACAGACTTAGCATGAGCAGTATTCATGGTACAAAATAAACAGAAAAATCACTGACGTGATTTTTATACTCGTACAAGAAACCTTAAAGAAACAAAATATCAAGTTGGTGCTCTCTGGCTAAACACAGAAAATATTCTTTTCACGTTAGATATCTAAATAATAAAAAAACCAGACAATTAAAAATTTATCCTACTGTCACAAAAGAAAATCGAACTGAAAGCGAATTCATTGTTCAGTCTATTGAGTGGCACCGTATCAACACGTCGCCACTATCAATGCCAGGTATAAATTTGCAAATATCACTGGAATAGAAAAACACTCTTCCTTTTTTCCCTTCATTTTGATCAAAATAACATTAAAATGATTTGAAATAGAATATAATACATAATTTTGAAGGAGGAAAGCTTTTTTTTTTTTTTTCTATACATGAATAAATAAAATTTTGAATGTAAGACAGAATAAGCTTGAGTCAGTCCAAGCCCAAAAACTAATACAAAAATTGAGTTAATTTTATCTCCATCTCCAACGTGGGCGACACCATTACGTCACATATAAGTGTTTTTATAAAAAAGAATGCAAAAGCTTGGAGATGGGAAGGAAAGGAAAGAATAATTTAGGCTTCGGTGTTTTAGCGCTATTGCACTGGGCTCCGGGTCCCTGAATTCGTGAACTCCGGTGAATTCTGACCAATATTTAAATATTTAGTAAAAACAGAGAAGTACCGGAGCTGAGCTCCGGTGGGCTCCGGCGAAAATTAAGCCCTGGTTTTAAAGTGCATTATATCTTTGTCCGTAAAATTATGGACTGCTCAAAATGATGGGCATGGATTTTTTTTTTTTTTAACCACTTTGAAAAATGGTTATTGTCCTCGGTCAAGGTAAGAATCAAAAACATATCGGAAGCTTTTTATTAGTTGAATTCGCATTTTATTCGTTTTCTGATTGGACTATACAGTAATCTGTATTTTCCCTTTACTTTCAACAGAGATGGATACTTCTCTTGCCATTATGCCAAAAAAGTAATAAAAACTACAAAAAAAATTAATAACTCGGAAACAAATTGAGATACAACTTTGAAGCAAATTGCATTTAAAAGTGCATTTTTTTTTCTCTATACGACGGTGTAAAAAGTAAAATTGTGGGATGTTTAGAAGTTTAAGAATGAAATTTCATTTAAAATTGGTCCAGGAATATTAATGTTTAATTCATGGTGTACGTAATGAATGACCAGCTCCGTAGAAGTTTAAAAATTTACAGTACCGAAAAATGTAATCCATGGCGTACGTAATGTATGATCAACTCCGTGCAATTGTTTACGTCTTAAATTTTAGTCTTTGAAAAAATCATTTTCCAAATGGTCGTTGTAATTTGTTAAATTGCATTTTTTTTTTTTTTTTTTTTTTTTTTTTTTTTTTTAACGGGGGTATGACTAGAATCTCTGTTTCCGGCCTCTGCCTGTAATGGGATATTTTTAACAATGCAGACAAATTTTATATAATTCATATTAATAATAACATCTTATTGTCAATGATATTAACCAAATTCAGTATAAAGTCGAACAGTTGCATATATTACTATGTTAGTCGGTTTTTCTCTGTGCTAACTTATTGACGAGTGAACAGGTTGTGTTTTTTAATAGGGTGTGTCGGGAAATATAGAATATCTATCGACTAGACAACAGTTTGAAGACGAGCCTAAAAATTAAAACAATTTTTCAAAGAATCTGATGATTTACAGATGATGTACTAAGGTTTACTTATTAAATAATTTTGGTTTTTCTTTTAAATCGTGGTTTTTCTTGCAATTTTAATATTCCTTTTCAGTCTATTCCATATTACCTGACTGGTTGTCATTACCAAAAAAGTGTAACTTTTTTTTAAAAGCTAAATACTCATATGTGTTTTTTTTCTTCCACTTTAAACGAATTAGATATGCATTCAGAAATAGTCAAAGTTTGCTTTTTACTAATTTTTAATGTATCTCAATTTTTTTCACGTTGACTTACAAATAAAACTGTACCTGGTATTCCAATAATAATTGTTCACCTATATTCTGTATTATTCGCATTTCACAATATACTATAAATCAGAAGTAATATATTGTACTAACTCTTAGCTAATAATCTATTTCAGATTTGATAAAGAGAAAAGAACAGACATTATTTAAAATATTACATGTAGCATAGACCTTTTGAATCTATATTTTTAGCGTATAGTTAGAATATTTAAATTTTTGCAGTTACTTGAGCCATAATTTGTTGATGTTAAACAGATCTGCTAACAAGTTTAAAACAAACTTCATTAATTATTTAAATAAAACATTCTGTTTAATGTTCTACTTCAAAATAAGTTTTTAAAAATGTGCAAAAAGATCCCTGTTAAAAAGATATTTTCCTTTAGGGCAATTCCACAGAAAATCATCATTTTTTGAGGGGGAATCAAATTTATATGTTTAATTTAAGGGTATGATTGGAAAACTTGATATTTTTATATTCTATAGAAAAATCCGAATAAAAAGGTATTGTAAATTACTGTTTACAAACTAAGTTATGTACCATTTTTGGCTTTGTAAAATCATAATGTTACGTCTGTTACACAATAAAAGTTACGTCAGTTACACGTGTAAATGCCATTTTTTTTGTTTTTTTATTATTCAGAATTTAATTAAACAAGTTACTGTTATAATTTGGCATTACTTAGTGTTGTTGAGAACATTAAATCACCCTTTTTAACTGGATAGTTTTGATAATTTTTACACTTCAGTGAAGGCAGAAAAAATGCTTGTATATTTTATGCTATGTCAGTTACAGAATTTTTGATTGCAATTTTTGGGACTCAAAGAGAGATTGAAATAGTCTGCAGGTATTTGGGTATTAAGACCTTAGTAGGAAATATTTTAAATTGTAAAAATTTGTTCTAGCTTTATTAGTAAATTTTCTACATAGATTTGAAAACAAAATTCGATGATGAAATGTTACGTCTGTTACGACAGAATTGCCCTTTAACGAATTATACTTTTCTAAAACAAACGTGTTTAAGCCGCTTTTAGCTTCTAAATATTAAATCAAAATAAATAAATTGTTGAATCAGATTTGTTTTTGCTACAAGATAAAATATTTTTGAAAGATTCTCATTTAATTTCACTGACATTAAGCATCAATATATTATTTAAAAGACGAAATAATAGTTATTGGTTTTGACGGAACTGAGGGTATGGTTTGTTTTAATATGCATGCAGTACAAATTTTATTATTTTGTACTTTAATTATTATATATCATTGTGTGTAAACCAGGCATATTTGTATATTGTAAAGAAGATATTGATGAAAATAAAGGAAAAATAAAATTTTCAACAAAATAGAATTATTCTAATGTACGGAAAGATAAATGGAAAGCTTTAATTCTACATATATATATACATCTTCATCATCAACAACAATCGTTTTCAATCCATTGATGGATGTAGGTCTTCCCCAGATTTTTCGAATGTTTCCTGTCTAGTGCTTTAGTCATCCAATTAATACCAGCCACTTTTCGATTTCGTCACTCCACTTTACTTGACGTCGTCTTCTTGGTTGTTTTACATCTCTACGATACTACTGTAGGGTATTTGTGCTCCATCTATTGTCTTGTGTTCCTGCAATGTACCCAGTCTATTTTCTTTTTAGCCATTTAATTCTTTCAATGATGTCAAAAACTTTAGTCTGACTTCTTATCCAAGTTATTCTTTTTCTGTCTCTTCTAGTTATGCCTAGCATACATCTTTCCACACTTCTCTGTGTTGTTTATAACCTTTGTACAATCCGTTTTGTTAGCGTCCATGTTTCCGCTCCATAAGTTAGTGCAGGCAAAACACATTGGTTAATCACCTTTCTTTTCAAACAAAGAGGCATGTTACCCTTCAGAATAATGTTGTTCTGCCCAAAAGCAATCCATCCATTTCTTATTCTTCTATTGATATGATTCATGATACTATTATCCGATGATACTTCCTGTCCAAGGTTCACATATCTTTACACTTCTTTAACCTCAGTGTTGTTGTAGACGATTTTCTTTTTTTGATGCAAATGAATTGAATATCACCTTAGTCTTTTCCAAATTTATTTTTAATCCCACATTAATGCTAGCTTCTGCCAAATCTTTTAGCATATTTTTCAATTCTTCAGGGCTGTTACTGAAAATTAAAATGTCATCAGCGAACCGGAGATGACTTAAATATTCCCCATTTATTCTAATCCCTTTGTTTTCCAAATACAGCTTCTTGAAAATATTTTCAAAGACAGCAGTAAAAAGCTTAGGCGAAATGGTGTCTCCTTGTCTTACCCCTCTTCCAAGCTTGATCTTCGCTTTTCCTTTGTAGAAATGGATGGTTGCTTATATATAACCATTATAGACTATTATAAATCCTCATCAATTTCAAATAAAACTTATAAATTGAGTATCAAGACATGATATAAACATTATGCATATTGAATTTGGATCAACAATTATTAAATGATTTTTAAAAACAAACTAGATCCAATAGCTTATAAATGAAGTATTAAAATATTATAACATTTAAATTTGGAGAAAGGTCTATATTTACATGAAGGTGAATGCATAAAAAGAATAAATAAATAAAAATAAATATGCAGAAAAAAATATATATACAATGATAACTAATTCTTCAAGTCTATTGGATTTAATTTCTCTTATATAACCTAACCATTGCATGTATTTAAGATGATTTAATATAAAACAATAATTCGAATGATTTAATGTACTCAAATTTAACGAGAAATTTAGGAAACTATGTTGATCTTTCAAACAACATCAAACTAATACACTTAACGTAATTATTTATTTTAAGAGTGTCCTTTTGATAGTTTAGTTTGTCCCAGTTTGAAGGAAACTGAGAAGTTGAGTCAATTGACTATACTTTCGTTTTATATCACATAACTGCTAGATTCATCTGCAAGATTTTAACATAAAACAGATTTATATGCTTTTGACAAGAGCATTATAGAAACATATTATATTTTCACTTTATAAATACAGGAAAACAAGTCATTTTAAAAACGTTCCTTCGATGGATTAATTTGATCACAGAATTTATTTCATTAAAATGCGATTGTTCTAATTGTATGAAAAGACACGTGGACATAATTAATATGTTCAAACTAAGCTAAAAGTTATAAAATAGTGATAAAAGTGTTAAAATATTAATAAAAGGCATCACTTTAATAACTTTTAACAATTTTAGCTTAGTTTGGATGATTTTAAGTGATTTTCATACATAATTTTATAGTTAATATATGTTTATATGTAACTAATTCATCAGGTGTATTGGCTTTAAAATCATTTTATATTATTTAACCATTTCAAAATAAAAGATCTGAAGGTAAAATATTTAACCATTTCCAAAATAAAATGCCTGTAGATAAAATAGGTTTATCAAAACAATTGATAAAGGATATTAAGCTTTTAAGCAAATGTAAATAGTTATCTTAAGTTCTTATATCATAGACAAATTTTCTCATGTTTAACTTCAACAAAATTACAAAAAGGTGCACACAGAAATCCTTAATAACACTAATTTATTCAGTCTATTATATTTTTTGATTTGTACACTTAATGATTACGTGAATCTAAAACATATTAAGATGGATCACGTTTATTTGATTTTAACAACTAGAAAGAAAATTGAAACACCTAATTATTATGCTTTTGAAGAATTATCTAAATGAAAATAGTTAATTAAATGAAAATACTTAAAGATTTATCTAAATGAAAATTGTAAATTAAATGAAAATACTTAAAGAATTATCTAAATGAAAATGCTAAGCTCATCGAATGTAAGAAGTAAGACGCAATGAATGGAATTAGATGTTATTCGATCCGCCTGCCAAACCATTTTCTTTACTTGAGCAGTGTTGCTGGTGAAAAAACAAACTACAAGGGTGAGGAGGTATATAATGTAAGACTTGGAACATGTAAATATAAAAGTAGAAACAGGATAATTTAGGGATTGCAGATATCTTATTTTTTTTTATGCGGTAATTATTTGTTATGAAATTTTACATAGCCATAGGTGCTTTTTTCCCACCACTATTCATCGATTGAAAAAGGTAGGATTTTCTAATCAAGAATAATGGTAGGGGAAAAGCGAAAAACTCGGCAGCTATGAATAGAACCGATTTTTTAAAAAAGGTATAATATTTTATTATTATTATTATTATTATTATTATTAATATATTATATTTAAACCACATAAGAACTGTTTTCAGCATTAATTTGTATTTCATACGTTTACATGAAGCTTAAATAATTCAGAAACATTTTTTTTTTTTATTATTTCTTTACTTCTTTTAAAAACAATCTCAATAAACGATTACATAATTTCTTTTCTTATAAATCACTGATTCATTACGGAATATTTTATTTAATACTTCTGCGATGCTTTGCATGATACGAGAAGTTTAAATGATTAATGCATTTTTTTAACTAAATAACTTTTTTAAAATCTTTTTTTGAACCAAAGACTTTATAAAATGTGAAAATAAAATTCAAATGTAATTTTTTTACAAATAATAGAAGGAATTGAATAATAATCTTTCGTTTTGTTATTGGGTGTTTGAAAAATCCTATGCAGTTTGTTGTTTTATAATCCATGTTTTAGCCGAAAATTATAATGAGAACGAAAAAAATTTTTTTTAACTATTTCAGAGCTTTTACATAAATTATTATCTAACAGTTAGAAGGCCTATTATACTTTTAAGCAATATTAAGGAATGAAAGTACTCATCTTAATCATTTATTTTAAGGATGTTCTTTCTACAGATTAATTTGATCGACTTCGATAAAAATATAGATCAACATGTAATCGTTTGAACCTGCGAAAAGACACATGGAAATCCTTAAAACAATATGCACTCGCATACAAAGAAAACTTATTCATCGAGTTTATTGATTTTTTAAATTCGTTATCTAATTTAATCGCTACATGAATAAAAAAGGTTTTACGATAAAATAGACATTTATCCGACTTTAAAGAGAAAATCTAGAAGCCATGTTACGCTTTTGAACAATAACTAAATGAAACTGCTTATTTAATTGCTTAGTGTTTTAAGTCGAGATCGACCGAAAATTCAGTTTCGTTTTTGTTTTCAGTCGAAAATCTGAGTTTCGCCGAAAATTCGTTTTGGGCGAAAATGCTGCGGAAAATTCAGCCATTTCGAAACTCAACCGAAACTATCTGTATTCCAAAAATCTCGTTTCTCCCTTCGAAAATTTTCAACGTACTCATTGATTTGAGCTTTTTCGGCTCAAATGAGACACTCTTTATTTATTACTATGAACATCAGTATTTATAATTATCAGTAAGGACTATCTCAAGACATGAGTGTAAATTATAAAGCAAGCAATGCCTATAGGACTCAACTTTAAAGACGCTTTTCACGTGCTCATTAAAAAATACAGACTTAACAGTAATATAAAACTTTTTAATTTGAAACCACAGAATTGTTTCGAATACTCTTTGAGGAAGTTCTAGTATAAAAGATGAACATTTACAAAAGCTATTACAAAAGATAAATTGAAGTATGTAAACTTAAAACAATTTTTAATTAGATGGAATTCGCATAATTAGAAAATCATTCTGTGTCGTTTATGAATTAATTGCATTTTATTTTTTATGAAAATAAAAAGTTTTAATCAGAGGCACAGAGAGGCAACTTAGACCTCAAGTATATTTAATTAATAATTACGTATATTTAGGCATGTATTAATTACTTTTTAAAATATTTTGGACATTTTCATTTTAGTTTTCGGTCGAAAATAGTAAGTTTACCGAAATTCGGTTTCGGTTTCGTTTACGGTCTTAAAAACCTGTTTCGGTTGATCCTTAGTTTTAAGGGTGTCCTTTGGTAGATTAATTACTGAAAGACCGTGGTCGGAAGTAGCGCACTACAAGTAGCGAAAGTTCATTAATCTCCGCTACTTTTAGTTGTATCTAATGTAACGCACGAAATTTTGAAAAATGTAATATAGCGATTAGTGGGGTACGAAACTCAGTAGTACGTAGCAAACCCAAGACGCTACTACTTTTAATGTTACTTCAATCGGGAAATATGTGCCATTCTTGAAATCATGTGATCGTAACTTGTCTTTTTTGTACAAAATACGTTCTGCTCAACGTTTCGCGATTGTAATTTGCGTCGCAACAAACTATTGTAAAAATAATAAAATGAATTTATACTGTGTATGGTTCAGCATAAATAGTTTATGTACAATAGTAATCCCTCTTTATATCGCTTGTTCAGATGTATAGCTATGTTTTCTTATATCCCTAAAAATATGTATGCTGTGGTTTAATCTAATTTTTATGTAACTGTATTAAACATTAATTGTATTAAGTATCTCTCTTAATTTAGCTAAGAAAGTTATTGCGTCATCTTTCTTAATTCTTGAAAGCCCTCGGTTATATGGCATTTGATTAAAGATTGGCAGGCTCGATATAACGAGAGGCCTCTGTATCACTTAATCTGTGTTTTTAATTTCGAGAGTAAACTGAGTTCTTTGATAAAATTTCAAAATTAGTAAAGTAGTGGCTATTTTTGAAAAATAGTTTGTGGTAGCTATTTTTGAAAAGTAGTTCATAGTCGCTACTTTTTAAAACATGCTGTTCTAAAAGGTGCCCCAAAATTCACGCAAGAAGTAATTTTGATAGAAAACACAGATATATAATTAAAAATTGTAAACTTCTTATTGATTCATAAAGTACACAGTATTGGGGTTATGTATGGAATAGAATACCCGGTAAACAGCTTCCACGGTTTTGCTGGCACATACGCATTATTATGTTGAAATTTTCCTTGACAGTTTTGCATAAATGTGGTTGAATTTCATTGTACAGTGCTCAATTTCCTCCTTCAAGGCGTGGATAGTCGTAAGCTTGTTGGCATAAACCTTAGACTAAAAAAAAAGTTCCAAAGAAAAGAGTTCAACGTCATTAAATCGCATGACTTAGACAGCCAATTACGATCACTAAGGCGGGAAATTAAACGACCAGGAAATAACTCATGCAGTAATTGATTTGTTTCTCGAGTTGTATGGCATGTGGCACCACCTTGTTGAAAATAAATGTCGGCCACATCTATATCTTACAATTTAGTCACAAAAATGTTTGGCAAAAATGGTACAAAATTCAAATCTTGCTTGAATTTTAGGATACTCAGCAAAAGCCGTGGAGGCTATTCCATACATAACCCTATACTGTATATACTTTATGAATCAATAAAAAATTGCAATTTTTAATTATAAACTTGTGTTTTCTATCAAAATTAAATGTGAATTTTGGTATAGGGCAACTCAGGGAGATTCGCCGCATACGGGATAGATGCCACATCCCTTGTATTTCTTGTAATTATCGATAGATGGTCGTCAAACGAGCAGTGTAGGTGCGCAATGAGATTATTTTAACCAGTGTATAGCGTGAATCCCATTTCGATGTTTACTTGTAGAAGTACAATCCTTAATTTGACGTATGTGCATGATTTCACAGTCCAAACTTTTAAACACGTTATGTTTAAATACTTTTCATACACGAATTACTAAATGCATGCATGATTTAGAAGTCAAAACTAAGTGTAGCGTTTGTATAGAGTACTGTGTGTATTGCTACGCCATTACCCTTAGCGATGACAGGTAACTGTGAGGGCCGACGTCTGCACCATGCAAAATGGGATACATGCCGCATTGCTATTCCGGTATACATGCCGCAGTTTCTTTTGTACGGGATGATTAAGTGTTATTAACTTTTCCTTTTCTTTTTGCACAGACTAACCATGTTAGGCATGTTATCAAGTTTACTAAAACCAAAGGAGAAAAAGGGGAAAATAAAAAGTAAGAAGTGCAAGAGAGATGCAAGTCAAGATGATAATAATGAAAAATTGGATTACGCGTAACGCAGACGTTCTTTGCAAACTACTCCAAAAAAGAGGAAGTGTAATTGGCTTCCTTGCATCATGTGTTTAAAGTAGTTACATAAAGAGTGTACTTTTTCGACACTTTTCCTGTAGATTGTAGTCGAAAAAACAGGTCTTTTAACCCATTCGGGACCATAGGTACAAATAAGCACCTTCATAAAGAGCTTACAAAATTTTTTTCTGGCACCAGTAAAAAAGAAAAGTGATATTTGCATTGTTTAAATAGAGCATTTTCATGATTATTTAAGTAAAGGTAACTTCTTTTAAAAAAATGGTAACGACCGAATAAAATTTTTCGTAAAAGCCACCGGTCCCGAAAGGGTTAATAAATAAATTATGTAAACACAATTTTACATTTTTTTCTTTTTCCTTTCTAATACATTGATGTTATGTTGTTGCTGAAATAACAATTAAAATTTAATGTAAAAAAAATAAGTCGATAATTTTAATAGTGAAAGTAGGCAACAACTATTAATTTGAATCTACTAATACGTTTCATTGTACTCATTTAGTTTCTTTTTGTTATTACATTGTTAATTATAGTCCAGATATGAATATTTTTTTTAAATATTTTTATTTATAATTTCATTCTGTTCTTATTGCACGCGCGGCATAACTACCGCACAAGTGCGGCGTCTCATCCTGAATGTACGGGTGACGCGCCGTAGTGTAATGTTTTAGAAAAAAATGTTAAAAAATATTAATAATTTGTTTTGAATTTTTTTGTCGCAGTACACGCATTGTATAGTTAACATTAGATAGCACAGCATGATTTTTTAAATTTTATGTCCACCATGGGACTTTATACACAATTTCAAAAAAATGTGGGGCATAAATCCCGGAATTACCCTATCCTTTAGTTGTAGTTAAATACTTTTTAGATAATGTAGTTGTAGTTGCAGTTCGCTACAAAATAAAAGACATTTTTTGAACCACTGTTGTGAGATTGAAGTTCTTTAAAACTAAAAAATAATACTCGCGAAAATGGAATTATTTTTCGAGCCGCCTAACGTACACAAGGAGAGGATAAGTATATAGCTTAGGGTATGAAATATTGAAATATAGAGTAGTTTTTATTTAAATCGTGCATGTCGGGAGATACAAAAGAGCGCGATATATTCAAAAAGGTAAGATAATTGAATATCTTACAAATTACGAAAGGTAGTTAAACTGAATAACACATAAGTAGGCGACAGGATGTTTTAATGATTTTAGATGAATTTACTTTAATGTGTTAACTTTGTGTTTATAAAGACAATTACATTTCTCATTTAGTGCATTACCTTTTATGACCTTTTTATTTTATTTTATTTTATTTTATTTATGGAAACTAGTTTTTACACAATTTTTTTTTCTAATCAAAAATAGTGTTAGGGAAAAGAGAAAAACTCAGCAGCTATGCATGGAACAGATTTAATCAGAGGCATATTTTATTATTATTATTATTATTATTATTATTATTATTATTATATAGCTTATTTAAACCACATCAGAACTCATTTCAACATGAATTTGTATTTCATATCTTTACACCAAGCTTAATTAATTCAGAAACACGGCACAGTCACTCAGTGTAACTTTGATGCATGGGGTGTAACTTTGCGCCACGTCCTAATTTTCAATATGTTTGACTTCAAAAGGCTGAAAAAACTCCAGTGCTAAATTCTGTTGGCAAGGTTATAAACTGGGTTTCCTACTCTTTATTTTAGATCATAAATTGGCAACATTATACACAATTAATTGCATCATCTAACTATGATTGTGATGTACTGTTTTCAAGTTAATTTTGAATGCTGTTTTGAAGTTGTTGTAATAAAAATTAAATTCTTATAGTAAGTAACAATATACTCATTTATCAGACATATTATTATTTAAATGTTATAAATGTGTTATTATTTTGCGATTGTGTATTTACTAATAGTCAGTAAAATGTAAAATTAGAAGGCACAACCATTTTACGTTATTTTGAGTATAGCTTTGAGCCGGCTCAAAGTTAGGTATAGGTTAATTGTTTACTGATAAACACTGTAAAATTTTGTGTTCATAAAAACTAAATGAAATAATGATAAAAAAAAATACAAAAATAAAAATCAAATCTCATGGTTAAACGAAAATACCCTTTTTTTGTCAAAAATTCACCACATGTGCACGTATACTATATATGAATGCCGAAAATGTGCATTGGATATAACGTGTAAGTATTTTCAAAAATATGTGTAAATCAGATAAAATTCGTTTAAAGACGTTATTTGGGGCAGAGCTACTCAAATTTGACATCCCATATATTCGACCAGGAATGACAGTTTGGTCTCAAATTTTAATCCAACATTTTAAATTCATACCGAAAATTTCCAAAGAAGAATTTTTAATTTCTGTGATCGTTAAATCTTTCTTACTAAATAAACCATAAAATGCTATTCTTTATTTCTGCTATGGACGCTAAATTTCTGAATAAGAATGGAGGCCAAACTGGCAACTCTGCATTCGATATTTTTTATTCTTCTTTGAATAATACTAGTTCTAGTATGTACTACTGTAACTATGGCTATATTATTGAGTTAAAACATTGAAAATTGTTTTTCCCTGCATTATTATGTTTTATGTGAACAATAAACAGTTCTTTTTTGCTACATATTTATGGTTTTCTTCTCCCACTCTTCTTATGCATATTATTCGTTGTAATATCATAAATTATACAAATCTTGTAATGTTGGGAAATCTTAAATATCTGATGGGAAATCTTAGGAATCTTAACATATCTGAAAAAAAAAACTTTTTTCGCTTCAAAGTTGTCCGATAATACTTTTTTAATAATGTCTTATTTTATATGATATTTATAATATGGTGCAAAGTTACCCTACATGTCTGGATAACTTTGAACCAGGATAAAAATACATTTTTTATTGTTTATATCATTATAATTCCTTAATTTCTGATAGTCATACAATAATTTAGGATCATTTCTTCTCTTTTATGCCACTAGTTGCAACAACATTCTTAAAATAAGAGTGGGGTATCTAAAAATAGAGAAAATACGAATCAAAGTTACCTTGAATGACTGTATTTTTATTTCTGTACTTCTTTTCAAAAAATCTCAATAAACGCTTACATTACTATTTTTCTTGTAAATCATTATGGATTTCGTTATTTAATACTTCTGTGTGACTTCCCATGTTACGAGAAGTTTAAATGAATAATGCCTTTTTTTTTAACTAAACAAGTTTTAAAAAAATATTTTTTTGAATCAATGGATTTATAAAATTTATGTCAAAACAGAATTTAAAATGCAAGTTATTTTTTACTAATCATAAAAGGAATTAAATAATATTTAGTTTTGTTATTAGGTGTTTCAAAAAGCTTAAGTAGTTTTTTTTTTTTTTTAGGTAGCTTTCATTACAAAAAGCTACCTATTGCAGCCGTTCGGAGGAAAGCGATTTCAAAAAATTTTGGTATATTTTCATCGATCATGACCCCCAGACCCCGAAACCAACCACCGTTCAAAAGTTGATATATATATATACATATCTGATCTTAGTCATACTGTAACTCTCGTACTTATGAACCGATTTAGATAAAATTTCGGGTGTATATAGTACATACCAATGTCTAGACCGAGTTCGTTGGCCAGCTTCAACCGCAATCTTGTTTCAAAATGGCGGCCATTTAAAATTTTAAAAAAAAATTAAAATTTAAAATGAGGCACAAAAAATTAGAAATTGAAAAATATTTTTTATTATGTGTTTGAGCTTGATACAAAGATTCCGGAGCATTATTTTTTCGTTTGTATCTTAAAAAATGGCTGAGTTATAGCACTTTGAATTTCTAGCATGACTGACATTTTGAAACGATCTGATTTTTGTCACGCGATAATACGCGTATTTCTGAACCGATTTGGATGTGACAAGGCATTTGCATAGTACATAGAAATGTCTTGACCGAGTTCGTGGGCCAATTTCATCCGCCATCTTGTTTCAAAATGGCGGCCATTTAAAAAATTTTAAATTTAAAATGAGGTTAAAAAAAATTAGAAATTGGAAAAGATTTTTTCTTTATGTGTTTGAATTGATACAAAGATCCCGGATTTCGTCTATATCTTAAAAAATGGCTGAGTTATAGCACTTTGAGTTTCTAGCATGGCTGACATTTTGAAACGATCTGATTTTTGTCACGCGATAATACGCGTATTTATGAACCGATTTCGATGTGACAAGGCATGTGAATAGTACATAGCAATGTCTCGACCGTGTTCGTGGGCCAGCTTCATACGCCATTTTGTTTCAAAATGGCGGCCATTTAAAAATTTAAAAGAAAAATTAAATTTTAAAATGAGGTAAAAAAAAAAATAGATATTGAAAAAGATTTTTTCCTTATGTGTTTGAGCTTGATACAAAGATTTCGGAGGATTTTTTCTTTCGTTTACATTTTAAAAAACGGTTGAGTTATAGCATTTTGAAATTCTTGTGAGGCTGACATTTTGAAACGATCTGAATTTTGTCACGTGATTACACGCGTATTTATGAACGGATTTGAATATAACTTGTTGTGTACATAGTATATACCAATGTCTCGACCAAGTGCGTTGGCTAACTTCATCCGCCTTCTTGTTTCAAAATGCCGGCCATTTAATCTTTTTTAAATTTTAATTTAAAATGAGGTACAAAAAATTAGAAATTGAAGATTTTTTTCTTATGTGTTTGACTTTGATACAAAGATTTCGGAGCATTTTTCGTTTCGTTTATATCTTAAAAAATGACTGAGTTATAGCACTTTGAATTTCTAGCATGGCTGACATTTTGAAACGATCTGACATAGCAATCTCTCGGCCGAGTTCATTTGCCAACTTCATCCGCCATCTTGTTTCAAAATGGCGGTCATTTAAAAATTTAAAACTTTTTTGTATTAAAAATGAGGTACAAAAAAATTAGAAATTGAAATTTCTTTCTCTTATGTTTTTGAGCTTGATACAAAAATTTCGGAGCATTTTTTGTTTTGTCTTTATCTTAAAAAATGGCTGATATGTAACAGTTTGAATTTCTAATGTGGGTGACATTTTGAAAAATCTGATTTTTTGCCTGCAACAGCACTCGTATTTATCAACCGATTTAGATGTGAGTGAGCATGTACACAGGAATTACTAAAGTCTCGACCAAGTTCATTGGTTAGCTTTGTTGCACCCATTATGTTGCTTTAAAATGGCGGGCACTTCAAGATATCGCCGAATTTAGCGACCAAATATAAATCACTTTAAATAAAACCAGCTTTGATAACGCGACTAATTTCGCGAAATTCTCCTTCATATTTAATATTGACAAAAATTAGTATTTAATCTTCTATAATCGGGTTCCACCAATTTGAGCTCCGTGTGTTTGAATAATATAAGCTGGCTTTTAAAAATTAAGGAATATGAAAGCTACCTCTTCCTCCCGGCACTGGCCGGAAGGACTTTTTTAATTTATAGTTTATCCGTTAAAAAACTATAATGGGAACGAAAAAAATTGAATTATTTTAATTAAATAGTAAATAGTTATGTAACCATATTATATAAAGTCAAATTATACAAAGTTTCCATAATTAAACGACCCTATTTTAAAGTTGCATACAGACAAAACTATTATTCACAAAGCTGTAAAATTTTCTGAAAGTCATGATAAAGGAATGGGATTCAGTTTAAGCGAAAAAAATAGTTCAAGTTTTTGACACCAGAGGGCGTTTTAATGAATTAGCCATCTAGCATACATTTACGATAATTTAGAAATTTTATTTTTTAACTTTACCTGATCTTAAAGACAGCATTTCACGACATGTTCTTAGTATTTTCCAGAACACACCGTGGTCAACTGTGGAACATGCTATCTCACGATTCCAGATGGTATCTGAAAATAATGACCGTCATATGGGACATTTTTGTTTGTAATAAAATTTGTAAACTATCGTAAATGAATGCTAAATGCTTAATTCGTTACAAAAAGCGATCTCTGGTATCGAAATTTTGAACTAATTGTTTCCGCTCAAACAAATTCCCATACCTTTTATATGTCCTCCACAAAATTTCACAACATTCTGAACTATAGTATCGTCCTCAGACAACTTTAAAATAGGGTCGTTTAATTATGGATACCCTGTATTTTCAAGCAATATTAATGAATTAAAATACTCATCTTAATCATTTATTTTAAGGATGTTCTTTCTGATTAATTTGACCGAATTCGATAAAAAAAACTGCATCAACATGCAATCGTTTGAATCTGTGAAAAGATACTTGGAAATCTTTAAAACAATCTATATCTGAAGAAAAATGTTTCATAGAGTCTATTGATTTTTTTAAATTCGTTATCTAAGATAATCGCTACATGAATAGAAAAGGTTTTACGATAAAATGGGCATTTATCCGACTTTAAAGAGAATATCGAGAAGCCATTTTACGCTTTTGAACAATATCTAAACGAAACTGCTTATTTAATTGCTTAGTGTTTTAAGGATGTGCTTTGGGTAGATTAATTACTGATAGACAGTGGTAGGAAGTCATGCACTACAAGTAACGAAACATCATTAATCTCCGCTACTTTTAATAGTTTTTACTATAACGCACGAAATTTTGAAATATGTAATGTAGCGATTTCTGGGATACAAAAACCAGTAGTATGTGGCAAACACCAGACGTTACTACTGTTAATGCTATTTCAAGGGGGGGGGGGGGGGATGTAATTTGTCATTCTTGAAATCATGTGATCGTAACTTGCATTTTTTGCACAAAATACGTTCTGCTCAACGATTCGCGATTGTAATTTGCGTCGCAACAAATTACTGTGAAAATAATAAATTAATAAATAAAGACACAACCTTGCTTAAGAGGCTACTTCAGTCAAGTGAAAAGACCCGTTCGCTAATGCTAATCCTATGGAAGAAATTTATAACGATATCTCGGTTGCATTTTAATATTTTTAAATGATTTTTTTTTTGCATTGGATAGATGAGATCGATCTGTATGCAGGCCGTTTTTTACTTTTTCGATTTCGATTGCAGATTTTTTTAATGAGGATGCTTTCAGTTTCGAAACCGGTTCCCAAAATGAAAGTGTCCTCATAAAAAATATCTGTAAACAAAATAGAAAAAGTAAAAAATGCCCTTTGTATAGATCGATCTCAGCTATCTAATGCAAAAAAAAAATATTTAAAAATATTAAAATGCAACCGAGATATCGTTATAAATTTCTTCCATAGGATTAGCATTAGCGAAAGGGTCTTTTCACTTGACTGAAGTAGCCTCTTAATGGAACACAAAACACGAACTTTAATAAGCTAAAAGTTAAATTGTACGTTTCGAGCTGCTTCTACAGCCGTCTTCAGGAAAAATATGATGGTTAAATGGCAAAAGCTCAGAGATGAAGGCTTCCTGTGCGAGACACTCGTGGTTTCTTCAATCGAACTTTTGATTTATTGGGACTCATTTCATTAAATAGTATTTATTTTCACTGGATGACACCAATATATTTTTGTTTTCATATCTTTAGTCAATGTTCAACAAATTATCTCTCGCACAGAAAGCCTTCACCTATGGGCTTTTAGCCATTTAACGATCATATTTTTCCTGAAGACGGCTGCAGAAACAGCTCGAAACGTAGAATTTAACTTTTAGCTTATGAAAGTGCGTGTTTCGTGTACCATTAAGCAAGGTGGTGTCTTTATTTATTGTATTTTCTGCTGCAATTGCCCAGTATGTGCTAATAATAAATTAAATTTCTACTGTGTATGGTTCAGTATAAAAAGCTGATGTACAATAATAATCCCTCTTTATGTCGCTTGTTCAAATATATAGCTATGTTGTCTTATATCCTCAAAAATATGTATGCTGTAGTTTAAAGAAGCAATTTTGATAGAAAACGCAGGTTTATAATTAAAAATTTTAAATTTTTTGTTGGATAATAAAATATAAAGTATAGGGTTACGTATGGAAAAGCATATCTGGTAAACGGCCTGCACCATTTTGCTGGCACATACGCCCTCTTTTGTTGAAATCTTCCGTGACAATTTTGCATAAATGTGGTTGAATTTCGCTGTACAGTGCTCAATTTACTCTTTCAGGGCGTGGGTGGACGTGAGTTTGTTGGCATAAACCTTAGACTTAAAAGAAAAACCACAGAAAAAAGTTCAACGTCGTTAAATCGCATGATTTGGAGAGCCAGTTATGATCATCAAGGCGGGAAATTAAAAGACCAGAAAATGCAATTATTGAATTGTTACTCGAGTTGTATAGCATGTGGCACCACCTTGTTGAAAACAAATATCGTCCACATCTATATATTGCAATTTAAGTCACAAAAATATTTGGCACAAATGGTGCAAAATTCAAATTTTGCGTGAAATTTGGGACACTCAGCAAATCCGTGGAGGCCATTTATCCGTTATTATTCCATACATAACCGTGTACTGTATAAACTTTATGAATCAATAAAAAAATTACAATTTTTAATTATAGACGGGTTTTCTGTAGAAATTATTTTTTGTGTGAATTTTGAGACTTCCTTAGTTATAGTTAACTACATTTTAGATAGTTTGACTGAACCAGTAGTTGATCAAATAAAGTCGGTGCTATGGGGTTTTTATTATATTTCCTTCTTTTTAAGTTTTAGAAGTAAACTAACATGATTGCTATAACCCTTAATGAATATACTATAATGTTCAAAAATGAAATCTGCTGAAATTAAATAGCAACAAAATTATAAGTAAGTATTTTCTTTAATTACCTTTTACCCAGTAGTTGATCAATCGAAGAAATCAGCCAAAAATTCAAATATTAATCTTTAAAATATCATGCTTAAGCTGTGATTAACAATAATTTATATAAAACTATTATTTGAAATAAGCAAGAGGGAAATGGATTATTTTAACTTATCGTAATCGTCTCCAACTAATCAAAAACTAAATATTTACATTTTCAAAAAAAAAAAAAAAAAAAAAAAAAAAAATCATAAAATTGCTTCCCTTACAGCAGGCAGCTGTCAACAATGTGAAAGCAGGTGTTCCAACATTCAAACAAAAATATAATGTCTAGTGCCACATGTAAAATTCATTTCCGCCTGAATTGGCGTAATATTTAAAACATTTGATCAACTACTTGGAGAGGTATCAACTACTGGCGCAGTCACCCTAATATAGTTGTAGGTGCAATTCGCTACAAAATAAAAGAAAGTTTTCTGCGCACTATTGTTAGATTGAAGTTCTTCAAAACTAAGAAATAACACTTGAGTAAATGGAATTTTTTTTGGAGCCACCTAACGTACACAAGGAGAGGATAAGTATATAGCTTAGGGTCTGAAGTATTCAAATATAGAGTAGCTTTCCTGTACATTGTGCATGTCGTGAGATACGAAGAAAAAAGCTTTATATTCAAAAGGATAATAAAGCTAAAGGTTATTACAAATTACGAAAGATAGTTAAAATAAATAACACATAAATAGGTGATAAGGTGTTTAAATGATTTTAGATGAATTTACTTTAATGTGCAACTGTGTGTTTATAAAAACGGCCACATTTCTCTTTTAATGAATTTTTATCTTTTATGATCTTTTATTTTATTTTATGTTATTTTATTTATTTATTTATTTATATAAACTAGTCACTACACTTTTTTTTTTAGTTAAAGCGGTTTTATACGATTTCAACGGGAAAATGTGGAAGCAATTTTACACTTTAAAACAATATCTAAACGGAAAAGTTATTTTACTCATTTGCTTTAAAGTTATACATTTTTAAAAATTAATAAATACATATGTAGAAAGTAAGCTATTTTAGAGATTTATATTGATATTCTTAGGGTGGTTTACCTTGAATTTTATTGTTCTTAATGATGACATAATTTTTTCTACAAAGGGACTATTTTTAATAGTGATTTTTGTTTAATTTTGCTGAATTTATATATCAAAGGTATACAAAAAGTTTTAGAACTGAAAATTACCCCCAACATAACTAGCTCAGCTCTATATCGACGAAAAAAAGTTAAATGGGCAGAATAACATAATTAATTATTCTTACGGCTGTAAAACCAAAAAAAACGGAAGTAACACATTTTTTTTTCGAGCACAATCATGTAATTCATTATTATTAGCGCTGTGAAACCAAAAACTGAAATAAGCCTGGAAACATGTTGGGCGCCGCTGGCCGAACCATGAATCTCACATGCCATGGATAAGTTTGAACGCGACAAAGACGCTCGAATTTACAAATAGTAATCATTAAAAATAAAAAAACGGACATTAAAGAAAAAATATGTCCTGGAATTAAATGAAAACAGAAAAACAGTTTCTCTTAGAGTTATTATCGAAAAATATTGCGCTAAAAGACAACAATTTTCATTGTCAGCGTTTGATTGGGAATTTCTGAAATGATTCACGGGCTTTTCAAGACATATTAAGGAATCTCAGGAATCTTAAAATTGGAAAAAATAGAAAAAAAAAGACCATTTTTAACATTTAATGTCTTAAAATGTATTTGATTTTAGGACCCAATTTTAATTGGGATAAAAGATATAAGTATGTTCTTTCATTTCATCATTTAAATAATTGCAAGATGCAGAACTAGCATTTACATGGGGCTTCAAATTGTCAGACATTTGACGAGCAGAAAATCGTCATAACATATTACGCGCAGGATTGCAAAATAAATGTTGCAACTGGAAGGAAAATTTTGGTGCCTACTTATACTTCAGATCGTAATAATTACTCTGAAACTAAATAAATTTGTATTTAAAGCATTTATATATTTTTAATACAAAGTTGTGTTCAGCTGATTCAAAATTTAGAAAATTTATACATTATAATCACCTTTAAAAATATTCTTTTGAACAATAAAAAGGAAATTTTAGGTTCATTTTACACAGTCTAACATGAAACATACGTTTTGAAAATTTCATGAAAAAATATTCAGAAGTTTTTGAGATACCCTGCGCGTTATGCTCAAAAATGTCATTTGGAGAAAAATGATTTCAAATTTTCGGAAATGCTGCTTTAGCTATTGAGTGCGTATAATTCTGAAAGCCATAACTTCTGCTCTAATGGGAATTTCAAGGAAACAATTATATCAAAATGTTTAGAAAAGACAGGGATTTAATATCTAAAAATAAATTAAAAATTCGAAAATTTAAAAGATTCAAGAGTCCTGAGACCCCTTAACAGTATATAAAAAAAAGTTATCCAAGAAGGCAAATTTAGGTGACTGCCGGATTTGAGGAACTTTACCCTCTTATGCTTTCAAGGAATATTCGAATGAAAATATTTAAATGTATAACAAATTAACATTTTGTAATAATATATTATTTCTAATTGCTAAAACGGTGCAAGATTAAAACTTTAAAATCAGTAAAATAGTTTTATTTGACGGTTGATATTATTTGTTTATTTATTATTTTATTATTTGTGACAATGACTCTGAAAGAGTTGAAACATGTTAACAGTCAAATAGAAATACTTTAATGTTTTAAAGTTTTAAGGGGTCTCAGGACTCTTAAAATTGGAAAAAGAAGAAGAAAAAAAAGACCATTTTTAACGTTTAATACCTTAAAATGCATATAATTTTAAAACACAATTTTTATTGGGATGAAAGATATAAGTATGCTCTTTCATTTCATGCATTTTAAAAAAATGCAAAATGCAGAATTAGTATTTATGTGGGGCTCCAAACTATCAGACATTTGACGAGCAGAAAATTGGTATAACAGCTTACGCGTAGGGTCACAAAATAAATATTGCAACTAGAATGAAAATTTTGGTGCCTATTTATACTTCAAATTATAATAATTACCTTGAATCTAACTGTATTTAAAGCATTTTTATATTTTTATTGCAAAGCTGTATTTAGTAAAACAAAATTTTGAAAATTTCAACAGCACAATCACCTAAAAAAATATTTTTTTGAACAATGAAAAGGAAATTTTAGGTTCAGTTTATACAGACTAACATGAAAAATATGTTTTGAAAATCTCATGAAAACATATTCAGAAGTTTTTGGGGTATCCTGCGCGTTACGCCCAACAACGTCATTTGCAGAAAAATGACTTCAAAATTTCGGAAACGCCACATCAGCTATTGAGGGGGCATAATTGTGAAAGCCATAACTTCTGTTCTAATAGGAATTTCAAGGAAACAATTATATCAAAATTTAAAAAAAAGATAGGAGTTTCACATCTAAAAAAATTTAAATTTTTGATTTGAAGCGAAAGATTTGAAGCTTTAAGTGTCCTGAGACTCCTTAATCTTACACCTGTTTAGAAATTAGAAATAATATGAAAGTATCTATTTTAATTATTTATTTTAAAGTTGTCCTTTCCGTAGAATAACCTGCTCAAGTTCACTTTAAAATGGCATCGAAATGTAACCATTCAATTATACAAAAGGGTATGGGGCACACAATATTTGGACTTTCGGGAATAAAAATCTGGTGAAATTAAACTTGCTAAAAGAACATTTTAATCTGATAGACGAATGCCTTAGTGATTCAAAATTAAGAAAAAATGGTCAGCAGCGAAATTTTTTTTATTTAACTGAGGTTTAAGTTAAACTTGCGAGTTTAATTTTCAGTACCATTTTACCATTATAGCTTTCTATTTTCTTCTAAATTTTTACTTATAATGAAATTGCATAGTACCCACAGGGCATTCAAATAAGAAATAATAACAATGTAGTATTTTTAGTACAAAATTTTGACATATCATTGTCTTAAAAGGGTGTTAAAGAAGGGACGGTAATGTAAAAAAAGGGGACGGTATAGGAAAGAAGGGGCGAAATGGGAAAAAAAGGGACGGTAAGGATCGAACGGAAAGGAAAATAACCACCTATTTTAGGCAAATTATGTTAAGACTAAGTGGTAGCCACAATGCTCAGTGATTTTTAGAAACAGTTATTTACATTGGATTAAATAAATAATAATAATAGTTTACCTCGAAAAGTGTAGGAATAAACCTTGGGGACGGTAAGACTACCAATAAAGCCGCGATGCTTGAAATTGATATTTAAATGGTAATTTCAATTCTGCAGTAAATTTCCTGTCAAAGAATTTTAGCTATTCTTTCTCTAGCATACTTCTGCATGAGAAAAAACTTGGAAAAAATTCTATGGCTGCATCTGAAGTGATTTTCTGTATAATTTTAGAAGAGGGACGGTAAGGAATCTAAAACCCAGGTACAGAGTTTAAAAAATAATAACAACCCTAAAAATGTGTGCAGGTTAATTTTTTGCTACATATTTATATAAAACAATTGTTCCACTTTCGGAAAAAATTTACATCGAATTATTTTTTTTGAAACAATTTTATACAGGCAGCTCCAAACTTCAAAATCAGTATCAGGGACATGGGATGGTATAGGAGTTTTCCTGGTATTTGGGCCCCCAACATCGTCGCAAACTTACTTATCTCGTTAATATTGTTATGCAATCATGCAATGAAATGTTCCCCAGTATATGAAAAAACCCCACAAGAATATGTACTAAAATAAAAATTATTATTCAGGGACATAAAAGTCAATAAATTGTGAGAATGCCCCGTATACGAAACCGTCAATACTATGCATACATAAAGAAAACTGATTCATTGAGTCTATTGAATTTAAATTCATGTTAAGATAACCAGTAGAAATAGGATGAAGCACCCAGTAACTGACACCTTAAAGATTCTTTCTTGTTCAAATCACTATTATAAAATTTTAAATCCATTTTATAGTTATCTTTCTTTTTAAAATGATAGTAGAGATACATTGTTGACAAAATTTTTCAAAATGTATATATTGTATAATTAAAAATTATTATTTTTTCATAAACTAGGGGGCTCTGCCCCCTACGAGCTACGCTCGCCAACCCCCGTTCAGGCACACCAAAATCCAAAAAGCACGCTAATTGCACGCATTTGATCGGCTTTAAAAATATTGAATTAAAATTAAAAAAAAAAAAAAACAGTAGCGATCTCTCTGTAAACGGGTTTCCATTCGTTTTTCTTGGATTGGGGATTTTTAAGACCAAATCTGTTGCTGTTAAGAGATACAATGGCTGTTTTCGCATTTAATTAAACACATTAGTTATTTGAAAATAAGCTAATGTAAAATGAATTAAGTAAACAGTGTCATTGTCTCCAGGTATTTTTTAGCAGCGCTATAAGATAATTCTTTTAAATAATTCATTTTAAATGTATCGTTTCAAATCTGACGTAATTTACACCAAACTTTTATTTCTCTTATTAATATTCACGTAAAAATACTTTTGTTGTTAGAAGGAAATATTATTTGCGCTGTCTTCGAATTCACGATAATAGTTGAAAAGATTATCTCAAAATATCTCGCGCAAATATATTTTTCAATTTAAATTGTTTTACCATATTTTTTGGGCATTTTAAATATGACGTAAAATTCAAGTGTAAATATGGTTCTTATGACGTAATTTTCCTGCTTTTAACATGTAATCATTTAATTCTAATTTTAAAGTTTTTTTTTCTGTTTGTAATAGTCACGTGTAAATAAATTTTTAATTTGAAGAAATATTTGATATGATAATTTGTTTCGCTGTTTATACAATTGGCAACAGATTAAATTAATGACATTTTCTAAAATTTGTAAAAAACATCTCTCGAAATGCTGAAAATTTGAATTAAAAATAGAAATAAAACCTCAAAAAATGCGTCAAATAAGAAAAATAAATGCAATCTGCGCATTGGGAACTTATAACGTATAAAATGATCTAAAAATGATTAAATTCTCATGCATAGTTTTTGCTCAAATAAAACTTTTTTAATGGAACGACTTTGTCCAACTTTAGCATTAAATATCTCTTAAAATAATTCTTCGATTTGAAAACTGTCTGCATCAGCGCGCTTATCAAACATTTTTCTATAATACCACCGATTTTCATATTTTTGTATGCAACAGTTTTCTTAATATTAACGATGAAAGGCCATGCTTAAGCATTCAAATTGGATGCGGATCAACCCGGAATATCTACGCAGATGTTCATTGGTCCATTTCCAAATCAAAACTTTTTTTTATATATAGAAGGATATTGCTATAAAATCTAGTAACTGACACCAACTTTATTTTGAAAAACCAGTAACTGACACAAAGTGAACCAGTGTCACATCTTAAATTTTAATTATGCTTACTACAAGATAAATTTAATTTATTATTATGTTTTTCAAACAGTTTAAATAATATATTTCAAATTTCTTTAATATAAACAATAATTGACACTTCTGTCGGAGACTGGTAAAATGAAATTTCTGAAACCAATAACTGTCACCCCCCCCCCCTACCATTAAGCTAAATTATATAACTATAAACTATTAATCATGGCCTTATGTATCATAGGCATCTTTTAACTAATTTTTACTATAAATTTAAGAAAAAAATTACGATGGTTGCATTAAAAATAGATAAAAAAAATGACACTTTCTGTGTCTTCAAAAGTTCCTTCTTCACTGAATATGTTCTTGTCCTACTAGAGGTTAATATATTGGCTCAAAAATAAAAATTAGTGCCTGAGTTACCGCTATATAAAATTACTTTGCAGAAAATCACAAGAAAATGCTTATTTGAGTGCGATTTTTGGTGAAGCGTCAATTACCGGTTAGATGTCAATAACGGGGGGAGGGGGGGGGGGTTCTCCCTATTTGAAAGTTTTTCAGATAAAACAAACGTTTATTCCACGTTAAAAAGAAAATTGTTAAGCTACATTTTGCTTTCAAACAATTCCCAGAAGAAAATACCCATTTTAATTACTTAGTCTTCTGTAGATGATCATTTCGATTAACTTCATCGAAGTAATCTTACTTTGATGAAATTAATCGAAATTAAGAAAATACTCTTGAATTAAATTACTCATACGCTTCATTAAGTTTTCATTATATGTTGGGGGAAAGGAACACAAAACTTTATTTCTTTTATTTATAAATATTTGTTAATACTTTTTAGAGGTATATTTATACATAAATTCCCTTTCCAAACGTAATTAAAAAATAAAAAGGAAACTTGATCTTTAAAAATAGAAAAATATCTATTTTAGCCATATTTAAAAATAACATATCTCCTGAATGAATAAACCTTTTTACATACTTTTTTTAATTTTTTGAATAAAAAAAGAATAAAAAATAATTTATTATCAAAATTTAGAAATGTATTTCTTCAAAAAATAATTTTTTTCAAAGCGATAACACGAGTTTGAAAAAAAAAAATAGATAACAAAAATTAACGTTACTAATAAAAGTAAAAATAGGTTTCTTTAATAACATTTAATGTTTATCGGAAAAATGATGTCTGACTTCATGACTAAAATTCTTGTAGTTACAAAACAATTCCGTTACAATACATTAATTTATCATCAAAATTCAGAAATATTAAATTTTTTTAATTAACAGGACGCGTTTTTGAAATGTGTGTTTTTTTTTTATTAATTCGCTGAGAACTATAACACAAAGTTAAGTTTAAAGAAATACACTCTACTTCGTAATATTGATATGTAACAGCACTATTTAAGTTAATATTAAAATAATGTAGAAGAAAGTTTTGTGGTAGCCACAGCATTCTAATTTATTATTTTAATGAAAAAAGTTAGTTTAAAGGGAAAAAAATTATGATGATGAAATGATTCTAATAAAAGAATTGATATATGAAAATCTTTAACGTATGATACGTAAATAAAATTAATGGTCTTTTAATAGTATAATTAACAGTCTATTTAATTTTTATTCTTTTCATTTTCACATATACTATATAAGCATATAAACTCTTATGAAATATTTTTTTTTCACTATCGAAAATATAATAAGATAAAATCATTCAAAAAATCATTAGTACTTGGGAAAAACATAGGTATCATTCTTTATCTGAAAAAAAAGGAAATGTTTTTAAAAAAAGGTAAATAAAGAAATGAAAATTAAAATATTATCAAGATGAGAAGTTACTATCATATGGAAATAGGAAAAATTTAATAAAAATTTAAATGTTGAGTTTGAGATAAGTAAATACATAAGTGGAAAACAAGGTATTTTAGACACTGTAGATGACTTGGATTGAATTTAATTGTTCTTAAAATAACGTAATTTTATTAATATAAATAGCTTTATTTATAACAAAATATTTTTACATTATTTTATTTTTCTCAATGTAGACGTTTCATGCATATAAAAGCTTTTAAATTAAAATAGTTGTATACGGTATTGACGAGAAAAAAGAGAAACGATTTTATGTTTAACCCCTGACAAGCACACTGGGTACAAAGTACCCACCCCAAAATTTTATTGTGTAATTATTCTCTGTAGGTATTTAACAAAGGACTTTCTCCTCTACCGATATTTTCTTGAGACCTTGAGGGAGCGTATTCAGTAGCCTTTGGTGAGATTCAGTTATTAGGACCGACGCAGTGAGCGCGGAGCGTTGTGGGTACTTTTAACCCAGTTTGCAGGTTAAGTGTAGTCAGTCAAGTGCTCAAGATTTTTTTCTTGTATCATATTAGTGTTTTTTCTTTTATTTGAAGTAAGTAATGAATTATAATTACAATCAACACAAAGGTGGAACAGATTCATTCGGCCAAGCTTGCAAATTATATACAGTTGTACGTCGGACAAGAAGGTGGCCATTAAAAGTTTTTTATGGAATGTTAAACACGGCTAATGTTAATTCAACAATTTTATACAATTAAAATCATGTAGAGGTAAAGAAGACCAGATTGACTTTCATGAAAGATTTGTCATTTGAACAAATAAAGCCTTTACTAACTAGGCTGTATGGAATTCCACAGCTACAGTGGTGGTCAAAATTATAAGGACAAGGGAAAAATCGCCAAATCTTGGCTACATTTGACCGGAAACTTATGCAAATTTAATGGATGGAAACTAAAAGAAAAATGAAGAATATTTTTATAAGTTTTTATGGAAATATGTGGAAAATTATATTCATAAAATGTATTATGAATTTATACAGCCATCTGATATGGACAAAATTATAAGAACAATTGTATTTGTGTGTTCTAAAAAATAAAATTAGCATGTTTTTTGCTCTGTACACGGAACTCAGCGACGATATAAATGCGTAGTAAGCGTTTGGGATCGTCATATTCTGTTTTTCAGTCATGCCGCTAGGTACAAAGCTTTCGGAGTTTGAGAAAGGGAAAGTGGATCCATTTAAAAGTTCAGTACTTTCTGTACGCCAAATTGCGACAAAACTTAATAGATCAAGAACGGTTATTTACAATTATCTTAAAAATCCCGGTAAATATGGACGGCAAAGACATACAAGTAGACCATCTTCTGTTTCTGTACGGGAGAAAAGAATGATAATAAGGCGAGCTTGCTCCAAAAAACAAACGTCAACAGAAATAAAACGTGAATTGAACTTAGAATGCAGTGCTCGAACTGTTCGACGTGTTTTACAAAAAGAAAAAAAGGTTCGCTATGGTAAACATATGTCACGACCGCCTCTTACAAAAGTTCATAAGAGACTGAGGATGGAGTTTGCCAAAAAATGCATTACTGTGGGCAAAAAGTGGGATGATGTTGTCTTTTCAGACGAGAAAAAGTTTAATTTGGATGGGCCAGAGGGTTTTCGCTACTTCTGGTATGATCTCCATAGAGTAAAAGAAATTTTCTCAAAGCGTGCATTTGGAGGTGGCTCAATAATAGTCTGGGGAGATTTCGCAACTGGTGGAACTACTCCAACAGATTTTGTGCAGGGTAGAATGAATTCTGAGAGTTATGTTGATGTATTTGGCCATAATCGTTTACCGGAAGCACCGTTAATAACGAGTGGAGACTATTTTTTCTAGCAGGACAATGCCTCAGTACATGTTTCCCAAACTTCAAAATCGTGGTTTGATGCTAATTTCGTGAAACTACTTCATTGGCCGGCCAGAAGCCTTGATCTGAATCCACTGGAAAATCTGTGGGGTATTCTGGCACACGAAGTATACAAAAATGGTATACAATATGAAAACAAGCAAGAACACATGTCCTCCATCGAAAAAGGCTGGTCAAAAATTTCCAAGAAAGTTCTTAAGGAACTGTCAAATTTCATGACGTCAAGACTGATCAAAGTGATTGAGAAGAAGGGAGAAATTATTAATTATTAGTGTTTTTCAGGCAAAAACATTCATTGTCCTTATAATTTTGTCCAATTTTTACAATGACATATTTTGTTAATTATGGCAAAACATTCATATTTTGCATTTTCCAATGTTTTGCATTCTATAAGGATTTCTAACATAAAAAAGCATTTTATGTATAAATTTCACTTTATTTAGTTCAGAAATAAATTTTTTCTGTGCAATTTTCAATTGTTCTTATAATTCTGGCCACCACTGTACGAACAAATATTAAAAGCGCAATA
Source organism: Maratus speciosus (assembly GCA_963932465.1). Classification (NCBI taxonomy): domain Eukaryota; kingdom Metazoa; phylum Arthropoda; class Arachnida; order Araneae; family Salticidae; genus Maratus; species Maratus speciosus. The sequence continues at coordinate 80,785,239 of OZ010793.1, read as the reverse complement.
GCTCAACTTCTTAACTACGATACACCTGCTGTTAATTATTCTCAAGTCATACAAATACCCGAAACAAGATGTTTTTATTGTCATTATTCATTAGGAATTAAAACTACGATAATGTGTCCGAAGTGTGAAAAACCAAAGTGCAAAAGACATCGATGCCCTATGTGCGTAGAGTGTTGTAATAAAAAATCTACTTAAAATATCTGTTGTGTTTATTTGGTTTTTTTTTTTTTTTTTTTTTTTTTTTTTGAGCTGAAAAATAAAAATTACAATGAATAATAGATCTCTGATTTCTTTAAGAACCTGTCCTTTACCTACTTTTTAGAATTCGCGACTTCAATGCGCAAGTTGTAAAATAATGATACTTTTTAAAGTGGATCAAAAAACGGATTTCACCATCATTTAGAGCGCTTATTAAGCTTTCCAAAACACTATAATTTTTTATATTTTAGTCGATTAGAATCATAGGTACGACATGAAAACAAAAAATCTCAAAAATGCACTTTTTTCAACTTTCATGACATTTTTACCTTTTTCAATTAACATCAATCAATTTAACATTGTATCTATTTTACGCAAAATTGTATAAGCTTTAATTAAAAAAATATATTCTTTTACTTTAACAGGGACGAAGATATTTAAAAACGAATTGTGGTGGGTACTTTTCACCCTCAATGCCTAAAGAGATATACCGTTTAGATGTGTGCTTGTCAGGGGTTAAATAATATCTAAACGAAAATGCTTTTTTAAATTATTCATTTTTTAGATGCCTTAGATAGTCTAGTAAATATAAAAACAAGATATTTTGGAAATCGCAGAGGATTTATCTAAAATTTAAAAATTTTTAAAGAAGGCTTTCTTTTTTTTCATATTTTTTATATAAATCATTTTAAGAGCCTTTTTATTTTATTTGTCGTCATCTAGCTGTCACAGGAACATAAAAACTTTAAAACTATTTTATCTGATTTTAAAGAGAAAATTTGGAAGCCATATTATGCTTTCAAACAATATAAGAGCAAAAACACTTTCCTTATTTATCTATTATACGGATAATCTTACCAAAGATCAATTTGCTGAAATTCACCGATAAACATAGAAACACAATCGTTTTAATATACTTAAATACACGTGGATTTTTTTTTTTTTTATACCGTATACATAAAGAAATATAAAATGTTTAAAATGGAAATGTTTTCAAAAGACGCCTGGCAAACCATTTTCTTTATTCAAAGAATATCGTTGGTGAAAAACCAACCTACAAGGATAAGCAATAAGCGTTGCGACTGAAGCACGTAAATCTAAGTGCAAAGAAACAATTAAAGATTGTAAAAGATTTAACGTCAACAAAGATTTATAAAATATACCATTTTCTGTTGAAATGTTTTAAATTTTTAACAGTCTTTTTTTTACTAATCTTTTTACCTACATTTAATTGCTAAATGCTTAAAGCTTATATTTTGAATTGCCGACAAGTGAATGAAACAAATTCATTAAAAAATTACCATAACTTATAAAGAGAGATAATGGTATTATTGTTACGTTAGTGAAGTTACATTTTTCTTAAGAAAAAAGTCGATTAATAACATGAAAAGGAAGGGAAAAAGGGAAAACTTTGTCGAGTTATGATTATCTTACAAAGTAAAAAATGACAAATGTTTCTCAATCTATAAAAATTTAATGCAACACGAACATCAAATATGTAACACATCTTGCGAGCTACACCTGATTCCGAAAAGTTTTATTTATCATTAAAAACCTCAGAAAAAATATACTTTAAAGATTTAAAGAATCATTAATAAAATGATGTTTCTTTTGCTGCCAATGATTTTCAGAAACGTTTCCGAATAGTTTTTATAATGTAATAGCATGTTTTCTGAAACAGAATATTAGTTTTTAGGTACTATTAATTCTCAATTAAATCTTTTCAGATGTGTGAATTTATTAATGCAAGAGTAACAAAAAATAATATTGTTTTAATGTTAATGTTTAGACTAATAATAATAATAAATAATAATCATAGATAATTCAGTAATAAATATTTGTTGAGAATACGGAAATGTGATAGCATCCGAAAAACCTATATCTCGAGTTTATAGCAGGAGTTGAAGAATGATTAATCTACTATAAAATCCACTCGAAAACTTTTCGAAAATTCAGTGGCAGCAAAAAAAGCTTTGTTTTTATAAATGCTTCTTTAAATATTGAAATTATATTAGTTTCTCATGCTAAAAATAAAGAATGATTTTCGGAATTGTGTGTAATTCGTAACTGGTTAATGCATATTACTGTTCCGAGTAGGACCAATATAAATATAATTATAAAGGTAAATATAATTAATTTAAATGTAAATATAATTTAACCGTAGGTTAAATTATATTTACCTAGAAGAAAGAACACCTGTCTTTATTTACAGTGTAAGATTGTAATTCGTATTAATAGTAAGATAATTATACAAGTAAGAAAAGATTTTTGAAAATTTTTAGGAAAAAAAGATGTAAATGCACCTAATTGTTGGAATCTATTAGCTTTTATTTGCCCTTATCCATTACATACAAATAGAGTGTTTTACCTTACTTTATCCATTACATACAAATGGACAGCTTTTTTGTGCTCGACTGGCGTTTTTTCTTTATCTTTATAAGGTAGTCATTATTACTTCTGCAAACTATTATAAACATTATAAAAATTACTATATTGTTGAGTGATTACTATATTGTTGAGTTTGTATTGTGCATATGCAGTGTAAACATTTTAAAGTAAGTATATAATTGAAAATTATCATTTTTTGAGCAATTTTAATATGCAACTCAGCAGTGACTTTACGACATTATGTCCAACAGAAACATAAATGTTTTCGATATTTTTCTAATAGATAAATAACAAAAATAGAATCCAATATAATGCTTTCAGAACAAAACAGAAAAATCACGTATTAAATGGTTAACTTACACTTAATTGCTTATTAAGTCGTCTTTATTTTCCAAAGAAATGATTTAGATTGTGTACCATCTTTCTCACTATTTTCTGTTCACTGCATCTAATCGTTAAATGCTTGTAAATATTTTTTGATTGTAAAGAACTAAACAAAATAAATTAATCTGAAATTTACCAGTTCCTGGTAAAATGTCTAAAATATTATACTTAATTTAGTAAATTCACATTCCTGTAAATAAAAAAAAAATGGATAATGAAAGTGAAAACAAAAACAAACAATTTTCGACATTATTTGATTCTAAGAAAATATAGCTTTAAGATGATTGTTAGAAAAGGCTTTTTAAAACTGTTTAAATACTAAAGATATAAGTAAACCTAATTTTATGAATTGATTGTTTTTTAGTTTTTTTAAATCTACATTTAACTGTTACATGCACATGAAATGTTTAAGCAGTTTTGATGAGAATATTAAGAAGACATGCTATATGCTTTACAGAAATACCTAAGAAAAACTACTAAATATAATTATTTATTTATGCTTTTTTCGATACATCAAATTTTTTTGGTAGGGTAATGTGCCCATACTTCGTCCCCCGTAACTTCTCCACTTTTGAAAAAAGGATTCAACTTATGACGCAAGGCACAAGGGACGGAAGGTAAAAGGGGCCAGTATTGAAAGTTTCGTTCGCCAAGACGTATACAAAAATTAAAGACGCGGAATTTCTATTTTTAGAAGACTTGAATTCCTATTACGTCGTATGCAGAACATTATTTACTGTACTGTAAGTATTTATTTCTTATTGATTGCATGTATTTTACGTAGTAAGATGCTGAATGTAGCATACAGTGAGTTTTAGGACGCTCCGTTCATCTTACGGGAACTGAAGCTCCGTCATAATTGGAAGTAGCGTGGTCCCGATTTCGTCCCCCTTGCCGTTCTTATTTTCGTCCCGGGGACGAAATTAGGAATGCTTTTTCATGACAATTTTTTTCAAATTTTCTCTCATGTTTGGATGGCTAATGTTTCGTTACGTTATTCTTCCACTGATAATAAGTACATTTCTTTGTGCTTTAATTCAATGTAAATTAAATTACTTGCTCATTTAGAAATAAATTTGATTCAGTTATAAGTTAAGCCTTGGTGTATTGGATTTTTTAGCGGGACGAAATTGGGAGCATTTTTTTTTCTTTCGCATTTTTTAGGTACTCTTAAAAAACAATTTTACGCATTGTTAATTTTTTTTATACGATATTTGCCTATGTTTCTATGTGCGTGGATAGTTAGAATGCAGAATCCAAATTTGGTAGGTTTTCACTGAAAATTACAACATTTAGGCCCTGAAAGTAACTGGGGGTTCGAAATATGGGCACTTTACCCTACATCGAAACTTAGAAAACCTGGGAAAACGAAATTACATCCTTCATGTGTCGCCTGTTCAACCAATTTCTCTACTCAAGTGGTATTATTAATGAACAAAAAACATCGTGCGAGGATAAGTGAGTAATTTATGTTGTTATTATTATATTTATTAAGGTGTTTATTACACTCTTTATTTTTATTTACATTTTATTGTCTAGTTTTTAGTGTTTAAAACGTTTCATTGTAGCTTTTTCATAGACAGTTTGCCTATCTGAATGAGACTGGTTTGGCGCATCATTATCTACTTTGTGACTCAAGCATACAACAACTCGCATATAATTGTAACTATAAAGAGTATTTGCCGATTTATCACCTTCCGCGGCTAACGGTAAAATGCCTTAAAATAAATTTACTACTTTAAAATAATGTTGTGAAAAATTAAAATGTTGTATTGTTATCGGAAACAAATCTGTGATATAAATTTATATTTCTACCTTATCAGGAAGGGAGTGAACAATTGATTAGATAATTTCGTCATTACACACATGAACCAAGTTAAGGTAAATAAAATAATTTAAAACATCGTACAAAGATAGGTAGCTATTGTAAAGTGTTGGCTTTTAATCTTGTAAATACATCTGTGGAAAATAAGTTTTCAGAGATTGTACTCGACTTAGCTTGAATATAACAATTTATCAAATCTTATTTTCTATATTAATGTTTTTTTACGCTTTCATTTTTAAAAAACTAATTTATTACGTGGCTACTATCTGTAGAAAATAAGTTTTAGAGATTATACTCGTTTTAACTTGAATGTAACAGTTTATCAGATCTATCTTATTTTCTATACCAATGGTTTTTTACGCTTTCGTTAAAAAAAAAAAAAAAACTAATTTATTACGTGACTACTTTACTGATTTTTTAGGCGCGTTCGTAAATATATAAATACGTAGCATCTATAGCCGTCGCCTGGTCCGCCCTTCTGGCCTATCCGTCTGCTCGCATATAACAGAGCAAAAACCACCCAACCGAAGGATTTGAAATTTAATATATATAATCGATGCAGAATTTTGTCGAGTCATGTGAAATATTATGAAAATCGAATCAAAACTTAAAAAGGTATTAATAAAAGTTTTCTTTATTCTATTAAACTCTATCTTGCGTAATTAATTCAATGGTATCTCATGATAGGTATTGATTCTAGGTTGCCATGGTGATTATTTCCAATTTAAGATGGAGTCCTATTATTTTATTATTACTGAATTTAACATATAATTGTAATAAATTTTATATTCATGTATTTTTGCTTAAGACTGCAACAGCTATTGCACCAAGATCTGAATATTTATCTAGTTATAGTAAGAACGCACCTCATTTGCAGGTTTGACTTATAATTTCCGATTTGTTTTGTATTACTATCTACCGACATTTGTTACTGTGAACCTAGTCTTTATATGACTCTAAAAATTTCTAAGTTTAAATTTGTTTATTCAATTATAAAGAGAAAATTGAGGAGTGATTTTATTCTTTTAAGCAATATCTAAACGAGAATACTTTTTAAATTAATTTTTTTTTTTTAGCTGTCTTTCTATAGATTAATCAAGTTAATCAGAACTGAGAAATAATTCTTAAGTAAATGGGATTATATGAAATTATTTTACAGAAACGTACGTCATTTCGTTTTCATTATCCTATCAGTATTATAGATTTAAAAAAAAAAAAAAAAAAAAAAAAAAAACCTACAAAGTTAAGTAAGTATTTTAAACCATACGATCTGAAAGATCCAAATATATAAGTGGATAACAAGATATTTTAGAGATTGTAGATTACTTAACTTGCAACCAATTATTTACTAAGCCGAATTATTTTATACGCGTATTATTTATATTTTCCATAGTCTTGTGTTTTATTACTCTTACTTTATCTGCATCTAATCGTAAAATACATAAAACGTATTTTTTAAAAGTTGGCAACTAAATAAAATAAATTCATTTAAAAAATTTTCAGACCTTGGAAAAACTCATTAGATATCATTTTTAAATTAGTAAGAATTAAACACATTATTGCAAAATTAGTAATTTTTTATTTCTGGGAAGAACAAAATATATAAAGATAGTGAAGAAGGGGAAAAAACTATCTAGATGATAGATTCTAAGAAGAGTTGATTATATGATAATTGTAAGATTTTTTTTTTAAATATTTTTAAGGGGACAATGGACATTAAAAGCCAAATCCCTCTATTTTCAATGGAATCCTTTTGAAAACAGACAGACATGTTAATGGAAAGCTCAAATAGGTTTATTGAAAATTTGGTGATACAATAATAAAAAGTTTTTAAATTATCAAACTTTAAAATTTTTAAAATAACGAATAATTTTCATATTTTAAAATGTCCCATGCGCAATTCTTTTGCATAAAAAAAATTGAAAATATTTACTCATGAGATACTTTTTATATATTACTATGGAAGTTGGCATGAATTGTAAAAGTTTGCTGAATATATAAGTAGACAAAAAGATATTTTGATAATTATGCTTCGTTTTTCCAAACAAGTAGCTATATATTTTCATATTCACATAAATTTCAACATTAAAATACTCCTGAAATGCAACTTTTTATGCTAACATTTATCTATTATTGTACAGAGGATATAAAACATCAATTTCAAAAGACTCTGATAATTAGAAATGTGCGCGGAACGTTTCAAAGGTTAGAAATGCGCGAAATTTTTTATTTTGAGAAAAACAGCATTTTAACCCTTAAATGCTGGGTGTTGCTTTTCAGCAACATACCCAATTTAGGCTCTAAAATACTATCAGAATAATATTGAAGCTATAATGCCTAATGTTGCCAATAAAATACATTCTGAAAATATTATTAAATCGATTTTCAACATGTAGATGGCAACACTTGTGCTGTTTAAGAATAAAGATAGATTTATTTTTTCAATTGTTGCTACTTGTTCTTTTTGTTTTGTTTGGAAGCTTGCGAAATACCCTATTTTGTTCTGCAATGAGCAAGTAAAATTTATTTCTTATTATAATTCCTAAAATTCTTGTGTGTTTAATATTATAGAATTTTATCAAGGGAAATTATTTTTTCAATTAAAGACCAGTATTGCCGATTAGTAACAAACTGTTTTTTAGCCGTAAACAATACTTAAAACAAAATATGATTTTTTTAAGTATTTTTCCCATGATTTATTTAAAAAATGAAAGCCGAAAAACATTATTACAATGATTTTTGAAAAGTCAGGCATTTAAGGGTTAAGTAAAACAAACTGCATAAATATATACACTTTTTACAAATATAAAAGCTTATACCTCTACGAAGAATAATCAGAATTGAAAAATTATTCTTGTATGAGATAAATTTGAGCATTTAGTTTCATAATTCCCGAAAAGAAAAAATATTTCTTTGTCAAATTTCGTGATTTTTAATGTCCTCTGTCGCCTTAAATTAAAGTTATAAATATACAAAATTACTGGAATATATTGTTTTTTATAACTTTTATATGTGTATTTAATCGTTACATTCACATAAAACGGTTTAAAGTTAAAAAGCTTTATGAAATGTAGAAAAAATAATAAAATAAATTCATTTGAAAAGTACTAGACACTGGAAAAAAGCAAAAAACTTTTTTGCTAAATTTGTAAATTTCATTTCTTCAAGAAAAAAAAAATGAAGGAAATTATTATTCAATTTTATCTGCATCTAATCGTAACATGCATAAAAGCATTTTTTAAATGTTGGAAACCGAATAAAATAAATTCATTTGGAAAATTACCAGACATTGGAAAAAGGCAAAAACATTTTTTTTTTTAAATTAGTAAATTTTCATTCCCATATTTGCCAACCTCCCGCTTTTATAAAAAGAAAAAAAAACATGCTTTCAACCAGAAAATTTCTTAAAATAAATGTTTTTTAATTATATTCGGTAGTTATTTGAAACCTGCATGATTTCATTTATTAAATAAAATTTCCAGTTTAATGTATCTTTTGTAGATTGAAAAAAAGCGGGAGGCTGGCATGTATGCATTCCGCGAAGAAAAATAAAAATTTATGAAATTATTATTTTTGTTTATCTCCATGTAACCGTAACATGCGTAAAATGCATTTTTTTTTTTTTATGTTGAGAGATTAATAAAATAAAGTCATTTGAAAAAAACCAGACTTTGAATAAAGGCAAAAATATATTATTTCTAAATTAGTAAATTCTCATTTATGTATGGAAAAATTAAGATGAATAAAAATTTTATTCATTTTTATCTGCATTTAAGCGTAACATGCACGAAACGCATTTTTAAAATTTTGAGATCTGAATAAAATAAATTCAACTAAAAAATTACTAGAACTTAAAAAAAGTAGTGGAAATTACATTAAAAATACTAAATTTTCATTTTGTAAATAAGAAAAAGGATAAAGATAGCGAAGAATCTCAAAAATACTTTATAGAGAAGATGTGATACTGAATATGAGATGATTCTAAAGGAGAAGAGAATTGTAAGAGTAGATTGTAAGAGATGATTAAAAAATATATATTTTATAACTAGAGGCCTGAATAAAACTAATTATTGGAATTTATAGTTCTCCCCTTTCTTTTACAATTTTTATCTGCATTTAAATGTTACATCCTCATAAAACGGTTTAAGATTTCAAGGGGGGGGGGGGGATGTAAGTTGAAAAAGAAAATTAGGAAACTATGTTATACTTCAGATGATTAAGTAAAATTATAAAGGAAATTATTAATTATTTATTTCAAGGTTGTTCTTTACATAGATTAATAATAAAAATAATTTAAAAATAATGCCAGAGTAAACGGGATGACTTTTTTAACACGAGTTCCCTGTGAAACCAGTTTCTTTACTCTTGGAGTGTTGTTGGTGAAAAAACAATATAGAAGACTAAAAACATGTTCTATTAAAAAGCATTGGGAATGGGATATGTAAATCTGTAAGTCAATAACAAGGAATTTTAAAGATTGTAGCTAATTTAACTTGAAATTTCATTTATTGAAATTATTATTTCTTGATTTATTGTAAAAAAAAGTTCATTTTTTCTATTGTTATTTTATATGAATTTGTTAGTATATTTCTTATTTTCGTGATATTTTATGAGGTTGTTGTGTTTCTAACATTATTATTCTAAATTATTCTATATTACTTCTAAATTTTCATTAATTTTAATCAAATCGAATAGAATTTTCTATGTTATTTATTTATATCTATTTGATTTTTGAATGTTAGTTTTTGAGGTAAATATTTTACTGGTGGGTAATTTTGTTATTAAATGTTTTTGTATTATACATCAGCTACAAACATTGAAGGATATGCAATTTTTTTGTACATATGTACAGTAAAATGAGCCAAGTAATATCGAATTATGTATAAATAGAACCTATTTGATGTTTTGAATTTAGTTTTTCAAATAAGTATTTTATTGATGGGTGATATTGTTATTAACTATTTTTCTATTATCAACTGACTTCAAACATAGGCCATACAATTCCCTTGTATGTATATGCAGTTGAACTCGGATAAAACGAGCCAGGTTATATCGAATTATTGGATAAATCGAATTTTATTAAATTCTTTTGATGTCTAAATATATTATAATGAAACCGGTAATAATAAAGAACACGTATAAGGAACGATTTACACACTCCCTTTAGTTTTATTAAAAGCAGTTTACACTGTATATATTTTAATGTTTGTAAAGTATGTAATAAAAAGTTTTAAGAAAATTACAGACACGCCAAACATTTTAATATAATCATATACTTCCAGGATGATAAACCTTGGGCACTGGTACGTACGACAATTGCTCTGGCACGCTAAAAATTGAATTTGATAATCATTATAAAGATAACATTCATTTCTCTTTTTGTAATAAAAAGGAAATATCTTCAATAGCGATACTTAAAATACTAATTTATTATGAAAATACTTTAATGAATCTTAATACATTAATGAATCTTGATAATTCTTATTATAATATACTATTGAAAGCCAATTAAATAATAATTATAAATACCTATCCCAAACAAAGATCCGATTAATAGCATAAGTATATTTTTATCTAACATTTCTGAACTTCTTACATTATAGGTGTATTGTTTTATGATTTATTAATAAATTTGATAACATGGAATTCATCGCTTGAGCTTACATATATACGTACATATAACGAAACATTAAAATAATTTTCGGTAAAATAAATAGAAATATACTATCATCAGTAATAATTTTAAATTACAATGTTATTATTAAAATATTAGTTTAATAGTCTTTATGAGATTATGGATAATAACAACATCCTTTTATTTAAAGTCAATTAAAAAAGTCAAATGAAGTCAATTATGAAATTAAAAGAAGCAATATACACACAAATAAAATTTTCCGAATTGTTTACATTATGTGTATATTGCTTTATAATGAATTAACATTAAGTTATCAATTCCATACTTTTTAATTCATCATTAACTATCTATCTATTTAACTATCTATCTGTATATTTATCTATCTATATTTTTATGTGTGTGTATGTGTACATATTTAGATTATCGTTAGTATTAAGTCAAATAACCAAAGACAATACTGTTTTTCCTCTTACGTAGAATCTTGTTCATATTTAATTTTTTACTGTATGTGATAAAACATTGCAGAAGTATAATATTAAAAAATATATATAATCAAAACATTTACAATTAAGTATTTCACGCGAACGTTTACTACTAAAGTAAATATTAATTATTTTTTCCCTTCTTCGACATATAATTTTTTTTTTTTTTTTTTTTTTTTTTGTCTATAATCAAAACCACCGTTTAAACAATAGCCGAATTTCAAGTTTTTGTATGCGATCATTTTACGCTAATGTACGTTCCAAAAACTTTCATTCTGTTTTGCTTTTACAATGGAGAATGCCAAAATTATAATTCGACTGCTAGTAAAAACTTTGTTTTCTTTGAAACGTATAACTACACCATTATAGGAAATAACTGTATTTTATTATTTGTTCCGTAAGATACTCGATAAATAAAGAGATCCATATATATGTTTATATTCACCTTCATACATACACACATATATATATGCTAAATATTCAGGTATTTTATCGCATCCAATGCATGAAATTCCAGTAAGAGAATGAATTCCACCCATCTTTTTTTAGGTATCTAGTCATCAGTATCAACCGGCAGGTGGCGCACCTTGTCCCCCTATTGTCACATTTGATCTCCCCAGTCACTAAGGGTAGTATCACCACTCGGCTGCAACTACTCTCCACAAGCTGAGGAAAGAGACCAAAAATTGGGCTTATTTCGTTCCAAATGACCAGAATTCCTGCTCGATGTGCGAAGTATTCCTGCCTTTTCCATAATCAGTAGGTAAGAATGTGATTCCTTTAAAATTTTGCATGTAAACGGTGTAAAATTTTACAAAATTGGGTGTCTCCGATAAGGAAGAGTAGCATCTCTTTCGAGAACATGCGAGACTCCCCTAATTTGAGACATGGATCACTCTTGTGTTACCATGACAACGGGGTCTTTCGCCTTGTAGTCTTCTGCATTCAATGGCGGAAAAGAGAGGGAGTATAGAGTCTTTTGTAGCCATCTGGATTCGTCTGCGTTTTTCACTCTGATACAAAGCGCATCACTTGGATGCTTTTTAATCATCTTTTTACTCAAACAAAACATTTAATCACAATAGAAGTTTAATTGTGATAAGAAACTATGATTAAATAATCAGTTTATGATTAATTATAAATTATTATCATTATTTTTTTTTTTCCAAAGAGAAGAGAGCGTCTCTTTCCAACTGCAATTTTCAATGCAATACAAAAGAAAAATATTTTTGTCAGAGCTATTATAAGTAGACATTTAATATACTACGAAAATAATGTTGATTTTGGGAAGAAGAAAAAGACTATTAATGGATAATTAAAACTAGATTTTGATTCTATTTGAAATACATTGTTAGTGAATAACTCAAGCATACATTTTTAATTTATAATGTTCATTTAATTATTTTTCAAATTAAAGTGAATTATATCAAACTTTATAATATATTTATCATGTTGCATTAAGTTAAAAATTTTAAATTAAAACTGTCTTTGAAAAAATAAGATAGCGTCTCTGTGCAATTCTAACTTTCAGTTAAATTTTAAAAGAGATTTAAAAAAATAATAATTCATATAAAAAAATTGCTCAAAAACTGTTGATTAATAATGAAGGAATTGAAATATATTTCTAATGAATGACGGATAAACAGATTTGTTATTTTTTACTGTTTTTTAATTATTTTTCAAATAAAAATTAATTGCAGCAAAATATTATGCTATACTGATAAACTTATTATGAGATAAATATATATATATATAGATTAAAAAATTATTTTAAAATGGCTTAGTTAAATTATTTATTATTAATTAATTATTTTAAAAAAATTAGTGTAATTTTGAAGGAAACATTGTTTTAAAAATTTTTTAGTTAAAAAATTCCATGGGCTAAAAAAAAAAAAAAAAAAAAAAAAAAAAAAAAAAATCAAAATGCTGATTTTGGGCCATGGTAAAGCACTGATGCAATAATTCGAATTTTTATTTCATTTGAGTAGATTGTTAATCAATAAGGGATGCTGGTTTTTTAAAATTAGTATTCTTTACAGCTAATATTAATTTAAATCTTTTAAAAATTTCATCCTTTTTTAAGCAATGATATATCTCATTATTTACAAATTATCGTCGAATAAATTAATACAATAAACAATTAGTAAAATAAAATCATTATTGCAAAGATACTATCAGTTTATTATTAAAATATATTCAAATACTTTGTTATTACTAATTTTCATGTGGTTGCATGCGAATTATAAAAACTGTAATGAATAAAATAATCCAATAAAAAAATACAAAAAAGAAATTGGCTATTTTTAATTTAGAAAATGTTACAATTTATATATTTGAAATTGGTCACTTAAGAAAAAAGTAAATATAATTATTACAAATTTTTACCAAAAATGTGTAATAGAAAGCTAACAGAATTAGATTTGGCTGTCAGATTAAGTCAGTTTTGATTCAGTCTTATCACGCATTCAAAATTTAAAAATAAGTTTATAGCGATATTCAAAGATGCAAATTTTAATTTAAAAGGAACTGCATTTTCTATTATCGCAAAGATACTATAAGCAGTTTGTCAGAAAAAGATACTATAATTAATTTATTATTCCTATTTTAGATCTAGTAATATATTAATTATTAAAAAAAATGTAATAAATAAAAATATTAGAATAAAGAGTTAGTAAACCTTTATAAAAATTGTCAAATAGTACAATTAAATAATTTTAAATTGAAACACAAAAATAATACAAATATAATTAATTAATAATTCTGTCAAAAATTAATAAAAGAATGCTACCCGAATAAGATTTGGCTGTCAAACAGAACTAGTTTTGATTAAAAATTTTATCTCAGATGCACATGCAAAGAAAAAAAAATCAATCATATTTGTGATATAAATTTTCATTTTCACAGACAATGATTTTTTTTTTTTTTTTTTTTTTTGTTACAAAGATGTTTTATCAGTTTATTATTAAAAGCAGCTAAGTACAGCTATATTTTATTACAGCTAAAATAAATTTAATTATATAGAAATATTATAATTCTTAAAAAACAGCAAACGAAATTATTATAAATTATCTAGAATTATGTAAAAATAATTATCTATTTTTTAATTATAATATGTAATATTATATATTTTTAATTATAATATGTTATAATATATATTTCTAATTATGTAATGATTAATTATATTATAATATTATATATTTTTTTAATTATATCATTTCGTTTTTGAATATTTAATTTTAAAACAAGCAGATTAAATAATATAGTAAAATTAATATTACTTAGTTTTAGAAATTATTATAATTTATTTAATGGTGAATTCTCGTAATCATATAAGAGAAAAGAAAGATTAGGAATTTCTAAAATTGTATTATAATATTACATATTTTTAATTATATCAATTAATTTTCGAGTAATTACATTTTAATCAAGCAAATTAAATAATATAATTAATATTACTTAGTTTTAGAAATTATTATAATTTTTTTAATAGTAAATTTTCCCAATTATATAAGAGAAAGTAAAAGAGTAGTACTTTTAAATTATAAAAGGAACAAATTAACAACATTCTTAAAGCTTAAGAAAAACGTTTATTAAAAACCATTATTAATATTTCAAATCTTTTTATTACTACTGAATCTTTGTTAGTTACTGCAGTTAGTGTATATATATAACTGTACTGTATATATAATGAACACCAATTAGCTAACACAGTAAGAAATTATTTTCATATATTTTTCTGTGTTTATGTTTATTATGCAAGATGTAATTGAATAACAATTAATATGTTAAATATTGAGAATCATTAAATATTCATTTTTTTTATTAAAAATGTATTGGTTATAATACATTTACAATTTATATAAAATTTTTGAATTGCTAACATACATGAAGAAAGACAGTAACCCTAGAAAATTTGTTTTCTTTTAAACATTAAATAAAAGTAAATGAATATATAAATTGGATTAAAATAATTAAAAAATATATAAATATGAAACAAATATTGCAAATATAACATAAATAACACAAAGCAGAATATAATTTTTATGGAGGGAAAACTTCACTTTTAATTAGAAAATTAAATTAAGATTTTTTTCTTTTTTTTCGGGGGTGGGGGGAGGGTTGGGGGGATTTTAATGTTAATTTCATGGATAAGATTAAAAACATAAATAAATTACATTTTAAGTAAAAATTATAAAAAAATATTTTATATTTCGTTTAAACATCGTTGTAAAATTTGATTTTCAGGCACTTTTTTTGAATCCTTAAAATAAAATACAAAAAATTATCCGGTAAAGATTGAATATTTATTACAGCTAAAAATTTCTTAAATATACAGATAAAGATTCTAAAATAATCTAGATGCTAATGTATGTTTGTTTATTTTTCATTTAAAAGATTAATTAAAAAACTGATTTTATGCTACAAGCAATAAAAAATATTGTGACTTGATTTCTCTAACATAAAGGTTAATAACTAAAAATCTTTTTTTCTTTTAAGATAAAAAAAAAGTCATTGAAAGAAGAAGTTTCTTGAAATTTTAAGGGCTTCCGGGGCTCAAAATTCTATTTTTTCTTTTATTTATAAAGATTTTGTTATGAAATTTTTTTCTGAAATATGTTTTAATGTAATAAAAATATTGCATGTAAAAAAAAACTGAAAATTTAAAATTTTAAACATATTTAATTTTTGATATAACTCTGGAGGTACTTACTCGATTTACAAAATTTTTACACTTTTGTGTACAGAAAATGTGTCATTTTAATTTGTCTTCAGGATTTCTTAAAATATTGATTATGAATTTTATATAAAAAAAAAAATAAGTAAAGAAATATTTTTTTTTTTGAGTGAGTTTTGCATTAATTAGCATATTTTCACAATTACCACTCAAAATAAAAAATCTTGAAGAAAATTTGTTGAAATACAGCATAAAATCTCTGTTGAAAATTTCATACATATATCTTGCAAGGAAGTTTAGCTATATTCTTTTAAAGTTGACAAATCGTGTAAAAATTAATTCTGAGATAAATGAAGTTAAAGTTCTCGTCAAAGGGTAGCTGATGCATCGCTTCTCAAGGCAAAAAGGTGTTATATTTCTGGATCTAATGAATATAAAAGCATCCGGTTTGCGGTATTTAACTCTAAAAACTCAGTATTTGTTTTCAGCCAATAATAATTTAAAAAAAATGCATTTTTTTGAGAATTTTCAGCTCCGGACCCCGTTAAAATAAGATATTTTAAAAAATAAAATATCATTGAAATCATACTACAAGTTATATTATAACTGTTTTAAGATATATTATTAAATTTAGTGGAACCTGATTCTAGATATTTCTAATATCTAGATTTTCTCGCAGTTAGTTTAGTTGAAAATATTTGTTGAATAAAAGCAGTTTCATATGAGTTATTCGTGAAACAGAGCAGCTTTAAACGTATACACAAAATCTAAAACTTATCCACATATTTGTAAATTTTCACTATATTTCAAAATAAGGTTCGTCTTTGCCGCAAAACAACAACAAAAAAAAAACAACACCTATGCAGTAAAAAATATATTTACGTAAATATTTGAAACTGCTATCATATTTATGGTCTTTAAATCTTATAATTTGTTAATTAAAAATAATAAAAAAACAAATACTTTAATTCTAAAATCAACTGCAAGTGAGAAGTACAGCGCACGCACACACGCACGCGCACGCATCCACACACACACACACAAAAAAAAAAAATAATAATAAATTGGAACCTATGCTGTAACTAATTGATGGAAGAGAGAAAGAAATTTCCTTTTAACTTGCATAAAGACTTTTATTAAAAATAATATGTGTTTTTTTTTGTTGTTTTTTTATTATAAGGCGTCACTTACGCCTTGAAATTGAACCTAACTTTAAAAATTCTATGACAGCGCAGTATTTTTATTGCGTACAGCAATTCATCATACCAAAAAACGTTTAAATACAAATCCTCACCAGCTTTGACTCATAAGTTCGTGATATTTAACTCTATGTCTACCAGCGCCAAACAGCAGCTTATATAGTTTTGATTTATATTTATTTTTCTGGTAGTTTATAAAGCTAATAAAGTCTAAAAAGATGTCTCCAATGTATTACGAATGATTTGTTATTATTGTAATCTGAAAATTATAACTAAAATAACCATAAATCGAAATCTTGTAAAGGGTTTGCTATTTGATAATGGTAGAAAAAGTGTTAGAATTACTGAAAAATTTATAAATGAATGTTAAAGAGAAACGACAATTATTTACACATAACTAGAAGAATTATTTACGTATTTCCTTGCTCTTCGTTTTCTTTTATATTTTGTAACAGCCCAAATATAATAAACACTGTAAAAACGGACTAAAATACGGAAATTGTATTGGCAATCGATACGCCAGTACTATTTCTGTATTTTAACGGAAAATTTCCCCCATAAGTTACAGAAAAATTTCCGTTTTCCTGGAATTTTCGGGGTCATTTCAAGATTTCTAATTTAATTAAAAAAGAATTTTTTTTTCGAATTTAAAAATTAATAACTTACTCAAAATCCTATATTATACTACTATACTAATACTAAACTATACTACTATACTAATACTACTATAGTAAATATTACTTACTATAAATAATTTACTTTACTCGTTAATTCAAAAGTACTCACAATTTATTTTTTAAAGTTATAAGAAAATATTCTCATTTAAAATATATTTTAAATGAACACATTTAAAATAGATATTTTAATTAAAATATCAAATGAGAAAAAATCGATTTTACTCAAAAAAATTATTACCGAAAACAAAGAATAATATTCATTTTTCATATCTAGCAATCCATTTAAAAACTTTTATAATTCATATATTTATTCTGTATTAATACTAAAGTATTAAAATCCCAGCCAAAATCTCATTAAAGACGAAATCTTTCAGAAATTAGCTTTAAAATTCAAAGCTTTTTAAAGAAATTAATCAATCCATACCCATCTGAAGCAAACGTATTTACTTTAAAGTGCTTCACTACTGTATAACTGTAGCCCA
The DNA here is from genome assembly GCA_963932465.1 of Maratus speciosus. Taxonomy (NCBI): domain Eukaryota; kingdom Metazoa; phylum Arthropoda; class Arachnida; order Araneae; family Salticidae; genus Maratus; species Maratus speciosus. The sequence continues at coordinate 80,767,294 of OZ010793.1, read as the reverse complement.
GTGGTTAGCGTACTCGACCGTTGCCATCGAAATATTCAAGGCCAGAGGACACGAGTTGTGGCGTCATCACTAATCGACCGACTTCTCACTAGTATTGGAATTCAGACCGGAAAATTTTGAACAGCAATTTTCTTTTCTTTTATTTGTGTAATATCCATCATTTTACAAAACAATAATAACTATTTAAACTTACTGGTGAGAAGTTGGAATCCCCCAATAAAAAATCACCCAGATGCAGCAACACTGTGGCATTTTGCATCTGGCTGAATTTTTATTTAGAGATTCTGAATTCTCACCAGTAAGTTTCAATAGTTATTATTGTTTCATAAGATGATAGATATTGCACAAATGAAGTAAAAGAAAGGTGCTATTCAAAATTTTCCGGTGTGAATTCCAACACTAGTGAGAAGTCGGTCGATTAGTGATGACATCACAACTCGTGTCCTCTGGCCTTGAGTATTTCGATGGCAACGACTCGACTCGTAATACTAAGATAGCTGGTTCGAGTACGATGTCAGCAACTTCTATTTTATTCCCACTTTCTTCAACTGACGTATATGTTACCTCCTGTAACGGAGGAAAAAAAAACGGATTTTCGTCAATTAACGGGGAAATCGTGATAGCAGTACTACCAGGAAAATTTCCTTGAATTTAAGAAAGTATTTCTAAGATTGAACATTTTCTTTTCTAATGTCCTAAAACTGACTGAGAAGATGCAATATGTATCGAAAAATAACCAATTAAAATTTACTGAACAGTGTTTTTAACAAATGAGACGTCGGTTTTTAAAGCGAAGCAAGACCATTTTTGTTATTGCTAGGTTTTGGTTGTTTTGAATTTGAATGGGCTTAAATTTTTTCGTAAAATGTGAATGTTTTTAAAAGGGCCAGACTTATTAAATGTGTTTTGTGGTTTTAATTCGTGTAAATTTAATATGCAATAAGACTCAGAGCGTCGATTTCTCTCAGCGAGTTTCAACTTTCTTTGGCTAGATACAGCCACTGCCGCTCACTCTGATTGGCTATAAAGCTTCGCTTTAAGTCACTGGTCGGTGCGACCTGTCTTATTTTATGCACGTGCGCACTCTTTACATTTGTTCAGCTCACAGACAAAGTAAAGCTCACTAAGTTATCTTAGATGAGTTTTCCTACTTGAACAGGCATTCAATTCCGGGAGGGTACCATCTCAAAAATGGCGGTCTAAGATATCTTAAACATCCGATGCCAACGGAGTATTTGCTGAAAAAAAAAAATCATGGTTTTGGTGAGCGCCAATGAATTTGCAGCACTTTAAAAGGAGAGATTTGTTGAACATAATTATAATAACAAAAAAATTTAATATTTTATTTTATTTACTTATTTATTTAATATCTCATTCTTCTCTTGAAGAGTTAGAATAAAACAAAAAGTAAAATTAATTTTACATGGAAAAAGTGAAAAACAAAAAAAAGTATTCAATAATAAGTTGTATGAACGTCATTATAAGCTATGATAAAACAATATTTTATATGTTGCCAATTCACCACAATTGTAGTAGAACTGGTAAATTCTGATTGTGATTTTTAATGTTATGCAACAACATCAACAACAAAGAATTGTATTAGGTCTACCGGGAAGTTCTGTCCGATAATGTTATTTCACTCCTACCTTTTTTTAAATTCAGATTTCTTCATTTCCACCACTTTTTTTAAATGGCAAAATTTCTATTGTTTTCACCCCAATTAATGTGTCATTAAATAAGGTGAATTATAAGATTTAAAAAAAGTGGTGCCAATGAAGAAATCTGAATGTTTAAAAAGTTGGTGTGAAATAACATTATCGGACAGAACTTTCCAGTACACCTACTATTTAAAGTAGATTTGCGTCATTTTCATAATCAACACAATTGAAATAGCATTGACCCAATAAATTATTAGTAAAAAATTATGCTTACGTTAATAGCTATTTATTGTGAATTAATTAAAAACATAAATTTTATGTTAATTTGTAATAAGGTTTAGCTTTAACTTTTTTGTTGCTTAGTTATTTCAAATGGACACGCTCAGTCAAAGTCTCAGTTATAAATCGTCGAGAAATGATCTTAGAAGAAATTATTGAAAACATTACGCAATGCGGTTAACCAATGTATATATAAAAAAAATCTTTGTACTTGAAGGGAACCTGTGAGCTGTACTTAGCTGACTAATGTAAGAAATACGTAAATCAGGGATCAATGGAAGAATTTCTGAATATTCAGTTGTATCTCTAATTTGGGTGGGGGGGAAATAAATAAAATATATAGGGTAAGGTGCCCTATTATCGTCCCCCAGACACTTTTAGGCCCTTGGAAGTTGTAATTTTCAGTGAAAATCTGCCAAATTTGGATTTTAGATAGACTAAATACCCACGCACATAGAAACATAGGCAAATATCGTACAAAAAATTTTAACAATGCGAAAAATTATTTTTTTCAAAAGTATCTAAAAAATGCAAAAGAAAAAAAAATGGTCCCAATTTCGTCCCGTTAAAAAATCCAATACGCCGAGGCTTAACTAAATCAAAATATATTTCTAAATGAGTAAGTAATTTAATTTACATTAAAGTAATGCACAAAGAAATGTACTAATTATCAATGGAAAAATAACATAGCGAAACATTAGCCATCCAAACATGAGGAAAAATTTTTAAAAAAATGTCATGAAAAAGCATTCCTAATTTCATCCCCGTGACAAAAATAAGAACTGGAAGGCGGACGAAATTGGGAGCACGCTACTTCCCAATATGGCGGAGCTTCAGTTCCCGTCAGGTGAACTGAACGTCCTAAAACGCACTGTATGCTACTGTCAGCATCTTACCTACGTACAATACATGCAATGTATAAGAAATAAATACTTACAGTACAGTAAATAACGTTCAACAAACGACATAATAAGAACTCAGTTCTTCTAAAAATAGGAAATTCGGAGTCTTTATTTTATGTATGCGTCTTGGCGAACGAAACTTTCAATGCTGACCCCTTTTACCTTCCGTCCCCTGTGCTTTGTATCATAAGTGGCGCCACTTTCGCAGAAGCCGAGAAGTTAAGGGGGACGAAATTAGGAGAGGGGACGAAATATGGGCACTTTATCTTATATATTTGTGAATAAAATTTTCTATAACGAAAACACCAATTTAATTCTTTTAAATTCTAGCAATTATTAGCACATGTTTACCTTCAGTTGTACAAGGAATGATTCATTGCAGTCAATCCTTATAAATTTAGAATTTCGTTATAATGTTCAAAATTAAAATTGCAGTCATTTTAAGCTCCATATCAAAAATATTTTCAACATTCAATTTTGTGGAACCAGCTCTTGTAATATTAAAAAAAAAAAAAAAAAAAAAAAAAAAAAAAAAAGAAGATTTTATTATTACCTTCTTTTTAAGGATTTACCAAGAGTGATCAATGAAATGGACAGTTTTCATATTAAGTCATGTGTTTGTAATCTAAAATATTGACATTAAAGTAAGAATTTCCTTAATAACATATGCATTCATGAAATCCTTCTTCTTATTTCTTTGAAATGTGTAGGATGTTATACTAAAAATATAAATGAGTGAAAATTTGTTAACTGTTTTGTATAAAATAGCTTCTACCGGATTATCTGCATTTCATTAACTCTATTTTAGATAAATCAGTTTTGGACGAATTCCTATGGAATTCACTCCAACATATTTCCTAACATTTCAATAGAACGACCGACATGTACAGTCGTGGAAAAAAAAAAAGTAAACACCCCCTACTAACTCCTCAACAAATTATCGTAGAAGAAAGTTACTGGTACCGAACGATTGGAAATAAAGTTTACTTTTAAATGATGTATATAAAATTTGTTTAGGGGGCCATCTACTTATTAAAACTAACCATAACTTTGTTTTTTTTCAATAGCAGTACCCAATTCTGACAGCATAAATGAACTCTACACCCTTCAATTAGCCTAAAAACGAATTTTTATGCAATTCTTACAATAAGTTTCCGAGAAATTAATTATTTTAAAACGAGCGTATTTTAAGGGCTGTATCCAAATTGAAGTTCCGTACTGGATTGTTAACCGAGAGAGCCGCTTCCTTGATCAAGGCACCTTAAGCGCCACTCAAGGAGTCAATGAAGCGTGTTAGATTACAACAGTACGGCAGAATAAATTTCAAAATGTCTACTCGCTTCCATCATAGACGGCCCCTTAAACCATCATTTTGCCGTTTTTTAAGCATAATTTGAAAACTACTTGGAAGAAAAATGTGAAATTTTTGAATTTCCATAAAGCAGGACTTAATAAATCTAAATCCATCAAAAAAATTGTAGGTTCCAATTCATAATTTTTTCGAATATTAATTTCATAATTCATAATTTATATCATAAAATTATAAAAATTGCAAATTCAGCTTATTTATGTTTGGGTATATTAGTATTATTACCACAAAAAAAAAAAAAAAAAAAAAAAAAAAAAAAAAAAATTAGCACATTAGGAGCATAATTTCGGGAGATATAAATAAAAATATGAAAATATAATTTAACATTAGAAGCACTGAAATTTGAATGTTTATAATTCAAAAACTTATCATTCAAATGACTTGAAATTTGGTGTCTAGGCATAGTTTGAACCGAAGATTTGAAATATCTCGTTAAAATTGGGTATTGCCATTGAAAAAAATGAAGTTTGGATTCGTTTTAATATGTAGATGACCCCCCAAGAAAATTTTATATACATCATTTAAAAGTAGACTTTATTTCCAATCGTTCGGTACCAGTCACTTTCTTCTATGATGATTTGTTGAGGAGTTAGTAGGGGGCGTTTACTTTTTTTTTCCACGACTGTACTTGCCTTCAAATAAAAGGACGTACAGCGGGTGATCGGTTAAGGAACTTAATCCGTTCCAAAACAGTGTTCGCTAAACAGATTGTTCGTTAACCGATCATACATTTACCATAGAATTGTATCGGAATTCAATTACTTCGTTCTTAAAAGCTAAATAATATACAGTAGAGCGCCGATTATCCGAAAAATTTGGGACCGACCCTAGTTCGGATAAGCAAAAGTTCGGAGAAATGGTTAGACAATTTAAGGGATGTTTCTGACTATACTAAAACCTTCACACGTTATCTAAGCTTATGACTGGCAGCACCAGTTAATGTTGGCATGTTTAAATTTTTCTTTTTTTTTGCCTTTTTCTTATTTATTTATTTTTTACGTTTTTATCATTAAAAATTTTTTTTATTCATCTTTTTATCATTTTCTGAACTCCAGAGATTATAATTTAAGCAAAAAACTTTTGATTGTTGCTTTCTACAACGAAGACATTCTTTTCAATGCTGCCATATCTCTAATTCTTCTTGAATACGTTAGTTGATTAGGATCAGCGTATTTTTGTCCTTCGAGACATTTCATAGCTGTTTCCAAATATTCAAGGGCTTCGTTATGTCATGGACCTGGGTTATTTTCAGAACATTCGTTTTCATTTTCTTTAATTTCTTTTTCATCATGAATCAAATCTACAATCTCATCATCATTTAAAATCTGATACCCAGGGTCATGTACTTCGCTATTTAACCACTCGTTAATTCCATTTTCTTTATTACTCAGGATTCTTCCCATCTGCTTTATTATTTTACATTCCTCATTTTCTGATCCTCTATCAGTTTTTTCTTTATTTAAAATTTTGTTCCAAGCCAATGGATAATTAGGAGTTCGGTTAAATTTTTTGGGGGAGAAATAGGCTGTTTGAATAACTGGAAGTTCGGTTAATTTTTTTTTTTTTTTTTTTTTTTTTTTTTTTTTTTTTTTTTTTTTTTTTTTGAGAACTAGGCTTTTTAGATAATTGGATGTTTGGTTAATTGGAGTTCCGATAATCGGTGCTCTACTGTATAAAAAATAACATAAATGTTTCCTTCATAATAGGGTCAATATACGTCCTTATTTAATATAAACAGTTGATGGCTTTGTCTGTGTCGTGGCGTATTTAAAAAAGTAAATGGCACGCCCTTTGTAAGGATTTACTTTTGTAGGGAACTTTTAGGATTACATTCATTGACTACGGAATTGAATCATATCAATTTGTCACTTTGACCTTTCAAAAACACCTTAGTTATCTAAAAAGATCGTGTTTACTTCAGGGCCCGATAAACCCTCAAGTGGAGCCTAGAGCCTGTTAATAATTTCTGAATTAAATTTAAATTAAAATAATTAATTTGCAATAAGAAATATTTCTTTAAAAAAGGGACACAAAATATAAAGCGTAATGTTTCTAATATGTTCATTTTTATATAAGGCCCCTAAAATATGGGTCTCGAACCCCCGGTAGCTCATAAATTAATAAGGCCATAAGTATACAACTGTTAAAATGCTCTCCAAGTCGACAATTACTGCAATTAAATACAGCTCGGCAAATCTGAAACATAGCATTGCTTCTTCATGGCTTTGTTTTGACGAACACAAAAATCTCTCGCAAAAGTGTTCGTTAACCGAACAGTTCTCTAACCGATCATCCATTGTAGGTTTTATTTATTTTCAAATAGATAAAATTTATAAACCTTAAAAATGAGTATTCCAGAATTCATTTAATATAAATTATTAAACCTATTGAGTACAATTTCGCAAAAATTTTAACTGCTTATTTCACTGATCTAAAGATTAAATATCCCATTGATCTAAGAATTTGGTTTTCCTACATTTTACCGACTTAATAAATTAATCAATTTCTCATTTATTTATTTATAATCTCCTTATTTATTTATAATCTCCCCGGCTGTCTGCAAACTTCTAAAGAGATTAGAGAGTTTTGTTTGAAGTATCTTTTCCCCACGAAAGTAAGATTATTTTGCTAGATTAAACTTGGAAGAGCAAATACTGAAGGATTTTAATGGTTCCAGATCAATAAAATCTTGCACAATACCAGTATAGCAGCAATTCCGAAAAGGATAAGGAAAAATATCCGAGGATTGAAATTTTTGTTAGATCTTTTTTCGAAAACTGGCAATTTTCCAAAGTAACAGATAAGAGGTAGTATTTTCGGTGACAATAAAGATAAATTGAAAATGTACATTATGTTAACAGCATTAAAGTATGTGAATGATTAATACGCTTGTAATAGTAATAAATTTAAAAGACGTAGAAATAATAGAAAAAAAGAAGCCGCAAATAAAAATAAATTGTTGCATAATAATCAAATAAAATTATTAAATCAACCTTAAACACAATACCTTAAAAATAAATAAAATAAATATGAATAAATTAATTTAAAAAACATAAAATAAAAATGACTTATTAACAGATTTTATTTAATTACACATCTGACCAAGATTAATAAAGTTTGTGTATTTCTATATTACATTCGTGCGTTCCAGTCGTTACAGTCGCGCATTAAAATGTCACAATATTATGCTTGGCATAGTTTCAAAATGTACGCAAAACTGGCAATCTGACGATTGCCAGATGTTGCCAGAATGAATGTGTTATCAGTAAGATGTAATAAGTATAGGCAAATGTGTGTCGCCGATATTTTGGCCTATTTTTAAGGTACAGTCGTGGAAAAAAAGTAAACACCCCTTACTAACTCTGCAAAAAATTGTCGTAGAAAAAATTAACTGATACCATACGATTGGTAATAAAGTCTACTTTTAAATGATGTATATAAAATTTGCTTAGGGGGCCATCTACATATTAAAACGAACCATAACTTTGTTTTTTTTCAAAGGCAGTACACAATTCTGACAGCATAAATGAACACTACACCCTTCAATTAGCCTAAAAATAATTTTTTATGCAATTCGTATGATAAGTTCCGAGAAATTAGTTATTTTAAAACGATCCTATTTTAGGGGCTGTATCCAAATTGAAGTTCGGTACTCGATTGTTGACCGAGAGAGCCCCCCTTCTTGATGAAGGCATCTTAAGCGCCACTCAAGCAGCCATTGATGACTGCTAAATTACAGGATAGCAGAAGAAATTTCAAAACATCTAGTCACGTCTATCATAGATGACCCCTTAAACCATCATTTTGCCTTTTTTAAAGCATAATTTGAAAACTACTTGAAAGAAAAATGTGAAATTTTGGATTTCCATAAAGCAGGACGTAATAAATCTAAATCCATAAAAAAAAATTGTAGGTTGCAATTCATAATTATTTCGAATATTAATTTCATAATTCATATTATAAAATTATAAAAATTGAAAATTCAACGTATTTATGTTTGGGTATTTTAGTATTATTGTTACACAAAAAATTAGCACATTAGGAGTAGTATAATTTCAGGAGATATTAATAAAAATATGAAAATGTAATTTAACATTAGTAACACTAAATTTTGAATGTTTATAATTCAAAAACTTATCATTCAAATGACTTAATATTTGGTGTCTAGGCATAGTTTGAACCGAAGATTTGAAATATCGTGTTAAAATTGGGTATTGCCACTGAAAAAAAATGAAATTTGGTTTCGATTTAATATGCAGATGGCCCCCTAAGCAAATTTTATATACATCATTTAAAAGTAGATTTTATTTCCAATCGTTCGGTACCAGTATCTTTCTTGTACGATAATTTGTTCAGGAGTTAGTACGGAGAGTTTGATTTTTTTTTCACGACTGTACTTTTTATATGTTTGGTGACACACAATAGCCTGTCTATCCATACCCTCTATATGCATCTACCAGCTTAACTAACTGCCAGTACCCGAGAAATACTGGATTTTAATCCTAAGCGAGGGATCTATACCTGTAGTGTATTTGATTCAACTACAAATAAAAGGCCCGATCTGTGTAATCATTATGTACAAGAGATGGCAATAGGATCTACACCAACCAACCAATCATTCTCGAACTCTCTCCAACCAACTCTTGATATAATTTATATTCTTTAGGGTGGCCATTTTTTTTTTTCAATAACTGCTAACAACATCATTAAAATATTACAGATTACAACACACTGCCGAAACAGAAATTTCTTTTAATTTTCAACAGTTTTAAAAAAGTGTAAGAAAAATGCTATAAGAAAACATAACAGAAACTTAAAAATAACAATTACCAAATAAGACATTTTGCACGTTTAACTTATATTAACCATACTGCATCATGTATTATAATATCTCTAATTTTTACAGAAGCAAAAGAACGAATTAAAAGATGGAAATCAGAGAACTTTTTGTTTTTTTATTTGTCATTTTATATTTGGTTTGTTATTAAGTTTAATAATTTATTTAATGATAAAAATAATTTTTAAAAAGAAAAGAACATCAAAAGGAATCGATAAATATCTTAAAATTATACATTTAAAAAAGATACGATATTAATAGTAAAATATTATGTGGTAATACAAATTGCCATGCAATTAAAAATTTTAACATGGACAATGCAACGTTAGAAATGTAGTAAGACTATTTTTCTAAATTAAACAGAAAGAACAAATACTGAAGAATTTTAATGATTCTAGATCAATAAAATCTTGAGCATTACAATTAGAGCAGCAATTCAAAAAATAAAATGAAGATATCCGCGGAATAAAATTTTTGTTAGCTATATTTTTTGGACAATTGGCAACTTTCCAAAGTAAAAGATAAGAGACGTTGCTTTCAATGACAATAAAGATAAATTGAAAGCATGCATTTTGGTAACAGTATTAAAGTATGCCCGGGATTAATGTTTTAAGGACAAAATCAAATTAGAAAGGCATTAAAAATATTAAAATGCTTCTTATATTACTTTAAAAAAATAAATTATTTTTCTAATGACTGTAACCTTTATTATGTCATTTTTAATTTACACATTAAGTATAGAAAATAAGCATAAAACAATAAATTATTACGCATAGCTGTGAAATTTTACGCTTTATTCTACCACTAAAATTTAGTAAAGATTTTCGCCTTGTTTAATCGTAAGATTTCGATGAATAAATAATACAATATTTACCATAAAATTAGTAAAAGAAAAGTAGTAAGTAGTAGCAATTAGTAGTAAGAAAAAAGTGTAAAAGTTAGCATTATGATTACGGGTTAATAATATTATTTTGCATAACATTTATAATATTTTGTCTTAACCCCTTATTTAATAAAAAGATACCTTAATTCTCTTAATTTTCAATTTAAAATAATAAAAAAAGAAATAAAAGGAAAAAAGTATAAATTATAACTTTTTTAATTTATATAAAACTTTGTTTATCTGTAATAATTTATTTATAAAATGCTTATAGATAAATTGTTATGCTAAATAATAATTGTTATCAACAAGGGGAAAGAAAGAATTAACTACCCTGAACTCTATTTTAAAATATCCACGTCGGACAACAAAAATAATTGCTCTACTTATGTTTCTACTAAAGTAAATTTAATACCTTCTTTTATTATAAAAGATGAAAATGCCTTTGGAATATCGCAGTTCTAAGTGCATTTTTTTATTTTCAATTTCGCATCATTTAAATAAACGCAGTCCGATTAAGAAATAGTAAGATGGTGAAAAATAGTACTTAATAATATTTTTTCATTAGATTGATGGTCAACGAGTCGCGCTACCACGCGGCAGTGTCAAAGTTCGATTCCGGACTGCGGACTAGGCATGGTTCACCCAACTTTTCATCCTTTCCAGGTCGTTAAAATAAATATTGAACGTGCTTCGGGACAAAACACTGAGGGTCTCGTGTTAGGCTGACTACCTGAATGGAACTTATGCTCAGTAGCACCTCAGAGTAGTGATAGGCAGAATGAATGATAAGGTTCATTTCTCAGTAAATACCGAGTGAATAATTCGGGCATGCGCAAAAACACACTTTCCAATCTTTATATATATTTTTAATAAACTACCATCAAAAAGTTTGTAAAAAGAGAAGAAGCAAAAGCATAATTACCAGCCACTCCACCAGTGGCCGAGAGGTTCTGCTCTCGAATCTGGTAGACGGGAGGTTCTGGGTTCGAACCCAATCGCACCCGTCGGCCTAATTGTTCGGAGTTTTCCCTGTTTTTTTTTTTAACCTTGGATTTCCGTGCGTAAATACGGGCTAGGTTCCCTTAGAAAGACCCCCACATAGGGCACTCCTCATCGGGCCTATATCATCGGCCCATAGGCATACCATCGGGAATTTTTCAATTCGGAAATATCTCTATATTTCTATTTTAAGAACATTACATTTGTACACATCCTAGTTCTACAAAACACTAAGAAAAATATTTAAAGTAAAAGATTTGAGTGGGGTTATAAATATTGAACAAAATCCCTATAAATTCAAATTTAATTAATCCTAAATCCTTCAATCCTTATAAAATCCTTCTAAAATTTATTAAATAGTTATGTAAATCTTCTAATGTATTTTCAAAAATTCACGAAAAGAATTTTTAGAAATTAGAAGATAAAATTTTCATGAATTCGTAATTCAGTACATAAAGGGTTAGTCACACTGGATTTTTTAGTTTTCGACATGTACCCATGGTACCACGTTAGAATAACCACTTGGCTGGGACATATATGTTATTTAAATCCAGGACCTATAGCTACGAAAATAGAATTATTTACATGGTCTAAGATCCGACATTAAAGGCAGATTTGCCTGTAGAAGGCCGAAAAAATGATGTTTTTAGCATGTTTTTAGCATTGGAGCTTCAAGCACTTTGGAGTCAAAAATCTGAAAATCGACAAAGTTTCGGCCATTTGAAAAAAAGGGTCTATTTTTCCACCCTTTTTTCTGCACTTTGGGATGTCTCTAAACATGCTTATTTTTTTTTTTTTTAAATGGTTAAAAGTGGTCAAATCTCCATTCTCCAATAAATTATATTATCTTAAATTTAAAGGAAATTGCAAGATCGGTTGAATAGATTTCCGTTCTAATCCCGTCCAGTTTGAAAAAGTCATTTTGCGTAAAATGTGTTTAGAGTGCTCCAAAACGATTTAAGCCTCCGGACATGTTGCGCTAAAGCACGCAATAACTTCGAAAGGACTTTGAGTTCGGTCAAATCGCTTTACAGGGATAATCTCCAGACTATAGGGAATAGAAAAAAAAAAAAGATTTTTTTTTTTTCAAACGAAAAAAAGAAGCCCTCTTAATCCTCCGAGGAGTTTAGTTTTTAGGGCATGTATCCTTGCATTCTCCTTAAAGCTCTTATGCAGCGCATTTATTGAAAATGCGATTCATCCATTGCATAAAATTAATTTAGCATAAAATGTATATTTAAAAAAATACATTTTTCAAATTTGAGCTTCATTACGTAACATGCACAACTATAGAGCATTGCATATTTGCTTTCAATTTTTTTTATTATAATGTGTAAAACAAATTGTCATGAAGGTTTTATGATGTTTGATTTCTAATCTATACCTTATACAGAAACTTCGAGCAGACTTATTAGGTGTTTCAAATTATTTTTAATTTGTCATAAATTATAAAAATCAAAATACAGCCTCATACAAATATGAAATATTACAATATACATTAGCGTATCTCATTGGTTGAATACGCGTAAACATATTTACTACAATAAGTAGATTAAAAGAACTTTCTTAAACGTGGTCTGATATTACCTTAATAAAAATTTTGTAGCCGACGCATAAAACAGAATAACTTATACGAATTATTGAAATAAATTAGAAGCGTGAGATTGTTTCGAAAGTATTTATGTAATTTACATTAGTAATATGAATTTTAAATCATTACCATATTTGAATTTATTCTCATAAGATGGTTATTGTAATGTTCAAAAAATATTTGGAAAAGGTTATTGGAAACAAATGTTTAATTTAAAAAACATAAGCTTTAAAACATCTCAACCTAACCCAGTTTATGGCATTTTTCAATTCCTTTGATATGCACTTCCATAAGCTTATTCCCCCAGTCCTTTCGAGTTCTGAATTAATGTTGGGAATATCGAGATCAAGAACTCGCATAAGTATGATCCTTTAGTATTGCAAAATCCTCGTCATCTTCTAACATTTCAACATAGAGTATTCAAAGGTCTGGTTTAGTATGTTTGCGATTAAAATAAATTAAGACGGATGTTCAACGACAAAAGTATCATTTATGGAAAGGTCAAAGCTAGTACTCTGTCAGAGCTTTTCTTGGGTAATCACTAGAAATTTATTTAAATATTCCAAAATTTTACTTTTACGGCCATGGATTAGACAGGCCTTAGAAGATGGAATTAATTTAAAAGCCTATTCAATGAATAATATGACTTCTATATTTTCTTAACCTATTTAAAATATATTTTTGCATAAGTTTATAAAATCAATGATCTAAGGAATTTTCCTTAAGGCGTCTCAAGACTCTTAAAGCTTCAAAACTTTCGAAATTTTAACTTTTTTTTGTGTTAAACTCCTATTTTTTCTGAACTTTGATGTAATTGTTTCCTTGAAATTAAAATTAATTCAAATTTATGGTTTTAGAATTGTACCAACTCAATAGCTGAAGCAGCGTTTCCAAAACTTTGAAATCATTTTTCTCACAATGACATTTTTGGCACAACGCGCAGGAAATCGCAAAAACTTCTCAATATTTTTTCATGAAAATTTCAAAATATATGTTTCATGCTATACTGTATAAACTGAACCTAAAATTTACATTTTATTATTCAAAAGAATATTTTTTAGGTGATTATACAGTTGAAATTTACAAAATTTTGTATTAGCTAAATACAACTTTGTATTAAAAATATAAAAATGCTTTATATAAAAATTTATTTAGGTTCAAAGTAATTATTATAATTTGAAATATAATAAGGGATATAAATTTTCATTCTAGTTGAAAAATTTATTTTCTAATCCTGCGCGTAATCTGTTATACCAGTTTTCTGCTTAAGAAATGTCTGACAGTTTGAAACCCAATATAAGTATTCATTCTGCGTCTTGTATTTTTTTAATCTATGAAATGAAAGAACATACATATCTTTAATACTTCTAAAAATTGTGTTTTCAAATCATATAAAATTTTAAGATATTAAATGTTAAAAATTGTCTCTATTTTTTTTTTTCATTTTTTTCCAATTTTAAGAGTTCTCAGACCCCTTAAATGAAAATTTAAATACCATTTAAATATTTTCAGAAAGTTCTCAGATATTGATTGATATTGGGAAACTACTTTCAAGGAGTCAAAACAATAAGTACTGACGATTTTTTGCATTTTATAAATGAATGCTTTTATAAGAGTACAAATCCAAAATATAAGTTTAACTCAAAAATCAGGATAACTACATCAATTAATCATTGTGAATGCAGTGCATGAAAATATGAGGATCTAAAACAATAAACACATGGGTAAGGACAACGTCAAAGGTTGTAAAATAGCTTTCAAAATTTATTTTAATCATAAATACTTTTAAATTTTTCAGAAAATGCATTAACATATCAAAATTGATCACACAATTGTATCCTAATATTATTAGGTTAAACCAAAGAGTGTGAATATAATTCACTGCTAAAGAATAAAGCTTCGCCAACAGTCATCTTTATAATATACCTTAAAAAGCACTTCTTGAACAATTGAATAAATAATTCTCCAGTAAATGTTTCAATAGACAAAAAAGAAAAAGACATCCCAATACAGCTCAGTTTCGGATATTCGTCAAACTTTTTGAACTTAACTTCTGTAAGCTGTTTCTCCCAGTTTATTCAAGACCTAAAATTTGAGAAAATGCATTTTGATATTTATGCAGTATAAAATTCTCAGTTACTTTCTGATAATGTTAAAATAAAGAGATCATATGCTGCTAAAGTACAAATCCTCAAAAAGCATTATCTTTGAAATATTCATCAAAATACATTTACGCAACAAATGAATAAATAATTTGCCACTGCTCCAATAAGCGTAAGGAAAAAAGGCCTAAAGCATCTCAACTCAACTCAACTCACTTTCAGATAGAAGTCAAAGTCTTTGAACGGAGCTTCTGTAAGCCTTTTCTCCCAGTTTTTTCCTGTCCTGAACTTATGTCAGGGATGACGAGACCAAGACATTGCGTGCGCGTAATCCTCTTAAGGCGTCGCACAGTCTCAGGCTCGTCTAATCTTCCAGTTCAGAACATTTTTAGAGCCTGACTCAGTCTGTTTGCGTTAATAAGTGATCTGGATTAAGTGATCAACGTCAAGAAAGATTCCGTGGATGAGAAAGATGGAAGATCAAAAGACATAGTTAATTTCGTTTATGCGTGTTTCAGATACTAATTTAAATACGCATTGACAAATCTCTTTTTTAAGAATCCAATAGAAAGATGACACTTTCACACCTATGTCATGTTGTTATGTCCTACCCACACATCTGAAAGTATGTTTTAAGTTTTCGATATTAAGTTCTAGTGAGATCATGATGCATTTAAATTTGAAAAAAAAAAAGGATGTTGTGATTTGTTTCAGAATTTTTAATGAGGGACATTGGTATTGCATGACATCAATTTTTATGAATTTCTAACGTAATTTTCTGGAAAAACATAAACTAAAGTGATTTTATAATGGATGTATAGTATTTTTATTCTTGGATAAAAATTTTATTACTGTATAGATTCCGTGAACTTACAAAGAATTTTCATCGACTTATGCAAACGACAGCATATAATTTATCCTATGGTCTACATTTTCGTACTTTTAACGACGTTTGCGATCTCTGTCGTAATGTTCAAATAATCTTCCCTCAGCATTTTTGTTATTTGACTACTGTAATGTACTGGGGTACAAAGCAAGAAAATTAAAAATAGGCGTGGCTTGATTAAAAGTTTTCCCATTTTCAGCGTTTTGCGCACGCTTGCCGTTGTCTTCGTCATGGATTTTCTGTACGCCTTTTTGCATTTACATAATTTGGTATATCATGAATTAATAGCGTTTAAATCAAGATTCTAATCAAGTGGCTTCACCAGGATTCCATTTTTGACTCTGATGACGTCTGCCACTCTTTTCGTAAATTCCAAATGATCTACCTTTAGGGTTTTCGTTATTAGAAGCATTTTACATAATATGTTGCAAAGTACGAACAGTGATCAAATGGTTTGACTTGCCTCTGTATTTTTGCATGTTTATGTCAATTTTTAGGCATGTTTGTCAAGCTAACCAGTAGGCAGAGTAGTATTTCCTTGCATAACCATTCAACTGCAATGCGGTTTTATTCATTAAAACTTCGATGAAATTGTTTCATTATTTTATTGTTGACTCTCAGTCTATAAATTAAATAAGTCTTGCGAACTATCCTGTACAATCAGGACCGGAATAACCAGTTCATTCCAGTTATTTCTGGTACAATCCGATTCAATCTGAACGAATTAGATCACGTAAAATATGCCGCATAATCAGCATTAGAGGAAGAGATGGATATACACATTATTTCCCTTTAAAGATGTCTGGTTCATAACATATTTTTTAAAGAACTATGCCATTTGAAATAGGTCAATCACTCACGTCGCATTCCTACAGGAGAAAGGCAAAATCATGGAAACATAGTTCACTTGAGAGTGTCTGGTTCGAACCATACCTTTTGCTCCGTGTTTTGCACAATCATGTCATTTGAACTCTTTAGTCCGACCGCGCAGGTGAGAAAAAGAGAGAAAGTGTTGTAAAAACGTCGTTCACTTTAAACGAGTTCGGTTAGGACTATTTTCTTATGCGGAATGGTTCATTGGAACTAGGTCGTGAACGCCTCATCTCTAGTTAAAATATATTACTGCCACTGTCATTGTTGCTATTCGTAGATATCCAAATAGACAGACAGAATAGGGGTCTATATATAATTTTATGACAGCAGAAATCTAATGGTTGTATGATGTTAGATGTTCTATGGTAGATCTGTGGTTATTTAGCAAGATTTTCTCAAATTATCAGTAGATATCTCATGCTGGAAAATTGACATTTTCTTTAAACGACACGTGTCTTCAGGCAGTTTTTCAAAGATGATATTTTTTTATGATATTTATTTTAATTGAAAGGTTACATTTGTCTCGATGTTTTCCTATACATTTTACTGAGATAGAATCACAGCTTGTCTTTAGATAACGAAAATAATCTCATTTCTCAACCGTGTAGTATAATATATGTATATGGTAGCCAATGTAAACAGTGTGACGCAACATACAGGGTGAACAAAAGCCTGATTATAAATATTTATTGTACTCAAACTATTAAAATTAGATATATGTTTGTTTGGATGCATTGTAAATACTATTCTAAATTTTTTTTATAAGACCACGTACCTCAGTAAATTTCAACGTGTGCCCCCTTGGAGCTCGGAAAATGTCTAAACGGTATTCTAGTTCCCGCCAAGTGTTCTTTAACATGTCTTCTGTTAAAGAACACATATCAGCTTGTATCCTAGTCTTCAGTTCTTCGACGTCAGCAATTAGTATGGCAAAGATTCTGTCCTTGATATAACCCCAAAAGAAAAAAATCCGTAGGATTAATATCTGAAGAGCACGGAGGCCAAGTTGTTGGTCCATCCCTTCCAATCCACCGATCCGGAACAATCGCGCCATCTATTGCACAAAAAACCTACTAAAACTGACCTATCCAATGATACAACAAGTTACGTTATTACACACACGCTTAATTTGTAATGAATTATTATAATCAGAGCAAGACTTTTGGTTCACCCTTATTGGAGACCCTAGCTGTACCTTGAAGATACGATTAAAAGAACACAAGAATGTCTTTAATTCAAGAAACTTAAACTCTAAAATTGTAGTCCATGCCGTAGAAACAGATCGTTTTTCAGGTTTTGAGATGGCCACGGACATGAAATCAGATTGCAACGTATACAAAAGCCGTATTTTGCTGGAGGCATGGTTTACTAGAACGACCCACTCAATGAAACTAGTTCCTTGCCACCTGAATATATACCTTCTTAACTTGACTCAATTACCCATCTCCGTGCTTAATTTTTTGTGGCATATGCTCTCAACTGGAAGTTGAATTATGTTAGCTCTCGTAATTTTGTGTTTATATGTATTACTGAAGAGGATCTTTGAAAAAGTACGAAACGTTTAATGTTTTTTAAAATGATTTTTTTGTCCTTTTTAACTATTTAATTAAATTGTCTGTATTTTTGTAACTGTTTATAATTAATTATGAACAGATGTATTATTTTTTTTCACTTTAAATGTAGTATCTTATTTTGAAATTTCAAACTGGTATTAACAAACAGAAATAAATAAATAAATAAACTAATTAATTAATAAATTTGCAATGTGCTAAGATTTATTAAAATTTTAAAATTTTACACGACATAAGTAATAGGTATCAGCAATACAATTTAATGCATTCGACAAACTTTAATCAAAATAATTCCCATTAAGAAATCTGAATTGTATATTAAACTTCCTTTTCCTTTTTCTAAATTTAAAATGAGAATTCAGACAAACTATAAAACAAATAAAAATCTTGAACACTTTGAACTAAATTTTAAACTGCTGAAAACAAATAAAAACTTACAAGTGTTGTTTTGAATCATGAATGTTTCAATTTATTCTTGGGAAAAGTAACTGTCTCATTAATTCGTACCGGCGCATTTTACAAAAAAAGTATTAATTGTACGTCATAAATACGTAGTTAATCCGACACGTCCTATTAATTATAAGCAAAGGACATTCTAAATTACTCTTAATGCATTTTTGCTCTCTCATATTCTAAGAGCTCTTGAGTCGTTGCCAAACGATAAAGAGTTATTTCAAAGACAGCTTTTAAATCGAACAAAAAATATCTTTCAAACTATTTGCGTTTCTAAATAGCATAAATAAAGAATAGAAGTTTATTTTGGAATGGAAGTCAGCTTTATAGAAAAAAAGACATTTGAAGTGAAAGTGGAAGCTTTTATGTTTGAATGTTTAGAATTTTATTATAAGACGGTTAAGTAGGAATTTTTCTATTGGGTTGAAAACTTATGTACCATTAAATAAGTTTTAAAACCGATACTATGAATTTTTAATCATGGATAAAATAAACTATAAAATATTCAATTTATTCTACAGAATAAATGATATTCATTGCCGAAGTTCAAAGCTTGTTATAATCGAGGAACGAAAGGGTTTAGTTTAAAATATTCGTATGTAAATAAACTAGGGTTATAGAATCATGTTAGATAGGAAAATTTTACGGAATATTTTTTTTTTAGTCAAGCGCTGAATTTTAATTTTCGTAATATATTATATATATATATATATATATATATATATATATATATATATATAATACATTTGAATCAAAATTTATCTAAAAAGTTCGTATAACGATGTTAACCAAAATTCTAAATGATGATGGCATGCAAAAATATAATACATTAATCATTATAAAAAATATTATAGTAAAACCAATCGGCATACAGAACCTACAAAGAAAACTCAAAATACTGAAAAACCCAAATAGTTTAATATTATAATATCGTAAATCTTATAAAATTGTTGAAGCAAGAATTTATATGTTTTAACAATATTTAAGTGAATAGACATTTAAGCCAAAATATCATGCTTTACAAATAAAATGACTATCTTTCTAAATGTAGTCAACTGAAATTTTTATCATTTGTAAAAATAAGCATATTCAAGTATGAAGTGAGGAAATACATAATGCATATTTATGCTTTGTGATATGAATGTGAGAATCTTTATAAATAAGATAAATACTGGAATGCACGCTAAATAATAATAATAATAAAAATAATAAAAATAATAATAATAATGAAATTCTGCCTTATTGGCAGATGTTATTTCTATGTTTAATTCATTACTCATGGATTATTTTTAATCCAGAAAAAGATACCATGCTATTCCTTTGTAGGGGAAAGTTAAGATAAAATCGAATACTTTATTACTACTTAAAGTCGTATTTTCCAACAGAATTTATTAAACTTTGTATAAATACGTTGCACTTTTTATTGTACAAAAATATCATTATAAATGTGTGATTAGTGTGACGTCATATTTCTATTAATAAATGCTTTTCTAGAAAAAGTTAAATCATCAGGTCTTATCCCAATCAATGAATTAAAGCGGCACTGATATGTTAAATTCACTTGAAATGAAAGAGTTTAGACTTTCGTTTGAAAAACAATAACATATTTTATTTTTTAACTTTAACTAAGGACTAACAATATTTCGATTATCTTTAATGATTGAATATTTAAAGACAAACTAATAATTCTCTGCATTACAATGTGAGAAATTGCAGAAAAGAAGTTAATCTCTTTATCAGCTTTAGAAAAATCATAATCACTCATGCCCTTGTAGTTTTGACTGTCATTTTTTAAGCATCGTTTATTGGCTCTCCATGCATTTTTTCCCCAGTATCTGGTTTTATCGCACGTATGATATCTGGTTTTGATTCAAGAGGATGAAGATCGGGAAGCACACCATAAAAATGCACATATAAATGCTAGTACTTGTTTGATTATATAAATTAATCATTGAATATACTACATGCAATGACATACATATTTCAATGACCTTTAAATGTATTTATAATTAAAAATTTTGAAATCTGCCAAACATAAAAATTATAAAATAAAATAAAAATAAAATAAATTTTCCAATACTAAAACTACACAAATACCAGCATATAGAAACCGCAATGACCACTTTTTCTTCTTACCTAGATCTAAGTATTCCAATGATTACTTGTTAGAGAGATGCTCAATTCGAGTCAACGAAAATAACACAAAAACGAAAACACAATCGAAAGAATAACACAACGAAACATTAGCCGTCCAAACATGAGGGAAAAAATTGAAAAAAATGTCATGAAAAAGCATTCCTAATTTCGTCCCCGGGAGGAGAATAAGAATTGCAAGGGGGACGAAATTGGGACCATTCTACTTCACCATGACGGAGCTTCAGTTCCTTTAAGATGAAATGAGCGTCCTAAAACTCACTGTATGCTACTGTCAGCATCTTACGAACGTAAAATACATGCGATGAATAAGAATTAAATACTTACAGTACAGTAAATAACGTTATACAAACAACCTAATAAGAACCAAGGTCTTCTAAAAATAGGAAATTCGGCGTCTTTAACTTATGTATGCGTCTTGGCGAAAGAAACTTTCAGTACTGACACCCTTTAACTTCCGTCCCTTGTGCCTTGCGTCACAAGAGGCGCCACTTTCGCAGAAGCGGAGAAGTTAAGGGGGACGAAATTAGGAGAGGAGACAAAATATGGACACTTTACCCTATATTTCGGGTGAAGTTAAGGAAGCCTGGAAATATATGATGATACGGTAAAAGGTAATGAAAACGCTAACAATTCTTTAGAATATCTTAATTTTTTTGAAGGGTTGTGTGTATTAATTTTTCTTATTTGCTAGTCAAAATATATAAGACAAGAAAGATATTGATAAAATCTTCAAGAAAATAATTATGATAACCAAAAACATGATTATGAATTCTTTACCGAACATTGAATGCACGTTTCTGTTTCAATCTCTTCGTAAATTAGTATTTAAGAATATTTATTCAAAATCCTTGTCTTGCATACGTATCGTTAAAATCTTAAACACAAAACGATGGTGAATAAGCCATTATCATTATAATCATAAAAAAATATCACGTCCATATTCAAATAACATAATCTGGCATGTGATAGGAACTACATCATTCAAACGTAATTGAAAACTTCCTTTAAAGTTCACTCTCAGCGCTTTATAATTATCAAAAGTCAAATTATCTTTATTTTTTTTTTTAATTGCTCAACTCTAGCGTACGTTAAAGGTACCAGAATCTGCCAATTTAAAAGAATGTATCTCCAAACAATAGCCTAGAGTTGCCACGCTACGAATAAAATCCTTGTCGTCATGGTTACGACAACATGTCGTCTCTTGAATTCCTTCTCTGTTGCCAGCTTTGTTGAATCAGCAAAAGTATTTGTCAAAATCGACTCTCGGAGTGTTATTTGAAGCTCTTTTTTTTTTTTTTTTTTTTTTAATTTAACCCATGTTTCCCTCTTTTAAAGCAGACGATATTTTTCGTCCAACATCGCAATTTAAAAGTTTATTTTAAAGAAGGAGAAGCGTTATTAGTTTATTTTAATTTGACATTAAAAGAGAAAGGTGCATTTTTAAATAGAAAGGATGAATAGCGTTAGGTGTTGAGAAATTTAATCCCAGTATTACCCTTTTCTTTCCAAGAAGGGTTTATTTATTTAAAGTAAATTCATCAGTGTAATGAAAAATGAAAATAAGTTTTGTGAAAAT
This sequence comes from Maratus speciosus, assembly GCA_963932465.1. Taxonomy (NCBI): domain Eukaryota; kingdom Metazoa; phylum Arthropoda; class Arachnida; order Araneae; family Salticidae; genus Maratus; species Maratus speciosus. The sequence continues at coordinate 80,745,158 of OZ010793.1, read as the reverse complement.
TAGTGCATGCTTATCAGATCATTTCTGCATAATTGTGTTGACATTAAGCAGTTCTTAAAAATTTGAAAGATCGTGAGTTATTATTTATTAGTTTGAATTTATAAGTTATTATAACTATTATTATAATTTTTGAGGTTGAATTTTTAAAAGATGTATTAATATTTTTTACTTTTCGGTCTAATTAGTCAACAACAAGGGATTTATTTAAAGATTATATAATTTTTATTAGAATTTTTTCAGGTATTATCCAGAACTTTTTCGCATATTGTTTAAATTTAATCAAAGTGCAAGGATATTATTTAATACCTCTCGTTACTTTTTGAATATGAAAACTTTGCAATTTTGTTAATTTTAGTTACTAGTATTTTTATTAAGCTGAGATAATGCTATTCTCTTTAATAATTCATGATGTAATTATTTTTATATTAGTAAAATTTTCACAAAAGTTTGCTAACTATTCTGTATTTTAGCATAAAATTGTAACATAATTACATGTTAAATTGATGCTTAGTAAATTACTGATGTGTATTATTTAAATGCACATTATAATTATTGAAAATGTATAAAGATTTTGTAAAGATATTTTGAGGTTTTATTTGGTTGGGTCTTGAATATGAATGAAGTCTGTAAAAGCACCCTATACGTTCATTATTATTCTTGTTAAATTTAAATTCATTATTGATTGTTTTAAGGAGTAGAGTAGGGTGAGGAGGGGAAGGTCCGAGGAAGGTCATGGTTGATTTCAGTGCCAGTAGAGAAAGATCTTATTTGTTTCTCCCGCTTAGGACGGAGTTCATGACGCCGATCACGTGATCTCTGGCCAACACGGTTAAGGCTACTACAATTTGGCCTAACTCATGGAGGAAAGAGATAGATGGAGATGCAGTAAGGTGACTGGGGGGTGACGCCAATAAAGTAACCCTAAAATCCGCTACAGTAGGCCCAAACACAAGCACGTTCTTTCACGAAAAAAAAAAAAAAAGAAAAGAAAAGAAAACTTATAATACAGTTTTTAATTCTTAATACAATGGAATGCAAGCAGATCGCTTTCATTTAGAGAAAAAAATGCACGGGTGATGTCAAGAATTCGGTCTCTATTCCAGGTGCTTCTTTTGTTTGGGCCTACTGTGGACGTTTCAATTTGAGCGATAAATTGTTTCATATTTCAAACCTTTTTTAGGGCATACTACATCTCCATCTATGTCTTTCCTCCATGGGCCTAACTGACGCCGCCATTTAATTGCGGGTAGGAGAAGAGCGATTGCTCGCGACACTTCTAGCCGCGTGGGCAAAAATCGCTGATTGGTCTATGTGGGAAACAAAATGCTTGACGAGTCAGCCTGTATTAGAGTAGCCCTAAACAGGATCAGTGCAGAAAAATATTCTTTGTTTCTCCCCTCCTTAAGGCAGCTTTCTCGGCGTATTGGATTTGCGAAGATCCTGTGATCTGACGTCTTGAACTCGTTCATAAGCCACCGCTGTAGCAAACAAGAGCTTCCACGGCCGGTACTGAAATCGGCCGTTGAGTTGTAGTGGTCATCGTATGTGGAGTTATGGAAGTGTGCGCAGATTGATACTAATGTCTAGATTTAAAAACACTGTTTCAGGAAAGAAGTCCAGTAGCGTAGTGGTCAGCACGCCTGTCTACCACGCTAGAGGTCGCGAGTTCTGCTACCGGCTGGGCAATGCTCACTCAACATTTCATCCCTTCGGGATCGATAAAATGAGTACCAAGCTTGCTTGGGAACTAAACACTGGGGGGTCTCGCATTAGGTTGACCACCTGGCCGGGGAACATGCTGCATAGCACCTCGGGGCCCAGGGTCAAGTAAACAGAGTTGGGTACTATAGGCCCTGGTCCTTCGTGGATCGTACAGCCACAGGTTTAGTTTAAGTTTTATAAAGGTGGAGAGGCCTATTAAATCTCCTTGTTTGTACACCCTAGTTTCAAGTTAACTCATATTAATATATATCACAAATTAATATCACCAAATGAAAACTGGGGTAGATAGGATTTTAAAATATACATAATATAGTTAAAAATTAAGCGCAAAATTTTACACGATACGTTTTATTTCAGTTACTAATAAAAAAATATAGTAAGTGCTGTTTTAAGAAATGAATAAAACTCGATCAAGTACGATTTTAGGTATGCATGGGGAAAGAATGTGGATAAAGTCTTAAGTTTTTCTTACATTAACATGTAATGAAACCTATTATTAGTTTATCCATTTTCATTTTGGTTTTTATTGCTAAGTGAAGCCATTAATCTCACGGTAGAGAAAAATTAAAGATGAATATAACCTGAACTATAAGATTTGGCTTAAGTTTAATTTGTTAAAAAATATTTAAAAATTTTATGATATATAACCTAAAAATAGTATTCAAATGAGTTTGTATTATATTTGATATGATTTGGTCTGAATAATCAAAGAAAGAAAAATAAAATTTTTATTGAAAAATTTTTTTCGATACTACATTGTAATACACGCCAATTCTTTCCCCAAAATTAACGTATTCAAAATTTATCGTATTCGAAAATCGCAGTATACAAAATATAGCTAAAAATTGTGAATTTTAATTAGTAGCGTCTAATTCTTGATTTGAATGGCTATAGTTTTGAAATCAGATTAAAAACTGAAAGTCTACTGTTTGAAGTGCCTTTTTCTGTAATAATTCAAATTCTTAAGTATCATGTATATTGTATTTATATACAAATAGGCATAAAAAACAGTCGATATCGAATTTAAAAGTTTTTGATCAGAAAGTATAAAAAGATAAGCTATATCAACCGGAAGTGCATTTGCAGAGCTCTCGAAAAAAGAGGATTTCAATTTGACTAAAAGGATGAATTTTAGAAGAATTATTGATTTTTGTAAAGAAATGCTTTTTGAAAAATCTGGAAATTGTATCTTTATAAATTTGATATCACATTGATGGTACTGTTTGCGCAACAATTTTTTTCCTATATTTTAGAAAACAAAGCATATCAATTTAAATCAATATACAGTGAAACCTCCCTGTGAGACCACCTCCATTCAGCGACCGTCTCCCTGAACGATCATTTTTTCATGGAACGAAATTTATTCTCATAGGCTCAATACTAATTTTACTTCAATTCAGAGACCATTCCAGTTGAACTCCCTCCATGAGCAACCGATTTCTTTGAAAAAAAAAATGAAACAAATTCCGCTTTATCCTGGTCGCTTGAAGAAGGTTTTATTAGAAAAATAATTCCGGAGAGTGCATTATTCATCAAACTTCTGAACTAAGTTTTGAATTTTTTTTATTATTATTCCGGTATCTTTTAAGTGTTTTAACCCCTTTGTGCCTTTTTAGGCAATGAATTTAACTGTGATGACAATTAAAAATGACGGTCAACAAACTTCCCTCCCTTGTTCTGTCAGGAAACTCTCAAAGAAATAGATAAATTAATGAAATCGTCATTATTTGTTCCGTCCAAAAAAAGAAAAAAAATTGGTTTTATTTACTGACCTTCGAAAGGACTCGAAAATAAAAGTTATAAAAGATAAAACCGTGAAATCAAAGCAAATGTCAATGAATTAATTTTTTAAACTCTGCAGTAATTAACTTATGTAATTAACTTTTGTTTTGATACTTAAATTTTTATATGTTTTCCTAATGTGAAAAGTAAATTTTAGTAACATTAATTGTTACCTTTTTTTTTTCAAAAATTTAAATCTAGATTTAAACATGACCTCCATTAAGAGACCATCTCTCGGAGCGAACAACTTTTATTGGAACGGAACGTGGTCGCTTTATGGAGGTTTTACTGTATATTATTTTTACCAGTCCATATAACGGTCCATTAAAAAAAAAAAAAACAGACGTTTTTTAATCTAGAAAAATATAATACAACCAGGAACGAAAACATAACGAAACTCTTCCGAGTTGCCCGTAATTCTCAAAAAAGAAAGACCTTCTTCAGAAACCCTAGAAACCAACATATTTTCGAGATTTAAAAAAACATTTATAAAAACAAAGTTTCTTTTGCTGCCACTGCTTTCCACAAACACTTCCGTGTAGTTTTTATAGAGTAGCAACCAGTTTTCTCAAACGGAAACATAGGTCGGAAACAATTTTCAAAAATATGATAAATTAACAGCATTACCTTTGACATTAATATTATTCTGTAACGGTTGCATTACAAATCCATTTATGCAGTTGAAAATAAGAATAAGAATATTAAAAATAAGAATACGTAACGTCCTAAAAACCGATATTTGAGTTTGAAAAAACTGATTAACACACTGTAACATTTACTCGGAAACGTTTCTGAAAATTAGTGGCAGTAAATGAAACTTTGTATGAATGCAAACATACTTCACGTAAATGATTTTTTAAATATAAAAAATAAATTTGTTTCTGAGGTTTCTAAAGATAAACAACGGCTTTCGGAATCATGGGTATCTCAAAAGCAGTTTTTGCATATTTTTATTCATATCATATTTTTGGAGATAAAAAAACATTTGTCTTTTTTTTACAGTAAAATTTCCTTACACAGTGTGTTCTAAGTAAGAGTAAAAATAGTAAATTATTACTTTGATTCAAAAGTTCTGTCGTATTATTAATACTTTTAATACTAGTAAAATTTTAATTCTATTAATATATCTAAAATTTTAATATTATATAATTTTATCTATATTAAATTTTACTGGTATTAAAAGGATTAAAATACTACAGAACTTTTGAATCAAACTAAAAATTACTCCGCTATTTTAACGAATACCTTTAACCCTTTCAGGGGCAAGGCACTTCTATTAGTAAAATACTGAAATGAATGATTGACACCAGAATTTGCAAACAAATTTATTTGAAAATAAGTAAAATATTTTCTTCGCGTACTTAATAAAACGAAAATTTTCAAACCCAAATTCTGGTGTCAATGCCCCATTTAGGAATTAAAATCAGGTGGTCCAAAAATGAACCAACGGCCTTGAAGGGCTTAACAACTTCGCAACTGTAATGTTAATCATTTGAATTAATGAACCCCAATTTTTCCAACTGAAAATTGCTCACTCTGATTTGAGAACGTTTTAAAACAATAAATAAAATGTAAGAGAAAAGAGTACAAGCCATACGTTATCCAAACTATCTGCTCTTCTCAGTCAGTTGGGTATATGGGTAATGAAACAGCATTTACAGGCAAAATGGAAACAGCTCTTGCCAATTGGCAATGATAAGGCAGTTAAAACATTATAAGGTTAGTTGGGGCAACTGGGCCATGATTTTACAATGTGACTCTGGAGCTTCTGACAATTCAGCTTCAAAAACATAATGCTCATTTGAATTAAAGTCTGAACTTCTGTAAATGTGTTCAATTAGGTTCCCTCTATCAGACAGAAATGCTCAAAATTACATTTTAATATTTAAAAATACAAAAATATGCATATTTCACCTTTCTTTCCTCATGGGTTCAGTTGCCTCAAAAAATGGGATAACTGGACCAGGAGGGTCTATGTTCCACACTCGTTTATATTTGTTCATATCGGATATCAGGTCTTGTTTGAAAAAGTGTAAACAACTTAAAAAAATTAAACCAGTCAGATCATGTAAATTATATGTCAATAAACAGCGTTGTAAGGGAAACCTTTGCTGTCAATGTGTCTAAAAAAAGCACTAAAAGTGAAAATATTATATTTATTTATACAAAAAAAAAAAAAAAAAAAAAAAAAAAACTTAAGTAAGTACTTATGTACTTTAGTATACATAATAAGTATAAAAGTCACATGGGTATTTTAAGGGAAAAAATAGCAGGGTAAATCTATGAACAAACGGCTATGTAAGTACTTAAGTACTTTATCTTTATCCAGGAGTCGCATTATATAAGGGAAATTTTATTGTTCCTACCAGAACCTTTAAAGATAAATGCGATGAAGATATTATTTTCAAAATAGTGGTAGGAACGATAAAAGTTTTCCTATAGAATGCGACCCCTGTGTATAGTACAATTTCAAGGTCTGGCTATCTCGCTTTCAGGGGCAAGGTACTTGCATTCGTAAAATGTTGGATTAATTTAATGACGCCAATATTTACAAGAGAATCTATCTGAAAACAAATAAAAGTATATTTTCGCGTACTTAATAAAGGTGAAATTTTTATTATAAAATTCAGGTACTAATGTGGCAATTAGGAATTAAAATTGAATGATACCATAACGGCATCACCGCCTCTCAAGGGGTCAATAAATTTGGTTTTATACCACTCAATATGCTTTTTTAAAATTTCATTACGTAATTTTAATAAAGTATTCTATCATTTTCTTTATTGTGAGCAAAAACAATGGAGAAATTTACTTTCCGTAGTAAGAGAAACACACACACACACACACACACACAAAAAAAAAAAAAAAAAAAAAAAAAAAAAAAAAAAAAAATTATAACTATTGGGGTAACTGGATCCAGCATGGTCCAGTTACCCCGGATACATGTCCAGTTACCCCATTCTTGAAAATTTTATGGGGTAACTGGGACACCGGGCTTACATTTGAAACATGAAGTAAATATGTATAGATACCTAATAATATTAATGTAGTTATATGTCTAATCTTTAAAAAAAAAGATTGTTTAATAAAAGTACTTACAGTATTTTAATAAAAAGCCGAGGAAATTCAACCATGTTGACGTTGTTTTTTAAAAAAAAAAGAAACGTAAATTTTTGACAACCTATCACAGCAAAGTGAGAGTTATGATTGAGTTGATACACAATGTTTTAGGAAGTAGAGATTAAGGGGCATTGTCCACAAAAGTTAAAACTTAAAAAACACCAACAGGTTTTTATAAAATAGCCTATGGCCCAGTTACCTCGTGGGTCCAGTTACCCCAACTAACCTTACTTAATTATTATCAATTTAAAAATATACACGTAATTATAAAACTAATCGATTTCGGTGCCATATTGCCTAAGAGTTTTCGCTTAAATTTATTATTTTTACTGAAGGGTGTTTAGAGATGTTTGATCTCAAATTCTCATGCTAAACGCATGTATGTGGAAGCAATACACATTTTTTAAATATCTCATCAGAAAATTGATATGTTTAACTTCTTTTTTCTGTGTATTCTTCTTAAACGATACCTCTTTCGTTTTTTAGTTGACAAAATATTTCTAAAATGTATGATTAAATTAATAGTATAGGTGTTAAAAGCTGACGAACTGCGAGTAACATTTTAACACTTCTAATTAAATTAAGTATATATTTTAGAAATATTTTGACAACTTAAAAGGAATGAGACATCCTTTAAGACGAGTATTAAAGTGTTAAGAACTTAAAAATGTTAATTTGCTTATGAGATATTTTAAAAATAAGAAAGCGTTCCAAGCCCATAGGTTTACCATTTACCAAAGTGAATTTGAGATCTAACTGACCAACGCCCTTAAAGGAAAATAATAAATTTAAGCGAAAACTCAAGCGATATGGCAACGAAATCATTCTTTTTTCAAGTCAGTTTGGCAGATGTAAAAAATCGACATTTATTGGTTATCCCCTTGAAGATGGGTGCGGTTTAAAGACATTTAAATTTTTAATACCATTAATTCCGCATTATATTTTTCGCCTTGTTCACGTATTTGTGCCTAAATTCCCCCTCCTCCTCCTCTCAGTGCTTTGTTTGATTGTAACTGCTATTTGTATAATACACAACTTATTACATTATACTGTTCCAGATGCTCTGATTATAAATTGTGTAAAAAATCTTTAAAAAATGGAAAAAAAAATCCATCTAAAAAAATTAACTTTATTTCTTAAAACTCTGAGTGTTCCAATTTTGTGACACTAGACGTGAAATGGTTAATTCAACAATCGTACGATAAGACAAGGCAAATATTAGGGCTAAAATATTCTGGTACAAAAAAAAATAAAAATTACACGCAAACTGTATGGAACATATACTTGAAACTCTTCCTGAAGAGGTTAAAAGAAACCAACTGAGTAACAGTTTTATGGAAACCATAGCAGTTTATTTAGAAATATATGTATATATGTAACAAACATTCCAAATTTTATATCCTAAATCGGCAGTATATTTGTACTTCATTTATAAATTTTAATTTTATATTTTATTATCTTTATGTTGAATTATTTTTTGTCATAAATTCATATTAATGCAGCAGAAAAATCATTGTTAGTTGGAAATTAAATGAGAAATTAATATATATAACAACAAATAAGACCAAAAACTATTTTTTTTAATTGTCAGTTTATCTTTTTTATTTTAAATGTTTATTTTGATTATGTCAGAATAAAAAAATAGATATTTATTTATATTATACACATGAAAAAACACCGACAAATGACAACAGAGAATAATAATTGAATAAAAACGTATATCTATTAAAAATTTCAGTGAAATAAAAAAAATATATTTATTGCCCGTTTTATATACATACTATATTTAACAATTTTACTTTTTATTTTCTTAATCTTGTATCATTTTTGTCTTACATTCATATTCATGCATTCTTTGTTCAATTTTCAACTCTGAACTCGTTATTTTCACATAAGTACATTAATACGAAGTAGCACAAAATATATTTATAAAACTAACATTAAACTATATTCTTAAAGAATTACAATGAAAAAAATTAATAATGATTACATTCATTACCCTGCTTTGAATATTTTATTCACTGGCTTTAATTCCATTTGATTGTTTAATGTTAGATTTATTTCATAAATATTATACTTTATTTACATTAATTTAATTTCATAAATTTGAAATGAAAATCTTTAGTTTCATTATAACTGAAAGCCTTATTAAAAAAGTATTAATAAAAAAACGAAAAATAAATTCCTAGTTGATTTTTTTATTTTGTTTATTTTACCTTATTATTTTTAGTTTCTTTCTTTAATGTATTATATTTTACTTACTTTGTTTCTTTATTTTGCTTATTTCTCTTTATTATTTTTTGTTGCTTTTGTTAATGTATTATTTTATTTTTATTTAATTTATTTTGTTATTATTTGTTTATTTTTATTTATCTATTCTTTTAGAGTGAAGGTGGTAAACAAATGTTTCAAAAAGGCGATAGCTAAAAGACAAAAAAAGTTCTGGAGAAAAAGGATAAATACGTGATATTTTGCCGAAAGGCAAACGTAAATAGGGAATTATTTGACATTTAAAAAACTATATTTTAACGTTTTGTTTCACTACTTTGTCTGTTTCAATAAATATGTGTTTTTATAATGCGTTTATTTATTTATTTGTGTTCTTCTATTTGTTTTGTTTTATTTTACTGATATATTTACAGAAAGCTTTTTTTATTTATAATTTTTGTGCTATTTAAATTAGAATGGCTTTACAAAATTCTTAACATGTGTGGAAAAGAAATACCGTAAAGTACCGAAACTAAGTCACCATCCCCTTCATATATGTGAATTTTTCGTTTTTTGAAAAATAAAGTTTTGAAACTTCCTCTTTCATTTTAATTTTTTGTCGCTTTCAATACTTCTGTTTTTTTTTTTTTTTTCAGGAAATTCCTTAAGTTTTTTGTGTCCACATCTCCTAAAGGAATATATCTTATGCATTTTATCTTTATGTAATCACTTTACATATTGTATCAGAATGGCACATGTTCTCAATATTATGCTATTAATATTTTCCTTGATTTTTATGCACTAAGATTTAATAGATACTTATATTGAGGTTACGTTTTATCATTTTCTTCATATTTCTTTCATATCTATATTAATTATTACATGTAAATTTGTTTCATTAATTTATTATTCTTATTAATGAAAACTACATAACTTCTATGGAAGGAAATTTTAAAACCCCAAAAAATGTTTATTTGATCAGATTTTATTTTGCAAAATGTATAAATCCTGTGAAATTCCAAATACCCCCACCCCACCGCAATTTTCATATCCTTTTCACTAAAGTTCCAATTATAAGCCCCCTTAAAATTATTAGAACTTCCTGTCTGCTAAAGGGGGGGGGGGGTTACTTTTGGCACTTTACGGTAGTTATTTATATAGTGAAAAATGTGAAAATAATGTTTCTGATATAACATACATTCAATATAAAGTATTAATATTTTAAATGCTTTGTCTGGCCAAATATTACTCTAAACTTTAATGTGCACAGTACAAAAAACAGATATTTCCTGATCTAGGGAAATATATTAGTTTGAGCAAAAAGTTCTGGGAAATTTGTGAAAGTTGCTTTGTTATGCGCAAATCAACAACAAAAGCAATAAGGACTATTCTTCAAAGTAGAGTCCATCATAGTCTACGAATTTTCTGCCATCGTTCTGGCTGATTCCGGAATTGCTGGAAGTACGTTTGTCGCTGCACCTTCACCCTCATTAATGTCATCGAGGGCTTTCAAAATCGTTAGATCTTTCTCCAATAATGCCGAATCAACGCACGCAAATCATACTGATTAGTAGGCATTTTGTTTGGAGCCGAAATTCCTGAATTACTATAGATATACATAGCACTAATATTTCTATATACGATACAAATTCTGGTAACTATTAAATAAAAAATTTCCCAGAACTTTTTGCTTAACCTAATAATATAAGCACGAGCGAAAATATAAAACAACCACCTCCGAGTTACCCAAGTTGCTACTGATTTTCGGTAACCTGTCCTAGTACTTTTTAACTCACAGGCTATCAAAGCCTGAGAACTAATGTGTCCGCAGGTTCTGTATGTACCTACGTATGTATGTACGTAACTATTGATAAAAATTTCCGTTTTGCTTCAATTTTTTTGGTGCGTTCGTAATTATATAAATACGTTGCACCTGTAGTCGTCGTTCGGTCCGTCTGTCCGTCCGTCCGCATATAACAGCGCAAAAACTACCCAGCCGAATGGTCTGAAATTTTACATGTATAATTGTTGCAAAATATTTTCAAGGCATTTCATATTTTAGGAAAATAGGATGTATAGTTTAATTACAGGGACAGTCAGAGTTGTTGGCCACTGTTATTTTTTAAAAGTTTGCTTTGCCTTATTCAATCAATGAGATATTTCCCATAATATAAGTCACATTTTCCCGTTCTAAAATACTGGTAGACAAAAATCGTAGCATGTGACTTACACTACAAGCACTCATGGAAATAGCCAATTGAAAATGGATTCCATAAAAGAAAAAAAAAAAAAAAAAGATATCGCTGTTTGAGAAAACTTATCATTGTAAAACCTACTCCGAAACGTTTCTGAAAATCTGTAGCAGAAAAAGAAACTGTGCTTTTACAAATACTTATTTAAATCTTGAAATGACAATTTCTTTTTGAAGTTTCTAAAAATAAAGAACGCTTTTCGTGAAAATTTGTAACTTAATAATCATTATCAGTGTCTAGTAAGAAAATATGATCAATTTAGTGATTTTCTCCAATCACCCAGAAGGGGAATGAGAAGGAGAAATAAGAAAAACAGTAACGAATAATCATTTCTTTTTTCTCGCGATCAACACTGGCATCAGTGTCCAGTAAGAAAATACGTTCGATTTAGAAAATAGCAGAAATTGAAAGAACTGCTGTATTTCAAATGTCAGTGTTATAAAGATCAGGCTGTCCAACAGCTTATCCATGGATTCTAGGTTGTTATTGAAGTTTCTTTAAGCGAAATTTTGAATGTTTCGTGCAATTAAATATTTTAATTTAAAATATGCTTTGTTTTAAAATAATTAACATTCGCATATTTTTTCACTTAATAAAAATTTGGGAAAAAAATGGGAAGTTATTGTATATTTGCGTTCGGGGTTAAATTTTATTTCATAGATAAGAAACATTCGTCTTTTTTTTTTACAGTGTAGATATGATGAATAATGCCCTTTTTAACAGTGTACTTTAAAAGCAAAAAATAGCAATCTTAAAACTAAGCCAATATTTCCTTTTTTCATTTTAAAAACGATATAAATGTTAAAACAATGAGTGAGAAATATTAGAAGTTTACAAGAATTATTATTTTTTAAATATAGGAGTAAAACACAAAACCAAGAAAAACTCAAATAAAGCACAGAAAATTAAGAAAATGCAATACGTTTTGAAAGATTTAACAGTTCTTCTTTACACAAATTGTTACCACAATAAGAACAGAAACAAGACTAATAAAAAATACAAGAGTATATGTGGTATAGGAAAGGGGATTAATATTTCACAGAAAAGTTTTATTTAACATTTAAATCGCAGAATTTGTAATGGCAAAGTTTGTAATGATTTTCTTCGATTCAATCGATCGGAAAATTCTTTTTATGTAGAATCGATGTTATTCCTTTACAAACGATACTTTTAACACACACACACACACGCGTATGAGAGTGAGAGAGAGAAAAGAAAAACGTCGATTTACAACAAGTTGTAAAAGTGATTTTGATTTGTTGTATGATTTGGTAAATAATTTAGAACTGTTACATCTCGAGTAACTATTCAATTTACTATTTGATAAATGATGTCATTTATATATATAAAAAAAATCTAATATGTTTAACATTCAGTCTAAAGTAAACAAGTAAAAACCATGTTTTAACGTTTTGTTTCACTACTTCGTTTGTTTTAATAAATATGTTTATTTGTAAAATATTTGTTTATTTATTTGTACTCTTCTGCTTGTTTTATTTTATTTTATCGTTATATTTATAACATATATCAGATTATTGAATGTTTAAAACGAACTACTATTCTAGATAAGCTTGTTAAGAATTTATTCTACACTTATTTTAAATATACAATTCCTTTTATTCTTTGAAAATTGACTTTTGCTATGGAAAGCAAAAAACACATAATTTTCTTATACTTTCACACGAAAAAGAAATTTCCATTTCACTCTTTTTGAAGTAAGTAAAAAAAAAAAAATCAGCAAAAGGGTTCGAATTCCATTCTTCATTGGATTTTTTCCGCCGTTACTAGAAATGTTACAATGTTTGGTTGGAAATTATTCATGAGAAAAAAGTAAAAAAATCACCAACAGTTATCTGGGAAACTTTGTTTGCATTTATCATTGTGTTGGGAGGAAATACAATTTTTGAAACTTACTAAATTTAACACCCGAAACAGTCCAAAAAAGATTTTGAATAAATTTTTTGGACAAATATTTATCTTTTAGTTCCATAATAATTTTTAAGCTTTAAAGTCAGGAATATTAGACAGATTTTCGTATTTTTAAGTTAATTTTCGATCGTTTGTTGTAAGAGAACAGCTTGATTTGGGATAGAGTTTTTTATTTTTCTCTATCTAAAAAAGAAGAAGGCATTATGGAAAATTTCTACTTCCAATTTCTAATGGATTTATACATTTTGTAAGGTACTGAACATGATTTGCCAGTTTTAGAAAATGTGTGTGCATGAGTCTTTGTCTCTGTCTGTATGTGACACAAATTTTGTGGGCACTTTAACTCTCGAACCACTTCGTAGAATAAGATAAAATTTTATATAAATTTTCTATCCTTAAGTTAACTGGTGTTGATTAGCTTTTCGATAAAGTCCTTCAAGAGGAGGTGCCACAAATCTATGATTTGTTCCATTTATGTGATGATTATACCTCCAGTTTATGTACTCAGAATAAAACGAAACATCAAATTTATAATCCTGTTGATAGGAATCGATTATCATCAACTTTGGTAGTGGTCATTTAAGAGGGGATACTGAAATTCGGTGATTTGTTCGAAATGTAGAAGAATTTTTCGTGATGGACACAACATACTAGATTTTCCTGAAATGAGTAAAATTTTTTCTTTGTACGATTGGTTTTCAAAAAGTAAAGATTCAATGCCTTATACTCATTCAAAAATCTTTTAATTAATATGTTCATTGCAAATTACTTACTGGTATATGCTTTATTTTTTGACATAGCTGCCTTCATTGTCCAAGCATTTATTAAGTTTGGGTACAAGCTTTTCTATTCCACAGTCATAGAAGTTTACTGCCTGTTGTCGAAACCACATTTCAACTTCGATTTTAATCTCATCATTTTAGCGGAAGTTTTGCCCTGCAAGATGTTTCTTCAGGTAAAGGAATAAAAAGTAGTCGCTTGCGGGAAGTTACAGGCTCTAAAGTTACCTACCTGTTCTGAGTTCTTTATGAACATTGGTACTACCTCCAGAGGAAGCACGACACCATTTCGTTACATTTTGTCGATTCATATTGTTCCATAGGTGCAGATTCCCAAAATCTGGAAGGAGCCGGTAGTTCTTAAACCCAAAAAAATACAGTGGCCACATTGTGAAACAAACATATAAAAACAATAGTGTTTGGATAAGGGCGGGAGGGGGGGGGGGCTAAATGCAAAGTGAAAAATAATTCTTTTATTATATACATATGTACAAGAAAACACAGATTAATTACATCAAATGGGTATGTTTAATTTAATCATAAATTTCTTTAAATTTTATTGTTATGTGCAATACAAATCTGAACTATATTCTGTCAGAAGATATAGTTGGACAAAATGAATAAGATAAGCAATCAAGGTAGTGGGGACTATTAGAAAAACAATTGCTTATTTGATTTTGTCATATAAAATTACATATAGAAAAATTGAAAATGTTTGAAATTATTTTGCGCTATAAAAATCAAAACACTCTTTAGACATTTGTTTTTCTATGTAATGCATTAGTTAATAATTTAGCAAATAATTCTGGAATGTTGGAATTCTGATTCATAATACGCAGATTTGATTTTTAAGCAAAAGTATAAATCCGCCATTCGCAGAAAAGGACCATGCCTGTATAACGCATGGCGACTGAGACATCGAAAGTTAGTTGCCAAAGCAAAACATTTAGTCGCCACGTGGCGATTGTAAATCTGCACCTATAGTTCCCATAGACGGAAACAATTGCTTTGTGAAACCTTTTGCATGAAGAAAACGTACGGCGGAACGTACTTCCCATTTGGCGGGATTCTGAATTGACGCACCATTATAAACACGAGCTACGCGAAACAGACTTGCCGTACCAATAACGAATGACTGCGAAGGAAAGGTTCAATGTTCAAGGTTACAATATGTGTTGCCAACGCGCTCATTATAACTTTTTTCCCTGCTGTCTGAGGTGTATCTTTACTTTTCGAAAACATCTCGTAAAACCATATAATTATTTAAAACAAATCCCTCTGAAGAATAGTTCTTTTATAGAATGTTTCTGAAGAATTATTCATTTTAATAATTATAGTTTTTTAAATCGATAAGTACAAGAAACATTTGAATTTATGTCTTTTTTTAATCTAAAATCTTAGTTAAATTTTGAGATCTTACGTCATTTTTTTATTTCTTGTCACACGAAACTTTTATTAACGATCCAATTTAACTAAATCAAAGGAACTAAGCGTATGTGTTTTTAAGTTCAGCAATCTTCTCTTTATTTTGTTATTTGAAATACATTTTTTTTTCAAAGAATATAAAATTTAGGGAACATTTGTAGGTAAAAAAAAAATTCTTCGACTGAAATATAATAGTGTGTTTTAAATCATTAAATATTTTTATTCGTTTAAAAATGTAATAAAAGTTTAAAGTGGATTTTCAAATTTCTTTTTAAAAAATCCCGTATTATAAAGTGTAATCATATGAATTTGGCATTTGTATATTAAAATTGAATATCTGCATTAATTAACACTAACTATTAATTTGGTCAATCAAGTTAAGGGAACAGTTATCGTACACTTATATGAAACATAAAACTCATTTTATTCTTTAAAATTGTCTCTTTCCATGCAAAGAAAAAAATCACTACTATTTTTTACTACATTTACATTAGGGGGAAAAAAATCTATTTCACTTTTTTAGAATGAAGTAAGTCAAAGAACTTCAGCAGAGGGTTTCGAATTCTTTTCAGCATTGCATTTTTTTTTTTCAGTTACTGCTTCTTGTTTTGAAATTATTTATGAGAAAAAGGGTAAAACAATCACTATCAGAGATTCTTGAAAAAAATCGTTTTCATTTATCATTGGGTTGGAAGGAAATATAATTTTTTTTAATTGACAAAGAACCTTACTAACTTTAACATTCAAAAAATTCTAAAAAAATTTTGAATTATTTTTCTGGGCAAATATTTATCTTTTAACTTCCTAATGATTTTTAAACTTTATAATCAGAAGTATTTGTTGGAATTGTGGATTTTTAAGTCAAATGCTGATTTTTCGTTGGAACACGAGGGATTGATTTAAAATTGCTATGAAAAATATAATAATACGCATATATGCACAGCTAAGGCCAATAATACTTTTGTACATATTTAAAATAAATAATATCTTTTTCAATTATTATAATTTTTTGTTAAAAAACTAGTTAGTTTTATCATCTTATATCACTAAATCATACCTTTATTTCATGAATAATGTATCCTAGCACTGTAGAAACATTGGAAAAATTAAAAGAATTTTTTTAATTAAACAATTTCCAAGGCAAGTTTTTCAGTCGCTTTTTTTACTGACAAGGGAATCACTTTTGGCGCTGCTCGCACCTACCATTGAGACCTGGTGCATTTTAAAGACCTATATTACGAAGTTTGAGAATCGATAAAAAATTTTTGTTAAAATAATATATCTTGATATTACAGCAGCATAACTTTCTGAAAATGCAATTTTCGAGACCACTTATCCGACTATTAACATTGAAGTTTTTTAAAGAAAAGCATTAAAAAATAAAAATTAGTTAATAATAAGTATAAAATATTGAAAAAAGTTAAAAAATTCCTTCAAAAACCCACAAATTTGATTTTGAAATATTGCAACATTATATTCACATTTTTGGCGCTGTGTTGGCGCTTTTTTTTTTCAAACGTAGAGCTTTCCGGCAACCCTAGCCAAATGTCGTAGCTGTTTACCTTGTGTGAGGACAGGAACTTTACTAGAAATTGTAATGTCCGAGCTCGTTAACCACAGTAATTTTTCTAAATTGTGTAAAAATATTAATTTACTTTACGATTACTTTTACCAAAGGACCATTTAATACAGCAACATTTCATTTTAAACATTCGAAACTTTATTCCATTTGATTTCAAAAGAAAATAGTTTGCTTATTTTGTATTTCATTAAAAAATAGTTTTCAATGATCTTGAAAGCTTTTATTGAAATATATTTACTATTTATATATTTATCGTCTGCATAGAAAAAAAAAGAAAAAAACCAAATTCTTGTTTCTTTTATGCTATCAATTATTACCAAACAAATCTCAATCTGATATAATTCTAGTAATATGTACTGCACATTTATTTACTCTTTGGATAAAGCGGGCGGAAAAATTGTGGGCTACACAATGCACCCGATTTCGATGCTAGGTGCGAGCAGTACCAAAAGTGGTTCCGTGAGTTCTAAAATCAAGCAATCAGTCGCCTTTATTGAGTAACAATTGACCAAAAAATAACATACAGAATAATAATAGCAATTATTTTTTTAAAGATGCCCTATACTTCTCTATTTATTAAGACTAGCTTGTTAAGATATATTCTACACTTATTTTAAATGTAAAACAATTTTATTAATAAAAATTACCTCACTGAATGACAAAAAAGAAGAAAAAAAAAACGATTTTACCTTTTTTGAATGAAGTAAGTTAAAGAAATTCGACAGAGGAATTCGAATTCTTTACTGCATTGCATTTTTTAACCGTCACCGGAAAGGTTAGAATGTTTGGTTGGAAATTATTCATGAGATAAACGGTAAAAAATTCACCGTCAGTTGCCGAGAAAACTCTGTTTGCATTTATCGCGGTTGGAACGAAATACATTTTTTGAATTTTTAAAGAAACTTACGAATTTTAACAGACGAAAAATTCTAAAAAGATTTTGAATAATTTTTCCAGACAAATATTATCTTTTAGCTTCTTAAAATTTTAAAGCTTTATTACTAGCAATGTAAGATGTATTTTGCAATTTTAACTTAATTTTTTATTCTTTGTTTTCAAAAAATAACTTCATTTGAGGTAAAATATTTTGAAATGACTAGTATGTTTTTCTGAAAATCATATTAATATTTAAAATACATTTTTCCAAAGAACCTTTTTGTTATGGAATATTTGTGAAGAATTCGTTTGTTAAATCATTAAAGTAGTTTGTAAATTAATAAATCATATTTATTATTTTAGAATTCCACATACTTTTTACTAAGCTCATACTAAACTGACAACGTTGAATGAGGTATCACACAAAATATTTTTCAAAAGGCGCTTGACTTAGTATATCCACTCTTCGTCAAAACAAGCTGCTGGAATGAAAATTGTTGTTAACCTCTCCGCATGCCTTTGCAGAATTTGTAAATTTTATCCTAAATTATTCAACAAATTCATTTGATTAAATAAATCAAATTTTTCATTTAAATATCACTGCAAAAGAATGTTAACTTTTCCCATTGATTAAATAATTAAAATTAATATAAATCACAAATAAAATGTACTAAAATACCTTTTAAGGGCATATATACATAATATAAAATTATTTAAAATACATAAAAACACCTTAAAAATACGTTAAAATCAAATTAAGATCCCAAAATGTTTTCGGTCAAATTCGCACGGCCATCGTTAGTGGTTATTTAAATGTTGCTATTTTTCTTTACGTTTATTCGTTAAAGAGAGACTGTTGTAATTTAAGGGTGGTATGGAAGATAAGTTTAGAGGAAAAGGTATACAAATTCTTCAACTTATACATGTAAGGCCTGTTTCCTAAAATTCCGCACAAACTTTGTAGTTACGCAAAATAGCAAAGAAATACGAATCAGGCGAAATCTGTGCATGAAGCGTTACGTTATTGTATATAATAGCAAGCCCGTTAGCCGAGTTCATTAAATAATCTGCGTTTTCTGATAATGGAGTCGAAAGAGGAGTGTCTACGTACGCGTGTGTACAAGTTTTACGAAGGCAATATTCATCAGGATAAGAAGTTCATCGTGAATGATTTTTTTTGTCGAAAATATCCTCAAACGAACTATATACGATGTTATACAACGTTACTAGAAGGGACTCGTGGCCAAAAGACAACCCGGTTTGGTAGTAAGGCCCAAAAACTCACCAAGCCAAAGTTACAGCTGTTGAAGCGGTTGTTTGACAAAAACGAACGAGTATTAATCCATTCCTCTGCTGCCAAATTCACTCTTTCACCCGGTTACCCACATAAGATAATCACCAAGAAGCGTAACATCAAATATCATAAGAAAAAGGTAATACCAAAACGAACAGAAAAGCAAATGGTTGCTGCAAAAAGAAGCGTGGTCGCTTGTTCAAAAAATTTTCTGATCGAGAATTGATCTCGGACGACGAGTCATATTTCAAGCTCACTCATTCCACTTTTAACGATAATGGTAGCTACTACACATCTGACGTCCTAAGAACAAAACCTATTATCAAATTCGCTACTAAAGCAAAATTCGAAGACAAGATCATCGTTTAAATTGTGATGGGTCACAAAGGCTTGAGTCATCTGTTCATCTGAAAGTCTGGGTTCGCTATCAAGGGGCAACGACATTTGACCAAGTGCATTCAACGTCGTCTCATCCCTTACATTGGTAGCAATTACAACGGTGGTGATTACGTCTTCTGTCCAGACTTGACCAGCAGTCATTACTACAAAATCGTTCTCAGCCACTTCTGCCAGCAAAACATCACTATCATAGAGAAAGCCGACAACCCGACTAACGTTCCCAAAATTCAATCAATTGAGCGGTTCTGAGAGTATCTTATGTCTAAAATGTATGCTAAAGTTAATTAATTAGCTCCCGAGTTTTTGAGTGTTGAAAAGTTGGGTGGTTGATGAATTCTTCGTGATTTTTTTTCTATTTTCACAAAATCTGTTTTAGATATCGGAATGCAACAAACTTCATAAATATGAATTAGATTTTTCAATCGCCGTAAGATTCCTTAAAACTAATTAATTAGTTCCCGAGTTATTTCGTCGTAATCTTACGTCGCAATCTTACGGTAATTGAAAGGTCTAATTAAGATTTATAAATGATAATAATTACATTTTCAGGTATGACTGATGTAGTTTAATTAAAAAATTGAATCGATAAGTATTTTCAATCGACGTAAGATTCCTTAAAATTAATTAATTCGTTCTCGAGTTTTTGAGCGTTGAAAAATTGGTTGATTGATTGATTCTTCTCGGTTTTTTTTCCTATTTTCGCAAAATCTATTTTAGATATCGGAATGCAATAAACTTTATAAATCTGAATTAGATTTTTCAATCGCCGTAAGATTCCTTAAAATTAATTAATTAGTTCCCGAGTTTTTGAGTGTTGAAAAATTGGTTGATTGATTGAGTCCTCTCGGGTTTTTCCTATTTTCGCAAAATCTTTTGAGACATCGAAGTGCAACAAACTTTATAAATCTGAATTAGATCTTACAATCGCCTTAAGATTCCTTAAAATTAATTAGTATATGAGTTTTTGAGTGTTGAAAAATTGGGTAATTGATTGATTCCTTCTGATTCTATCCTATTTTCGAAATTTTTTTTAGATATCGAAATGTAACAAACTTTATAAATCTTAATTAGATCTTTCAATCGTCGTAAGATTCCTTAAATTAATCAATTACTTCCCGAGTTTTTGACTGTTTAAAAATTGGTTGATTGATTAAGTCCTCCCAGTTCTTTCCTATTTTCGCAAAATCTTTTTCGATATCGAAATGCAACAAACTTTATAAATCTTAGTTAGATTTTTCAATCGCCGTAAGATACCTTAAAATTAATTATTTCCCGCGTTTTTGAGTGTTTAAAAATTCATTGATTCATTCGTCGCAGTTTTTTCCTATTTTTCAAAATCTATTTTATGTATCAGAATGCAAAAAAAATTATAAAATTTAATTAGACCTTTCAATCACCGTAAGATACCTTAAAATTAATTAATTTGTTCTCGAGTTTTTGAGTGTTGAAAAATGGGTTGATTGATAGATTTTATAAATCTCATTTAGGCATTTTAATCGTCGTAAGCTTCCTTAAAAGTGATCAATTAGCCACAGAATCTTTGGGTACTGAAAGATTGGTTGATTCTCCCTGGATTTTTACTGTTTTCTCAAAAACTGTCTTAGTTATATAAATGCAACATACTTCAGATTATATAGACAAAAATTCTGTGTCTGGCCCTGATAAGTTTAGAATTTATTATGCATAAGATTGTGAGTGTATTTCGAACAAATGGACAGATGTTGTCTAAATAGTCGAATGAACTTAGAAATAGGTGTTTTTGTAAAAACCACAGAAAGACACACTAGTTTTATATATTACTATAAATAAAAAGAAGCGTTGAAATTAGATTTAACATACCGGTCAAGTGCGCATATTACTCGTGTACAGGGAGTGTCTTACAATAAATATATGAATTATTATCTAGGCATTGCATTACATAAATACATCATTAAAAATTGTTATCTAGTCTTTAAAAGCCGATGACACATAGAGTACGCCCTCGCTTCTTTATGTATGTCCAAACCGTCCTTGCATTTAAGTGTTAATATCTCGGCTCATTACCGAAAATGTTTTTCGAAAATCATTATCACAAATCCTTTTATACTTCTGCGACGATAGGTACCTTCAGCGCTCCTCAACTCCTTTGGTGAACGATCGCAAATCAAAATTTGTGTGTAACGGAGAAATGGAATATTCTCAAAACCTATATGACCTAGGCACTTCGACACAGTTTTCCTGCAAGGTTTAAATTAGCTTCTACTGCCTCTAATTTTTTCATAATTTTAGTTTCAGTAGATTCGGAAATAGATGAAGGGCGAAAGGAGGGGGGGGGGGGGGGCATATTTCTGCATTTTATTTTCGACGACATCTCTGATAATATAATACCTAAAATTAAAAGAAATGTATTGTTGGGTTCGTCCCACGCGATATGCAAAGAAAAGATTTTTTCTTTTGAAGTACCTTAATTAGCCCTTCTACATTTTTCCTAAATATATTTATGCATGGTTAATAATCCATACATATGTGGGTCAATAGCCTTTATTACTTCAGCCAATTTGAACTTTCCACGTTCCAAAGTTTACAAGTAAAATGGCTGTGACAGACAGACACAGGAAATATCTTATAATGGTTCCGTTTTTACTTTTTAATTACGGAATCCTAAAGAAAATCTATAATATTGTTTTGATCATTCGACTTCAAGTTTTTATTGCTTTTGTCAGATTTTGATTGATTTTAGATCATTTAGAAGAAAACTAAACTTTCAAAAATATTTTGTGAGAAAATAACGATTCTTTTGTATTTTTATTTAAAATAATGTTATTCTTTTAAATAGTACTTATAAAGAGAATTCGTAAAAAGAAATGTTACAGTATGTTATGAGTTGTTAAATATTTTATTTTTAGATAATTTTTTTAAAAATGTATAAATTTTTCAGCTATAAAAATGGGAATTGTATATGCTTATACCATGTATAAAATAAATGTAAGTGATTATATGAATATTTAAAACTATTAATTTAGGCAAACTCATCTAAAAATTATTACTACACTTACTTCAAACCCATTTTATTTTTATAGAACCCATATTTTTTTTTCTAAATTGACTATTTCTACGAAAAGTATAAATACATCATTTTCTATTAGTCTCAAATACCTTTTTTATTCTTTCTCTGTTACTGGAAAGGTTACAATATTTAGTCCGAAATTATTCATGAGAAAAAGGGATAAAAAATTTCCTACCAGTTGCCCTGAAAACTTTGTTTGCATTTATCATTGTACTGGAAGGAAATGTAATTTTTGGATTTTTAAGAAAACTTACGAGTTTTTACAGACGAAAGAGTCTAAAAAGATTTTGAAACATTTTTCTGAGTAAATATTTATCTTTTACATTCTAATAAATTTTTAATTATTAGATGGAAATTTCGATATATCGTTTTTTGATTCAGATAATAGCTTGGATTTCGATATAATTTTTCTAAAATTATCAAAGGTTTATTTATTTGTTAATTTATTTTTAGACAAATATATTTTTTTGTATTATTAATTAAAATGCATATTTCTAAAGAATCGTTTCCTTTACATGTTTTTTTTTTTTTTAGAGTTATATTTTAAATAATTATAGAAAATTGTAAATAATAAAATATTTTATAAATCTATGAAAGAATGAGGAACGTTTAAATAGAATTAAATATATATATATATAAAATATTAGTTAGATTTTTAGATTTTGCATCAGTTTTTCATTTCTTGTTGTCAGAGAAGTATTTAAGATTAAAATTTCGAAAATGACTAAACGTATTAATATAAATATCATTCAATAACATTTCCTTTGTAATATTATTTAAAATAATTTTTTATCTACTATTTCAGAACAAAAATTCTTAAAAAAAAATTTCGATGAAATGTTATTGAAGTTAAATATTTTATAATAGTAATGTATAACAATGAGTAACAATAAGAGTAAATGTATAATAATTTTATAAGAATAAAAACTGTTTTACACTGGATTTTGAGATTTCCTCAAAAAATACAGGTTACCTTTTAATTTAATTTTTTATTCTTAAAGAAACTTACTAACATTAACATAAAAACGAAAGAAAAATCACGCGTCAAGCATAGATTATGAAAAACTTTCTTGTGCAGAATATAAAAGTAGCATTTATATATAAAAAATGTACAGCATCTTTTAATATAGCTCAGTGTTTATTTGACATATAAGGTATTCAATATAAGGTACACAAGTTTTTGAATATTGAAATTTATAGATTAATTTAGACAAGCTTGTTAAAGTATTATTCTAAATTTGTTTTAAATATAAATTTTGTTATTTGAAATGTGACTCTTTTCATGCTCAGTAAATAACACACCATTTTCTAACACTTTCTCATGAAAAAAGAAATTTCAATTTCCTTCTTTTTGAATGAATTAAAGTTAAAGAAATTCAGCAGAGGAATTCAAATTCTTTTCTTCATTGGATTTTTTCTTCCGTTACTAGAAATGTTACAATGCTTTGGTCGGAAATTATTCATGAGAAAAAGGGTAAAAAATTCTTCTTCAGCATCCAAGGGAAACTTTGTTTGCATTTATCATTGTGTTGGAAGGAAATAAAATTTTTAAATTTTTAAAGAAATGCACATCAGTAAGTTTATTTAAAAATTCCTTCTGTTAAGTTGTTAAAGTTATTTAGCACACAAAAGAGTAAAAATATTTCGTATAAATTTTATTGACAAATATTATCTTTTGATATGAATGTGAAAATAAAAAATCACTAATTTCCTAAATGGTGTAAACAAAATATTATAAAATTAAAAATTAAACAAAGATTAAAATAAAATTATAACAGTCGACGTTTCGGTTATCATCTATGACCGTCTTTGGGAAAGAGTTGTTACAATACTTTTAAAGAACAAAGTCGTTCCAAAAATTCCGAAAATTTAAGCCATTCATTTCCGAAAATTTAAAAAAATCTGTCACCAATCCGAAAATTCGGACATAAAAAATATCGCGAATTTCGATAACTGGTTACCGAAAATTTTGTCAATCGTTTGCAGAAAAATCGCCAACTTCGTCAAAGAATCCGGAAGAAAAACGCAAATATCGTCAAAGAATCGCGTAAAAGATGCAAATTTCGTCAAAAGATCGCGAAAAAACGCGAATTTCGTCAAATTGCCGTGGAAAAAACTCATAATTGATATCGGGAGTGGATTTCTCCCTCTACTGTAACTTTTCAGAAATTTGCGGTGAATTTCAGAATTTTTTTTAAAGTTCAGAATAGCCTCTGGCCAAACCGGCTTGAACTTGAAAGTTCGTTAAGTTCTTTAAAAGCAATGTAACAACTTTTCCTGAAGATGGTTGTAGGTGATGAACGAAACGTCAATTGTTATCAGTTTATTTTAGTGGTCATTTAATTTTTAACTTTGGAACATTTTGTATGCACCATTTGGTAAATTTGTGATTTTTTTCTATTTATTATTTAATATTAAATTTTTTATGGTGTAAATATCCAACTATTTTATTGTTATCTTTTAAGTTTCTTAAGAATTTTTTAACCTTAAAATCAGGAATATTAAATCCTTCTTTTGAATTTTTAAGTAAGTTGTTAATTGTTGTTTGCCTGATGAGAGATAGATTTTAAATAAATAATAAATCAATTATTCGAAAATGTGAATAGCTATAAAGCCAATGAATTCGTAAGTATTTAAATAAATAATTTCCCCTTTAATGATTTTAATTTATCATGTGATGACTAGTGTCTTTTTTTAAAGCATAGCACTAGATCATATCCTTATTTACTGAATAATGCATATTCAAAATATAAATAACATTAGGGCAGGTTTGGATAGTTGAAAAAAGGAGTATATTTCTTTTAATAAAACTTTTTCTAAGCCACCTGTTTTAGTCAATTATTATTATTTTAAATTACACTAAGGGATCAAGTAATGTATAGAATTCATTGCGTTAAAATTGAGCAAAAAATAAAGTATGAAAATCAACAATCAAAAAGTGGCTCAAAGTGCCATACCCTCCTCTACTTGAAACTAATAAATGAGATAATCTTGTTAAAAAATTATTCTACCCTTACCTATAAACGTGAAAATAAACATCAAAAGTTTACTAAACGGTGTATAAATTGTTGCAAAGTCTAAAAACTATACAAAGATTAAAATACAGCTAAGATATTCAACATTTCGGTCATCATCTATGACCTTCATCAGGAAAACGTTGTCGTAATGTCTTCTAAAAACAGAGCAAAACCGTCTTGAATCTAAAAGGTTCGTTACATGTCCAGTCAGAAAACGCTTTAACCAATTACAAGCAAGAAAACATGCAAGGGCACCATCTATCAGACAATAAATAAAATAAAATTTCAAATGATTTAAAGAATGGCGCCATTGTAATTGGCTAAAGCGATTTTTGACTGGATATTTAACGAACCTTTTAGATTTAAGACGGTTTTTGCTCTGTTTTTAGAAGACATTACGTCAACGTTTTCCTGATGAAGGTCACAGATGATGACAGAAACGTTGAATATCTTAACTGTATTTTAATCTTTGTATAGTTTTTAGACTTTGCAATAGTTTATACACCGTTTAGTAAACTTGTGATGTTTATTTTCACGTTTATGTGTAACTTTTTTCATGGTGTAAATGTCTAGCTCTTTTATTATTCTACCCTTATTACATTTATAGTACTCATTATATTTTTTGAAAATACATTCATTCAAACACACCATTTTCTACTATTTTTAAATAAAAATAAAATTCTATTTCACTTTTTCTAAACAAAGAAAACTAAATAAATTCAGCAGAGGGTTTCGAATTCCTTTCTGCATTACATTTTTCCTTCGTTATTGAAAATTTTACTTTGTTTGGTCGGAAATTATTCAAGAGGAAAAGGGTAAAAAATTTACCTTCCGTTGCCGTAGAAACTTTGTTTGCATTTATCATTGCGTTGAAAGGAAATACAATTTTTGAATTCTTAAAGAAAATTATTAACCTTAAGACACCAAATAGTCAATTTTTTAAAAATAATTCTTCCAGGCAAATATCTGTCATCAACCTTATTAATAATTTGTAAGCTTTAAAATCCGGAGTATTTGATAAATTTTCATTTTTAATTCTAACGGCTTGATTTGAAGGAGCTAATGAACTATTATTATGCAATTAGGAATTAATAAGAAAAGTTCAGTCGCAATGCCTTTGTAAATATTTAACAACATTTTCCTTTGACTCTACTTAATTATTTAATGAATGGTTACTTTTTCAATATATAGGACTATAGGGCGTATCTACGTCATATCTTTTACAAAATATGTTACCTGAACAGTGTAAATAACATGTAAAAGAGTGTGTCTAATCTGGTTCACATTTAGGGACGTTTTGTACAGCTGACAGAGTGTATATTTCTTTCAACAAAACTTTTCGTAAGGCACGTATTTTAGTCATTATTATTATTATTTTACTAAACCAAGAGATGAAAAAATACCTAGTATTCATTGTGTAAATAAATGAAGCAAAAATAAATAAATGAATAAATAAAAATAAATAAAATTTTCAAAAATCGTTAATCAAAAAGTGCCTTCCTATGTAAAAAAAAAGACAAGTATTTTTTCATCTAGGAAAATGTAACATAATCCCGAACGACAATTATACAACTTCTTCCCAGTTATCTACGTTTTCAAAAAGCTTTCTTTACCGCTAGAAGCATCAGAAACATGTATAATTTTGAGATTTAAAGATACATTAATAAAAACAATGTTTATTTTGCTGTCACTGACTTTCGGAAATATTTCTGAGTAAATATTATAGTGTAATAACAAGTTTTCCGAAACACGGATATCGGTTCTACACAAATTTAATCTGAAACACTGCTACTTCGACTGTCCAGCTACACATTTAAAATGAAAGTGACGTATGAAAACAGAGTGATGTAATAAAGTAAATAGAGCTGCAGTAAATAATAATATATATTTTCTCTAATTAAGATTAATCCAAGAAACTTACTTCTACTGCCAACTCTAATTATTATTGGCTCCCTCATTTTCAAAGCGAAATGACGTATTTGTATAAATAAACCCCAAATAATTATTATAATATTCTCTGATGAAGGGCTTGGGAAAATACGAAAGTAATAAGAAGTTTTTAAAATAAAATGTATATTTTTAATTTTTAACATCTCTTATTATTTTAGTCGCTTTTAAAGTAAAACAGTGAACTTTTTAAAGTTCATATTGTATATTTTATGTCACGAATATCGGTTTTTTGTATGCTATCAATTATCAATTAAACATTTTCAGCTTCGTGACTAACTTTATACATGGAGTAAAATATATTCAGCCGAGCCCCGATTTATTGAATCTTTCGGGCCTAACAACTTTCTTCGTTAAACCGAGATTATTCGTTAAATCTGGATAATCAAAAGAATTGCTTTAATAACAATTCTCACTTATCTTAATAATGATGTTAGATATTTATTGAATTAAGGGGTATTAGGACTCTTAAAATTGGAAAAAGTGGAATAAAAGACTATTTTCAACATTTAATATCTTAAAATGTATATGACTTTACAGCAACATATTTATTGAAATGAAAGATATGAGTATGTTATTTCATTTCATGCATTTAAAAAATTGCAAAATGTAGAATTAGCATTTATAGGGGGCTCCAAACTATCAGACATTTGACAAGCATAAAATTGGTATAACAGCTTACGCGCTGAATTACTAAATAAATTTTGAAACAAGAATTAAAATTT
This sequence comes from Maratus speciosus, assembly GCA_963932465.1. Taxonomy (NCBI): domain Eukaryota; kingdom Metazoa; phylum Arthropoda; class Arachnida; order Araneae; family Salticidae; genus Maratus; species Maratus speciosus. The sequence goes on along the minus strand of OZ010793.1, from coordinate 80,717,055 downwards.
TGGTGCTTACTTATAATTCAAATTATAAAAATTACTCTGAACCTAAATAAATTTGCATTTAAAGCATTTTTATACTTTTAATACAAAGTTGTATTTATCCAGTGCAAAATTTTGAAAATTTCAACAGTATAATCACCTGAAAAACATTTTTTTGAACAATACAATGTAATGTACATTTTCGCATGTAGGTATTTAAGCGTCACAAGATACATATTAAAACAAGGGGGTAAGTGTGATCACAGATCGCACAGAGGGTTTCGTTTAACATTCCTATCAAAACATTTTATCATTTTGAAAAATCTATTAGTTCCACATTTCACAACCAGGGGGCACACTCTATTCTAAACAAACCTCTATCCGAACGAAACTCCGTTTTACAACCTATCCTTAGATATATTAGTCGAGGGGATCGGGGATATAGCACCCGAGATTGTTAGGCGCCCCCTGGCGGTAAAAAGTGCAACAAAAATATTTCAGGCGCATATGGTTGGTGAATGGGGTGTCGGCAAAAGTTAGAAAAGTGCCCTCCGAGTGAAAAGGGTGGTTGTTAGAAAAATTACTTAAAATGCACAAATTAGAGACCGGAGGGTTAAATATAAGACTTTTTGAATTTTTTTTTATTTGTCGTGTGATCGCAAATGTTCAGCTATGTGTATTCAAAATTTCAAGTCTTCAACTTAATTAGGGGCGCAGTTAGAAAAAAAAGCGTAAAATACACAAGTTAGAGCCCAGATAGGTAAATAGAAGACTTTTTCAAAATTTTATGATTTGCCGTTTGATGCGAGGTGTTCAGCTATAATAGTATCCAAAATTTCAAGTCTCCAACATATATAGTTTCTGAGAACGGGCTCTGTCAGACAGGCTGACAGCCAGAGGAGTGAGATGAATAGGGTTTCGTCAGAAAAATCAGACATATTGAATTTTTTTTTACAAATGCTACGAAGTTTTTTCAATAACCAAAGAATTAAAAAGAATTTGAATAAAATTTCTAGGCAAATATTTCTCTTTTAGCTTCTTAATAACATTTAAGTTTTTAAATCAGAAGTATTAGATGAATTTTTGGATATTTAAGTCAATTGTTGGAAGTTCTTTTTCAGATGAGAATTTTATTTGAGATATATTTTTTTTCAAAAGAATTAAAGTTCTTTTTTTTTATAACAATGTGGCATGGCCTATCTAAAACTAACCTTTAATTTGGACAAGCACATTAAAAATTTATGCTACACTTTTCTCATAAATAAAACTATTTTTTTTTCTTTGAAAATTGACTCTTTCCAACATACCATTTTCTGCTTCATTCGAATGAAAAAAAATGCCATTTCACTCTTTTCCAATGAAGTAAGTTAAAGAAATTTAGCAGAAGAGATCGAATTCTTTTCTGCATTGCATTTTTTCCCGCTTCTGAAAAGGTTACAATGTTTGGTAGGAAATTATTCATGAGAATGGTTACATAAAAAAAAACACAGTCAGATGGCGTGGAAACTTTGCTTTCATTTAGCACTGTTTTGGAAGGAAGTATATTTTTTGAACTTTTAAAATAACTGATCAGTTTTTACAAACGACAGAACTAAAAAGAATTTGAATAACATTTATAGGCAAATATTTCTCTTTTAGCTTCTTAATAATTTTTAAGTTATTAAATCAGACGTGTTAGATGGATATTTAAGTATCAAGAGTATTAGATGTATATTTAAGTATCAAGAGTATTAGATGTATATTTAAGTATCAGGAATATTAGATGGATATTTAAGTCAATTGTCGGAGGTTCCTTTTAAGATGATAGTTTTGTTTGAGATATAATATTTCTAAAACAATTATTATTATTATTATTTTTTACAATGTGACATGGCCTATCTAAAACTAACCTTTAATTTAAACAAGCACATTAAAAATTTATTCTGCACTTTTCTTATAAATAAAACTCCTTTTATTCTTTAAAAATTGACTCTTTCCAACATACCATTTTCTGCTACATTCAAATGAAAAAAAAAGGCCATTTCCCTTTTTTTGAATGAAGTAAGTTAAAGAAATTCAGCAGAGGGGCCAAAGTCCTTTTCTCCATTGCATTTTTTCCCGTTTTGAAAAGGTTACAGTGTTTGGTCGGAAATTATTCATAAAAATGGTTACAAAAAAAAAAAAAAAAAAAAAAAAAAAAAAAAAAAAAAAGGCACCGTCAGATGGCGTGGAAACTTTGCTTTCATTTAGCATTATTTTAGAAGGAAGTATATTTTTTGAATTTTTAAAATAACCCATCAACTTTTACAAACGAAAAAACTAAAAAGATTTTGAATAACATTTCTAGGCAAATATTTCTCTTTTAGCTTCTTAATAATATTTAAGTTATTAAATCAGACGTGTTAGACAGATATTTAAGTATCAAAAGTATTAGATGTATATTTAAGTATCAGGAATATTAGATGGATATTTAAGTCAATTGTTGGAGGTTCTTTTTAAGATGAGAGTTTTCTTTGAGATATAATTTTTCTAAAACAATTATTATTATTTTTTTACAATGTGACATGGCCTATCTAAAACTAACCTTTAATTTAAACAAGCACATTAAAAATTTATTCTGCACTTTTCTTATAAATAAAACTCCTTTTATTCTTTGAAAATTGACTCTTTCCAACATACCATTTTCTGCTACATTCAAATGAAAAAAAAAAAGGCCATTTCACTCTTTTGAATGAAGTAAGTTAAAGAAATTCAGCAGGGGGGGCCGAGTTCTTTTCTGCATTGCATTTTTTATCGTTTCTGAAAAGGTTACAGTGTTTGGTCGGAAATTATTCATGAGAATGGTTACAAAAAAAAAAAAAAAAAAAAAAAAAAAAAAGGCACCGTTAGATGGCGTTGAATCTTTGTTTTCATTTAGCACTGTTTTAGAAGGAAATATATTTTTTGAATTTTTAAAGTAACGCACCAACTTTGACAAACGGAAGAATTAAAAAGACTTTGAATAACATTTCTGGGCAAATATTTATCTTTTAGCTTCTTAATAATTTCTAAGTTGTAAAACCAGTGTTAGATGTATATTTAAGTCTATTGTTGGAGTTTTTTTGAGTTTTGGTTGAGATATATTTTTCTAAAACAATTAAAGTTTTTTATAAATATATAACCGTCATATCCTTTACTTAAGTATTGCGCAATACTTATTTATTTCCAGTGTCACTTCTCAATGTTAATTTAACATAGAAAAGCCTATGGAGCTCATAACTTTTACATTTTTTTTCTTCCCACCTTTTTGTCCTTGATGCCACTCATTTTTTTTTAATTCTCTGCTAATTCTAATAATATTATAAATTTAAAGTGTGAAAATGTTTGCCTGACGTGAGGGTCAAAACGGATAATAAAATGTCTTTGCATATGGGTGAATTATAACCCAGAGAGTAACATGGGTTAATTTTTATTTACATTATTCAAATATTTTTCTTAATAATTCCAAATTTCTCCTTTTTTCATTGACAATCAACGGACATTTTTCCAATAAAATTTAACATTTTTTTTCATTGTTGCTAATAATTCAAAAGCCGTAATAATAATTTGTCTATATATTTAGTTGAAGAATTTTCACGTGAAAAATTAAGTATGGCGTTATAGTGGAAATAAAAATGACATTTCAAATAGATTTTTTACGTTCAGATTCGAAATTTTTGCCCAAAGTACAGCAACTTGCATTACTGCACTGATGAAACGTTTTGAATTATACATAGGTAAATTGCATCACAAATTGTGATATGATACCGCATGAATCAAAGCCTGATTATGGTACCCTCCATTAATTTTAAAATGTTTTCGTCTGAATGCAGTTGTTATTTAAAAACTTTACATATTAAACAAAAACCTAATTTGAAGAACAAATTAAAAAAAAAATTATTTCGTACATTGTTGAAACCCTATAAGGGACAGATATTAAGATATTTCATGCAATTCGTTCTACATTTAATGTTAAATTTTTGTGATCAATAAGTTAAGCCAATTGAACTTTTATGTTCAATTGGTTTAACTTATTGGTCACAAAAATTTAAATAAAATTCTTGGAGCATGATACTTTAAACATCCTAAAAACTTAGATTTCGTTCATATGAAATCGAAATAAATCTTAGACTTTTTCCATTTTTAAGTTGTAAATATTTGTATTGCAGATTTTGTAATATGTTTATGACGATTGTACATAAAATGATAAGATACGTGCAAAATACCAAACTTTAAAAAAAGCCTAAGATTTATTTCAATTTCATTTGAACGGAATCTAAGTTTTTAGGGTGTTTAAAGTATCATGCTGTAGGAATTTTATTTTTATTTTTTAATGTTCAATTGGTTTAGATTATTGGTTACAAAAATTTAACATTATATGTAGAACGAATTGAATGAAATATCTTAATATCTGTCCCTTCTAGGGCTTAAACAATGTAGGAAATAAATTTTGTTTTTTTAATTTGTTCTTCAAATTAGGTTTTTGTTTAATGCTATTATTTTTAATAAATTTGCCAAAAAATCGTTATTTTACTGAATATTTATAAAGAATTCTTTCATTATTGCATCTTGTGAATAGTTAAATATTTTATAATTCTTTTAAAAAAATGAAACTTTGAAATATATTTTTTAAATATAATAGAATATTAATTGGATTTTAGGATTCTATGTCAAGTTTTGAATGCTTGTTTTAACCCTTTCGAGTCTGGCGTCTCTTATACAAGTTTTATTCGGTTGACACCACTTTTTAAAAAGAAGTTTACTTCAAGTACAAAATTTCAAAAATGCTCTAATTAAATAGGGCAAATTTTACTTTTCTTTATTACTGGTGCCAAAAACAAATTTTACAATGAAAGATGATCTAGTCAGACTAGACATACGAGCCCAAAGGGTTAAGGGAAGAGTTTAGTTCTAGATCTGTATTTTTTAAAGGGAATAAAGATAACATTTATATTGTGTTAAGAATATATTTACGTACATACATGGTACATATAAAATTTAAGGAGAGAAAATTACTACATACATGCTGACAAAAAGTAATTCGGACAGACATTTAGCTTTTAATTTTTAATGATAATCACAAAATCAATCTCAGATTACTAATACAATAAAAGTGCCCAGTTAAACTGATGGCATTGAGCTCACAGGCTATTCACACTAATTGTACATTATACTCTTATTTCAAAGAATAATGTCCCTCGAAAAGTAAATTAAGGGAGAGTAATCGCCCTCTCTTTCCCTTCTTTATACTTAACCAATGAGCCTACAAATCTCATCAGGGAAGCACATTATCAGAATAAACCGGTATACCAAATTTCAAGCAAATCTGATAATTCTACATGAAAAACCCATTTATCTAAGTTAAGAGGAGGGGGTTAGCCGCCGTTTCCCCCTTTATACTTAACCAATGAATCCCCACATCTAATCAGGGAAGCACTTTATCAGAATGAACCTATAAAAAAATCGAAGCCAATCGTATATTTCTATCAAGAATTATCGCGTTACGTACATACATACATATAGAACCTGCGGGCACATTAGCTCTCAGGCTTTGATAGCCTGTGAGCTAAAAGCATAAATCTGTAAGTTACGAAAGGAAAAAAATACAATTTTTAGAATTGGTTACCTTTCGCTTTTAAGTATAAGCAATAACATTTTCAGCAGAGGGATGAGCCGAAACGCATCTTTTGGTTTGGCCATTCCTCCGGGAGAAATATTTTCAGAGACTAGAAACGTTTGTGAGACATAGAACACTCTTCTCTGTAAGATTATTATTCAGAATAATCCATTTGGTTAATATCTAGAGAGCACAAGGACCGTTTTTGGTCAGAAGGGTAACAAGGGGTACTTGCACTGCAGCAACAGCGTCTTCAGGATGTTTTAACTGTACGTGCGATGGTTGATTTTTGAAGCCTTGATGAACAAAAGCAAGCGGTGTGTTGCTAGTTGAAAAAAAATCACCTTAACTCATTCAGGGGCACCGTTTGCAGTTTGAAAAGGCTTAATTTTAATGCCCAAACTACCAAACGGAACCAGTAATTTTTTACTACAATTTCGATCTCATAATATACGTGAAAAACAGCTTTTTATTATTTTCAAATAAACTTGTTCATAAATTGCTGTGTGAATTAATTACTTGAACATTTTTGGAGCAGAAATGCCTTGCCCTTGAAAGGTTTAAACCATACACTGTAAAAAAAAAAAAGACAAATGCCTCAGAAAATATTAAGAAATTTAACTCGGTTTATGAAAATATAATATAACTCCCTTCGAGTTACCCACGAATTCAAAAGTGTCCGTTTTATCTCTAGAAACATCAAAAATCAAAAAGTTTCCGAGATTTCAAGAAGCATTTCTGACACAAAAGTTTCTTTTGCAGCCTGTAATATTCGAAGTAGTTTCCGATTAGATTTTACAGTATATCTGTGGTGGAAAATTGGCGCAGAGGAGGAGCCTATTGACACCACTAAATTTTAGTAGAATTTTTCGTTTTATCTAATGACAGTTTTTATTAAAATGAAGAATACCATAAAATATTAATGGTGTCAATAGGCTCCTCCTCTGCGCCAATTTTCCACCACTGAGTATATTAATCAGTTTTCTCAACACGAAATATCGGCTTTTCGGAGGCTACTAATAATCAAGTAAACATTTTCAGCTGCGTAAAAAATATGTATGCAAGAGTAACAACAACAAAAATATTAAAGTTAAGGTTAATGCTGTTAATTTAGCATATTGAACATGAAAGTATTTACTGTTAGCACCTGATAGATTTGATAACATCCAAAAAAACCAACTGATATTTCGCGATGAGAAAACTGATTACTGCACTCCAAAAACAACTCGGGAACGTTTCCGAAAATTACGGCAGAGAAAAAAATCTCATTTTAAAAATGAATTTTTAAATCTCTCAAATATATTAGTTGCTGAGGTTTCTCAAGCTAAAGGAACACTTTTGTGAACCGCAAGTAACTCGGAAAAAGTTATATTATGTTTTTTGTAAACCTTATTAAATTTAACATAACACATACTGGATAATAGTTATCCAGATCGTAAACAGAATACAGTCTGCCATAGTAACTTTGCTGAAGCAAAAATTATAGTTCCGTGCAATAACCCCTTTTAAAGTAAAATTAGAGAATCTGTTGAAATCATTGCACGTGAAGATAAACCTTGTAACCATAATTTATCCTATAATATCGCAAAATTCTGGCATAATATCATAAAGTCATAATTCTACATCTAATCACAATATTTCAGCTTAAACTTGTATTATGTTGCCAAAACTTGAATGAAAACTCAGTTGAATGTGGTCTTGTCCCTCATGTGTAGATGGCGGCACTCGTGGTTTCTTAAATCGAGCATTTTGAATTATTTGATCTCAGTTCATTAATAATTATTTATTTTCACTAGATGTCAACACTACATTTTTGTATTCAAATCATTGGTGAAGTTTTGACTAATTATCTCTTGCACAGGAAGCTTTCGTCTCTGAACTTTGAGGCTTTTTACCATCATATTTTCCTGAAGACGGCTGTAGAAACAGCTCGAAACGTAGAAGTTAACTTTTAGCTTATTAAACTTCGTGTTTTGTGTACCATTAAGCAAGATTGTGTCTTTATTTATCATATTAAATTTCTTTTTCTTTGTGGAAACTCGTGTCTTTATTATAGTGTAGCCGAGTGAAACTTTTGCAGTCTTTCGATAAGGCTGATACATTAAGAGCTTCAACCGAATTCGATTACTGTGTCGAGTTCGATTTTGAAATTTTACAAAATTGATCACGAACGGCCCGGTTTATTGGGACTAACCATTTTTGAAATCTTACATTTTTATTGACCATCATAAAATATGAAATTATTTCGTTTTCATATAAGGGTTTCCGAGACATCCGGCTTCATAAAGTTGTCAAACGGTCTCCAAGTTGATGTTAATTTTTTTTTCTATTTTTTTTTTATTGAAACAATTGGAATGAGATATCACAAAACTTCAACAAGCTGTTTCATTGAGGTCCGAACTTTATTTCTCATGTACAGATAATAAAATTCTATGGGGGGGAAAGTTTTTTAATTTGAATTTGAACTTCGTACGGATTATTTTTTATCACCCCGTATTAATATGTAGTCATATTCATTTTACCTATTCCACATTACCGAAAGAACAGTGGGCCAAAACTATTTCTCTATTCTTTAATTTGGAGGGTAATATCAACAGGAAAGTATCCTTAAGATAGGGCAATATCGTCATGAAATATCGTCTTAACACTGCATTACACTTATATTAGCATTATATTTTGACAATATTCTACCTATATTGTCGATTTTGCCATTTCATAGCGAAAATTTCCACAATTCTTAACCAATGTTTGGATTTCATTGAAAATATCTAATATATAAGAATGAAATTTTGTCTGTCTGTCTGTAATGCTATACGAATCCACAGTTTGGAAGCCAGAATTGTGAAATGTTGTGTACATGTGTATTAAAACATGGCCGAAGCAACTAAAGAAATCCGGAATCGAAATAATTTACAGTTAACTTTTAATTAATAAAAAAAACACCAATTTAACAGCAATTTCAAATCAAATTTAAACATTTTTCATTATAGCAGCTGTCAACAATTAAAAATTCACAATAAAATCATTTTTTTTATGTTCAACCCGTAATCACGCGGGTTCTTTAACCAATGTGAGATATACCTATTACATATGCCACGCTGCAATACTAAAAAGTCGTAGCCGGTATTAGGATAATTCTTTTACCTCACATGCAAATAATTAGAGATATACATATTACGTACACCACGCTGCAATACTAAAAAGCTCCAGTGGGTATTACAATAATTCTTTTACCTTACATGCAAATAATTAGAGATTATTTAATTGCGCTTAATTATTACATTAAAAAAAAATAAAGGCAAACATTTTATCACAAACATCAACAAAACTTTTATTCTATTTATTCCCTTATTCCAAAGATATCGTTTTATAGGCTGTTGCCATAGTAACATGATAAATTAAATTTCAATAAAAAATGCGCAGTAGTAGAAAAATATTTTACTAAATCGAATAGTTATTTTTAATTTTGGATTTATAATTAAATTCATGAACTTCCGTGCATAGAACGGCTTACATAGTTAGTATCCGATAAATTTAACATTGTCGCAATATTCAGACCCCGCATAGCCAATAGAACTAATACTGGTATGACATTAAGATGTATATTATTGATGAAACAATCTTTAAAACCTATTCGATCACGATAAAATGCCAACCATTTTCATCATTTGTCTACATTTAAGGCCATTTCCTTGAATTGATATTTTTGATCTAGAAGATATAGTTTGGCAACTGACTATTCCAGTAATACTTTAAAAGAGGATAAAAAGCTAAATCCCATAAATTTTGAACGATGCTGACTCGACTCTATACAATCACACTGATGCAATTCTTTCATTAATATATTCCACAATGGGTAAACACTTAGGTTCCTTAAACTCTAATACTATTCAGTACATGTAAATGTTTATAAAATAAATTTACTTTAAATGTTTTGGCAGAGGAATATTCCGAATATTACATATAAAAAAAAAATATATATATACCGATTACCCCAAAAATGACTGATGGATTTTAAAATTCAATAACTTGCAAACGGTGACAGGTATTAAAAAACTTCTTGCAGGAATGTTATGTATGATGTCAGGAGATTTTTATTGTGATTCTTTATTTTAGTTCAGATTTCAAACAATAGATGGCGCTGCGAGAAATAGGTGCTAATTCCAGACCCGATTTTTGGTACTTCGGTAACCATTCAAGACATTTTAATCCCCTTTTTTTCACATGGGAGAAGAGAGTGGCCGAAAAATCGACCCTGGATTTAGCGCCTATTGCTTGCAGCACCATCTATCGCTGCTATTTGTAACTAAAACTGGGAATTTTTTTAAAAAAAACTTCTGACATTTTACATAACTCTCCTGCAGTAAAAAAAAAAAAAAAAAAAAAATAATAATAATATCTGCCACCGTTTACAAGTTATTTAATTTTAAAATCCATCAGTAATTTTTGGGCCACACGGTAAATGTGACTAGGGTAGAAATGGGTGGTAAATTCCTTAAAACCTTTTGACAGGTTTCTCTATCAAGAATCCATGCTAAAGCCGGACAGATGCTGTCCAAGCTCCTGTGTATAGATTTTAAAAAAGTAATTGCATTAGAACTTTGACCTATATAAGTATGATCATCATTTATTCATTTATTCGTGTATGCCTAGATTTACGAAGAAGTCATTTTCTATTTTTCTGTGTGTGTTTTTTTTTTTTCAAAGGAAAAAACAGACTTAGTGATGCCCATATAAAAATATGAACAAAACCATTTAAATTGGAAAGCTTCCGTTTTCTCACCGTGTTTTAATGGGACAACCGTACACAATTTGTAAGTAATCATCGGTCATTTTATAATTGTGTATTTCTTTTTCTTTTGGATATGCTCCAATCTTTGAGAAAGGAAATGAAAAGTAGAAATAAGGAAAATTGTAATGAGTAATGAGTAATCGTTTCATTATTCTTGCAATCAACACCGCCATCAGTATCCAGTAAGAAAATATGCTCTGTTTAGAGATTTTCTCAAGGCTAATTCCATGGGTCTTTGTAGTGTAAGTCACGCAGCTGATTTCTGGCCACCGTTATATTCAAAAAGTCTTCTTAGCTTTATTCAGTTAATGAGATATCTCCGATAAAATAAGTCACATTTTCAGTTCTAAAATACTGGTAGCGAACATTATATCAATATGAAACTATGTGACTTACACTACAAGTACGCATGGAATTAGCCTCTAATATTTGAGAATGAGTATGAGAATAAGAATTACAAGAAACAATGAGTAATCATTTCACTATTCTTGTAATCAACTCTGGCATCATTGTCCAGTTAGATAATATGATCAATTTAGTTATTTGCTCCAATCTTTGAGAATGGGAATGAGAAGAAAAAATAAGAAAAATTGCAATGCGTAATCATTTCATTATTCTTGCAATCAACACCGGCATCAGTATCCAGAAAGAAAATGTGTTCTGTTTAGTGATTTGCCTAATATTTGAGAATGGGTATGAGAAGAAGAAATACAAGAAACAATAATGAGTAATCATTTCACTATTCTTGTAATCAACTCTGGCATCATTATCCAGTAAGATAATATACTCAGTTTAGTTATTTGCTCCAATCTTTGAGAATGGGAATGAGAAGAAGAAATAAGAAAAATAGTAATGAGTAATTATTTCATTATTATTGCAATCAACACCGTCATCAGTATCTAGTAAGAAAATATGCTCTGTTGAGTGATTTGCTCCAACCTTTGAGGATGGGAATGAACGGGGGGGGGGGGAGTAAAAAAACAGTAGGGAGTAATCCTTTCACAATTCTTGCAATCAACACTGGCATTAGTGTCCAGTAAGGAAATATGCTCAATTTAGTTATTTGCTCCAATCTTTGAGAATGGGTATGAGAAGAATAAATAAGAAAACCCGTAATGAGTAATTATTTCACTATTCTTGCACTCACACTAGCATCAGTGTTAAATAAGAAAATATGTTCAATTTAGAAAATGCCAGAAATTGAAATAAATGTTGCATTTCAAATGCTAGGCGTTATAGTGAACAGGCTATTCGACAGCTTATTCATGGATCCCATGATGCCATTGAAGTTTCTTTTAGCGCCATTTCGAATGTTTCATGTAATTAAATATTTTAGTTGAAAAATTCTTTGTTTTAAAATAAAATTCGCATGTTTTCACGATAGGCTGCATTAAATTTTCCGATTCCACGTCTTGCGAACACTTCTGAGATAACCCTTTCCCCAGTAAAATATAATGCTCTGAACTTTCCACGATTTAGGATTTATTTTTTACTTTTTTGTAATTCCTTTTTACATGGGACTTTTGCAACTCAGTTTCTTGTGACTATGATAATATTGTCGCATGTTTCCAGTCATGTCAATAATGGCACCAAATCCTGCGCACTGACAGGTTGGATAGACTTGATATAAATTATATGATAAGTGTTAAATTACAGATAATTGATTATTTATATTATATATTCAATAAAATTTAATTGATAAAGAAGATTTTGGTCATAACAGACTTTAGAGTCTACCATTATCAATCTTCCTATTTATATAACGCGTCTCAGTGAAATTGTCAAAGTGAGTACTGACAAATTCTTAAATTTGGGTTGCCATGCTTTGGACAAAAATACCGAATATGAGCTTGCATCCTGCACGAATACTCTTCTTTCTAATAAAGATATTCTTCCTGTTGAGCATTATCTACCAGTCGTGCGAAATTCTGTTTTGAGAATAAAAAAATAGTCCATAAAACCCATGAAATGTTAATAAAAATGTTTTAGAAGAAACCACAATGGCCCAATCTCGAATATTGGAATGTAATTTCAGTTTCATGATTGAAGAGAAAATGTAGAAAATGATTAGTGTGTTGACCGAATATGTAGTGTGTGACTATAAGAAACATTAAGAGTTCGGAATTTAGTGGCTGCTCTTTATTCCTCCAGCTCAGATTGTCACTATATACGCCTACAATGCATACAACAGTTTTTGACATAGTTGTAAAAAACGTACACCGCATTAGGCCTAAATTTTCTGGAAAATATGATTACTTTAAAATGTCCTACGGCTTTCTTTATTATTTAGTTTCCTTAATACAATAATCAATTTTTGTAACCAGTGTTATAGAGTAATAATCAGAAGTGGCGAATGTCTCCAAATAGGAACACCATAAAGCTCACACATAACAAGTTTTTATCCATTTCAATGATTTATAGGGGGCTAAAACAGTAGTTGATCTTCGTCAGAATCAGGCCTGTATTGGGAGAGCTCAATACGGTGGTATATGCCATATAACTACTGTTTTAAGAAACTCTTATGCCATCTGTTTCTCAAATATAGCTATAGAGCATATTGTCTAGCGTATTACCATATGGTTATTTTACGACTAAGCCATTATTGGCTTCAGTACCGTCCGAGAAAGCTCTTGTTTGTTTCCCACTCTCTAGGACGGCTTTATTGTCTGTTAGGATCGGCAGAGATCATGTGATCTGACGTCATGAACTCCGTCCTAAGCTACCACACTTACAAACGAAAGCTTCTTCGGCCGTGCTACGCATTCGTCAGAATTTTTTCAGCTTCTAGAACTCCTCTCGCTTGCCAGAGTCCTGTAAAAATATGTTAAATCAATGGTTTTTCTTCGTTAATTAAGCTGAATAAAACTGTGTATAGCATATTTGTCTACGATGTACAGTTAGCTTATAATTCTATTCTAAATGTAAAAAGTCAGTTTCAATAGAAGTTGATCACCCACGGAAACAATCGGTAAAAACCTCACGTAGAAGACTTCATTGGATACGATGAAATGTTAATTTATTAACTATCGGGAATTGATCAACGCTAAGTGCAGTAACCCTATCTCTAAATTAAAGCGTTACAAGGCGAAATAGGCAAAAAAATAACTATTTAAAATATATCTGTATATTGCGTCTGTCTGTAAAAGATAAAAAAATTAGGATGCGTATGCAGTGTTACCAAATCTGATGGACTTTTTATTCAGAAATTCTGAATTCATACCAGGCATTTTAAATAGTATTTTATTTCATTTTATTCACGGATTGACCATCATTATATTAGTATGAACTGAAAATATCTATTAAAAATTTCTAGCAATTTTCGGAATTTCTGAATAAGAAAATCAGCCTGATACGGAAACACTGCGTGCATGATAGTTGACAAGACTGTGATTGGCTTACAAACCAGCTAAAGTCAAAACAAACATTAAATATTAAAAATATTTTTAGAGACGCATCCTCGAAAATATTACATTTTACCGAAAAAAAGCATTTAATCACTTTTCTTAGTTTCTCGATATAAATGTATTTGAAATAATTAAAATTTTTGTTCAAAATTGTTTTGTCTGTATTATATCTCTAATATAAAAACAACAAATAGCTATTAAGTAACGCTCAATTATGTTAATCTCAAATGAATTTATAAATTTATAACGTCAAATAACATTAATTGCTTAAATAGACAAACAATGAAATAATTTATGAAAACAATTTAAATGAAATTAAAATTTTACATTTGAAATTTCAGAAAAGACACTGACACTTTTCTTTCAGTAGCATTTGACTTATTGTTACTATAATCATCATTTATTCATTAGTTCTTAAATTACTAATACAAATCTTTTTTTTTCTTTTATTGGGGAAAAAGAAAGAGGCTAAGTGATGAGCGGATTAAATCTTAAAAGAACGGAAACAATTTTATTTCTTCTCTATTGTTTTTAAATGGAGCAACACTGTTCAATTTGCAGCAGAGTGTCGATCTGTTTTTTTATGTTGTTGTTCTTTTATTTTCCTTTTGGATATGGTCCAGTTTTAAAAATAGAGTTAGGGGGTAAAAAAAACTCGAGGAAAAGAATAATGAGTTAGCATTGCAATATTCCATGGATTAAATATTAGTATCTTTGTGGAGGAAAATGCTAATTTTTAAAGTAACATAAATTAGAAGGATTTACTCAAGTTTAAAGCGCACTTAAAAATAAATAAATTTTAGATTTAAAAAAGCTGGGGGCGCATCAAGCACGCGATGTTTCCAAAAACTATATGAAACTATATATCTTTAACTTTGAATAACAATTTCTGATATTGTCTACAATTTATTTCTTTTCTATTGTTTTTAATGGAGCAACACTGTTCAATTTGCAACAGAATGTCGATCTGTTTTTTTTTTTTTTTTTTTTTTTTTTTTTTTTTTCTTTTGGATATGATCCAGTATTAAAAATAGAGTTAGGGGGTAAAAAAACTCGAGAAAAAGAATAATGAGTTAGCATTGCAATATTCCATGGATTAAATATTAGTATCTTTGTGGAGGAAAATGCTATTTTTTAAAGTAACATAAATTAGAAGGATTTACTCAAATATAAAGCGCACTTATAGATTAAAAAAATAGATTTAAAAAATCTGGGGCGCATCAAACACGCGATGTTTTCAAAAACTATATGAAATTATACATGTTTCACTAAGTCATTGAATAACAAATTCTGGTATTGACCTTTTTTCATGTTTTCTTATGGAATGTGGAATATAGGCAACTTCTAGTATGTACATGCGTTTATAGTATATACATGTTCTAGCTCTATCTTCTACTTCCATTGTTTTTTTTTCTTTTCTCCATAATCGTATACAAGACTCGCCAGCATTTAGTAGTGTCCCTGAATGGGAGAGTTGAGACATACGATATATAAAATTTGATTGACTGAGACAATTCTGGACAAAAGCGAATCGCCAAGCATGTTGTCGAACCTGCCATTATCGCCAAGTTTCTTGGCGAGCCTGCCGTTATCACTAAGTTAATGCTTCATAAGAATGGAGGAATGAAGACTAAAGGAGGCGACGTAAATGACGTCATTTGAAGCTGTTCCTACCCCCCTGCTGCACAAATCAACAACGGAAAAGTCAAGTATGGCGGAAGCTGGAGGAGGGGGAAATAACCCGTTTTTTAGCTTCAGCACTCACCACGGTAAAAGACTGATATGCCGTCTCCTTTTAATCTTAATAGCTCCATGTTCATAAGTTATGTCTCTTGTATACTCGAACTCGAATATCGCCAAGGTTTGCTATAGTTCGGACAAAAACTCCTGTCTAAACGTAGTCTGAGCATGCGCCCTGTGTGTATGTCGACAATTTTATATAGTGGCACCCTATCGAGAATTTTTATTTAGTTTTTTTTTTTCTTTTTTCACACTTTCCAACATAGTTGAAAAGTGTTTATGAATGCGGTTTTCTTATCCGTCTGTCTATCCGTACTGTAACTCGCGTAAGTATCATGGAGGAAAGAGATAGATGGAGATGCAGTACGCCGTAAAAACGGTTTGCAATGTGATGCGCGTTATCACCCAAATTTAAATGCTCTCACTAGGCCGAAATAAAACAAGCACCTGGAACAAGGACCGAATTTTTTAAAATCACCCGTGCATTTTTTTCTCTAAATGAAAGTGATCTGCTTATTTTTAAGCATTCTAAAGCAGCATTCCATTGTATTATGAATTAAAAACTGTATTACTAAAAGTTTTCTTCTTTTTTTTTTGTGAAAGAACGTGCTGTGTTTGGGCCTACTGTAGCGGAATTCAGGTTTACTTTTTTGGCGTCACCCCCAACCACCTTACTGCATCTCCATCTATCTCTTTCCTCCATGCGTAAATATAGTTAGAGTGCCATAAAATTTATATGTGTTATTGGGGTTTATTATGGCATGTTTGAAAATGAAGTTTGTAAGGTGGCATTTACGGTTCGTTTAAAGAGACGCTCTGAAAAAATTCCTTTACATTATGGTCTGTGGGGGGGGGAAATCGTTTGCGGCCTATTTTAATGATATTACACTATTTTTAAAATATTAAAACTAATAAATCACTGAGGTGTACTACATGTAGAATAGCATGTGCATGGAGTTTATAGTTCATTTACAGGGACACACACAAAAAAATTGAGTTGCATATGAACAATAATTGCTGGAAGTGCATTTTCAGATGTGGTGCGCGTTTTTAAATTTAACTATTTTTCTGTATATTACTTGGTGTGCTAAATTCTGTCGATCCTATGCAGTGCTTCAAAAAAGATCTCAAGTACATTTCCGTTTATTGGCGGAAATAGCTAAATGGGAATTTTCAACTGTGCTATGCGTCTAACTGATCTAATATTTAGCCTGTTATGTAGTATTTTATATACATATTTATAGATCACATACAGGGCTGCACAAAAAAACTCAAATATTTCTCCGACGTTTGATGGTAGTCGGAAATTGCATTTTCAAATGCTTTATGCATTTTCTTTATTTAGACATCATCTTTCACGTTAATAAAGTGTGAAGTTTTGTTACAGTATTCTAGCAGTGTTGGAAAGTGTTTTATAATTTATGCTGGACGCATGATTTTTCATTCTTGTTTCTTTTTACAATTTCTACTAATTACTAGTAAAATTAGATTTCCAGCATTGGTAAATGCTTTAAGACAAAGTTTCATGGTATGCATAGCGGAAACCTTAATTTTATGGTTTTTATGGTATGTAAATATATAAACACCGAAATTTAGGGTTCAGATTTTTTTTTTTTTTTTTTTTTGTAAGTCAGGATTTTGACAGAATTTTCTTTAAATTATTGTATTTGCTTCCGCTAAAATGATGCGTATTGTACACGAGAAAGGAATTTTTTCCTCAATCAAAAACAGGAGTGCATATTATACATGAAAAATACAATAGATTATTTTTAATGTAACCATTACATAGAAGGTTTCTGAAATATATCTGCATGCAAATAGCATTCCGTAAAAACTGTGCGTAAAAATATAAAAAAATAAGGAAATATTAGTAATAGCGAAAAATACACCCTATATTGGTTATATTATTCTAGTTTGAGAACATCATTTGCATTAAAATTATAAAATAGCTCTAACAATAAGAATAAGAAATGTCCAATTTCCGGAACAGCTGACTTATCCAAGTGTTTATTTAACACAATTTTGATTTAAGTATACATTTTATACATCGTTTAAAAAAATGATAGATTAGAAAGGTTAGATTTCCGAGTACGGACAGTAAAGAGATCATTTTATTTCAAAGACGCTTAACATAAGCATTGTAAGAATATCATTGAAGTGAAGCATTTTCTGAACGTTGTCATTCTTCGAACGTT
Organism: Maratus speciosus; assembly: GCA_963932465.1. Lineage (NCBI taxonomy): Eukaryota > Metazoa > Arthropoda > Arachnida > Araneae > Salticidae > Maratus > Maratus speciosus. Next base: position 80,699,334 of record OZ010793.1, on the reverse strand, counting down.
TTCTTACGATACGCAAGAAATTTCATGGAATAGTACGTAACTGGCGTTTTCCTAGACTACATTAGGGTTCGTACGGGTCCTTGAATTTTTAAACTAAGAAATTCTTCGGTACTAGTATTTTCTTGTAGAAAATCTCTTTTTAAATAAGGCGAAATTTCGCGCGTTTAAACTAGATTTATTTTTCTATTTAAAAAAAAAAAAAAAAAAAAAAAAAAAAAATACTGATATTTGACCTTGAAAATAACGGTTCCCGTACGAACCCAGTACATTAAATTTTGGCAGATTTTTCTACTTTATCAGAAAATATTTCCTAAATTTCTTACATTAAATATAATGGTTTTTCACTAGGAAATTTCTACCTATTTTAGGAAAATATTTACTTTTCTAAAGTAATTTCAGCCACAATCTGTTCAACACACACATTTATTTATATTTTTTATATGTTTAAAATGTCATTTCTAACGCTTAAAAATGCTGTGAGCAGGACGAAGCTGGAGTAGGCGGAGTTAAAGTGGGGAGCCTCTCCCCAAAGTCAGTGTTTTTATATTTAATCATTGACACATACTGCCCATTTTCAAAACCCTACGTAAAATCAATCTTGCTCAAAGCTCTTCTTCCATAAAAAAATTCCAGAGTAGGCTATTGGTTGCGAAGTACATGGCTAAAATAAATTTTTTATTTCCATTTTTCTAAAAATAAAATGTTCGAGATATACTTGTAAGAAAAAGCAGCAACGCAGAACTAAAATCTTTCAGAAAGCAACAATGCATCACATATCTTACCCTTTTAAATTCTTTTTCAATAGATTTTTCAGCTTTGGAACACTTCGAAGGGGAAAAAATACAGTTTAACTGACCATGGTGAAATTCCTCGCAGTTTGATTCTACAAATAGATTTCGCGAAGTCACGTGGCACTTTAAAATGCCTATAAATCTATTCCGTGGTGTATTATGGTGGTTTTAAGACTGCTTATGAAAATTTAATTTGCGAAATGTACGCTTTTAAAGATAATGTATTTATAATTTGCCGATTTTAATTCACAATGCAGTATTTTTTAAATATATTAAGAGTTTCAATTTTAAAATCACATAGTAAATTTAGATATATCTTTTTATATCATCTGATATGTGCATTTTCTGAATTTTTGCTTCGTATTGTTTTTAAACGACAGGATTGCTTATTTCTTTTAATCACCGGAAAACATCGTTTAATTTAATAAAAGCTTAGTGACTAAGAAAAGGAAATCTTGCTGCACCATTATTTAATTGTATTGGAGAATTTCTTCTTCTCTCTGCAAGCTATTCGTACAAAATAACCGTTGGTTTTCACACAGGTTTTTCTGGCACAGGATGTAGTATATAAATGGTAAATATGATGATATTTGGCGCAATATAATATAAATAAAAAAAAACAACGTTAATAGCGCCAGAACTTTAAATGTTGAAGCATACTAGTTTCGGTAGCATTAAGCGTATTGTCCTCAATGCAAAGAATGACGGAAATTTGCTCGGATATATAAGAGAGAAGCGGGTTCAAGCGAAAGGTTTATCGACCATTAGGAAAACAGGAGATTACGGGTAACAGCCAATAGTAAAATAGCATTAGGAATGGGTCCGAAAGAAGGAAAATTGATGGAAGAAATTAAGAAAAATACGTTTTTATATAATATTTTCAACAATCTGATAATGGGGGAATAGCAAATTAACAATTAACAATATTTTTACAATTTTTATACATATTAAATGCTTCAAGATGTAGTATATACTCCGTGTTTCTGTAATATTCTTCAAATGAATCAAATTCGTTCACTCAGAACATTCTTTTTTATTAGAGATCTGCTGTCACGCATAGAGAGCCAAAGATTTCGTAGCTCTTTAAATCATCGTATAGGAAAATTTGTAAAAATGTGAGAATAAGCTGAGAATTGAAATAGTGATATTTTTCAGCATGCATGAAAGCATACTGTGCTAATGAAACCGATTCTAGTAAAAAAAAACATATTTTTATAAGAATTCTACTAAGAATTTCGACTAAATGGTACATTGCGGAAATAAGACAGTGTTTTTTTAAGTAACAGATTTGCTGTGTTTGTTGCATAATACAAAAAATAAACTGTAAAATACAAATAAAAGAAATCATTTTGTAACAAAGGTATAGTCCGAGTTCAAATATAATAAAATTAAAAGGGTATTTAATTCGAAAATTTGAAAAGAAAGGTAGGGCTTTAGGAATTTACCAGAAGCTTCGTAGAAAAGAATAGCCAAACAAAAAACAAGGTAGTACTATTTTTAACAATTTAATTTGCACAGGAATCTACTCTAGCAATTTTCATTTTTTGAATTGCTTTTATTATTTAGCACATAAACAAGATAAATATGTGTGATCTTAATGTTTTTCTTATTTCATTTGATCATTATAGTAGCACACACTGCAATATACTGCAATTCATACTTTGACAAACTAACTCATAATTATCCTTCTTGATGTAGATTTCCATACTCCATAACAATTCTTATTCAAATGGTGCATTGGGAATTGGTGAGTTAATTATACTCATATTTTAGCAAATTCACTCATGATTCAACTTCTTGATGCAGATTTCCACACACCATAAAAATTCTCATTCAAATGGTGCATTGGGAATTGGTGAATTTATTACACTCATACTTTGTCAAACTAACTCATGTTTCTACTTTTTGATCCAGAATTACATGCACCATCAAAATTCTCATTCAAATTGGGAATTGATGAGTTAATTATACTCATATTTTGGCAAATTCACTCATGATTCAACTTCTTGATACAGATTTCCACACACCATAAAAATTCTCATTCAAAAGGTACAATGTGGAATTTATTACACTCATACTTTGTCAAACTAACTCATGTTTCTACTTTTTGATCCAAAATTACATGCACCATCAAAATTCTCATTCAAGTTATGTATAAGGAATTGATGAGTTAATTAACCTCATTTATTGGTAAACTAACTTGTGATTCTACTTCTTGATGTACATTTACATACAGCATCAGAATTTCCCTTTCAAATGGTGCATTGCGATCTGGTCAATTAATTGCACTCATACTTTAGCAAACTAACTCATGATTCTACTTCTTGATGCAAATTTACATGCACATCAAAATTCTCGTTCAAATTGTGCATTGGAAATTGGTGAGTTATTTACCCTCATTTATTGGTAAACTAACTTATGATTCTACTCCTTGATGTACATTTAAATACAGCATCAAAATTTCCCACTCAAATGGTGCCGTGGGAACTGGTCAGTTAACCCATTCATTCATACGGGTCTCATATAAGGACAGATAAGTATCGGCCAAAAAAGCAAAAAATTCAGTATTCATTTATGGAGATCTGATTCGTGGACAGATAATAACTAGCATGCAGCACAATAATAAAATTATTTTATAATGAGTTTTCATTTATCACAAAAAAGTTTTTTTGTGAATAATGAAAAATAAGGAAAAATAATTTATGCATGAAAGGGTTAATTACACTTATACTTTGACAAAGTAACCTGTAATTATATTTCTTGATCCATATTTACATTCACATCAAAATTTCTCATTCGAATCGTGCATAGGGAACTGGTGAGTTTATTGCATTCCTATTTTGTCAAACTAACTCTTAATTCTACTTCTTGATGCATATTTACATACACCATCAAAATTTCTCATTCAAATGTTTAAGCTCATTGGTTCATCTTCGTTATTACCATACCCAAATAGAGTACTTACAATATACTGCAGAGTACTTACTATGTGTTAGTAATGCATCTCAAATAATTATCCTTTATTTCCAGTTAAACCTTTATTATCTCTACTACAACCGAATTGATATCACAAATCTTTTTCCCGTTTATTTCTCTCTCTCTGTATATATATATATATTTATCATCTTATTCATATCATCAAAAATATTTACATTTTTCAATTTCACCGTAATCTCGCCCGATAGGTTCACATACGCCGAAAATGGAAAAAAAATATTTAAAAATGCATTGCACATCCTTTAAAGTTTTTCGCATTTTGCGAACATTCACTCTTATAAGATACGCTAGAAACATTTTACTTTCAAATTTATTTCCTTCTTCTTTTTGGACACATTATTTAAAAAATGCAAAACTGTTCAGTTATCTATAGGATTTCTATTAAAACATTTGAAACAAGAAATCATAAAAAATAAATATTATTGATCGTATTTCATGTGGTAAACATTAACTAAACATTTTTGCATGGGGGGAAAAATGGGGGGGAAGGCGACTCAGTACCTTTCACCTTACAAAAAATAGTGAAAGTATCAATTTTCCAATTTTTTCTTAAAATGTATTTAAACATTCCTAGTATTTTCTGGCGAAGTTGCGTAAAGTTTGGATGGTTATAAATATTTGAAAAATGCTTTTTATTGCAACCATTTTTTCTAAATGTATCACAGTTCCAATTTTAGGTAGATTTCGTATGAAATACTACCTATTACATTCTCCCCTACGTTGGAATTTCGGAAATTTTTTTGCAGATCTACACCGAACATGATCCATAGAACCCAAAACCACTCCCAGTAAAAAACTTTATCTATCTATCTATCTATCTGTCTATCTATATAATTTTTTTATGGACACTATAACTTCCATAATTTTGCATAAATCTTTTCCAAACTGATAAATAAAATTAAGGGGCATAAAATCTCGGTCAAGTTCGTTAATGGGTAAAATCGGACCAGGGGGGGGGGGGGGGGGGTAGGGAGGAATTTTGTTAAAAATGAAAAAACCCCATAACTTCTTAATTATAATACATATCGACTCAGTTTGAAGTTTTTATAACTTCTTAAAAAAAGGCCAAGAATTTATGTATGAAATATTTCTGATAAAGTTAAAAATGGGTTCAAGGGTTGAAAAAAGTAGGGTTTTGTGGAGAAAAAAATTCATAACTTGCCAATTCTCAAGATATCAAATCCAATTAAATTTTCCAATTAAATTTATTATCAATTGTCTTAATATTATCAACAACTTTTATACTTACAAGTTTTCGATAGGACCAGTTCTTACCGCAAAAGAAAAAAAAAATTAAAACGAAAACAAAAAAAGGGGGGGGGGATTGAAGAAGAAAAAGTTCATAACTTCATCAATTCACAAAATATCCAACCCGCTTAAATTTATTATACATCTTCTGAATATTATCTACAACTTTTAAATTGACAATATTTTGATAGGACCAATTCTTACAGCAAAAACAAATTAAAAATAAATAGAAGTTGAAGAAAAAAATATCGTATTACTCAAATTCAAACTGCTTATTTTCGGACTTATTTTAAATTCCTTTTTGCTTTCAAACGCATCCAATTGGTAGGTTCTCTTATTCAGAATTATATAATGTTCCGTGATGGTCAGTTGTTTGATAGAGACAGAATATATTTCAAAAAATGATGTCAAAGTGGCATTTTGAACCGAATTTCTCGAAGCGATTGTGTTGGAACAAAAAATATTGTCCTACTGAGAAAATAATTGTTTATAAACGAAAAATAAAAACATAGGCCTCTTATAAATCTCTTAAAAATTCACGTCAGCAAGTTTCATGTTTTTCCTTTTAAAAATGGATCTGAAAATGTGTCAGAAAATGTTTCGAGTTGTTGAGCATGGAAAAATATTTTTTGAATATTGCTTTAATGTTTCATAATTTTGTGATGAAACCAGCTGTTATATAAAAATGAAATTAAAAACTCGTCAAAAGATACCAGATAAAATTGCTAAAGTGGGTTTATCTCTAATCATGATTTAGTTTTTGTTCCTGAAATTAGTACTTAACTTCGAAATCTACCTACGCCTGTAGGCCGAGTCGGCAGGGATTTTTAAATTCATTTTTTTCAGTTCGAGGTTTTTATTTTTTTCATTTTGTTACCTTTAAAACATTTAAAATTCAACAGGTATGTAAGTAATAACATATATATGTTTTCACTTGCTTAATAAAAGATGCATATTTAATAGAATTAATTATTGATTTTGTGGTAGAATGAATGAAAAAAAATGAATGTAAATATGAAGGAATTTTTGTTTTTCATTCAATTTTAACGTAGATAAAGACGTTCCAATTTCATTCTCATGAACTAATGGATATATAGAATAATTGGTTCCTAAAATTAGGAAGGATAGTCATGTGACTATATGAAAAAAAATCTGGAATGACTCTGTTCGACTTTCCGAACTTTTTACAGAATACTGTATGTTCAAATAAATAGAAATATAACAATTAAAAAATACAATATAAGAACTTAGATATTAATTTTACAAATGTGAAACATTTTCACGGGTGAAAATGACATCATCTTTCAAAGCAAATGTGCACTTTAATTCATAAAATTTAAGCATTTTTTGAGTGAAGTAATTTTCAATAAATTTTTGAAAATATCCTCAATTTTTAAAGCAAATGTGCACTTTTTATTCATAAAGTTTAAACATTTTTCGAGTGAAGTAATTTTCAATAAATTTTTTAAAATGACCTCATGTTTTAAAGCAAATGTGTACTTTAATTCATAAAGTTTAGACATTTTTCGAGTGAAGTAATTTTCTATAAACTTTTATTCCGCTCGTGATAAAATTTAGGCCTATAAATAAAAAAAATAAGATTTTAATAAAATAAGTCATGTTTGGATGAAACAGATATAAGATGAACGTTAGCAATAAAAAAATAATTTAATTGAGAAACAGGACAAATTAAATAAAAGAAAATGATGATCAGATATCGCTACAGAGTGATTGAAAAAAGGTTTAGATAATTAACTTGTTGATCGGTTGAAAATGGATTACATTTTTTAAGGCAGTGACCTGTAACATATTCACCAAATAGGAGCTCAAACGAAAACATACTTTGGGCGTGATCGGGTTCACTCTTACATACATGCCGACATCATAGAAAAAACTCCAAAAAGTTATCTCTGGGGATATGAAAATGTGAGGAAATTCTAAATTACTCGCATGCATCCACACACAAATAAAATTTTTATAAAAATAGCGAAAACGGATTCGGTGAACCTCAAAATGTAAAAATGTACCAATATTCCCATAATCGATTTTTTATCCTAATTATAATATTTTCCTTAAATTGTGTGTATACGGAGAAAAAAAAAAGTGTGTAAAAAATTATAAACTGGAAAAGTTTAAATGTTTTTCAATCTCCTTACACTAAAAAAATTTTTATGGGGGGTGGGATACTTTTTCAGTATAGGAACCTTTTTCTTTCTTTTTTATTTTAAGCTTTGTGCAATTTGAGATTCAGAAAAATATATTTGTTGCCAAATGATACAAACAGCTGGATAAAAAAGCATAGTTGAAGTTTTCTGCTTACTTTTATGTGTATTTCTATATATTATTTAGAAATACACATAAAAGTAATAAATTATAGTAAAAATAAAAGTATATTGTATATAAATAAACATTTACGTATATTATATATAAATGAACATTTATAAGTATTATTATTACAGTTTTTTACCTACAATTTAGTTCTGTTTGCATATAAAAATACATAAATGGCTTGCTTATATTATATAAATTGCATAAATATTGAAAAGATTTCTAGTGAAACAGTACATGAAACAGTAAATAGGTTGCCAGAAAATATGCATGAAAATTTTCCTTATCTTGCCAATCCTGTTTTCTCTTCTACTCTAATACCGTATAATAAAAACAAATATCTTTTTTTCTCTTTCAAAATACAGCCATTTTTTATCGTCAAAATTATTTTCTTTTAAAACTTCATTTTATAATATGTAAAGCAGGTAAAAAACGGAATAAAGTATAAATATTCTTTAAAATATCTTTAAGTAATTTTTATTTCTGTTAGTTTTTATCCTGTAAAAACGTAACTAAATTTTTTAAAGATATTTTTAATTTTAACCAAACTGAAGAAGAAAAACTACTTCCGTAACTGGAATTTGTTTAGTTACTTGGAATTATCCAAAAATACTCCGCGCAGTTAAGATTTAATCAATAAGAGTATTTTAAGTAATTTCATTTGCAATATCTTTCATTACGCTAAATAAACTTTCTTTTTCTCTAATATGCCCATTTCTATTATAAAACGAAAACATGATATCCCCTGGGATCTTTAAATAATTTTCATTTCAGAAATTTTTTATTTTCTATTTCGTCTTTAAAATTTCATGTACAAAAATAAAGAAAAAAAGAAAACAATTGAACTAAATTAACCCCAGTGCTACAAAACTATTTAAGACATTTATGTGTTTTTCCTATCAACATCCAAAATCTCAACAGCCCGCGGTAAACAATTTAAAGAAAATCAAGATGCAGGAAGAAAGGGGGTCAAACAACTACCACGTCGTTGCCATGGCAACGAACTTATCCCGTTTCGTCGGAAGATTTTGAAAATGCAAAATGCCGACATGGATTAAAATTTCTGATTTTCTCTTAGCTAAGTAATGAGAAAGTGTTTAATAGTCTAAATTTCGTGACTGAATATTTTTTTTTTATTATATCTGAATAAAATACTTTACTACTTCATTTGACTGAATATATTTTTTTAGATTAACGAATTCTCGTTAAAAATTACCGTCTGAAATTAATTAAACATCAAATTTAATAATGGAATATGTAAAAATGAGGTGTGAATTAATCTGAGTTGCAACGTTCGCTGTTGCAGCCTAAATTTTCATGTGTTTTAAACGAACCCTTTAATTCCTGGAAACCTCATATTTCAAAACAATCTCTATCGAACTGTGGATATTTTAGTTTTTTCTTGCATCACATATAAAAATGGTATGAATTTTATTCATGCTTTGTAATTTACGAAACGTCAGTTGAGACTTATTACGGAGGCCCGACAAGTTTTTTTTAATGTCTATCTGTTTATTTGTCTGTATATCTCCCGGTAATTGCCGCAAAAGGCATCGGATTAGCTTATAATTAGATAGGTATGTTGGTGGGGTGCCCGGAATTAGCTGTCTGTTTTTGGTTAAATGTGGTTGATTCGTTTGAAAGATTTCTTTTATGTCTTAAAACATAAAAATACACATAAAAGCACAAATAATTGTACAAAAATTACTTTCAAGTGCATACGTATAATATAAAGATATTTAAAATACAAATTAAAAATATCTTAAAATACATTCGAAAAACCCAAAACGTTTTCAACTATTACAAGGTTAAAGTTGTTCAAATTTTCAACAAAACGAGCTTTCATCTATTATGCAGCAAATATCTCCATAATCCATGGATATCGTATGATAGTACACTGTAAAAAAAGAACTAAAAAATGGAAATTATATTGGCAATCGAGACGCCGTTACTATTTCCGTATTTTAACGGAAATTTTCCACTGAAAATTCCAGATAAACGGAAAATTTTCTGTAATTTACGGGAAAAAAGTTCCGTTAAAATAGGGAAATAGTACTGGCGTCTCGATTGCCAGTACAATTTCCCTATTTTAGTCCGTTTTTTCCCCTTTTTCTTACAGTGTACATCGTTTCAAGCTATATCTTTATCTCGCATCTCATCTGACGTACAACCTCTAAACTATAATGCTTTCTTCTGGACAATTCTGGAATAAGCGCAAAGAAAATAATAACAACATTTAAATCCTACTGATGACGACCTTGTAATGGTTGAAAACGTTCTGTGTTTTTCAAATGTATCTTAAGATATTTTTAATTTGTATTTTAAATATCTTTATATTATATGTATGCACCTGGAAGTAATATTTGTATAATTATTTGTGCTTTTATATGTATTTTAATTATTTAAATCAAGGTGAATATAGCACTGGAATTTTAATTTTCATGTATTGTCTTAGAACTTTTCTATGGGAATTCAGGCGATTTTCATATTTTATCTTTCGCTGAAATAGAAAGGAATAGTTGATTTGGATATTAGATTGTGGATGCTAAATTTTCGCTCTGTCCTCTTAACCACTTCACCGGCGACGGGTATAGGGAAACAGTGCTTTTACCCCCGACTTATCTCGGGGCAGCCGTTGAAGTGGGGGTCCGGGGCTAAAAATTCTCAAAAAATGCAATTTTTAACCATTTGGTAAAATGGTTATTGTTCTCGTCAGGATGGGAAATCAAAAGCATATATGAAGGTTTTCATTGGTTTAATCCGCATTTTATTCGTTTTATGATGGGTCTATACAGTAATCTGTATTTCCCTTTAACTTCAACAACGATGGATACCTTCTGTTGCCACTATGACAAAAAAATAATAAAAACTACAAAAAAAAATTAATAACTCAGAAACAAATTGAGATACAGCTTTCAAACAAATTGCATTTAAAAGTACATTTTTTTCTCTATCCGACGGTGTAAAAAGTAATATTGTCGGATGTTTAGAAGTTTAAGAAGGAAATTTCATTTAAAATTGGCTGGGTTGGGTTGATTGTTGACGGCCAATTATCTACACGAGGGATATGGGCCCTAGGGGGGAGTGCCTTCCGTGGAGGTCTTTCTAAGGGAACCTAATCCGTATTAACGCATGGAAATCCACGGTTCGAAGAAAACCACGAAAACTCCGAACGATTAGGCCGACGGGCGCGATTGGGTTCGAACCCAGCACCTCCCGTCTACCAGCTTCGAGAGCAGAACCTCTCAGCCACTGGTGGGGCCATTTAAAATTGGCCGTCAGATTTCTTGGAAATCTGACGATGGAAAAGCCTTTTCCCGAACAGCCAATGAAATGCTTGGATATTTACGTAAGTTTCAAGTGGATGAATGCTTAAGTTTCATGAAATCTGACGAGTCGCAGGCGATTTTTTTTTTGGCTTGCAATTTTTACGTGTCATAACACTATTAATGTTTAATTCATGGCGTACGTAATGTATGATCAACTCCGTGCGATTTTTTATGTCTTAAATTTTAGTCTTCGAAAAAATCGTTTTCCAAATGGTCGTTGTAATTTGATAAATTGCTTTTTTTTAACTATTTTTTTTTTATTGGCTTAAAAAAAACGAGTTTTTAGCGTTAAATACCGCAAACCGCATGCTTTTCTTGTCATTAGACCCAGAGATATAACACCTTTTGCTTTGAGAAGTGATGCTTCACCTGCCCTTTCACCTGACGAGAACTTTAACTTCATTTATCTCAGAATGAATTTTTTCACGATTTGTTAGCTTTAAAAGAATATCTAAAGTTCCTTGCAAGATATATGTATGAAATTTTCAACAGAGATTTTATGAAAGATTTCCAACAAATTGTTTTTAGGATTTTTAATTTTGAGTGATAATTGTGAAAATAGGCTAATTAATGTAAAACTCACTCATAAAAAAACTTCGTTTTTTTACTTAAAATATTTTTATAGTATTGATAATCAATATTTCAATTAATCCTGAAGACAAGTTAAAATGACACATTTTCTGTACACAAAAGTGTAAAAATTTTGTAAATCGAGTAAGTACTTCCAGAGTTATATCAAAAATTAAATATGTTTAAAATTTTTTAATAAAATATTTAAAAATTTTTCAGATTTTTTTTACATGCAATATTTTTATTATATTTAAACATATTTCAGAAAAAAATTTCATAACAAAATCTCTATAAATAAAAAAAAAATAGAATTTTGAGACCCCCTTAAATTTATCAAATCGGTTTGAAATTTTTTCAGTAATTTTTTTGTCCATTCGGATTTCTCTGTATAGTTTTCTGCATATGTTGAAAAATACATAAAACTTTTTTTTAAATCATTTTTACAATTTTTAAACATTTCGCATGTATTTTTCTTTTATTCTTCCCTGTTGCCTAGCAACTGAATTTTATTGCATATCAGAAAGATAAAAACAAATAAAATCAGGCTAATTTGACATTCTTAAAAATTAGATTTTCTGAATCTTTAGGAAATCCTATATGCTTATAAATACATAATCAATCTAACACTAATTTCGGATTTCAGGATAATAGATATTGTGCGAAGTGAGATAAAAATTAGAATGTTTTGAATAATTATTGCAGAAAAATACGGTCACTGATCTGATGATCTTCTAGTATCAGTAATAAGCCATTTCCTTTTTAAATATACAGGTGGAAATTCTGGCCTTAACAACATTTTTTTTTTTTTTTTTTTTTGTCTTTTTAGCAAATAGAAGATTTTTTAACCGAGTTTTTGCTATTTCATCTCCACAAAAAGTAATAAAAAATGTTTTCTATTTTTTATTTTGTAGTAAAGTGTCCAAAAATAAATTTCTCAAAAACTATTTAGTAATTATTTTTAATATTTTTTAAATTCTTGTAAATACCACATGCGTTTCGTTTCATAACATTGTATTCAATGAAGAACTGTTAGATATTCAGCAATTTTTGTTTCTCATAATTATGTTTTAATCTATTTTACGTGTTGTGATAAAAATAAATTAGCTAAAGCCTTACCTACTCAATTTGCTTTACATAATTGACATAAAATTTATGCTTTTACTCAATTCGCAATAAATATCTTTTAATATCTGTATAAATTTGTTTCTGGTAATTTATTGGGCCAACGATATTTCAAATGATTAACGTTAATTTTGAAAGTGAGGCAAGTACGAGGGTTACTCTGAAATTATTGAGATACGCGCAGACGAGAATTTACAAAATAAAAATAACTTTAATTTTAAAATACAAAGTAATTTAACACAGCAGACGATTTTTTACTAACTTACTTCAACTTGTTTAGCGTAGAATAAATTTTAAACAGAAGAGAAAATGGAGTTGACGCGAGAACATTTTCGCGCTATGATTTTCTACGATTTTAAAGCAGGATTAAATCAAGAAGAATGCGTTCAACGGTTGAAATTAGCATTTGGTGATGAATCTCCAGCTCGTGCTACTGTATTCAGATGGTTTAAGGAATTTAGCAGAGGTCGCAATTTTCTTCAGGATGAAGAACACACAGGATGGCCGCCGTCGGCAATAATCCCGGATAATGTGTCTGCCATACGAAAAATGTTAATGGATGATAATCGCTGTACCTATCAAATGATACAGAAGGAACTTAACATTGGATCCGCAGCCATACACAAAATTATTCACGAAGAATTGCATATGAAAAAAGTAATTTGCCGTTGGGTTCCCTATAATCTAACTGAGCACCAAAAAGAGGAGTGTGTCAGAATCAGTAAAGAAACTCTTAAAATAGTAATTGATGGTGGCCACCGCATCATTTCTAAAATTGTAACGGGTGATGAAACGTACATACCGGTTTTTGACGTTCCAACACGTCAAGAAAGCAAGGTATGGGTCTTTGAAGATGATCCCACGCCGACAATGGTGAAAAGACTACGCGCACTGAAAAAAGTGATGTATGCCGTTTTCGTCAGAAGTACGGGATTGGTCAAAGCCATCAAGTTGAAAGGACAGAAGCCATTAACAGCAAACTGGTATTCCACTAAATGCCTTCCAGAAATTCTACAAGACGTGAATGTTAGGGACTAATGCTTCAACATGACAATGCATCTTCACATACAGCCGGATTAACAGTTGATTTTCTTAAACAAAAAGGAATTAAAGTGATAGAACATCCGCCGTATTCACCTGATCTAGCTATGTGTGATTTTTGGTTATTCTTTAATCTAAAAAAGAACTTACGTAGACGTCGTTTTCATTCAGAAGAAGAGATGATGTGACTATAAATGCTTTTTTTTTCATCTCTTCCAAGAAATGAATGGCTTGAGGCATTTAATCTTTGGAAAATTCGTCTACAAAAGTGCATTGATGCTGAAGGAGACTACTTTGAACACACCTAAAGTTTTGTAAGTATAACTTTAAAAACCTAGTTGTATCTCAAAAATTTCAGAGTGACCCTCGTATAATATGGGCAGAATTATTTTTTGTTGTTGCATAATACGAACAAGCAAAATCAGAATTTAATTACGAATAAAAATCTTCACTATCTAATTTAAGAAACGAAGAGCTCAGATGAAAAAAGTGGTAAGTGACAAATAAGCATTTTGAGAAAACACATTTTGAACTTATTTTTAGGCGCGTTCGTAATTATATAAATACGTAGCACCTGTAGTCGTCGTTTGTTCCGTCCGTCTGGCCGCATATGACAGCACAAAAACTTCCCAACCGAATGGTTTGAAATTTAATATATATGATTTTTGAAGAATTTTGTCAAGTCATTTCAAATTTTATGAAAATCGAATCAAAACTTAAAAAGATATTAAAAAATGACTACTTCATTCTATTAAATCCTATCGTACGTAATTAATAGGTAATGATTCTAGATTGCCATGGTGATGACGTCCTATTTAAGATGGAGTCGCATTATTTCTGCATTACTGAATTTAATATATAGAATCGTAATAAATTTTGTATTCATGTATTATTGCATGAGAATACAACAGCTATTGCACCAAAATCTGAATATTTATAAAAGTAGTTATAGTACGAACACACCTCATTTTCCACGTTAGATGTACAATTTCAGACTTGTTATAAACTAAAATTATAATTTTTCTTTGAGAAATGCCTCTTTTATAAATTAAAATCTTTATGAGTACTGGGGTTTTTCACATAGTAATTTAATTGATGGTAGAGGAGAATTGATTTTCTTCAATGATATGATTTTTTTTTTTTTTTTTTTTTATCACACACTAATTTTATCATCTGAGATCTTCAAATATAATTACATGCATACAACTTATTACTGTATATTTTTTCTGATTTTCATTTTTTTCTATAAAAAGAATTTTTTTGTTTTGTCTTTTTGTGATTTTTCTAAAGAAGAATGGAATATTGAAATAATATAAATAAGTAAATAAACTAAAATATTTAATCTTTTATTATTATAATTATACTCCATTCAAAGCAAATCAACCTTTTCAACAAATCTTTGCTTTTCAATGTAAAGAAAGTCCATTCGCGTAAACCAAAACCAGGATTTTTTCCCGATAACACGGGTAACCATTATTGCATATTAAATTCATATGAAATAATAACACAAAAGTTCTAAAACAAGCCAATTACTTCCTACGAATATTGTTAAGAGGTCTCAAGACTGAAATGACACAAAAAATGAAATCAAAGTACAAAAAATGAAAAAAAAAAAGAGACCATTTTCAACATCTAATATCTTAAAATGTGTTTGATTTTAAGACACAATTTTAATGGGGATTAAAGATATGAATATGTCCTTTCATTTCGTGCATTTAAAAAATTGCAAGATGCATAATTAGAATTTACAGGGGGCTCCAATCTGTCAGACATTTGACGAGCAGAAAATCGGTATAACAGATTACGCGCAGAATTACAAAATAAATTTTGCAACTAGAAAAAAAAAATTATGGTGCCTACTTATACTTCAAATTATAATAATTACCCTGAATTTAAATTAATTTGTATTTAAAGCATTTTTATATTTTTAATACAAAGTTGTATTTAGCTAATGCAAAATTCGGGAATTTCAACAGTATAATCACCTAAAAAAACATTTTTTTGAACAATAAAAAGGAAATTTTAGGTTCAGTTACTACAGATCAACATGAAACATATGTTTTGAAAATTTCATGAAACAATATTCAGAAGTTTTTGAGATATCGTGCGCGTTATGCCCAAAAACGTCATTTGGAGAAAAATGACTTCGAAGTTTCTTAAATGCCGCTTCAGCTATTGAGCGGGCATAATTCTAAAAGCCATAACTTCTGTTCTAATGGGAATTTCAAGGAAACAATTATATCAAAATGTTCGGAAAAGATATGAGTTTAGCATCTAAAAAAGCATCTACAATTTTCAACATCTACAATCTACGTTTAGCATCTACAATTTCGAAAATTTTAAAGCTTTAAGAGTCCTGAGACCCCTTAAATCATTCAAAGGCAAACTATTAAATATCTAACCATTAAATAAAATGGACTTATCCTACTTTTAGAATTAGCAGCTGAATTACATTTAATGTTTTTCTTTATCGCTTATAAATATCCTATGAGTTTCGTTTGCAATTTTGTACAAAAAAATTTTTTTTAGTAATTCAATGTTATCCGTTTTCAATAACTTTAAATGCAAAATATATTTTCACTCCCTTTAAAGAGATTTCATGCATGGCAATTGTAAAGCATTTTTCATTTCAAAGAATTTTTATTTCCATTTTGTATTTATTTCATATAAAGAAAAAAGAAAACAATTGAACTAAATTAACCCCCATAGCTACGACATAATTTAGGCATTTATGTTTTTTTACTATCCGCATTCAAGATCTCAACAGCCCGCAGTAAACAATTTGATCCAGGAAGAAAGAGGTCAAACAACTACCACGTCGTTGCCATGGCAATGAACTTATCCCGTTTCGTCGGAAGAATTTGAAAATGCAAAGTGCTGAAATGGAAGGAGATTTTCTGATTTTCTCTTTGTTAAGTGATGAGAAAGTGTTTGAGAAGCTGACTTTGGCGATTGAATCAGTTTTAAAAAAGGCTCTCGATTAAAGAATTCTCGTTAGAGAAAAAAGTCTACGATTTAATGAAAAAATGTATTTGGAAATTGTATTTTTTAAAGACTATTAATTCAACAGATCAAATTAAATGGGATACATAAAAACAAGTGATTAAATACTCTGAATTGTAGCCATAACTCTTTAGTACCTTTTGATTATTCTAATATATACACACAAGAAAAGAATATAGTTATTCATTGTGTGTTTGAGTTGTAAATATTTAATATACTGAATAAAAAAGGATTTTAATTCGAACCTATGCATACTCTAAAATTTAATATAGGGTAGATGTGCCAGTAATGGACACCCTTAAGGATTTTTTTTTAATTATTTTTTTATTAATAGTTATAATTATTATATTCCAGTTTTTTCAATATTATATTAACCTGTCAACAATATTTAGCCATTCTTATAGTCTCATTTCCCAATATGAATCAAAATTTAATTTCAAATAACAGAAATATATCAAAACACCCAAAAGCCCAGTAATGGACACCCTCTGTCCCAGTAATGGACAGCCTATAAAAAGTAATAAATATAATTGTTTTTATGACTGTATTTAGAACCAGAATATAATGAATACATACTAATGAAGCAAAATAGTTATTTTCAAATACATTTAACAATTAGGATACCAGAAGTTAATGAAATATTTGTGATAATCTTTTACTGTTTGCATCAATTATTGTAATTATCAAAAGATCGATGTTTTAATTATTTTAGATGGAGAGTTTAAAATATTAAATTCAGGCAATTATAGCTGTCAAATTATTGAAACAGTGGGGGATTTAAAAGGTAATTTTAAAAAAATGGAATAGTGTTTAGTTTTGTCTCACTATTTTTAACAATTCATCTTCCGGAGACTACTTAGTACTTGATATATCATTTATAACAATTAAATATAACAAATATGAAAGGAATGATATTGTGAGTTGAATATTTTAAATTACTAAATAAAATAATTTCAAAATAAAACTGTAGAACTGATGTTTGAGGCCACTGATCTGCAGATTTACTAGTTTCATGAATATTACCTATAACTTTCATTAATATTACATTTTTTTTTTTTTTTTTGGTCAGAGGTGAATAAGGAAACATTTAAGACAGAAAATAGATTTTTACTAGCTTCTGTAACTTAATTGTTTTTATTTAAACGGAGAGGGATTAAGCCCTATGAGCCCCTCTTTGACTGTGTTCGTAAACAATATTTTCTGCTTCCTGGCTGGTTTGATTGCCAGATTATGAAATATGCAAGGTACATAAACATAAAAAAAAGAAAGAAAATATTGAAATTTTATTAATCACATAAAATAACTTAAAAACAGCTATTTATAAAAGTTTTGGTGTTATTACACTTTGGTAAGTATAATTTAAAAATTAAATTTGATTATTTAGGTTTGCAGTTAAGTTAAACTATTTTATGCACTATAAACATTACTGAAATTGCATTTTTAGCAATGTC
The DNA here is from genome assembly GCA_963932465.1 of Maratus speciosus. NCBI lineage: Eukaryota > Metazoa > Arthropoda > Arachnida > Araneae > Salticidae > Maratus > Maratus speciosus. The sequence goes on along the minus strand of OZ010793.1, from coordinate 80,681,454 downwards.
TACATGGGTTGTCCATTACTGGAAAATGACTAATTAGCCATCCCAGTAATGGACACTTCCTCTTAAAACCTTAAAAATAAATAAAAAAATTTAAATGGCCGTTGGTATATAAAGTTTTCTATTGCTACTCAAGCAAAAGCATTCAAATTTTGCAAGAAAATAAATAATATATAAATGAATTAAACGAAGCCAGCTCTTAGCCTCTTCATTAAAATTTTCACAAAAAAAAAAAAAAAAAAAAAAAAAAAAAAACAGCGAAACTTTGAAACATTATTTTCTTCTTCCTGATTGGTTTGATTAAAAGTGTCAACAAAACCCAGTTTTATAAAACATGAAAGGGAGAATTATAAAAAAAATAATTAAAGCTAAATATTTATTAGTTTTTTTTTTTTTTTATGAACCAAAAACATCAAATGGTGTCCATTACTGGCACATCTACCCTACCATGCACTTTTCCTATTTTGCATTATTTCAACATATCAAGTAGAATTTCGTATACGTTATGTAATAGACGGGGACTTCATCTCATCGAGTTAATGGCTGAAATTCAAGGATTAGTTAGAACTCGATTTGTATATTAAAATGCAACTGGTCTGCCAAGTCATATCTTGGTAGAAAACACCTGCAAACCCGATTTTAATGATTGACTGGTAGGTTTACCATTGAGTTTTCCTCCTCCCATTCCTTCATGTTTTCAAAACTATGCGGGTAGGAAAACACAATGGTAAACCTACCGATCAAACATTAAAATGGGATCTGCGGGTGGTTCCCAACAAGATATGACTTGACAGATCAATTGCATTTTAATATGAGAATCGAGTTTTAACTAATCATGGAATTTCAGCCGTCAACTCGATAAGGTGACGGTCTGTGCATCCGGCTTCAGGTATATAAATATATATGATGTAAAGCTGATCTACATTTGCAGAAAATTAGATACTAAATAAGTTCAATGACTCCAGTTGGCCGGTTACAGACATCGAAAACAATTTCTTTTGCGAAATACTTAAAGCCAATCTCTTGGACTCAACAATCCATATATGTGTTACCGTTAAAGCGTATAATTCAGTTATTTCATAAAATATCTAGTTATTTCATGAAATAACTAACCAAGTCCGTTAAAGTGTGTAAAATTATTGGATTCTGTGGTTTAACTGGTTATTTTATAGAATAACGATTGCCAACTGTTAAAGTTTAAAATAAACATTTTGACATTAAAACAAAGCTGTTGTTTTATAAATTAAATGATGATAAATAGTTAAAGCCACTGAAAAACTACATTTCAAATTATTAATAGATGAATTGATAAGTAATACTTGTATATAAAACAGAATATATAATATAATATTATTTTCATATTAGTTAAACAGTAATACAACATAACAGAAGGTAGTGTGGCAATAGTTATATTTAAATTTTCATTACTTATAATTACATAATTACTAGGTATTTTGCCCTGTTGGTAAAAAAAATACTCTTTTTAAAACATATTGCAAAGATTTTATCCAAAACGTTAAATATAAATAATGCTTACAAAAGAAATAACAACAACAATAATACTAACAATTTTAAATATTATTAAAAAAAGATATGCTGACAGGAATAATTATGTTATCTAATAGCAATATTTCATAAACTTTTTTCGAATTAATAATGTAAGAGCATTTTTATTTAAAAATTATGAAATACCTTCACTTTATTTTCTATTATTTATAAGAACAAGGATTGCTGTGATAACACTTAGAATTCCATTGCATATTATTTTTGATACAGACACATTTATTATTATCACACAGTGATAATAAAAAAGTACACGAACACATTTTAAATCCTTGTCCAGTGCCGCAACTTTGAGCTGTTGCAACAGATCGAAGCGTTATTTCAATATTTAGAATTTCTTCAATTAAAAGTAATTTTTGTACAATATATACTGAACTGAGACCTAGAGTACAGCTGCTTGATTCGCCTATTTCGTGTTCCTAATCGAAAAAAATCTACCACTCGTTTTTTTCTGCGACGGCAGCTAAAACAGGTGTCAACATCTCTTCAGTGTTGCCGGATTGGGGAATTTTTTAATTCCAATTATATGACTGTCACCGCTTTTTTAAAGTAGTATAATTCGTTTATTTTTCAGAATTTTTAATCTATTTTTAAACAGGTCGAATATTTCTATTTCAAAAAAGCGGCGACATTCAACAATCTGGGGGCAATAAAGTCCCCAATCTGGCAACACTGCATCTCTTCTTCCCCTGCCAACTTCTTGAAATGGAATACGGACTGTAATGCATGGAGATGCCTAAGAATAAAATTTGTCAAACATTAATTTCATTTTCGTAGCTTGAATTTCTAAACTTTGTCTTTCTTTCCTCCTTGTCTTAAGTTCCTTGTCTTTCTTTCTCTATATTTATTTTTTTTAGACACAACCTTCAGACCTTCTGTACCATTTTGCCTTCCATTTAACATATTTCTAAGCATAAAATATACATAGGCTGCTCATATTTACAGCAAAATAGGCTGTCTTCATAATTTTTTGAACGCAAGACAGTTAGCATCGCAGAAGAGGCCGAAGAAATTCAGCATACACTCTGATTGCGAAACACCCATAACCGATTCAAAACTGACTAAAACAGCTATAATAGGTTAAAACGGCTTTCGTGTGCTGTCTTTAATATTTTATCGGTTAGACAATCGTTATTCTGTAAAATAACTAGTTAAATCGTAAAATTCAATAATTTTACGTACTTTAATGGACTTGGTTAGTTATTTCTTAAAATAACTAGGTATTTTATGAAATAACGGATTATACACTTTAACGGTAACATATACAAAGTGATCTAAATTTATCTTTAGTACTTTCGCCATCCATAAAAGAGTAAATATATTTAATAAAAAAGCTAAAATCTTTAAAAACGATTTTACGCACAAATAACGTACAGAACGACAAAAAAATCCCTTACGATCGTTTCGAGGTTTCCTGGATCCCCTTCCTCAATGAGAAAAAAAAACTGAAATGGGTTTATACACATTACGTATATGATTCCTTTGCTTTGCTTGATTTGTCTAAACATAATATTAACGCTGTTCTTGATTTATTTAATTCAATTGATCCATGTATACAGCTTACTTTTGAAATTGAAACTAATTTAACAACGTCTAGCTTTTCTAGATGTCCTAGAATTCGTAATGATTGTGAGTTTTTGACAACAGTTTACCGAAAACATTTTGCTGTAAGTTTACACCCTCATTATAAATCCAGTCATCCCCCACATCAAAAACTTGCAGCTTTCAATACGCTTATTTTCCGTGCACGTAAAATTTGTTCAAATTCTGATTTATTTAATAGTGAAATTAACTATATAAAAGCAGTTGCCATCGATCGTGGATTTAGTTTGAATATCATTAACCGTATTTTATCTAAAACTCAGAAAATCAGCGATTCTGTTCATACAAATAAAGAATTTAAAAATGGGTTATTGTCTTACCTTATTTTCCTAAAATCAGTACACAAATTTCTCGTATTCTCAATAGGTTTTGTTTTAAAGTTGTTTTCTCTCCAACCAATAAAATTTCTTTCTCCAATCTTAAAGATCCTATTGACGACCCTAATACCTGGGGCATTTACAGAATTTTTTGTGAGTGCGGCTTCTCTTACATTGGGCAGACGAAGCGTGCACTTAGAATTAGGCTTAAAGGACTCCAGAATTACGCTAGAAAGCAGGAATTTGAGAAACCTACAATAGCGAAACATTGTTGGAATTCCAACCACCAGTTTAATTATCCAGAAGCTAAAATTATTCAAAAATGTAATGCACCAAAAGGTATGAAAACTTGAAGGGCTGGGAGCAGGAAAATACAATGGTAAATCTACGAGTCAGCCGCTAAAATCAGGTTTTCAGGTGTTTTACATCAAGATATGACTTGGCAGACCGATTGCGTTTTAATATGCGAATCAAGATTTAACTAATCGTAGAATTTCATCTGTGAACTCGATGAAGTGATTGTCTGTGCTGCCGGCTTCCGATATCTATAATAATTCAGTACAAAATAAATGAAAAAAAGGTATTTAATAATTTTTTTACAAATATATTTTTTACAGTTTGTTATTTTACTGCAATTTATAGATTAAAAAAGTAAAGCTTAAAGTTATAAATAATTGATGCAGTATTTTGTAAAGTTTTTATCCGCAACTTACTTCACTGCAAAATGATTTTCTTAAAATATATTTTTATTAGAAAAGATATATAACTCTAAATTTATCATCCGCCAAATCTCTATTGCTCGAAAAACCATTGAGAAATCAAGAAACAATGAAGTAATCAGACAGCGGTTAAACAACTACCACAACGTTGCCATGGCAATAGACTTATTCTCCAGTCTTTCGAATTTAAAAATTCCCATGACTAAAATAGATGAGGATTTCTATTCAGTTTCATAGATTACGAAAAATAGTTAAGCGGCTTATTTAGTGAATGAGACATTTTTTTTTCAAAAGATATAGTCTAAAGTAGAGGTGCAATATGATTTAGAGAAACATTTTGATTTTAAACTTTAAAATAAAAGTTTACATTTCACTGTAGAAATTAAATCTGATAAAAATCATTTAAAAACATATATAATTAAATTAATATTTTTAACTGGAACTTCCCATGGCTAAAATAGATGAGGATTTCTATTCAGTTTCATAGATTATGAAAAATAGTTAAACGGCTTATTTAGTGAATGAGACATTTTTTTTGCAAAAGTATAGTCTAAAGAGTGTGGGGTTCAGTATGATTTAGAGAAATATTTTGATTTTAAACTTTAAAATAAAGGTTTACATTTCACTGTAGAAATTAAATCTGATAAAAATCATTTAAAAACATATATAATTAAATTAATATTTTTAACTGGAACTTCCCATGGCTAAAATAGATGAGGATTTCTATTCAGTTTCCTAGATTACGAAAAATAGTTAAGCGGCTTATTTAGTGAATGCGACATTTTTTTTTCAAAAGATATAGTCTAAAGTAGAGGTGCAATATGATTTAGAGAAACATTTTGATTTTAAACTTTAAAATAAAAGTTTACATTTCACTGTAGAAATGAAATCTGATAAAAATCATTTAAAAACATATATAATTAAATTAATATTTTTAACTGGAACTTCCCATGGCTAAAATAGATGAGGATTTCTATTCAGTTTCATAGATTACGAAAAATAGTTAAACGGCTTATTTAGTGAATGAGACATTTTTTTTGCAAAAGTATAATCTAAAGAATGTGGGGTTCAGTATGATTTAGAGAAATATTTTGATTTTAAACTTTAAAATAAAAGTTTACATTTCACTGTAGAAATAAAATTTGTAAAAATCATTTAAAAAATATATATAATTAAATTTATTTTTAACTGGAACTTCCCATGATTAAAATAGATGAGGATTTCTATTCAGTTTCCTAGATTACGAAAAATAGTTAAGCGGCTTATTTAGTGAATGCGACATTTTTTTTCAAAAGATATAGTCTAAAGTAGAGGTGCAATATGATTTAGAGAAACATTTTGATTTTAAACTTTGAAATATAAGTTTACATATCACTGTAGAAATAAAATCTGATAAAAATCATTCAAAAATATACATCATTAAATTTATTTTTAACTTGAGCTTCCAATGACTAAAATAGATCAGGGTTTCTATTCAGTTTCCCAGATTACGAAAAATAGTTAAACGGCTTATTTAGTGAATGAGACTTTTTTTTTTTCGAAAGTATAGTCTAAAGAGAGTGGGGATGCAGTATGATTTAGAGAAATATTTTTATTTTAAATTTTAAAATAAAAGCTTACAGAGTTAAAATCTGATTTAAAAAAAACGTTTAAAAGCATACATAATTAAATTTATTTTTTAAAACTGGAACTAGCTGGAACATTTAAAACTGGAACATTTTAAACCGACATATTTTCATTCTGGTGACAGCCATTCTAAATTTCATTAGGAGGTCAAATCCATCATAACTGATGACGTAACACTTGATTGTCGAATTTTGTTTTCAAAACTGTGTAGAAAATTTACTAATAAAGCTAGAACAAATTTTTAAAATTTTAAATGTTTCTTTCTAAAGACATAATATCCAAATACCTGTAGATTATTTCAATCTCTCTTTTAGTCCCAAAAATTGCAATTCAAAATTCTGTAACTAATGTAGCATAAAATAGACAAACATTTTTTTTTGCCTTCATTGAAGTGTAAAAATTATCAAAACTATCCCGTTAAAAAAAGTGGTTTAATGTTCTCAACAACACTAAGTAATGCGAAATTATAACAGTAACTTGTTTCATTAATTTATGAACAAGAAAAAGAACAGAATGGCATTTATACATGTAACTGACGTAACTTTATGACTTTACAAAGGCAATAATGGTACTTAACTTAGTTTGTAAACAGTAATTTACAATGCCTTTTTATTAGTATTTTATTATAGAACATAAAAATATCAATCTTCCAGTCATACCCTTAAATTAAACCTATTATAAATTTTATTTTCCCACCAAAATGAGAATTTTCTTTGGAATTGCCAGGGAATCAAACAATATTTAATTCTCTGCATGTTTTCTTGTCTTCTAGTAAATTATCTATTGATAATATAATAAGATATTTCAAAATTAACAGAATAAGATTCTAAAAATGCTTTGTTTACCAATCATGAGCCCTATTTTAAGGGGACAAGGGGCCTTCAAATTCATTTATATATGTTTTTTAAAATTGCAATTTAAATAATATTCAAGGGCTTACTATATCAATTATGGCCTATATTTATCACACAAGAAATAAAAAAAATTTTTTTTGGAGAAAAATAAAGAATTTTCTTGAATATTTTGAGCGTTATGAAGAACTTTTCAAAATGCCCCATGCGCATTCCCTATCAAATAAAATCCCCAACATTTTTTTAAAATCAGTTTGGTTTACATATACAAAAGAAACGGTGCATCGAATTTTATACATTTCAATATAAAGGTAAAAAAAAAAAAAAATTCTAAATTTTATGAAATTTTCAATATTTTTGTATCATATTTTTGCATTTAACTACCTTTAACTTTTTCAATTATAATTCGTTTAAAAAACTATGCACAGTTTTATTTTTACATGCAAACCAAATTGGCATACAAAATATTGGGGATTTTAATTGATATGGAATGCGCATGGGGCATTTTGAAAAATTCTTCATAATGCTTAAAAATTCAGGAAAATTCCTTATTTTCTCCATAACAAATTTAGTTTTCTTGTGTGATAAATATATGCCATAATTCATATGGTGTGCCCTTAAATAGTATTCAAAGTGCAATTAAAAAATAAATGAATTTGAAGGTGCTTTATCCCCTTAAATCATATAAGATGATAGTACATATTTAAAAAAGTGAAAAATCGGAACAATGGATGCTAAATAAGAATTGCATCTTTTTTTCCCTTGAAATATTGAGGCACAGAGAGCATTTTTTGATAAAACAAGATAACATAATTAATTTTTTTCGATATATTGTTACAGAAAATAACAATGTTAATTATTAAATTGTAATACTGTAACAAGGGTATCATTGGCAGGGTTCAATCATCAAAAGTTTGAGCTCTAATTACGTATTATCATGTTTTTACGGAAAAGGTGTATAAGAAAAGCATGGATATACTAATATGTATTTCTGAATGCAAAAATGTAAACAAAAATTATGAATAATTAGGAATACAAATGGTATTATTATCAGCATTAAAGTTTCTTTACATGCTAAAGTCATATTTAATTTAAAACAAACATGATTTTATGAAACTTTACCTTTACACAAAATCCTTTATACAAAAGGAAATCAAATTCTACAGATACGTTAATGACAAAAATAAAACACACATGTAAAATTTCAAAGTTTATATAAATAAAATTAATTGGTTTAATTGTAAAAAAATAATTTTTATAAACACAAAAAACAAAAATGCATTTACATTGACAGAATGATAACCTGTATAAAAAAATAAGTCGCACGAATATTCATTGTCTTTTAATTCATCCTAAAAATAACCTCATTGACAAATTTTGTTTAGATAATTCATGTAATAAATCAACCAGTTTTTTAAATATTCATTTCCATGAGTTTTGTTTTCAAGCAAATTTCTGATAAAAGTGTAAAAAATGACTTCGATATCCGTGGTCTGTGAGAAAGAGCTCCGTCTGCTCTGTCATTAATAAAGCAGTGATTGTAGGGAACAGCATTCTAAAATTGTTTTCATTATCAATCGCAAATTTCAATTTACACCATATTAGATGTTAGTACATACCATAAGACGTCAATTCGGATAATAGAGGTCAAACAAACATCATGACGTTGCCAGGATAATGAAATTACCTCTGCCGACCCCTCTGAATATGGAAATATGAACATCTGGATCAATTTCTGATTTTCTCCCTTTGAGGCAAAAGTTTTTAATTAGCTTAGTTTACTGTACGTTCAACTGTACTTACATAACGTAAAATTTAGAAATAATTTTTAGAAAAAGGAGCAGTTTAAAAATATGTAAAAAATAATAACAATAAAAAAAGCAAGGGATTGTTACTTACCTAATTGTACAAATATTAACTTACTGCACGCTTCCTGGCGTATTTTAGTAAAAGTGGTTTGGACGCAGCCAACGAGAGAAACATCCGCGGCACTCCACTTATCTAGTCTGTTTTTCATCCTATCTTGTTCACATAACAGTTCAACAATTAGAGGAAAACAACCTGTTTCTTTCTGAGATTTGGGTTTTACACAACAGAGTACTTTTTATGGCAAACTTTTAGTGAATGTCCACATGCATTCCTAGAGTAATGAGAAAGAGTAGAGATGAAGTAAGTTGGCTAGGGGTGACGCCAAAAAAGTACAGTGAAACCCCTCCATTAAGCGACCACCTTCCTGAACGACCATTTTTTCATGGAACGAAATTTATTCCCATAGGCTCAATATTAATTTTACCTCCATTCAGAGACCATCCCAGCTGAACTCCCTCCATGAGCGATCCATTCCTTTGAAGAAAGTGAAACAAATTCCGTTTTTTCCTGATCGGTTGAAGACGGTTTTATTAGAAAAATAATTCCGGAGAGCGCATTATTCATCGAACTTCTAAACTAACAAGGGAACCACTTTAGGTGTTGCTCGCACCTAATATTGAAACCTGGTGCATTTTAAAGCTCTATATTAGGCAGTTTGGGAATCGATAAAATTTTTTTGTTAAAATAATATTTTTTGATTTTATAGCAGATTAACTTTCTGAAAATGCAATTTTCGAGACCACTTTTCGGGCTGTTAAAGTAAAAGGTTTAAAAAAAAATAGTTAAAAACATAATTAGTCAATAATAACTATAAAATGTTGAAAAAAGTTTGAAAATTCCTTCAAGAACTTAGGAATTTGATTAAAAAAAAAAAAAAAACACAATATTATATTTACATATTTGGCGGGGAAAGATTAGCGTCTTTATCGTCCGTTACAGTTTTCCGGCAACCCTAGCTCAGTATTTTCGCTACGCACCGTTTTGTAATGGTTTGGACGTAAACCTATTAAAAGTACAAAGCTAGTGAAAATTTTGAACTGCCATATCTGGCGACTTAACTCTCTTTTGGTGTAAAATTAACAAATAAAATTCCAATAATAAAAAATTATAAATATAAAAAATATATAAAATATGATTTTAACAAAGAATTTTTATCGGTTCTCTAACTTTTACGCATAAAGCTACAAAATGCACCAGGTCTCGATTCTAGGTGCGAGCAACACCTAAAGTGGTTCCCTTGTAAGTTTAGATTTTTTTTTTATTCTGGTAACTTTTAAGTGTTTAAACCACTTTGTGCCTTTTTAGGCAATGAATTTAACTCTGATGACAAATTAAGAATGACGGTCAATAAACTCCCCTGCCCTATTCTGTCAGGAAACTCTCAAAGAAATCGTCGTTATCTGTTTCCATCCAAAAAAAAAAAAAAAAAATTGCATTTATTTACTGAACTTTGAAAGGACTTAGAAATAAAAGTTATAAAGGATAAAACCGTAAAATCAAAGCAAACATCAATGTAGTCATTTTCTAACCTCTGCCCTAATTAACTTATGTAATTGACTTTTGTTTGATACTTAAATTTTTATAGTTTTTCCTAATGTGAAAAATAAACTTTAGTAACATTAATTGTTACTTTTTTCAACAATTAAAATCTAGATTTAAACATGACCTCCATTAAGAGACCACCTCTCGGAGCGACCAATTTTTATTGGAACGGAACGTGGTCGCTTTAGGGAGGTTTTACTGTAATCCTAAAATACGCTACGTAGGCCCAAACACAAACACGTTCTTTCACGAAAAAGAAAAAAAAAGAACTTTTAGTAATACAGTTTTTAATTCATAATACAATGGAATGCTGCTTTATAATGCTTAAAAATAAGCAGATCACTATCATTTAGAGAAAAAGTGCGCGGGTGATGTCAAAGAATTCAGTGCCTGTTTCAGGTGCTTGTTTAGTTTGGGCCGAATGAGGGCATTTAAATTGGAGCGATAACGCGCATCATATTGCAAACCCTTTTTTAAGGCATACTACATCTCCATCTATCTCTTTCTTCCCTGACATGCATTTGAAAACAGATTTTTGACTACATTGCTCATGTGTGACACCAACTCAAGATGATGTGACCGATTACAGAAGAAATACTCTTTTTGATAAATCTTACAATTTTCTGATAGAAATTTAGAGTAAATACATTTTAAAAACCTGAATTTTTTTTCTCAAAATCTAAGTTTTACATGCAATTAATAGCATGTAACTTATCACTTGATGTTGCTATTTGGCTAATCGTGTAATATACAAAAGGGTTCGGTTGGTTGATTGGTTTAGGTTTTATCTCACAAGATCGACAAGTTGACATACTGCATCAAAAGGAGAATATTGGAGAAAACTAAAATATCGGTTTCTAAAAATCTAATAGATGATAGCTTTTAATATGAAAGCTAAAATAGTAGGAAATACAAAGAAGGTAAAATTATAAAAGGTAAAAAGAGATTAGGACAATTATATGAATTAGTTTCTAAAAATGTTTCTTTTATCAATCGTAGAATCCTTTTAAATCCATATCAGTTCGTAGTATACGTTTAAAGAAGTCAATCTGGCTAATAGAGGTCAAACAACTGTCATGCCGTTGTCATGGTAATGAACTAATTTCTTCCGACTTCCGAATTTGAAAATGTGAAGAGCTGAGGTGGAAGAGGATTTCTGATGTTCTTCTTTTTTTAAGCAATACGAGAGTGTTTAAGTAGCTTATTTTAGAGAACGCTTCAACTTTTTTACGAAACGCAAAATTTTGAAAGAATTTTTTCGAAAATGAGCAGTTTTAAAACACGTAAAAAGATATTTCAAAATCTACTTTATGAAATGATTTCTAAAAGTTACAAACTGTAAAAGAATATAGTTGTCTGAATATGATTAAAAAATGTATTATTAGTGATGGAGTGATTTTGTTTTTTCAGTATTAAAAATTCGTTGTTACCGAAAAAAGAATTTAATGTACTTGAAACATTTAGTTAAGTATAATAATTGAAATTATGACATATTGACATTGAACTTATGATTGTGCGTGTGATAGATAGACTAAATAAAAATCAACAAAATAAATAAATATATAAAATAATAAAATAAAGTAAAAAAAAAAATGCAGAAAAAATAAAGAAAGGAATCGTTTGAGAATTGATTACAGCTTTTCCCCATATTATTGAAAGAATATTTAGCGCAAAATATATATTAATAAAATTGTGTGCGATATTATCGAAAAAATACCAACGTAGATATACACTGTAAAAAGGAATAATGTTTCTTTACCTATGATAATATAATAGAACTATGATTGAAAATTTACAATTACCTCTTCCGAAAAGCGTTCTTTTGTTATTAGAAATAGTAGAAATCAATATATTATCAATATTTAAGGAAGCATTTATAAAACCAAAGATTCTTTTGCTGCCACTAATTTTTAGAAACGCTTCGAAGTAGTTTTTATAGTGTACTAGCTGTTTAACCCGTTCTATACACGGGAGTTCAAGAATTTAATTCTAAAACCAAAATTAAAAATAACTATTCGATTTAGTAAAATATTTTTCTACTACTGCGCATTTTTTTTTAATGAAATTTAATTTATCACGTTACTATGGCAGCAGACGATAAAACGATATCTTTGGAATGAGGGATTAAATAGAATAAAAAGTTTTGTTGATGTTTGTGATAAAATGTTTGCCTTATTATTTTTTTAATGTAATAATTAAGCGCAATTAAATAATCTCTAATTTTGCATGTGAGGTAAAAGAATTATTGTATTACCCACTACAGCTTTTTAGTATTTCAGCGTGGCGTACGTCATATGCATATCTCACATTGGTTAAAGAATTCCCGCAATTACGGGTTGAACATTTAAAAAAAAGGGGGTTTATTGTGAATTTTTAATTGTTGGCAGCTGTTATAACGAAAAATGTTCAAATTTGATAGAAAATTGCTGTTAAATTGGTGTTTTCTATTAATTAAAAGTTAAGTGTAAATTATTTCGATTCCAGGATTGCTTTAGTTGCCTCGGCCGTGCTTTAATACACGTGTACATAACATTTCACAATTCTGGCTTCCAATCTGTGGATTTGCATAGCATTACAGACAAACAAATTTTCATTTTCATATATTAGTTATATATACAGTATTTCATATATACAGTTACATCGATTTCAATATCCAGAATATCGGTTTTTAGGAGATTTTTTACTCTCAATTAAACATTTTGATCTGCGTAATTGATTATACAGGGTGAGTACAAATGTGGACCCGATTTTAAGAAATGAAGTTTTCGAAACTACTGCACATATTACAATAAGTGATACATGAATTTAAAGAGAAATATACCAATTTTTTTCAGTTACAAATTTTCGATGTGTGACCCTCTTGTTACACGGCATATGTCCAATCTGTAATCCAGTTCGTCCCAAACATTTTGTAGCATCACTTCTGTCAATGGTTCTGAATGCTGCTAAGTTCTGGCAGTGTTTTCGGCATTGGCGGTACATAAACTATGGTCCATGCAATTTTTTCCGTGACATCGCACAAAAAACATTCACTTTGTGCCTTTTTAGGCAATGAATTTAACTCTGATGACAAATTAAGAATGACGGTCAATAAACTCCCCTGCCCTATTCTGTCAGGAAACTCTCAAAGAAATCGTCGTTATCTGTTTCCATCCAAAAAAAAAAAAAAAAAAATTGCATTTATTTACTGAACTTTGAAAGGACTTAGAAATAAAAGTTATAAAGGATAAAACCGTAAAATCAAAGCAAACATCAATGTAGTCATTTTCTAACCTCTGCCCTAATTAACTTATGTAATTGACTTTTGTTTGATACTATTATCAATCGTAGAATCCTTTTAAATCCATATCAGTTCGTAGTATACGTTTAAAGAAGTCAATCTGGCTAATAGAGGTCAAACAACTGTCATGCCGTTGTCATGGTAATGAACTAATTTCTTCCGACTTCCGAATTTGAAAATGTGAAGAGCTGAGGTGGAAGAGGATTTCTGATGTTCTTCTTTTTTTAAGCAATACGAGAGTGTTTAAGTAGCTTATTTTAGAGAACGCTTCAACTTTTTTACGAAACGCAAAATTTTGAAAGAATTTTTTCGAAAATGAGCAGTTTTAAAACACGTAAAAAGATATTTCAAAATCTACTTTATGAAATGATTTCTAAAAGTTACAAACTGTAAAAGAATATAGTTGTCTGAATATGATTAAAAAATGTATTATTAGTGATGGAGTGATTTTGTTTTTTCAGTATTAAAAATTCGTTGTTACCGAAAAAAGAATTTAATGTACTTGAAACATTTAGTTAAGTATAATAATTGAAATTATGACATATTGACATTGAACTTATGATTGTGCGTGTGATAGATAGACTAAATAAAAATCAACAAAATAAATAAATATATAAAATAATAAAATAAAGTAAAAAAAAAAATGCAGAAAAAATAAAGAAAGGAATCGTTTGAGAATTGATTACAGCTTTTCCCCATATTATTGAAAGAATATTTAGCGCAAAATATATATTAATAAAATTGTGTGCGATATTATCGAAAAAATACCAACGTAGATATACACTGTAAAAAGGAATAATGTTTCTTTACCTATGATAATATAATAGAACTATGATTGAAAATTTACAATTACCTCTTCCGAAAAGCGTTCTTTTGTTATTAGAAATAGTAGAAATCAATATATTATCAATATTTAAGGAAGCATTTATAAAACCAAAGATTCTTTTGCTGCCACTAATTTTTAGAAACGCTTCGAAGTAGTTTTTATAGTGTACTAGCTGTTTAACCCGTTCTATACACGGGAGTTCAAGAATTTAATTCTAAAACCAAAATTAAAAATAACTATTCGATTTAGTAAAATATTTTTCTACTACTGCGCATTTTTTTTTAATGAAATTTAATTTATCACGTTACTATGGCAGCAGACGATAAAACGATATCTTTGGAATGAGGGATTAAATAGAATAAAAAGTTTTGTTGATGTTTGTGATAAAATGTTTGCCTTATTATTTTTTTAATGTAATAATTAAGCGCAATTAAATAATCTCTAATTTTGCATGTGAGGTAAAAGAATTATTGTATTACCCACTACAGCTTTTTAGTATTTCAGCGTGGCGTACGTCATATGCATATCTCACATTGGTTAAAGAATTCCCGCAATTACGGGTTGAACATTTAAAAAAAAGGGGGTTTATTGTGAATTTTTAATTGTTGGCAGCTGTTATAACGAAAAATGTTCAAATTTGATAGAAAATTGCTGTTAAATTGGTGTTTTCTATTAATTAAAAGTTAAGTGTAAATTATTTCGATTCCAGGATTGCTTTAGTTGCCTCGGCCGTGCTTTAATACACGTGTACATAACATTTCACAATTCTGGCTTCCAATCTGTGGATTTGCATAGCATTACAGACAAACAAATTTTCATTTTCATATATTAGTTATATATACAGTATTTCATATATACAGTTACATCGATTTCAATATCCAGAATATCGGTTTTTAGGAGATTTTTTACTCTCAATTAAACATTTTGATCTGCGTAATTGATTATACAGGGTGAGTACAAATGTGGACCCGATTTTAAGAAATGAAGTTTTCGAAACTACTGCACATATTACAATAAGTGATACATGAATTTAAAGAGAAATATACCAATTTTTTTCAGTTACAAATTTTCGATGTGTGACCCTCTTGTTACACGGCATATGTCCAATCTGTAATCCAGTTCGTCCCAAACATTTTGTAGCATCACTTCTGTCAATGGTTCTGAATGCTGCTAAGTTCTGGCAGTGTTTTCGGCATTGGCGGTACATAAACTATGGTCCATGCAATTTTTTCCGTGACATCGCACAAAAAACATTCACTTTTGGTGAATCTCTATGACACTGCACAATCTCATGAGGATTTTCACTTCCCTACACTCTGACATCATGACGATTTACATGTCCTGATAAAAAACTTGGTATATTTCTCTTTTTCATGTATCAGCAGTAGTTTCGCAAATATGATTTTTGTAAAATCGGGACCATGATTTGTACTCACCCTGTAAATGAAAGAGTAACACAATCATATTTATTTTTATGTTAATGTTGTTAATTATAATTTATTATGTTTGCCTTTAAAACAGGCAAAATTTAATAAGCCGTAATAAAATTTAATTTAACAAGCCGGAATAATATGTGGAATGTTATTAAAAGGGAAATTTATATAGAATAATGTTATCCTTGGTGAAAAAATTTTTAATTTTGTAATATGTATATATACACTGGTTTCCAAAAATTAAGGAAAGATAACAAAAATAGCGATTACTCAAAATGTTGCATGTAGATTTTAATAAAACTGATCCACAATATACAACACATAGTAAGGTATAAATTAACATTAAGAGAAATTTCTAGACGATTACGGTGTTTAAAAAAATAACACAATTATAAAATAAACAAAATAAATGTGTCAGTTTGGTATAGGAAAAGTACCTTTAATATGGAGTATGCTCACCCCTAGAAGCAATACAATACATACAGCGATGTGTGATGCTGTCAATTATGCGATTAATAAGTTCACTGGTAAGTGCGTGGTAGTAGGCGTGGCAAGGGTCTGAGGAGGGGGATTGAGAGCAGCAACGCATCTTCCTAAAGCATTCCAAACGTGGCCGTTGGAATTCAAGTCCGGTGATCGAGCTAGCCATTCCATGCGCTGAATTGTTTGGTGCTGAAGGTAATCTTCCACGATGCGAGCCCTCTGCGATCTAGTGTTATCCTCCTGTAACAGGAAATCATTACCTATTGTGCCGGCATAAGGACCAAAATAAACATAAAAAATGCCATCTCTATACTCTTGAGCATTCACAGTCCCACGTGGGAAGACATGGAGGTTTGTACGTCCACCCAAAGAGATACCACCCAAAACACTGACACTGCCTCCCCCGCATGAATCTCTTTCACGAATGTTTGATGGATGATAGCGTGTTTCGTGCTCTCTCCAAATCAAACAACGCATACTATCGCTTTGGAGGCTAAACAGAGACTCATCCGTGAAGAGAACACGCCTGCATTGATCGGCCGTCCAGTGGACATGTTGAAGCTCCCACCTTAAACGTTCCCACCGGGGAAGTGATGTGAGCGGTACACAAATGGAGATCTCCTCAAGTAATAACCTCCTTCATGAAGACTTCTACACACAGTAGATGTTGATACAAACCTTCCAGTGGCTGAAGTAAGGGAGGTTCTAAGATGAGAGGGGGTTGATGTTCTATACCTTCGTACACATAACTGTAAATATCGCTCATCGGTGCTTGTCGCAACTCTTGCCCATCCTTGGCTGAACCTTCTGGAGGCCGAACCAGTGGCTTGAAATTGTTGCCAAAGCCTATGAATAACAGAAGGACTCACATTTAGCAATCTGGCCACCTCCGTCTGACTTTGACCTGCCTCCAACCTTCCAACAGCTTTATATCTCAGTTCTGCGGGCAAATTGTACCTAGAGGTCGTACGAATGAATTGGCTATCTCAGATATTTTATCTCATAATCACAGAGACACCTGCAGTCGTACTCTCTAGCGTGCAATTTTATGCTCCTCACAGATGACGCAATCCGATTACAGCACCACTAATTTTCATTTTGTAATTTCATCCAGTATCGTTTAGTCAACAACATATCCAAATTTTATACAGATAGGTTTATTTTTTACCGAGTTATCGCTCTTTTTGTGATTTTTCCTTAATTTTTGGAAACCAGTGTATGTTATTTTAATGTTTGTTCTACATAATGTTCTTTAAAAAATCACTGGTTGACCTGCCTTTAAAAAAAAAAAGTTTTTTTCTTTCATACACGATAATTGTAGCATGTAGTAAACGTGAGCATTTTAAAAACATGACCATTTTGTTTATCAAAAGTACATGTATTCTACAAACAAAACATGGGTGATACCGTCACCATAGTTACATGGTAGTTACGCAATGCGTAGTAATTACGCTCACGTAAATTCTAAATAAAACTAAATTTAGAAAATAACTAAGTAAAAAATACGTACCTTTTGTAGACGCATAATGCAGTTTTTGTGTTGGACATGGTTTTCTCCCACAAAACGTTTTAAAAAGAATAAAATGACTTGCTATTTACTGCATTGTCGTAACAGAATAACAACTCATATACGTATATCATGATTCAAATTAACATTTTAAACGAATTGCAACATTTAGTTTGTGCCTTTGAATAAGTACGTTTTACAGAAACAACTTAAAAAGATAACGAAATTAACCTTTGAAAGTGGGAATATGTATGATGCAGTTAGTGTTAATAAAATATGCACAGTTAAATTAGGAATTTTTCATTTTATTTTAAATTTTCTTAAACTGCACTAGATTTAATTATTTTTATGCGTGTATTTTAAAGTAATATAAATACATTATTTCGATGAAAAAATACTTAAAAAAGTAATAATTTATGATAAAGTAATATTTCAGAATAATCCCGACGAATTGTAAATAATTCAAAATAACTGATTACTTAAATATAAATTCAGTTCATATAAGCACATATAGCCGCGTTATCATTTTTAAATACGAATTTGGTATATATATTTATTTGTATACTTCTGAGATGATTATATGCATCAATTAGGTACACCAAGCGCTACGCAGTTCATTTGAGAACACAATAAATATATATTTAAAAATTAAAATACAGAGTTCTAAACAAAACAGAGTTTGCTATCCAACGTATACTTTATTGATAAATTTAAAAATGATCTAAAGATGAAAACATACGAATAAAATAAAACTCAACGTTTCAGTTTAATCTTCAAAACCCTCTTCAGGAGTAAAATTTTAGTAGGGTACAGTGTACGTACAAATCGGCAGGAAACACTGTGTGCTACTCCGTCCAGTGTTGCCAGTGGGCTACTTTTTTAAAAATTCAGATTTCTTGATTGGCACCACTTTCTTGAAATGGTAAAATTTGCCTTATTTAATTATATATTAATTAAGGCGAAAACAAGGGGAATTTTGCCATTTAAAAAAATTGGTGCCAATCAAGAAATCTGAATTTAAAAAAAAAGTAGCCCACTGGCAACATTGACGATGTCAATAACTATATTCAAATTGAAAGAAGCAACGGAAACTTTAAAAAAACAACTTTAAAGGATTTTTGAAGCTTCCGTTGCTTCTTCCAGTTAGAATATAATTTTTGACGACGTAGTACGTACAGTGTTTCCTGCCGATTTGTGTTTTTAGAAAATGTTACTCCTGAAGATGGTTTTGAAGATTAAACCGAAACGTTGAGTTTTATTTTATTTATGTGTTTTTATTTTTACATCATCTTTAAATTATTTATGAATAAAATATACGTTGTATAGTAACATCTATTTTGTTTGATATTCGATTTTACAACGTACAGTTCTTAATTATTAAAATATAATTATTATTATAATATAGATTTTATGAGTATTTTTTAAATGGAAATAGGTGCAATAACAAAAATAAAAATTCTTAAACTATGAATCCATAAACATCGAAAGAACGTCAGAAGAAGAAAGAAATATATGTATCAAAATCGCACGGAGACTCACAGCTTTCACAAGGGACAGACAACCTGTATACTTACTAAGTGTAAACAAAACAAAAAAAATTATAATAATCTATTCAACAATCTGAAAAAAGTATGAAAAACTGATTTTTTTAAGGAAAACTGAAATTAAACCCTACAAAATTTATAATTAAAAATTACAAATAAAATTTAAATGTATTCCAAAAAGCAAAATTGAAAGAACTTTAAAAAAAAAATCCGTGTGTCTATCTTAACCTATAAAGCATGCAAAGGATACCATTATGTTGCATTCTGCTCAAAACGCCATCCTCTTATGGCTAGCACATTGAAGAATGTACTTACTAGCTTACAAGACACTTTGTAGACATCATGAAACTTTGATTTGCATGACCGTTAATCCATATTCAAGTCGTGGAATCCAATTTGTATGTCTTCAATCATTCTTGTAGTTTGAACCAAACGAAACTTTAAATGAATTTTACCATCGAATCTTCATTTTTATGAATGCGAACGACGGGCTTCAGCATTTGGTCCGCTTACACCTGTTGCCACTCCAAACGATTTTTAAAGTTACTATACTTTTGCGATTAATATTTTATAATATAGTAATTATTCGCTTATATATATTAATGGCAAACCAAATTTTTACCAAACAAACCAATTTATATTACATAATGTTTGAAATGAATAGAACTAGCGGGAAAATAAAGTTAATCATCATATACTGTGTGCCGAAACGAAAAGGATGCTTTTACTGTAGAGGCGTTACATCTAATCGAAGTGAATATACATGTTTGTAGGTAGATAGCGAGGTACTTTTTTCAGGTTTGCAATAGTAGCGATTATCTTTGTTTTCTGTTTACCGAATTTTGGTAAATTGGTTTGTGTGGACGGATGTATGATGGATTACCCCCAGATCAGACGAAAGAGCTGTTAT
Source organism: Maratus speciosus (assembly GCA_963932465.1). NCBI lineage: Eukaryota > Metazoa > Arthropoda > Arachnida > Araneae > Salticidae > Maratus > Maratus speciosus. Next base: position 80,661,385 of record OZ010793.1, on the reverse strand, counting down.
CCAATTTCTTGGGGTTACTGCAACACGTTGCTGAAGCTTAAACAGGACATCAAAAACAAGTGCAGAGGAAGTTCTCGGAAGGGATGGAGTTGCTCTTGGATAAGTTGGTTTGTGTGGGAGCGAGGATGATGAATTCCCTCAGATCAATGGAAAGAGCTCTTATCAGATTTCTTCACGGTACAGCAGAAATTTGTTGATGTTTAAACAGGACATCGAAAACAAGTGCAGAGCGAAGATCTCGGAACGGATGGAGTTACTATTGGAAAATGCACGGATTTTTGTCTTTTGCAATAGTAGCAAATATCTTTGTATTATGCTTTGTTGAAGCTTAGGTGTCATGAGCTGTGTTAAGTTGGTTTGAGAGGTGGGGAGGATGATGAATTCCCTCAGATCAATGGAAAGAGCTCTTATCAGATTTCTTCACGGTACAGCAGAAATTTGTTGAAGTTTAAACAGGACATCGGAAACAAGTGCAGAGCGAAGATCTCGAAACGGATGGAGTTAATTGGACAATGCACGGATTTTTGTCTTTTGCAATAGTAGCAAATATCTTTGTATTATGCTTTGTTGAAGCTTAGGTGTCATGAGCTGTGTTAAGTTGGTTTGAGAGGGAGGGAGGATGATGAATTCCCTTAGATCAATGGAAAGAGCTCTTATCAGATTTCTCCACGGTACAGCAGAAATTTGTTGAAGTTTAAACAGGACATCGAAAACAAGTGCAGAGCGAAGATCTCGGAACGGATGGAGTTACTATTGGACAATGCACGGATTTTTGTCTTTTGCAATAGTAGCAAATATCTTTGTATTATGCTTTGTTGAAGCTTAGGTGTCATGAGCTGTATTAAGTTGGTTTGAGAGGGAGGGAGGATGATGAATTCCCTCAGATCAATGGAAAGAGCTCTTATTAAATTTTGTCACGGTACTGCTGAAATTTGTTGAAGATTAAACAGGGCATCAAAAACAAGTGCAGAGGTGAAGCTCTCAGAAAGAATGTAAGTACTGCTGGGAAATGTAGGGATTTTCCGTAGGAAAATCTTGAGATTCCCGTTTGCAATAGTAGAAAATATCGTTGAATTAGATATTCTGAGTTATGGAAAGTGTGTTTGTTCAGGCGGGTGAATGATGGGTTCTCCCAGATCAATTGAAAGAGCTATTATCCAATTTCTTCGCTTTAGTGCAACACGTTGCTGAAGTTTAAACAGGAAATCAAGTGCAGTAGGTAAGCTCTGGAAAGTGATGGGTGTACTGTTGGGTACAATGTGGGGATTTTCCCGTTTTGAAATAGTAGCAAATATCGTTGAATTACATCTCCTGGGCTGTGGTAAGTTGGTTTGTTCGGGCGGGCGAATGATGAATTCTTCCTGATCAGGGGAAAGAGCTGTTCCAATTTCTTAGCGGTACTGGAACACTTTGCTGAAGCTTAAACAGGGCGCCAAAAACAAGTGCTGAGGGAATCTCATAGAAGGGATATAGTATCTCTTGGACAACGATAGGCCACATGTGACCAAGAAGACTCTCTTGTACAAACTCAAAAATTTCCCACGTTACTCCTATATATTCATCCCCTTAAATCACTGGACAAGTGGGTAAGTGTGATCACAGATCCCACAGAGGATTTCGTTTAATATTCCTTTCAAAACAATTTACTAAACTTCTAGCGTAAAGAAGAGAAGGCTCCGTAGACGTGATGAAAAACCCGCGCCAGCTAGTGAGACAGTTCATGCGGAAAGCAGTAGTAGCTTCCCTTCTTATCAGTTAGAAGTTCTTTGGGTAAATTACCGGTATCACGTGACTTTTTTCAGCCTCGAACCCAGATTTGGAATAAAGTCCATTGGGAAATCTCTTTTTCGCAACACTGGTTAAAAGTTTGACGTCACACTCACACTCAAAATACTAGAGAACCTTTATAAGCGAGTCGCCAGTCGAATACAAAGCTATGAAAAAAATTGGGTTCGATTTTAGTAAGACTCATTGCATTTATAGCTGAATAAGTAAATTGTGATGCAGCTTTAGCATACAAAAAAATATTCGTTTTAGTGAGCTGTTCCACCCTCAACGCCTGTACACGCAGCTGCGAATCACAATGTACAATAAAGATAGTACCATCTTTTCAATACTTATTTTCAATACATCTTTTCAATACTTAATACATTAAAACAGTAATCACATATTTTTGTCTTGCAGTATGTTAAATACCAAGTGAGAACTTGCATAGACCATAAGGCAGCTTCTTTCCCTCAAAAGAATATTATTTCCCCTGCTGAAAAAAGTCATGCAGTTTAAATAACTAAATCCACTTGACCAGAAGTAATGAAAAAAAAATCAGTATTTTTTTCAACATGACAATGTCTTTTGCGAGCATTGTTATTAATTAGATCATCTGTTAGCATTTATGCATGTGTAAACATCGGATTACTTTTTTTTTTATACAGAACTGTTTTTCTTTTCACATCATTTAATCTGCATTTAATCAGAAAACATCAAAGCATTGAAATATTTATTTTTTGTCTAAATTTATTTACGGCTCGATGCCCTTAAACGATGAATATCTTAAATTGATTTTCTTTTCCTGTTCTCTTTAACAGACAAACAAATATTTTTCAAAGCAGAGCAAATCACAATTCCATATCAATATTCTCGAATTAACGTGAACAAGTTTTGAATGCTATTTTCTTCTCTCTATTTTCTGCGAAATTCACCTTTTATTCTTTTTATTTTTCGCTTCCGGGTCTCACTTGCATCTCAGCAATTCCCAGACGGTAAGAAGGAGGATTTCGAACCTAAGGTTAAATGTGAGATCCGTCGCTATGGAAACCATTCCGGGTATCCTCCTCCCCGGCGTTTCTTTTGAATCTTCCCGAATAGATTCGCTTCTGACAAACCTCTTTTCAAAGAGAATGGAAGAGAGCACGAAAGAGATAGGGGGAAAATACTCTTTTCAGCACGTTCTTTTTTCCTTTCTTTTTCTTTTTCGTTCGTTTTGTTGCACATGTAACCCTTCCTGACTTTTCGTGCTGCTTTTGTCAGTCAGATTAATCTATAAGCAGTGGCTTGTATTTAAAGACAGGAAGTCAGGCGGCGTGCATTGATTATGATACATTTTCTCGAGACATTTTCTATTGTTTTATTCAATAGGATTAAATGGGATTAAATTTGATAGAAATAAAATAAGCAGCATTTAAAGGCAAGAAGTTATACGGCGTGCTTTGATTTAGCTACATTTTCTTTCATCCATTTCATTAGCATTTTAGCTTAGGATTAAATAAGCTTAAAAAGAATTAAATTTTATTATAATCAATTCTAATTTCATGAATTAATTGAAATGCCATTAATCGGTATTAAATAAAGGAACATCCTCAATCATTTGACTATATTTTGATACATAATTTTATAACAGACTAAATTTCTTCTTATTTTTTATTCATTTTGTTTCACATGTAAACCTTCTTCACTTTTTGTGCTGTTTTTGTTAGATTAATCTAAAGCTGTGGTTTACATTTTAAGAAAGGAAGTCAGACAGTGTACATTGATTTTGGTTTATTACATCTCACCTTTGTCATTTTTTCTTGCATTGTCTAAGATTAAACATGATTAAATTTGATTTTAATCAGCTAAGTATCAACTTGAATGTGAGGGCAAGGATTTTTGCTTCCTGAATTCATTATGCTACACTTCATTTTACTTTACTGATTAGGACTAATGTACTTAAAAAGACTTTCGAGATTTCATTATGTTCTTGTTAGCTTTTGAGTGCGCTTGCATAATTTTAGAATAGACGTTCTTCTTGTTCTTCCTTTTGTTACATATGGAACCCCTTCTCACTTCTTTGCTGCTTTTATCAATCCAGTTAATCTATAAGCAGTGCAGTGGTATGAATTTAAGAAGTCAGACATCGTGCCATTGATTACGATTTTTTTCACACCGTTTTCGTTTGTTTTATTCCATAAGATTAAATAAGATGAAATCGAATTAAAATAAAGTAAGCTAGAGTTTATATTTAAAGTCAAGAAATTTTTCGGCAGTTTCTCTCCATTTTCTTTCGCTCCTTACGAATAATTATGCTTAAAGTGAAATAAATTTTAAAATCAAATTTCCACATTTAATTTTAAATTCATGAATGTTGATTATAACCTCAACTGTTTTTCCTGCGTCTATAACTCTTTATGTACTGAATTATGAATTTATAAAAAGTTTATCTTCTAAAGCATTTTTCGTGAATTTTTGAAACTACATTAGAAGATTTACATAATCATTTAATAAATTTTAGAAGGACTGAAGGATTTAGAAGAATTATTAAATTTGAATTTAAAGGTATTTTGTGCACTATTTATAACTCCACACAAATCTTTAATTTTAAACATTTTTCTTAGCACTTTGTAAAATTGGGAAATGTATAAATATAATGTTCTTACAATAGAAATATAGAAATATTTTCGATTTGAATAATTCCCTCCCCCCAACACCCAGAAAGCTGTAAAGATGCAAAGGTAAAAAAGATCATCCTTTTAAAAATACTTTTGTTCTGCGTAACCCATAATGCTTTTGGAACAAGATAAAGTAATGCATCTATAACTCATTCTAAACTGTATTACTACTAGTCGATGTATTAAATGAATTTTATAACAAGTTATTTTAAGGGTACTTATAAGTAACGTCAGTAGATAAAGGAATAAACTCTTACCAGTTTATTTTTACACATGAATTATGAAAAGACATCGGATGCTTTATTACATGTGTAACCTTACTGACCTTTTGTACTGCTTTTGTCGGTTAGATCAATTCATAAGCAGTGCACTAGTAACGCAGATTGTTGGCTCATCATTGGGAAATGTTAAGGTTGAGAATGGTAGAGTTTGAAAATCGTAGGTACAGATGCGTCCTTAATCTGAAGAACTTAAATGCGACTCTGAGCAACTAACGATTCGACCACTGTTGGGCCTTTCTTTGAGAATAGTTCGTTGACCAATAGTTAGGTAAGGTGGGCATTTCTTAATGAGTGACAAAGCGCCGCAACAACAAACAATTAGCCAACATTGACCGAACCTTTTTGTATTGCTTGGGAGGCTTGTATTTAAAGAGAAGAAATCAGGCAGTGTATAGTGATTAAGACGCATTTTCTCTTAGGATATTCTTTGTCTTATTATTTAAGATTGCATATGACTAAAATCAAATATGAATTAATTTATATTCAGGGATTTGTGTTAGATTTTCTTGAGCAATTTTCATTTTACACTTTGTATTGTGTTAATTCAAGCATTTTGGTCTGATTTCCAGCATAACTAGGATAGGCATTGTTTATTCTTCTCTTTTATTCGTTTCTAACATTTTCCAACATGGTTGTGAAGGGTTTTTAAATTCGGTTTGTCTGTTTCGACTGTTGCCAGCCCAAATGTTTCAATAAAATGTGTAAAATATATATAGTTTTCAGATTACGTTTCTCAGCACATTATAGACGGCCCATTAAACCACCATTTTAACGTTTTTTAAACATAATTGGAAAACTACTTGGAAGAAAAATTTTAAATTGAGAATTCGCATAAAGCAAGGTATAATAAATATAAATCTATCAAGAAAATGGTAGGTTGCAATTCATATATATTTTTTGAATATTAATTTCATAATTCATATTATAAATTCCTTTAAATTACAAATTCAGTGTATTTATGTTTGGGTTTTTTATGGTTATAACAACGCAAAAAATATCACATTAGGATTATAATTTCAGGAGATATTAATAAAAATATGAAAATGTAATTTAACATTAGAAGCTCTAAACTTTGAATGTTTATAATTCAAAAACTTGTCATCCAAATCACTTGAAATTTCGCTTCTAGACGTAGTTTGAGCCGAAGATTTAAAATATAATATCAAAATTGGGTGTTGCTATTGGTAAAACAAAGTTTAGTCTGGCTTTAAATTGTAGATGGCGCTCTAAAGAAATGTTATATACACCATTTAAAAGTAGAATCTATTTCCAACTGTTTGGTACGAGTAACTATCTTCTATTAAAATTAGTTGCAGATTTAGTCGCGTGGTGTTTACTTTTTTCCCCCACGACTATGCATATGGAAAATCTGCAGTAACGTAGATTTTCCACGTTCTCCCCCCCCCCCCCTCCAATTTAATTGTATTTATTGCGAAATATTGTACCTATTACACCTATATTGTGTAATTTTTTCTATTTTGTACTTTTTAATTAATTCAATTATTCCACTGAAATTTGTTATTTTTAGATAATATTTTCGAATTACTTTTCTAAATACATTGAATTATCTGAATATTTCGAACAAGTATTTAAATAATAATTGAGAAATTGTTAAAAATAAAATTGCTATACATTGTTAAAGTGTAAACATCTTAATCTATGCCATTATTATAATGTTGTATAAAATTACATCTTTGTATGAAATTGGCTCAGCATTGTATAAAGTTTTCTAAAGATTTTACTAACGTTATTCTTACATCGTGACTCATTAATAAAGTAAAAATCCTTATTTTTAAAAATGAGAGAAAAGATTTTTTTTATTCAACTCTTTAGAGTGAAATAAAAGTAAATAAATCATCTAAGTAGTATAAAATCCTTGTTTATTTTATTTCTTCTGCTATATTTTCTAAATTAAAAACCTTTCAATTATATATTACCATCACATAATCAATTTTTAAATGAAACAGCCTACTTTTAATTTCCCTCTTTTCCCAACCACAAAATACTCAAAATCATAAGAATAACAATTTTAATACCGCTTCAATAATTGTTATTATTGCATAATTATGATTCAAATTAAAGGTACCATTTTAAAAATACGTAAAATAATTTATCCAATGATTTCTATTCTGCATTAAAATTCTAGCAAGCTCCTCTTTTTTTTCAAAATATCCTATTCCATCTAATTTTTCAAAATGCGAACGATATTTCCCATGATGCTCTGCTTAATTAATTATTCTTTAAGAACCAGAATGCAATTATGGCATTTAACTCTTGAAAATATCGCAGTTTGAGGATGTGTGTCACATTTTTTTTCCTTTCGCTTACTTCACTTCTTTGCAAATAAATTCAGCGCAAAAGAAAATTCATTATCTTTTTCAGTTCAATTCCCCGCGGAACTCCTTAAAACTCAGTTTTTCTTCGAACAAAGTGTAATTAAGAAAGAACGGCCACACGCCCAAAAAATTCTACTCAGAATTCAATTATTCTCCTTTTTTCTTATTCGGTTCGTTCAATCATATGCTTTTTATGAATAATCATTTATTTTCATATTCTTTTCTGGGAAAAATTATAACACATAATAGAATCGCACTTCACGTACTTGGAGAAAGAAAAAAAAAATGGCTGAAAGAGAAATTAGAGATTTTTCCCACTAAATGTAATACTTTACCTGTTTTATGAAGAAAATTTTGAATTTTACGGTTAGGATACAAATGAACAAATGTGTGAGACTAATTTATGTTCGAAATATAGTTTAAATTACTGGAGTTTGTAAACGAATTTTCTTCATTAATTTTTTGAGTGAGGAATAGAGAAAAAAAATCCCTTATAATGCATGTGAGATTAAATTAATAATAATCAGTCGACTAAGTAAGAAATCCTTAGGTTTTTGCTTTAAAGTGCTAAAAGTAATCTATTTAATTTTTAATATTTTTATATAAGTTCGACGTTTTAGTTTCATTCTTTAAGAGATTTTTTTCTATTTCAGTTATCTGTTAGACTAACTGTACAGACTGTACAGAGAGACGGCTGTACAGACAATCACCTGATCGAGTTGGCGGCTGGAATTCCTGGATCAGTTAAAACTCGATTCGCATATTAAAATGCAATTGGTCTCCCAAATCATATCTTGGTGGAAAACACCTGCAAACCCGATTTTATTGGTAAACCTACCAATCAACCACTAAAATCAGGTTAGCAGGTGTTTTCCACCAATATATGACATAGAAGACCAGTTACCTTTTCATATGTGAATCGATATTTAACTATTTTTGGAATTTCAGCCGTCAACTCGATGGGTGATGGTTTGTGCAGCTGCCTCCCAATCCATGTAGAACGCAGTACAAAAATAGACAAACTTTTCTTAATCTTCGAAAATACAATATAACTACAACAAAAATGTACAATAACCTCTTCTGAGTTACCCACGATTCCAAAAAGCGTCCTTTATCTTTAAAAATCTCAAAACCCTATATATATTATAGATATTTAAAAAACCATTTATAAAAGAAAAGTTTCTTTTACTGCCACTTATTTTCGAAATTGATTTACAAGCAGTTTTTATGTTGCATTAATCAGTTTGACAAAACCAGAATATCGATATTAGTTTCGTGAATGTCTAAAGATAAAGAACGCTTTTGAAATCTCACGTAACTCGGAAGAAGCTATTATACATTTTTGTATTTACAATTCAATCCATTCTAACAATCAATCAATCTTATATTTTCTTATATTAAAAAACGTTTGTCTTTTTTTAACATTGCGTAACATGGATTCACTTGGACCCTGAAAGGGGAAAATAGAGACGCTAACAAAATCACAATAGTTAGTTAGACTCAATCAACAAATATATTTTATGTCAGTCCTGGATATCAACTATGTTACTAATTGGGCTGTTATCTGTACAGTATTGGTGAATCACATCAATACTCTCAAAAGATAGGACCCAAGATATATTTAAAACGCTTTTTACTTGCCAAATGCATAGTGTGAGGAAAGCATTTTTATCACGATTTGCATTTACAGGGTTCGCACGCTCTTAAGCCACGCCCCATTTTGCAAGGATTCTTACACCAGTAATCGCAGAAACTTTCTTCTCGCTAATGAATCCTGAACTCATTAGGAAGAAAATTATCTCTATGGTATACTAGTGGCAGAGTCCTTACAAAATGGGGCGTGGCTTAATAGCGTGCGAACCCTGATATATGTGTGGCAGGAATACTATGCTTCCAAACGGTACTGGCGACTGAGTTCTCATTTGACAAATATGTTGTACATTACTATCAGAAAAACTATATAGATTTTCGTACAAATAGTCCACCCGTTTAGGCGTTTAAATCATAATTAAACCAATTTTAAACCACTTTGCGACCGATTCGGTAGAGAAAAATCATCAAAGAAATGGGACAGAGTATAAGTAATACAAATTGTGGCTATGGAATCAAGGGTTAGTGGATTTTGCCATTCGAGATTTTTTGTTTTTTTTTTGTTTTGGGTATTCCAGGGCTCAAGTAACTCTAAGGTGCGGTACTCTTTTTAAGCTAATTCATTTTTTGTTGTTGTTGTTGTTGTTGATGTGGAACATTCTACAAAGATTTTAAAGTCAAGATAGAATTTTCAGTAAATCAAAATATAAATATATAATGTATTTTTAAATTTGGTTTTAAATGTCTATTGCTGTGACTAGTCGATATTAATTCTTCTAATCCGTAATCGTTGTCATTTTAGCATTCCATATTTTAAACCAGTGGGTCCGTTGGTTGCCACTGATCTGCAAAAAAAAAATTTGGTGGTCCGCAGAGAAAATCTAAATATTATTTTCTGTTTTATATATTATTAATAATGAAACAAAAGTGATCTTTTTAGCAATGAAATTACAGACGTTAAGTTAAAAAAAAATAAATAGCAGCAGTCGATAATTGTGTTAATCTACGTTATTTGACAATTATTTTAAAAATAGGTATTTTTTAATTTTTGGTTCTCCATAAAATGTAAATACGGATTGGTAAATGAAAAAGCAGTGAAATTTTTGGTGCAGTTTTCAACAGCATATTTGTAAGAAAAGAAGTTTGCATGGAAAAAAAAAAAAAAATCTTACTGTGGCCAAAAGTCCACGACCTTATTTGAAACAAACAGGAAAAATATTTCAGTAAAAACGCTTGAAATTTAAATATGCTTCAATTATTTTGAAATAATTACACTAACTTTAATCATTTTGCTACAATTAAAAAATAGTTTAAATATTTTATTATGATTAAAATAATTTATATTTAAAAAAAATGAAGTTATACTAATTCTGTTATATTAAATAGGTGGATTTCTTATTAACCCGACAGTAGTCGCTTGTCGGTCTTTTTGACGCCCATAAAAATAAAATTCTCCTTTTTCACATCCCCTTACAAATGCAATGAAGAACTACCATGTAGTTGACTTTAAATGTTTATCCACCACCATAGTGAAGTACCAAGACATCTCTGCATTTTCTTCAGGTATATTATTACTGGCAAAGTTGAAATTGGTGGAAAAGTCTGCGCAACGATTTATAATGTTAGTTCATTTTTTACTTTTTTCCATTATTCCAAATCTTATGATATAAGGTATAATTTAATTAAACTGTAAATTTATAACTTCATTGAACTGTAATATACGAATATTAAGTGAAAAATTTTTCTTTTTTTACGTTTTCTGTATGCTGGGAACCGGCGGCAAAATGACCGAGCGCGACGTACGTTCTGAAAAAAAAAAAAAAAAAAAAAAAAAAAAAAAAGACGCGACTACGTCTCCGGTTAATAAAATAGATATTTCCTCATCATTACTGTGCAAATCTATTTATATATTTTTTTAAATATTATTGGTCCGCAGAATAGAAATTATGAATTTAGTGGTCTACGAAATCTGCCATGTTGGCGATCAATGTTTTAGACTATTGTGTCATTATGCTAAACGGACTGTGATTACAATCGCTTCGCCCGCAATTTAAGCAATGATAATAAAAAGTGCTAATATATTTAAATTCCTTGTTACACTGTGCGAAATAATCGCGAAGCACTGTAAAAAAAAAAAAAAAAAAAAAAAACCTGTAATTTTTACAGAAAAGAAGTGTATTTTTTACAGAAAGAACCGTTTTGAAGAAAAACAATTTTTTTCTGTAAAAGGAACTAAATTTTGTAATTTTTGCAGAACAAATCTGTATTTTTTATAGAAAAAAACTGTTTTAATAAAAAATTATAGATTTTTTCTGTAAATTAAACGGTTTTTTACTGGCGCCAAAATTGACAGTTTTTTCCTGTCAATTTGACAGATTTTTTTTTTTTACAGTGTGTTATGTGCGCGTATTGCGTTTTATATCCCTCGTGGAGTTGCCTATGAGACGATGAATGCCTATGAGAGATAATGCCTATGAGTCGAATCGTGCGAAGCACGATTCAATCACCGGTTTAATTTTTAAGATTAAGATTATTTTTAAATACATCGCATCTTTTAAAAATATACTTTACTTTAACAATCTATTCAAATTTGATATCATTACTAAATTATTAAACTTTTTCAGATATTTTTTTCTGACAATCTATAAGCACCAAGCGTATTATACTTTTGTGCAATTAATGAAAAACACCAACAGTGTCTAAATGTTTTCGAATCCTTTCCCTTTACTAAAAAGAAAATTATTATTTTTGTAAAAGGTTTTGAAAGACAGCAGCGAAATAAAAAGATTTCCTTTTTCATTACACTGAAAGAAAAGTTGAAATCTATAAAAAACATTATTTACTAATGTTTTGAAATGCCATGTGACTGAAATAAAAATATCAATAAATATTTTTACTACATCTTTATTTTTGAACAAAAACCAGAGTAATATGTGGAATACACAAAATAATGTGTACAAAAGCATACTATAGTGGCTTACTTTCCACAAGTACGCCACAGAATTTAAACAAGGACTCATTACTTCAAAACGACACTCCACTCTGAGAATTTAGTAGAAAAGAATATTTAATGAAACTTCTGAACTACACGATACATTTCTATTTACACGGTATACATATTTACCTAACTTAGTAATATTAAAAGAAATCCTCTGGGGGAAAACATTGACACGCGTACATTTCCCTACCTCCACCTGCTGCGTCTCATAGGCAACTCCACGAGGGATATAAAACGCAATACGCGCACATAACACACTGTAAAAAAAAAATCTGTCAAATTGACAGGAAAAAACTGTCAATTTTGGCGCCAGTAAAAAACCGTTTAATTTACAGAAAAAATCTATAATTTTTTATTAAAACAGTTTTTTTCTATAAAAAATACAGATTTGTTCTGCAAAAATTACAAAATTTAGTTCCTTTTACAGAAAAAAATTGTTTTTCTTCAAAACAGTTTTTTCTGTAAAAAATACACTTCTTTTCTGTAAAAATTACAGTTTTTTTTTTTTTTTACATTGCACAACCTCTTCGAATCGCATCCCATGACAAACTCTGCAGAAAAAATTAACAGCAGGTAAAAACGGGAGATGGGGGAATATGCCGGCTAGTACTGCCACCTATTGTAATGATCTTTAAATATTACCTGAAAATTACTTGAAAATTATAAAATTAACAAAATGATTTTACTCCCGACGATGAGAGCTGGTAATTAACTTTTTCTCGAAACTATAGTTTTGTTCTTTAATCATTATATGTAGAAAAAGATCATTTTCTATATATCCTCAAAGAAGTCTGCAATAAAGACGGTATGCCATCATTTTGTTTCTCTGTTTAACCGTTTATTTAACACAAAAAGACCACATAAAATACTTAATCTTTACTAAGTCCTTGGTTTTTATTCGTAATTTGACTGTGGTTCAAATTCCTGTACTACAGGATTTATTCTGCCATTAATTTCTCGATAACGAATAACAAGCGACATCCCGTTAATGAGAAAACCTTCAGCTAAGCACCAAAGCCAAGATTCAGAGGTTTTTCTAATAATTAGATCGCGTCTAAGCTGAAGGAAAAATTGTCATCTCCCCCTGAATGTCAGCTAATTCCACTCTTGAGTAAATATTTATGGACGCCCACAATCTAAACAAGAAGAAATATACCAGGAAGAAGTTCCACAGTCGCAATTTCCAATTCTGAATTCCTCATACATGTATGAAATCTTATTTATGAAAGTTTCAAGACTTCTAGGAAAAGGAAACCAAAATTTGAATATTTGCTAAGTAACTTAAAAAAAACCCGTTCATTTGAATCTCCTGAAGTTATCCATAAACGTAACATAAACTGTATTGAGCCTCATTCATTTTCTTTATTTAATCCTTTCAGAGGCAAGTTACATCTATTCGCAAAATGCTGAAATGAGTGAATGTCACCAGAATTTACAAACAAATTTATTTAAAAATAAGCAAGAACTTTTTCTCACGTACTTAATGAAAGATTTTTTATTCCAGTATTCTGGTGACAATATGGCATTTAGCGATTAAAATCAAGTGGTCCAAAAATTAACGAACCACAGCCCTTGATTTGAACGACCATTTTAACCGAAAACAAATAAATACATTTCGATTTGAGCCAGAAATATTTCATAAAATAAATCAAACATATACCTTGCAGAAATAAGTTAAATAATTCAATTAAGTAGTATTAAAAAAAAATTCTGGTGTAAAGTAGACTTATAGGACATGAGTTAAATTTTCCGCCGTTGTAGTGTTAAACTTTTATTAAACGTAAATCATCCTACATTAAATACAATAACCCTTATATTAATCTCCAATATACACTGTAAAAAAAAAACGACATTTTTACAGTACAAAGTACTGTTCATCTCGCGCACAAGCTCGATCACAGTGAATGTGCTGTATCTTTCTTTGGTTTCCTGACTATAAACATGGAAAATACAGTAGTTGCGTAAAATAAACAGCACAATGTGCTGGCAATTTGGACGCCAGCAGTTTGTGCTGTAAAAAAATGCGCCAAAATTGGCAGCACATTGTGCTGTTAATTTTACGCAACTACTGTATTTTCCATGTTAATATAGTCAGGAAACCAAAGAAAGATACAGCACATTCACTGTCATCAAGTTTGTTCTGGCAAATCTACAGTGGTTTTTTTTACAGTGTACCTGTGAATGGAAGCTTGCTTTCCATTTCTTAAGAGCAGGTTCTACTTCTTTGGCGTCACTTTTACGATTTTTTATTTTATTTTTTTGTTACAGAGAAAAGAGATACCTCTTTCGGATTTTAGCATTATATTTATAGGCATTTGCTTGTAAGTAAAATAAACAAGTTGGAACGTGGCAAATAAGGTGCGTTCGTACTATAACTAGTTTTATAAATACTTATGAGCCGCATATTGTACTGAATGTATATTTTAATGCACTTCATAAGTGCATATCAATTTCATTTTGTTCGAAAGGCTGTAACATCATTAAAATGTACTTGAAATAATTTTTTTTCATTGACCGTCCTGTAACGGAAAAATTTTGACTGCCCCTTTAATTAAACTATACATCCGATTTTCATAAAATTTGAAAAGACTCGACAAAATTTTGCAACAATTGTATATTTAAAATTTCGACCATTCGATTGAGTTGTTTTTGCTCTGATGCGGACGGACAGACAGACAGACAGACGGACCGAACGACGACTATAGGTGCTACGTATTTATATAATTACGAACGCACCAAAAAACGAACACTACTCCTTATGCGAGTGGGGAGTGTACATTGCGTACTCCCGATCGGGCGGCCGTTTTCCTCCGGACACAAACATCTGAAACAAATTGGGTCACCAAATTATGAAGGAGCATTAAGTTTTGTCGAGGCTTATACTAACATTTAGTTTAAAAAGTTTATTTTCGAGAAACTAGTGGTCATTTGAACAAAAAATGTCATTTTTTCAACTTTTAGGTGCGTTTATAATTATATAAATACGTAGCACCTATAGTCGTCATTCGGTCCGTCCGTCTGTCTGTCTGTCCGTCCGCATATAACAGAGCAAAAACTACCCGACCGAATGGTCTGAAAATTTAAATATATAATTGTTGCAAAATTTTGCCCAGCCATTTCAAATTTTATGAAAATAGGATGTATAGTTTAATTACAGGGACGGTCAAAAGTTTTCGGTTACATTACGGCCAATGATATATAAAAAAGTGCATTTTAATGATGTTACAGCCTTTCGAACTGAATGAAATTGATATGTACTTATGAAGTGCACTGAAATATACATTCAGTACAATATGCGGTGTAAAAAATATTTATAAAACTAGTTATAGTACGAACGTACCTCATTTGCCACGTTTCACGTGCAATTTTCAACTTTTTTTTTACAGTTTGCGACTTTGAAAAAAAAACAATTAATCAATGAAAATTATTCTTTCCGGTTGTAGAAACCCAAGCAAAGACGATTACCTTTTTTCTAAAAGAAAATAATAAATAAAGGAAGTCGGTACAATAGTTCTCCGTAAAATAGTCTCCCATTTTGAAAAACATGGTTTCGGGAAAACAAGTTTAACCCTTTGCATCGAGAGTCGGCAAATAGCTGCCCAAGCTTTATATAACTGATTTTATTTTATATTCTATTTGCACCACTATATTTTAAGTAAACTTTTTAATAAATTTCTCTGACACGTGTTTACAAAGTACATTATTAACAACACTGTTATCCCTTGGTCAGACCAAGCTAAGTATCTTGGGGTCATTCTGGACCGCCGCTTAACTTGGAAAAAGCACACTTTCTCCATCAGAGGTAAAGTCGCTGGACCCTTTAACTCTATAAAACCTCTCCTTAACAGTAAAACCTTGTCTGTCCACAATAAATTAATTCTCTATAACACATGCATCCTTCCCATCATAACCTATGCCAGTCCGGTCTGGGGCTTCACTTGTAAGACCACTATGGACAACCTTAGTCGCTTGCACAATTCCAACCTGCGTACTGTTCGTAACGCATCTCGTTATCTTCGCAACTCCACGGTCCGAAGAGACCTAAAAACTACTACCTTACGTAAGCGCATAAACGACTTAGCCAAAAAAATTTTATGAAAAAATTTTTGACCTCCCTAATGAAATCGTAGCGGAGCTACCGGATTATGACGCTTTTGAACCCCACCATCGGAAACGGCCCAGGTTTTCCATAATTATGGACACTCAGTAACATCTGAGTTCACCACGCTATATTTAGTCTTCTCTTATTTTTCTTTCCTTTTTATATACTTTTCTTAAAAAAAAAAAAAAAAAAAAAAAACTCTCTATATACATAGAGACCATAAAAATTGAAAAACTTAAAAAATATAATGTATGGCCCTGAATTGTCCCTTTTTTGGCTGGATGTTGTGGTCTTGCCACCCTAGCTTTTTTTGCCCTTGCTTGGTGAGTGTTTCTCTGAACAGTACTAACTTTAACTTTCTAAATTCCTTATAGTAGTTTTACAACTACAGTTTGACTTTACTTACTTTAAGATTCATGTATTTTTTAAGATTTATTGTTAACTTTCTTTCTTCTTAAGATTTTACTTAAATTTAATCTTATTCCTATTTTTCTTAAATTTCTTATTTTTCTCTTGTTAACTTCTTTTACTCTTCTAGTAGCATTGCTACAGTTTAACTTTATCCCAATGGCTCATTAAAACATAAGACATTCCAATTTCCTAGTCTGAGTGTTAAGCTGATAACAGCTAGGAAACCCCTTAATGCTGATTACCTGTTCAGTACAAAGTACAACTAAAAATATTTCATTAAAAAAGTGGTGCCAGCCGAATACATTCGTGTAAGGGATGCCTGAGATTGGGAGCAGTACTTCGACCGTTAACCCGCTCGCTGTGCAATCCGAGATTTCAACTCGAACCACTTTTAAAATACAAAAAATTACATATAAACTTTAACAATATCTACAAAAGAAATATATTACAAAATTGATTTTCTTAAAATAGTGGTGCGAGAATATAAAAAAAAATTCTCCAGTAACGGCCCTGATTGAGCCTGATTTAAATGTTTAATTATTGATTTAGGTTTGGGTTAAAAAAAAATTCAACAACAAAAAAACATATACAAAAAAAAATGTTTACATATTTAAACTCTAAAATATATATAGATTTGAAATATGTAATAAAAAAATGCGCAATTTTTGAACCTATTTTGATTAATAAAAAAAATTACGCAGTGAGAGGGTTAAGTGTTTTACAGTAGTGGGGCGTTCAAAGAGCAAAAAGCATTATGAAGAATTAGAATATTACAAAACCGCTGTAGTGCAACAATCTACACATTTGAGAAATGCAAAATAAAAAATCGAACATTTTGACTCAAAGAAATAGAATCTCTCTTAACTCCTACACCGAATAAAGACCGGCATGTTCTTAATACCAAAACGTTCAGCTGAGCCCTAAAAGCCAACATTCTGATGATTTCCTAATGATTAGACGTCGCCTGCGATAAACGCAAAATTGTCGTCTAAAAGCAATTGCCAGCTTATCCCACGCTTCAGTAGCTATTGCCGGCTGTCATACGCCCACAACCTAAACATGAAGTAATACATCAGAAAGAGGTTCCGGGGCCCCAATTCCCAAACCCTCATGTATGCATTTTATTTATTTATTAGGCTATTTTATTACGTTTATGAATCTGGAAAAAAAAAAGTAAGCCACTGTGAAGAAATCGTGGATGCGTGAAAATCTAACTCGAGATAGATAACTCGAAAAATTGCAGTCGGCTTTTTACACAGGGGAAAAAAAATAAGCGACGTCAAAATCAAGTAATTTAACTTTCGGCGATACCAGGAAGATTAAAAATGGATTTCTTTAAATTGGTTTCTATATTTACATTAGTATTGTGGTTTTAAAAGTATTGATATAGTCGGGAAAGCGTCTTTTTTTGTGAATAAGAATTGCATTAGAAAATCCAAACAAAGATGAAATAAGAAATTTTTCTTACCGGAAGAAACATTTGTGTAAAGTAAATTAATTTAAAGATAATATTTTTTTGAGAACTAACACAGTTTTTATTACAAGAAATTGTTTTCATTTTTATTGATGAATCTACTGTAAGTATCAGTGTTGACAGTGGGCTACGTTTTTTTTTTAAATTCAGATTTCTTGATTGATAGCACTTTTTCGAAATGGTAAAATTCACCTTATTTAATGACATATTTATTAAGGCGAAAAAAAAGTAGAATTTCACTTTTTCAAAAAAATGGTGCTAATCAAGAAATCTAAATTAGAAAAAAGTAGCCCACTGGCAACATTGGTAAGTATATTTACCATCTTCGAAATCATTTTTTATATTCTTTAAAATAGTCTAGTGATAAACATGTTTCATTTAGTCACTTGATATGCTTGAAAGATTACTTTACGATCTATATTATAAAAGAAAAACGTGTCCTTGAGTAACACTGACGTCATATTGATGGTGACAACGACATGAACAATTAATTTCGCTTTCATTGCAATTTTCTTTACTTGTAAATATCGCACAAATTTAATTTTTATATCGTCAAGTAGAAGATAGAATGTACTTTCAAATGCAATTTGTTTGAAAGCTCTATCACAATTTACTAAATTTTTTATAGTTTTTAAAATAATTTTCAAGCATGATTTTTTTAAAAAAGGGTTACTCTATCGGGTGCAGTCTGATTTCCAAGGATTAACCGCTTTGTATTTATAAATATATAAATATTTCAGCGTTTTCTTTTCGGATAATAATATATAAACAAATTAAAACACCATGGATAAATAAAAAATAAATAAAACTGAAGTTTAACAGATATATAATTGAACTACGTGCTTTAATACCAACATAATCAGAATTAAAAAGTGTGCTGTAAATTGTAATGCGGCTACTACGAAAGTATTGCTTTAAATTAATTCCAAAGCTTCATTTGAATGCGTTATTAATATTATTGATATAAAAATGCTTTTGTTAGTGGTCAATCTAAAAAATAAGTTAAATGTAAATTATCTTTTATAGTGAATACATACAGAATGTTCTGTAACCCGGGAAACCCGGGTTTGATCGTTTGGTTATTAAAAAATAAAAATGATGGCATTGGGAAGTTTATTTATAATGAAAACGTGCATCGTATAGTACATTGTACAGATGTATTTTCTAGACATATTTAATAGCCTTTCGGAAAAAAATAGCGTCACCACAATGATATCCATTTAAAAAACTTCATTTCTTCCTTGTGTTGTACAATGATACATGTTTGATACCAGTCGTATTTTAGGAATGACAATTTTTAAAACATCATGAATTATGTTATGTTCTTCAATGTATTTTCATTTAAACGCAAACACAAACCATCCTAACATTGTTACATGCATCATCAATTCATTTGTAGTTTTCTTTAGTACAGTTTTTAGCGTGTTTGAAAGATGGTGGTCATATTGACCCTTAACCCTTAAATGCCGGGTGTTGCTTTTCGGCAACATACCCAATTTAGGCTCTAAAATACTATTAGAATAATATTGAAGCTATAATGCCTAATGTTGCCAATAAAATACGTTCTGAAAATATTATTAAATCGATTTTCAACATGTAAATGGCAACACTTGTGCTGTTTAAAAATAAAGATAGATTTATTTTTTCAATTGTTGCTACTTGTTCTTTTTGTTTTGTTTGGAAGCTTGCGAAATACCCTATTTTGTTCTGCAGTGAGCAAGTAAAATTTATTTCTTATTAAAGTTCCTAAAATTCTTTGTGTTTAATATTATAGAATTTTATGAAGGAAAATTATTTTTTCAATTAAAGATCAGTATTGCCGATTAGTAACAAACTGGTTTTTAGCCGTAAACCATACTTAAAACAAAATATGATTTTTTTAAGTATTTTTTCCATGATTTATTTAAAAAGTGAAAGCCGAAAAACATTATTAAAATGATTTTTGAAAAATCCGGCATTTAAGGGTTAAGTAATTTCGATGTAATAAAAAAGTTTTCTTACACTTCTCTTTTTGTGGCCATAGTTCTCCTCTTCGCATCTTACAAAATGTATAAAGAAGAGAAAATTATTACATTACATAAAAGGTACCATAGCTTAATGCGATCTCAACATTCAACAATTTTAAATCATTACTAAAGCAAAACAGAAATAGATTGTTCATGTGCATAACTATCGTACGAGGATTTTTATAAAGCACAAGAAAGGCATTAATTCATGATTGTTTAAAAATTGCCATATCTTAACGATTTCTGGGCTCAAATTTACCCCTTGGTAACTGTAAAAAATGATAAACATTTTTCACTCTACGAAATTATAATATAACCACGAAGAAAATATTCAATAACTTCTTCCGAGTTATCCATGATTTTAAAAGAGTTCTTTAAATTTAGAAAGGTCAGAAACCAGTATATTTTGGAGATTTAAAGAATCATTTCAACAAATTTTTCTTTTGCTGCCACTGATTTTTGGAACCGTTTTCGAGTACTTTTATAGTATATTAATCAATTTTCTCAAATCAAAATGTCGGTTCTTTGTATACTATTAATTCTCAATTAAACATTTTTAGCTGCGTAATGGGATTTATGAATGCAAGAGTAAAAAATAATCCCTTAATTTTAACGTTATTGCTATTGCTGTTAATTTACCATATTTGTCTGTAAAACACTTTTGTAAAACATTCAGGTGTTTACTTGAGAATGCATAGCATCCGAAACACCTATATTATGTTTCGAGAAAACTGATTAATACCTTATAAAAATAATCTATTCGGAAACGTTTCCGAAAATCAGTGGCAGCAAAAGAAACGTTTTTTTTTTTTTTTTTTTTTTTTTTGTAAATGCTTCTTTAAATCTCGAAAACACATCAGTTTCTCAGGTTTTTATAGAAAAAAGAACATTTTTCGGAATTGTTAGTAAAACGGAAGGGGTTATTGTATGTTTTGCTTTCTGATTATATTATATTTTACTACATCAAGGATCATCTATCATTTTATACAGTGTATCACATAGAGATTAGTTTTAAAATCGCAATTTACTTGACGTTTCTGTTAAATATAATATTTCAACTTGATATCAATTAATTTATACATTCCCATCTCAATAAGCAATATTATATATGTTTCAATATTACAGTTTAATATGCATGCGACTTTTAATATTTTCTCTGGGATTTTATTTGCAAGGGAAATTTTTGAAAATTGTTAATATCAGTTTAATTTATTTCATCATGATACTTAAATTAACTTTTTGTTTATTTCCAGGTAAGTGCTTGTTTGCTGAACTGAAATAAATGAATTGTAAAATCTGAAGATAATGAGTAAGATTCTTCGATAATTATTACTACTATAATTATCTATTGTATTTAATGTATAAATTACGAATATTAAAATATAAATAAGTTGTTTTCAGTTATATGTGTACATGAAAAACGCTCACTTCTATATCTGAAAGATACCTCTTGAATTAGCTCTGATATGTTACCATTAATATTTTTTTAATATCATTTAATCGCTCTAAAAATACCACTTCTGCAATGTGAATTTATTTTGCTTATATTTAAAGGCTTCATATTTTTATCTTGCACCATATAAAAACATCTAAATATTCTTTAGAGAATTCCTAAGTCTTATTTTTTAATGAAATTCAAGTAATAACTCACCGGTTTCAGCTGATTCAAATGAATCGATGAGAACAGGTTTATGTTTAAAGTTTCTAAGTTTAAAGTCATAATTGAAGAGCTGAGTGGATGAATATGTTATGCTACATTTTCTAAAAAATTTTTTATCTTTTGGATGAAAGCATTATGAGGTATCCTATCACATGGTGAAGTTAAAATACTAAGATTCCACTTAGTCTTGAAGATTTAAGACATTATTCATTATATTTAATATTTTAATATTTAATAATGTCAATAATATTAATAATTTTTAATATTTGAAAATGTAATATGAATAAGTTTTTCTGAGAGAGTTTAGTACCATACCTGTTAATATTTTAAACACATGGTATCAAATAGAAAATAAATCATTAAAATTTACAGGAAAAACTTTCACTTCAAATTTCTTCAAATGTGATTTTTGTTACTTAACATGTTCTTCCACTTAGCTCTTGAATTATTTGATCATGTACTGAATTTGAAAATTTTTAAACGTTAGCTTCATTTTACACTAATATTAGTAAAATACTAACTTACAGTTGAGACGATACTTCATGCAGTATCGCTTAAACAAGAAGTTGATTTCAATCTCTGTATATAAATCTATACGTTTACACCTATAAGCTTATTTGCCATTATACAATTTAACTTCTGTAAAACGAAAGAGAACGGCAACCATCCATTATTCTGAGGTGCACGCTATTTAGAGGTAAATTAACACAACCCTATAGGTATCTGGGATTGAATAAGAGTTCGCTAAACAGTGTCCGCTTTTCGGAAGTGTCCCTTATGTTTTTTTTGTTTTTTTACTGTTATATACAACATAAATGTAATATAAATATTTGTAAATCTACACAAACTTTATATTAACCTTTTATCCCTTAGGGGTCGATAAAATAAGTACTAAGCTTGCTTAGGAAATAAACACAAAGGGGGTTTCGCGTTAGGTAGATCACCTGACTGGGACTTATACTTTTGGTAGCCAACAGACCGTGGTCAAGAAAAACAGAGTTGAGAACTGCAGGCCAAGATCGGTAGGGATTGTAGCGCTACAGACTTTAGTATACGAACTTTTTAAGGGGTCTCGGGACTCTTAAATTTGTAAAAAATGGAAACATAAGACCATTTTCAACGTTTAATATCTTGGAATGCATTTGATTTTAAGACACAATATTTATTGAGATGGAAGATATAAGTATGATCTTTCATTTCATGTATTTGAAAATTGCAAGATACAAAATCAGCATTTACAGGAGGCTACAAACTGTCAGATATTTGATGAGCAGAAATTGGCATAACAGATTACGCGTAGGATTACAAAATAAATTTTGTAACTAGAAAAAAAAATTGGTGCCTACTTATACTTCAGATTGTAATAATTAGCATGAATAAAAATAAATTTGTATTTAAAGTATTTTTATATTTCTAATACAAAGTTGCATTTAACTGATGCGAAATTTAGAAAATTTCAACAGTTTTATCACATAAAAAAATATTTTTTTTGAACAATACAAAGGAAATTTTAGGTTCAATGTATATAGACTAACATCAAACATATGTTTTGAAAATTTCATGAAGAAATATTCAGAAGTTTTTGAGATATCGTGCGCGTAATGCTCTAAAACGTCATTTAGAGAAAAAGGACTTCAAAGTTTCGGAAACGCCGCTTCAATTATTCAGCGGTTTTTATTCTAAAAGCCATGACTTCTGTTCTAATGGTAATTTCAAGAAAACAATTATATCAAAATGTTCATAAAAAATAGGAGTTTAACATCTAATAAAATTAAAATTTCGAAAATTTTAAAGCTGAGACCTGAGACCCTTAAGCGATATTAATTCAATATTAGTAAAAATCTTGTGTTATATTTGAACCCTTTCATACAATATTGTATCAGTTTTAATTTTTAAAATGTATAGTTAATATTATTTATAAAGATTAACGAATTGTTAATGTTATACAGGTATTTGTCTATCCTGTAAAAATATTTTTACACTTATTCATCCACTATTTTGCGCAAAACTCCCACAAGATAAAACACCAAAGTGATTGAAAATATTATCTCTTTCTTTCTTTTTATTTTTTAAGCTTATCAGATTTCCGTCAATATTAACCGGTTTGATATTTTCCTCTTAAAAACTATCATTAACTATAATCGATAAAATAAATCAACAAATAGTTTTCTTGCTAAAAATAACAACAACCTCAAAATGCCAGGCTTGCTTTATCGCGGAAGATATTATGTTGGGTTGGGTCTTTCTAAAAGATGCAATTTAGTGACATTACAACTAAGGAATTTCTATTTTATGTCATTTAATATTTCAGGAAATCTGGATTAAGTCGTACGAAAATGAGAAACGCATTAATAATTCGGGATTCTTTACTTGCTGTTACTGTAATTTAAGTAATTTACAGAAAGTTCTTTTTGACGAAATTTAGAAAATTACTTATCTGTATAAATAACTTTTGAAAGAAATGAAGTAAAATAAGGAAGAAAAGTTCATTAAAACATCATTTTTTTCTTATAAATCCTTAAGTAGCTATTTAAAATTTCAACAAGAAAGAAAAATCATGCGTCGAGCATAGATTATGAAACATTTTCCTACACATTCAGAATACAGTAACAAAACTTTACCCCTTAGTAAGGCTAGAGATGATATCTAGGTAAAGAATTTGGAAAACGCATAACACATCTCAAAGCTAAATTTAAACAATTACCATTTATAGTCGGAAAAATATCATATTATTTTGTGCAGCTCTATATATAATTTACAGATTTGTATACATACCACGTAGTATGCAAAAATTTAGTTTAGTTAAAAATGCATAATACAGATAAAACATCTCCAGCAATTCCCGTCAAATACCGGAAATATATCCAACTTATTTTTTGTTGCCCTGTATATGACCTAAAGAATTTATACACACCAAGTAGCATGGAAAAAAATTAGTTAAATTTAAAAATGCATACATCAATTGAATGTCTATGAGTAATGTATTGCTCATAGTCAGTACTGTAACTGAATACTTTTATGTGCCCTGTAAATGAACGATAAATGCAATGAACATTATATTTAATAGTAAGCCTGCAGTTATGGAAAACTCCCCCTTACCCTTAGAAAAAAACCCTTTATAAAGCAGAAGTATGTACGAAAATCCAAGGTAACTTAGGATCAATATCTACAGTTATGGAAAACTTTCCCTTACGTTTAGGAACAATTTGGAGAATTTATTCTTCTCCAAACTCTTAAGGCGACGCACACAAGAAAAAAAAAATGTAGAAAGACCCTTTATATAGTAGAAAATCCAAGGCAACTTAGGATCAATGGCTGCAGTTATGGAAAACTTCTCCTTATCTTTAGAAAAAGCCCTTTATAAAGCAGAAGTATGACCGAAAATACAAGGTAACTTAGGATCAACACTACAGTTATGGAAAACTTTCCCTTACCTTTAGGAACAATTTGGAGAATTTATTCTTCTCCAAATTCTTTAAGCGACACAAGAAAAATAAATGTAGAAAGACCCCTTTATGTATTAGAAATATATACGAAAATCCGAGGTAACTTAGGATCAATGCCTGCAGTTATGGAAAACTTCCCCTTATCTTTAGAAAAAGCCCTTTATAAAGCAGAAGTATATACGAAAATCCAAGGTAACGTATGATCAATGCCTGCAGTTATGGAAAACTTCCCCTTATCTTTAGAAAAAGCCCTTTATAAAGCAGAAGTATGTACGAAAATCCGAGGTAACGTAGGATCAGTGCCTGCAGTTATGGAAAACTTCCCTTATCTTTAGAAAAAGCCCTTTATAAAGCAGAAGTATGTACGAAAATCCAAGGTAACGTAGGATCAATGGCTGCAGTTATGGGAAACTTCCCCTTATTTTTTAGAAAGGGCCCTTTATAAAGCAGAAATATGTACGAAAATCCAAGGTAACTTAGGATCAATGCCTGCAGTTATGGGAAACTTCCCCTTATCTTTAGAAACAATTTGGAGAATTTATTCTTCTCCGAATTCTTTAGGCTACACCAAAAGAAATGTGTGGAAAAAAGCCCTTTATACAGCAGGAATATGTACGAAAGTTCAAGGTTACTTTGCTTCAATACGTACAGTTATTGAAATATTTCCCTTATTTTTAGAAACAGTTTGGATAAATTATTCTTCTACAAATTCTTTAGGCTACACTAAACAAAATGTGTAGAAAAAGCCCTTTATACAGCAGAAATATATACCAATGCCTACAGTTATGGAAAACTTTCCCCTATCTTTAGAAACAGTTTGGAGAATTTATTCTTCTCTAAATTCTTTAGGCTGTACTAAAAAAATACGTGTAGAAAAAACCTTTTATACAGCAAAAATATGTACGAAAATTCAAGTAATTTAGCTCCAATGCCTACAGTTATGGAAAAAATTCCCTTATCTTTAGAAACAATTTGGAGAATTTATTGTTCTCCAAATAGAAGCATCTAATCATCAGAAACATCAGAAAATTTATGAGGTTTACAGAAACGTTTCTGGAATAAAAAGGGCCTGCCCACATTATTTAACGAACAACTTCCCATGTAGTACCAAAAGCATTTTCTTTCGTTAAATATAAAAAAAAAGGAACTTCGATCAATTTCGGCCCCCGATTACTTTCTCAAGTTTTTGCCCCGTACTTCTGCCTAGTACTTCTGACTGGTATTTCCGAAGGCAATGTAGTTTAATTATTATTATTATTGAAAAAAAAAATGATCAGCGAACCGCACGAAGCTGCGCTAGTACAAAAATGTATCCATGTCTGATTTGATCTAATATAAAGTAAGATAAAAATGATCATATTTCTTTTAATTTCCTCTCTGGCAATAAAAGTCGATAACGGAACTGCGCAAAAAGAAGAATCTTGCTGTTTTCCTTTAGTTTCTTTTCTCGATTTCATTTCATTTTATCTTCTGATAATAAATAAAAGAAAACTCAAATCAAATAGCCCGATCTGACGTGAAAATTACTCAAAAGTGACATGAAAATTAATCTTGCGATCTCAATGATGATAAGCTGAAATTCCATATTATGTTCACTCAGTGTGACGTTTTGATTAGAAGAGGAAAGATTGCAAAGGGGCAGATGATTGAGCGATTTTCATCGAATCACAATAAGCGAAACGATTTCTTGTAAATTTGAGGACGGGTTGAGTTCGGTGGCAGTCTTTCTTATAACCAATAATATATATGTTCTAAAATATAATTACAATATGTATAAAAGCACAAATAATTATACAAAAATTACTTTCAGGTCCATACATATAATATAAAGATATTTAAAATACAAATTAAAAAATCTTAAAATACATTAGAAAAACCCCGGACGGTTTCAACCATTACACGGCCACCATCAGTAGGATTTGAAAGTTATTATTTTTTGCGCTTATTCGAGAATTGCCCAGAAGAAAAACATTGTAATTTAAAAGTTGTACGTCAGATGGGATGCCAGATACAGTTATTCAAATTTTTAACAAAATGACCTTTCATCTATTATGCAGCAAATCGCTACATACTCCATGAATATCGTATGCTAGTGCATCGTTACAAGTTGTATCTTTATCAGCAATTATTTCAATTGATTCTCATATGATGGCTCCGTGGTAATTATTTGTACGGAAGATAATTTCGATTTATTAATAAATAAATCGAAATGATGGAAGCCATCATAAGAGAATCAATTGAAATAATTGCTAATAAAGATACAGCTTGTAACGATGCACTATTATACGGTATCCATGACTCGAAAAAGCTCGTTGAGTTGAAAATTTGAATAATTTGATCTGGCATCTCTTCTGACGTAACATTTAAATTACAGGGCAATTCTATCGCAACTGACGTAACATTTTATCACCGAATTTTGTTTTCAAAACTATGTAGAAAATTTACTAATAAAGCTAGAACAAATATTTGCAATTTAAAATATTTCTTACTAAGAACTCAATACCAGCAGATTATTTCAATCTCTCTTTGAGTCCCAAAAATTGCAATTCAAAATTCTGTAACTGACGTAACATAAAATATACAAACATTATTTCTGCCTTCATTGAAGTGAAAAAATTATCAAAACTATCCCGTTAAAAAAAATGATTTAATGTTCTCAACAACACTAAATAATACCAAATTATAACAGTAACTTGTTTAATTAATTTCTGAATAATAAAAAAGAAAAAAATGGCATTTACACGTGTAACTGACGTAGCTTTTATTCTGTAACTGACGTAACATTATGACTTTAAAAAGACAATAATGGTACTTAACTTAGTTTGTGATCAGTAATTTACAATGTCTTTTTATTAGGATTTTATTATAGAATATAAAAAATCAAGTTTTTCAATCATACTTTTAAATTAAACATATTATAAATTTTATCCCCCCCCCCAAAAAAAATGATTTTCTGTGGAATTGCCCTACAATGTTTTCTTCTGGAGAATTCTCGAATAAGCACAGAAGAAAACATTGTACATAATAACAACATTCAAATCCTACTGATGACGGTCTTGTAATGGCTGAAACCGTCCTGGGTTTTTCTAATGTATTTTAAGATATTTTTAATTTGTATTTTAAATATCTTTCTATTCTATGTATGCACGTGAAAGTAATTTTTGTACAATTATTTGTGTTTTTATATGTATTTTAATTATTTAACCCAAGGTGAATACAGCAGTAGAATTTTAACTTTCATTTATTCTAAAATATAATTGAACCATTAAACCTTTGCGGTCCAACGTCGAGTCTAACTCGACATCCTCTTTCTTCACAAAATTTGTTTATAATAAAAAAAAGTAATATTTACCTTATGTAATTAGAGCATTTTGAAATTATGTACTTGAAAGTAACTTCTTTAAAAAAGTGATGCTAGCAGAATAAAATTTTTCTAACAGACGCCGGTCCCGAAAAGGTTAAGGAAAATTAGAAATTTTATTTTAAAAGAAAACATCTCTTGTAATCGAAATATGTGTTAACAAAGACACCTTACCATTTTGCAATACACTGCGAAAAATGGTGAAAATAATCCTGATATAGTAAAAACATTTGAGAAAATTCGATGAATCACGCAGTTAACTATGATTCCAGAACCATTTCCCTTAACTTTTGAAATCATTTATAGAACTTCCGTAAACCGTAGACATTCGATCTTTGTGGAAACTTTATTGAAATTAAAGGCCCCATTTGATGCTGGTAAATTTCGGTAACTAAGCTTCTATTAATTTTGGATTTTTTTTATTTGTAAGATTTCTGATTGCTTTTTTTTCTGCTGAGGCTTTTGAAGATAAATGATTGGTGTCTAGAATTGTGAGTAACTACGAGGTTAAGCTACATGTTTCTTCTAATCACAAAGCGACTCGATATTTTTAGGTGCGTTCGTAATTATATAAATACGTAGCACCTATAGTCATCATGTGGTCCGTCCGTGTGCCCGCAATAAAACAGCTCAAAACTACCCAGCCGAATGCTGTGAAATTTAATATATATAATCGTAACAGAATTTTGTCGAGTCATATCAAATTTTATGAAAATCAAATCAAAACTTAAAAAGGTATTAATAAAAATTGTCTTCATTCTATTAAATCCTATCATTACTTAATTAATTCAATGATATTCACATGATAGTTAATGATTCTAGGTTGCCATGGTGATGACGTTCTATTTAAGATGGAGTCATACTATTTCCGTATTACTGAATTTAATATATAGAATCGTAATAAAAATTTTGTATTCATGAATTTTTGTATAAGAGTGCAACAGCTATTGCAGCAAGAACTGAATATTTATAAAACAAGTTATAGTAGAAACGCACCTCATTTGCCACTCTGACGTACGGTTTCCGACTTGTTAGATATACACTGGTGGCCAAAATTAAGGAATAGTCATAAAATGCTAATTTTTAACTAAGCGAATACTCAAAAGGAAATAATATAATTCGAATAATTACTATCCCTACAGCACAGCAAGTCCATATAGCATCTCAATCATGTCACACATGGTCACAAGTGTCACAGTCACTACGGTGAAACAAAAATAGGAAATTCCACACGTCTCATTATGAGTCTCAAATGATCCCTATATGTGACTCCACTGAAACGTCAACGTGACTGCTGCTTTGTGACGAGTCACCAGGTGACTTTAGAATGCAGTTACATTGTGACTCTCGTGTGACTGTCATTTTTAGACTCAATTTCAAAGTCATCGTGAACGTTGCATTATGATAAGTCACCAAACAATGTCACATTAAAGTCACATGATGACTTTCATGTGACAGAGAGAATACTGTGAAGTCACTATTGTGCTCTTTTGTGAAAAGTCGACATGTGACTTTAATGTGACATTGTTTGGTGACTTATCATAATGCAACGTTCACGATGACTTTGAAATTGAGTCTAAAAATGACAGTCACACGAGAGTCACAATGTAACTTCATTGCAAAGTCACCTGGTGACTCGTCACAAAGCGGCAGTCACACTGACGTCTCAGTGGAGTCACATATAGTGATCATTTGAGACTTATAATGAGACGCGTGGAATTTCCTATTTTTTGTTTCACCGTAGTGACTGTGGCAATTGTGACTATGTGTGACATGAATGCGATGCTATGTGGACTAGCTGTGCTGTAGGAATAGTAATTATTCGAATTATATTATTTCCTTTTGAGTATTCGCTTACTTAAAAATTAGCATTTTATGACTATTCCTTAATTTTGGCCACCAGTGTATTTTTGACCGTACATGTATTTTGCTGTGCAATGCAAATATTATTATATAAATCGATTACTTATATATGAGTAGATTTGTTCAAGATGAATTAGCTTTCGAAACAGGAATATCTATAAGTTATAATAACATAGGGATAGTTTTAAGTTATTACTTCATGTTATTACATAATTGAACTTATCATTCGTGTTATGTTTTTCTACCAGTTTCATTTATTAAAATAATGATTGCGCTATTTAGAAATTGGAAAATATATGCATCTTCTGCTCGCTGAAGGAACTTATTCTTAAAACTAAACTACATAAAATGAAATGAAAAAAGGATCTGATTTCTTTTAATTTCCTCTCTGCTGGCAATAAAATTTGATATGAAACTGCTCAAAAAGATAAATCATGATTCCCTTGTATTCTTTTCGCGATTTCATTTCGGATTGAATGTGAACCTCGTGGTAAAATGTTTTCTTTTAAATTTATTAGGAGTAAATTTTATTATCTTCTAAATGCGTATTATTAACGAGGATGTGTTATTATATTGACTTAAAGCATAAAAGTTGAAGAAAGTAGTATAAAGCCTATATTTACCCATTATTCCAGAAAATATTCCTTTGTTCTTCTGAAATCCTTTTAAGCGCGACCAATCAAAAACTTCAACATAAAAGATATTTTCAAATTTCACTAAAATGTTATTGGACCCGGAGTCGGCAGCATAGACAATCACCTGATCGAGTTCACGACTGAAATTACAGAATCAGTTAAAACTCGATTCGCATATTAAAACGCAATTGGTCGGCCAAGTCATATCTTGGCGGAAACCCTATGATAAACTGATTTTAGCGGTTGACTCGTGGGTTTACCATTGCGTTTTCCTGCACCCAAAAGTATGAAAACATCAAAGATTGGGAGCAGGAAAACACAATGGTGAACCCCTAAAATCGGGTTTTAAGGTATTTTCGACCAAGATGTGACTTGGCAGACCAATTGAGTTTTAATATGCGAATCGAGTTTTAACTAATTCTGGAATTTCAGCAGTGAATTCGATGAGGTGATTGTCTGTCTACCGTCTTCCGGTCTATGAAGTACAAAGGTTTTTCATTTTGAAAAATGTGTTTTTCTTAATTTTGAATTTTCTTTTTTTTTTTTTTTTAAATTTCTGACAAAGTTCTTATCTTTCACAGAAAGGATATTTTTTCATAATTTTGATAGACCGGGGGGGGGGGGGGTTGACTGCAGAGACCATCATCTCATCGAGTTGGTGGTTAAAAATGCAGGATAAGACAGAACGTGATTAGCATATTAAAATTCAACTGGTCTACCAAGTCATATCTTGTTTTAAACCCCTGAAGATCCAATTTTATTGGCTGTTAGGTAAGTTTATTATTTTATTTTCCTGTATCCAAATGTATGAAAACATGGAGGACCGAGAGCAGGAGAATGCAATGGAAGATATGCCAATCAACCACTAAAATCGGGTTTGCAGGTGTTTTCTATCAAGATATGACTTGGCAGACCAGTTGAATTTTAATATGCGAATCGAGTTTTAACTAATCTCGGAATTTCAGCCGATGAGCTGATGTTTTGTGCACCACTTCCTGGTCTATGAGTAACTACAAGGTCAGATTAAATTTTGGTAAAAGTTTATTTTCAGAAAATTTTTCTGCAATCTTTTACAAATATGAATCATGTGTTGTAAAAGAAAAAACCTTTTGAATATGATTAATTTTGTTTTCAATAATTTACATTACGAAAAATGAACGTCTATAATTTATTACATAAGCACAATCATAATTTTAAGTTATTTCTGGAACAATGGAACAATGTGAGCAGCTGAATGGATTGCCTAGTTGCGTTGCAACTTTACATCCAGTGGATAGGTGATTGTGTTGCAAGGGCATTAGGGAGCCTTAAAAAAAATAATGTTTAGACGTGGCTGGTAGCCACAAAATTAAATTTACTTTTAAGAAAAAGAAAAGACAAACAAAAAATGACAAAGTACATAAGTACTAGTATAACATATGTTGAAAAGTAAAAAAAAAACAAAGAAAAGAAAAAAATAACTAAAAAAGAAAGAAAAATTCCATTAGTTCCAAAAATAAGCAGGAAAAGACGAAAAAGCTACCGGGGAGTGCCCCATAAAAGAAAAGACTTTTTTCAGAGACCATACATTAGTTTAAATATAAAA
The DNA here is from genome assembly GCA_963932465.1 of Maratus speciosus. Classification (NCBI taxonomy): domain Eukaryota; kingdom Metazoa; phylum Arthropoda; class Arachnida; order Araneae; family Salticidae; genus Maratus; species Maratus speciosus. The sequence continues at coordinate 80,629,213 of OZ010793.1, read as the reverse complement.
TGCTAAAAAACTAGTAGAAAAACATTTTTTTTTTAATACTATATACAGGACAGAACAAACGGAAAGGTTAAGTATAGCAGAAGGTGAGAGAAACTCAGTCTTCATCGTTAAGCAAAAGCGAGTATTTAGGGCGTTTTCTGTTAGTGGGGTCGGATACCTCGTAGTCGGGAAGTTCCGCTATAATTTGGTTAGGGAGGTTGTATACACATTTATAAAAATTTTTAGCAAGTTTATTAATGCGCTGTTTTGTTATTTCTTTGTATCATTACATAATTTAATTTATTCAACTTTTATTTTTCTTCTGGTTTCAATATATTTAAATAGCAGTCAACATATTAGTGTTCCTATATCTGCCTGCCCCACCAGTGGCTGAGAGGTTCTGCTCTCGAAGCTGGTAGACGGGAGGTGCTGGGTTTGAACCCAATCGCGCCCGTCGGCCTAACCGTTTCGGAGTTTTCGTGGTTTTCTTCGAAACCGTGGATTCCCATGCGTAAATACGGGTTAGGTTCCCTTAGAAAGACCCCCACGAAGGGCACCCCCCCCAGGGCCTATATCCCACGTGTTGATAATTGGCCGTCATAAACACAAACCAAACCAAACCTATATCTGCCTGAAAACTCATTTTACATTAAAATAAAATAAAATGATTTTTCTCCCCGCGCACATCCGCGCGCATTCATTTAACACGCGATATGAAATTGCGTAAAAAAGGAAAAATCATGCTCTTTTACTTGAAATTCTTTTCTCGATTTCATTTCATCTGAGAATAATCAAATCAAATAACTCAATCTGATGTGAAAATTACTCAAAAGTGACATGAAAATTAATCTTGCGATATCTTTCATAATAAGCTGAAATTCCATGTTACGTTCACCCATTCTGACACGTTGATTAGAGGAAGAAAGATTGCAATAGAAAAGATGATTGAGAGATTTTCATCGGATAGCGAAATTAAAAAAATACGTCTAAATTGGAGTGTAGGCCGAATCTCGTGATGGATAAGTTATTTTAAATAGATTTATTATTTTTATTGTTTTAAATGCCGTAAAATCTATGAAAACGGAATATGTCTATAACAGAATCTTGTCTTTTACGAACATTTCACTGTGACTGCGAAAGTGGGGAACAATGGAATTATAAGGGATTGGTAATACAAAATTTCCTTCCGATTCCTTACGATTCCAATTCAGCAGGTTTTAATGAATTATAGAAACGACAATGGTAAATAGAAATTGCAGTATGCTAGAAGAAACGCTTATTACCTTCTAAATATTTGTTACAGAGAATAGAGTATTATTTGTCGTATATTCTGGAAAATCGCAGAAATTGTTCCCGATATAGCAAAACCGTTTGCAAAAGCACAGTGAAATTATAAGGGACAATGTACTTGGTAATGCAAAAACCTAGTAATGCAAAATTTCTTTACGATCCCTTGCGATTCCATCTCCTTAGGTTTTAATGAATAATAGAAACGACAATGGTAAATAGAAATTACAGTATGCTAGAAAAAACGTTTATTATCTTCTAAATATTTGTTACAGAGAATAGAGTATTATTTTGTCGTATACTCTAGAAAATCGCAGAAATTGTTCTCGATACAGCAAAACCGTTTGCAAAAGCACAGCGAAATTATAAGGGAATTGTACTTGGTAATGCAAAAACCTAGTCATACAAAATTTCTTTACGATCCCTTGCGATTCCATTTAAGAAGGTTTTAATGAATAATAGAAACGACAATGGTAAATAAAAATTGCAGTATCCTAGAATAAAGATTTATTCTAGGTTAAATTATTAAAGGTTATTTATTAAGGTTAATTATTAAAGGTTAAAATCTTCTAAATATTTGTTACAGAGAATAGAGTATTATTTTGTCGCATACTCTGGAAAATCACAGAAATTGGTCTCGCTATAGCAAAACCGTTCGCAAAAGTACAGCGAAATTATAAGGGACAATGTACTTGGTAATGCAAAATTTCTTTACGATCCCTTGCGATTACATCTCAGCAGGTTTTAACGAATAATAGAAACGACAATGGTAAATAGAAATTGCGGTATGCTAGAAGAAACGTTTATTATCTTCTAAATATTTGTTACAGAGAATAGAGTATTATTTTGTCGCATACTCTGGAAAATCCCAGAAATTGTTCTCGATATAGCAAAACCGTTCGCAAAAGTACAGCGAAATTGTTAGGGACAATGCACTTGGTAATGCAAAAACCTAGTAATGCAAAATTTCTTTACGCTCCCTTGCGATTCCATCTCAGCAGGTTCTAATGAATAATAGAAATAAAAATGGTAAATAAAAATTGCTAGTTGCTGGAAGAAACATTTATTACCTTCTAAATATTTGTTACAAAGAATAGAGTATTATTTTGTCGTGTACTCTGCAAAATCGCAGAAATTTTTCTCGATATAGCATAACCATTTGCAAAAATATGGTGTCGCTTGGTTCTGAAAATTCTTTATCTTCAGAAATCTATAGAAGTATAATCAGTTAACCCTCTATTTTCCAAATTATAAATTCATGAAAATTTCATCTTCTATAGGATTTTTCGAAAATTTTTGTAACTACAGAAAAGATTTACACAATCATTTATAAATTTTAGAAGGATTTTGCCAATTAAAATTAATTAATTAAATTTGAATTTATATGGATTGTGTGCAATATTTATAACTCCACTCAAATCTTTTTTTTTTTTTTTTTTTTTTTTTGTTAAATCTTTTTTTTAAAGTATTCTGTGGAATTAGGAAATATACAAATATAATGTTCTAACAATAGAAATATAGAAATATTTCCTAATTTAAACTCCCCCCCCCCCCCCCCCCTAATCATTCAACGTCAATAAAGCTGAAAAGATGCAGAGACAAAAGAAATCATCCTTTTAAAAATATTTTAGTCTTGTGGAATCAATAATGCTTTTGGAACAACATAAAATGAAGTATCTATAGCTCATTCTAAACTATGTTACTACTAATCGATGCATTAAATGAATTTTATCACAAGTTATTTTAATGGTATTTTAAACTAACGTCGATCATAAAGGGTTAAAAACTTCAGAAACCAACTGTTTCCGAGGTTTACGGAAATATATATGGTTAAAAGATATCTTTCTCTATCAATAAATTTTGGATATCTAGTGGTTTCTGATTGGTTCTCCTTTTCATATTTTCTCAGGGATGGAATTTTCCTATTCGAAGGAAATTACGAGGTTACATCGAATGTTTGTAATGTTTTCTAAAATTTTATACAGTGCTACTTATAATTTGAATAAAGAAATATGTTAGATGTAAATTTACAACTGGCCGAAAAATGTCCGAACAGGATTCGAACCAGGGGCCTCTTGGCCGAAGAAGCCAATGTTCTACCATCTGAGCTATCGCGGACGAATTTGGTGGAACTTATTCACGCAGCTAACCTTATTGATTATATTATAGCATCTGGTTTGAAATCTGGTTCTGCACAACAGAATAAATCGCAGGTAATGGAACTCCAGAAATCGCTGAATACGTAATTACACTAGATAAATTTAATCACAATCATGCTGAACCAGATTTCAGATCCGATGCTATAATCAATAAGGTTAGCTGGATGAAAAAGTTCCACCAGATTCGTCCAGGATAGCTCTGATTGTAGAGCATTGGCGGCTTCAGTCAAGAGGTCCCTGGTTCGAACCCTGGTCCGGATATTTTTCGCCAAGTTGAAAATTTACCTCTAATATGATTTATTTACCAATTAGTATAATTGTGTTAAAATTAATCTAGTGTAAAGAAGTATACTTTGCTTATGAGAGCAAGGCATTTGATTTTGGAACAGTTCACGGTGATACAGAGGCAGAAGATGCCAATAACGAGATAGATATTAAAGAAGACGTATTGTTTAATGAATAACCATTTTCCACCTTAAGGAACGAATGGAAGTTTCCTTTTTTTCTGTAAAATACCACAAATTTTCTAAGACAGATTAATTGATTTTTATCTACTTCGTTTCTTGATTTCACTTTATTTTACATTTAAAAAATAAATAACGGAAAATCAAATCCAGAAGCTCAATCTGGCGGAAACATTTTTCAAAGGAACAGGAAAATTAATCATGCAGTTTAATCGATGATAAGCTGAATTTTCGTGTTATGTTGGCCTGGTGTGATAGTTTGATTAGTGAGGAAAGTTTTCAAGAAGACAAATGATGGAAGATTTTTAATCGGATTCGGAAGAGCGAAAGTATTACTTCTAAAGATAAGGGTGTGTCAGAGTTTGTAGATGGAGAAATTTCTTTTAATCAGCTGTGGTGCTATTCTATATCGTAATGTAAAAGTAATGTAAAAACAATATTTCTTTGTAATTGAAGAAATTTTTTTTTTATCCATTTTTAAAATAATATAATTTTTTAGAAGAGATTTTATTGATTTTTATTAGTTTCATTTTCTTGATTTTGCTTCACTGAATCAGGGCTTAATTTGCGCCGGAGGCCAGCCCGGTACTTCTCTGTGTTTAGTAAATATTTAAATATTGGTCGTAAATATGTAGCAAATTATAATAATATACTAATGTAATACCTTGTAATAATATACTAATTTCAAATGCTAAAAGGTGTAATTTAAAACTTTAAAACCAGTAAAAATACGTTTCTTTCGACTGTTGACGTGTTTTGACTCACCCCGCGTCATTTTAAAAACAAGTAAATGAAATTATTCTAAATTTGCACGGTCTATGAAACGCAATCATTTAGTTTTCTACGTATTCTTTCATATTATGCACGTTATTTTTTTTTTATTTGGATGTTTATTTTATTTTTATTTTCATAACCATTGAGTAGCTCGAGTCATATTTTTGGTAAGTGAAAGGACGCTGCATCGTTACATATTGATTTTTTTTCGCATTACAATCTCTGTGGTTTATCTTATAATGGCTGGATAGTATAGACTGGATGGGAAAAAATATTTTATTTTTATTGAAATTTATTTGGATGGTTTCTTCTTGATAAAATCTTGCTAGGGCTGTGGTTTTTCTATTACATTTAATATCAGCTAAATTCTCCTTTTTCTATACTTACATTTCCTGCTAGTTAGTAATATAATAATTCTTTGATACGCCTGCTCTAATAAATGGTATTTTACAAACTCCCGAGTAATTCTCAAAATTAATTGGTTCAATTTTAGCGCAAATGATATTATTTAATTTCGAAGGTTGTTTTGGCTTTTAAGCAGATATCGATACGTTGAAGACTGCAGTTTAATTTTTTCAAAAAAGCTTGGAAATTATTGAATAGTATAAAGTTTGTATTTTTGTGATTCAAACTTACGTTGAGCATTCTTATTATTGGCAATATCCGCGATTTATTTGTTAATATGGCGAAATAATTATTATGAGCAGTTCTGCGAATATTATTTAATTCATTATCTAAAATATTTTATGTGCATACCATAAAAGCCTGTCTTACGAAAAATCTATAGGTTGAAATTTTATACGAAAATAGAGAACATGCATTATTCGGTATGGTAACCTGGTTATCCTTGCCTTTTCTGAAAACAGATCTGTCGACAGATATATTTGTTCTTATTAACATTATATCAAGGAAAGGGAGACTTTTATTTTGTTCAATTTCAATAGTGAATTTAATGTTATTGTTCATTGAATTTGGATCATCTGATAATATTTTAAATTTGTCAAGACTATACTGCCAAATTATTAAAATATCATCAATATATCTAAGCCAAGTGTGGGGTATTAATTGAAATATACTAAAAACTTACGTTTATAATAGCCGAAGAGTATATTCAGCTAATAAACCCAAAAGAGAGGAACCCATTGGGGCTCCATGATTTTGTTTATAATATTTACCATTAAAATGAATTAGTTATTATGAATGATCAGATTAAGTTCTCTTTTTACTGTTAATTACATTCGTCTTTTAAATCTTCTATCTGTTCAACACCATCACAAATCTTATTGCAAACTTTCTTCGCTTTCATGTTTTAAAAATGCTGTGGCTTTTTTTTGTATTTGAGATAGATATTACTTTTAAACTTTTTTGTACACATTCTTTATTACGTATGTGATAAATACGCTCATGGAATGAGCCTTCAGGTTTTTTGTTATTTAAAAAAAAAAAAAAAAAAAAAAAAAAAAAAAAAAGTATATGAAGATGCGTTAAATTTCATCGTTTTACATTATATGTTATATCAGTAAAAAATTATATTAAATATAATAGAATAATAAATATAATATAATGGATCTAAAAATTCATGCGCAGTATTGTGTAATACACATAGAAAATCTTTAAAAAATGGCCAAAAATATCAATATTTAAATAAGTAGTAGGTATTTTCAAGAATTCAATTTTTTTTTAAAGTTTTTAAAAATTTTAATTAAATATCCAGTTAATTTTTTTTATCAAAATGTACTTTTAGCTGAACACTGAAATGCAGCGAGTTCACCATTTGAATTATATTTAAAAAAAAATAAACAATATTGCTGAAAAGGTAAACTATCCCTTTAAAAGAAACAAAACAATATCATAAAATGAAAAACAACTTAATGATTTGAACAAAGCCACGCACATAAAATTAAAATTTACTACAAATGTTAGAGAACTTGGGGTAATGCATAATTTCTTTCTTATTTAGCGGCACGTAGTTGAAATGGTATAAATGAATTTATTTTCTCTAAAAGTAATAAGATAGTAAAATAGATATACCGATATTATATTTTATTCCCGTAACGAAATATCTTGCATAATTTTCGAAGTTCGTTATTTCTTATTCGTAAAAATTAATGTATGATTTATACAATGCCTACACAGACATTTCAAATCAACCGTAACACAATAAATAATCAACAATATCAATTATTTACAGCTTAAAAAATGCATATTTATCAAGCTGTCTTGTGCTGATTGCATGCTTTCGTGAAATTCTTTGATGGGAATATTCAGGGTACGTCTTGCATTTTTTATCATCTCAAATAGAAATTTCAAATAAGCAAAGATCGAATGAAAAAGCAATTTTACTTTGAAAATAACAGCAATTGTAAAATGGTGTTTTTTTCTTTCTCATTCCCCCCCCCCCTTTTTTTTTTCTTCCATTCGCATCGTCACGCGACATTAAGTGTATGAAGAACATTTACGGATATAATAGTTCTTAAATATCCAATAAATTGATTTTTCTCCTTATACTGATAAAGGTACGTGCTTACTGCCTCTAATTAAATGCTAATAACGATAAGGGTCCGTATTTTTTTTTTCGTTTATCATTTTTAATATATAATCTCTATTTTCACTGCATCTATTTCTTAATGAGGGTTAGAATTTCGAATCAAACCCTATTACCGTAATCATAAGTTGACCATTATGAAACGGCCCCCATGTTTGCTTAACGCTAAAATAATTTACATTGCAATAGCAGCTTGCGTGTTTAAGCCAGGACTGCCTGCCCCCTTTCGCTCACCCTTTTACAAAAGATGGAAACATATTATTCAGAAACCAGGAAAATAAAAGCATGAGAACCACTCCAGCAGTCGGAGACCGCCGTTGTTGCCATGGCAACAGTTGATGAACGCTACTGCGCAGATGCAGTGGCGTGATGTAGGGGGGAATGCACCGGACGCCATGGCGGCGTCGTCTGCCTGTTGCGTTGCGTGCTCATTGAACGCCTTCTCTCCCTTTTTTAATTCCAGAAAAGATAATAACCGTGCATTTGTTGCCATGGTAACGCAAACCCAACAAAAAACAAACCGCGCAAAAAAGTGTTCCACTGTCGCCAAAGATAAACACACGCATAGTGAACTAACTATCCCTATTTTCTATAACGATCGTCGAATTTTTCAATCGGAAGCTTACAGCGCCGTTCGATCGTACTTCCCAACAACCGCGCCTCCTGCCGATATCTCCGTCAAACTGTCGAGTTCCTGTTTTTTTTTGTTGGAGGAGTGTTTCTATGTGCCTTAAGTTTTCTTTCTCTGCTTCTATATGGCGGATATTTTTTGTGGAAACCCATTTTTCGAGCATTGAGTATAATATAATACACAACTGGGCGGGGTAAATTGGCTGGCTTTTTTTCTGGGATATAAACAGCGCACGCGAAGGTTTAACAAATCGTTACTCGAATCTTAAAAAGGGTTGTCCTTGGCAAAAGGGTTCTCCGAAAAGTGGAGCACAAAAGTTTTCGGAAATCACTTAAAGGCTTTTATTGCGATAAATAATCTTGTCAGACCATGTTTATTTTTGTCCAGCAGCAAAATCGAGAGTAGGAATTGACAATATAAAAGAAAAACACTCTGCTATTAAAGTGCTTAGCGAAATTAAATTTTACAAATTTCTGATAAGTGCAATTAGTGTGGATGCTTTCGGATTTTTGGAAAAAATTAGGTGGGAGTACTTTTTGAGCTGGAAAGAAAATTCTATATGTAAGAAACTTTTTATAGAAAATAGGTGAATAGATTTACTTAAATTCTTGCTATTATGGTCTTAGAAATGCATATTTTTGAAAAACTCTTTTTTTTCTTTTCATCTCCACTGTATTTCTTCATTTTTTAATGAAGAATATTTATTAAAGGTGTTGGTCAGTGAGAACTCAAATTTCTCTCGCTAATGTTAAACCTATTGGCGTGGAATAAATTAATATATTTTTTAATTATCTCATTAGTAAATTAATATTTTAAACTTCCTTTTTCTATTTAGTCTTCTTAAGGGGACTCGATTTTACAATTAATGAATTAGTTTATGAGGGTAGGAAATTAAATGTACAAACTTAGTCAAAAACGCAGCAAAAAAATGATTTCTTCAACGTTTCAATTATTATTTTTTCCTTCTTCATTATATTGTAAAATCCATCACTAATTTTATTAAAGTTGCTGGTCGCTCAGCTTTGGAATTCTCCTCCGTAATGATAAGTCTATGGACTTATGATGCATTCGTCTATTTAAAATATCTTCTCGGGAAATTCCTATTTTTAACATATTTTTTCTGCGTACTCTTCTTAAAGGATGTTTCTTTTTTTCTTAGTTTTCAAAATATTTCTAAAATCTATGCTGAATTTAATATTTTATGTGTTAAAAGCGGGCGAACTGTGAGTAAGATTTTAACACTTCCTATAAAATTAAGTCTATACTTTAGAAATATTGTGAGAACTAAGAAAAAAAAGAGACATCTTTTAGGAAGTGTACGCAAAAAATAGAAGTTAAAAATATTAATTTACAGAGGAAATATTTTAAATAGACGAATGCAACAAATGTCCATAGACTTTACATTAGCAAGTGGAAATAGGGAGCTGAGTGACCAGCTCCCCATATTGAGGATATAAGAAAATAATGGAGTCATCTGACAAATATTTGTAGAAGTTTTAGTGTTTTAAATACAGTAATGTATCAAAAAACGCCAACTTTAAAATTCTTTAAAATTAAATAAAATTAATATTCTCATTTTTTACTCACAAAATGTTTTCTTTTATTTGCCAAAATCAGTTTTCATCTACAATATCTTATTATCTAAAATAATATGGGTGTATAATTAGTAAATGTAAGGCAGTAAAAAAATTTCTTCGAAGTTCTTCAAAGGGTACCGAGTCTCTTTAAAGGGTCTATCTTCTTTTTAGTTGTCAAAATATTTCTAAAATACATACTTAATTTTATTTGAAATGTTGAAATCTCACTCAAGATATTAACACATAAAGACGCTAGATATTACACTAAGACTAGATATTACACATAACACTAAGATATTAAGTCATAAAATATAAATTTAAGCGTATATTTTAAGAATATTTTGACAACTAAAAAAGATAGAGACATTCTTTAAGAAAAGTCCTCAGAAAAAAGAAATTACAACTATTAATTTCCTGATCAGATATTAAATAAGAGTGCATTCTAAACCATTGGTGTAACATTAGTGAGGGGGATTTGCGATCTCGCTGGCCAACACCTTTAAGACCCGAGTGGAAGAAAATATTACTTCACATTCTTCTCAAAAGTTTTATTTTACGGATGAAAATTAGACCGGTAGACAATCCCCTCATCGAGTTCACGGCTGAAATTCCATAATTAGTTAAAACTCGAATCGCATATTAAAACGCAACCAGTCTACCAAGTCATATCTTGGTGGAAAACACCTGAAAACCCGATTTTAGTGGTTGACTTGTAGGTTTACCATTATGTTTTCCTGCACCCAAAAATCTAAAAACATGAATTACTGGGCTATATTAACTAGTCTTTTCATGTCTCTTACTGCACCATTAAAATGAAAAGGATATGCGAAATCATGAGCTCTAAAACTGCGGGAACTATTACAATGTAGACGCAGTTTTTCCAGAAAAAATTATAATATTACGCTTATTTACCACTGAGATAAGTAGAGCAATTAATAGCTGTAATTGATTTATTTATGCGTGTTTTTTTTTTTCCAGATTTTTATTAATCTCACGTTTATTGTGAGTAAGAATTAATTCGAAGTCTTTTATAATTCCCTAGCTTCTAGTATTTTCCAACTTGATTTGTGTGTGTTTTTTTTTTTTTTTTTTTTTTTTTCGAACTGCATTAAGGGGTTTCAGGACTCAGAACGATTTCGAAATTTTTAATTTTTCACATGTTAAACTCCTGTCTTTTCTGAACATTTTGTTACAATTGTTTCCATGAAATTCCCATCAAAGCAGAAGTTATGACTATTAGAATTATACACGATCAACAGCTGAAACGGCATTTCCGAAACGTTGAAGTCCTTTTCCTCCAAGTGACGTTTTTGAGCCTAACGCGCAGGATATCTCCTCAAAAACTTCTGAATATTTATTTTGAAATTTTCAAAACATATCTTTCATGTTAGTCTGTATAAATTGAACATAAAATTTCACTTTTATTGTTCAAAAGAATATTTTTTAGGTGATTGTATTATTGAAAATTTAAAATTTTGTATTAGCTAAATACAACTTTGTATTAAAAATATAAAAATGCTTTAAATACAAGTTTATTTAGGTTCAGTGTTATTATTATAATCTGGGTTATAATTAGGCACAAAAAATGTCATTCTAGTTGCAAAATTTATTTTGCAATCCTGCGTGCTCGACAAATGTCTGACAGTTTGGAGCCCTCTATAAATATTAATTTTGCATCTTACAATTTTTAAAATGCATGAAATGAAAGAACATGCTTATATCTTTTAATCCCGGTAAAAATTGTGTTTTTAAATCATAAAAATTTTAAGATATTAAATGTTGAAAATAGTCTTTTTTTTTTAAATTTTCCAATTTTAAGAGTCCAGAAATCTCTTAATAAATACTAAATTCAGATAAACTCTGTTTACTACTTGTGGAACCAACTCTTTCCAAGGAATTTATAAACTTGTCAATAATTATTATTTGCTTTACTGTTGCATGTATTATAACATAGTTGAGTTAGCTGAAGCGATGAGCCAATTTTTAAAATGCATGAAATGAAAGAACATGCTTATATCTTTTAATCCCGGTAAAAATTGTGTTTTTAAATCATAAAAATGTTAAGATATTAAATGTTGAAAATAGTCTTTTTTTTTTAAATTTTTCCAATTTTAAGAGTCCAGAGATCTCTTAATAAATACTAAATTCAGATAAACTCTGTTTACTACTTGTGGAACCAACTCTTTCCAAGGAATTGATAAACTTGCCAATAATTATTATTTGCTTTACTGCTGCATTTATTATAACATGGTTGAGTAAGCTGAAGCGATGAGCCGTGCAACCTTTTAATTTAACTTATCGCAACTACAGGGAATTAAATAAATCAACTTAACACTAGTTTCTCGCTGATAAATTATGTCGCATAAAACTCGTGGCGTTTAATTTTACGAAAATTAGTATTTAGTATTGAGGAAAACTATCAATACGTTTAAAAAAAAATCGTATAGAGAGAGGAAGTTTGGGTATTATGGAATGGTCGGACAATATGGAATACGTCAATATCTGGCGTATACGGTGTTGCAGCTAAGCATAATTATGCCCTATGAATTCCTAGTACGTCCATGAAGCACTGTGCTCAGTTTTGTTTGGATACTTATTGGAGAGACACGGTGAAATAAAATCTTATTCCCAATTTTTGCAATTTTTGTGTAGGCAAATTTTATAAAATTCATATTAATTATAAAATCTGACTATCAGTGATATTAACCAAGTTCAGTATAACGTTGAGCAGTTATATTTATTGCTGTGTTTGTCAATTTTGCTGCATGCTAATATGTTGACGTGTGAAGAGGTTATGTTTTTTAAGATAGGTAGACAATTTCATTTTCATTTACTTAATAAATTCCCGCTTTTCAAAATTGCGTGTCTTGTAATATGGAATATCAGCTAGACGATTGTTGCAAGACGATGACAATTTTCAAGAATATGATGATTTATGGATGATGTACTAAGGCTTATTCATTAAATATTTTGATTATTCCTTTAAATCTCGTTTTACTTTGGAATTTTAATATTCCTTATGATCTATACTCCATATTTCCCGCCTAGTTGCCATTACCCGAAAAGTGTAACTTTTTATACTGCTAAATATTAATATGTATTTTTTTCTTCCACTTAAAGCGCACTAAAAAAGTGTTAAGAAATAATCAAAGTTTGTTCCATATTAACTTTTAATGCATCTCAATTTTTTTTATGTTGACTTTCAAATAAAAATAAAATGGTATTCCACAATACCCTAAGTTCTTCTATTTTTTGAAGATATGTTCTTGTAAATCACATTTAGAATAATGATTTATATTCAATTTTATTTAAAAAGCTAGATTAAACTCATTGAAAATATTTTTATATTAATCTTGTTTCGATTTCTTTTTTGTGCTGCAAAATTGTCATACAACTTTTATAACATTTGAGAATTAACAAAGCGATATTATATTTTCAATGAAAATATATTGAAATAAAAAGAAAGGAAAAAAGTTTAAATTATGCCGAGAATATGAAAATAATTATATTATAAAAATAGCTCACTAAAAGAAAAAATAAGAATAATATAAATAAACGTAACAGTACGATTTTGTTTTCACAAAGTATGTTATTTATTTACATGCTGGTGCATTTGAAATCCCATTGGTTCTTGACTTAACCAGAAGTCGTAGTAACAGAAAATTTAATATATAACGTAATAAGAAGTTCTCATTATTTTGTAACAGACAGGAAATGTATTTCTTTATACAGTATCAAAAATGGTAGTTCATAAAAAAAATTATTATTATTACTGTTAAGTTTCATTAAAACGTAATTTTCCAGATAGTCATTGCAATGGCATGTGTATATCATAGTGTACCAGAATTATAGCTCAAATTCCAGTGTGTGTGTGTGTAGGGGGGGGGGGGGAATGCTATTTTACAATGAAAAATTTTATTTTGATAATAAACATCGACCAAGTGGTATAAATCAATCAAAAGAAACGTAAAAATTTCAAGTATTGTCAAATTAAAAAAATTCTAATTTCGTCACGTTTCGTAAGAATCATCAAATAAAAGAAAATTGAATACAGGCATTTACTTCTGCCTTGTTCGTTGATTAGCTATACTCTTCTCAAATAAAAGGAATTGCTTTTAATCCAGCACAGCGATTCTGCTTGCGTAACAACTCAAAGCAGTGGGCAATTTCATTTTTGTAGCTACTTGTTGAAAAACGCTTTTTTATTTCAATGTCCGATTCATACAGAAAGAAGGAACGTTAATAGAAACTAATTTTTTGTCATCAAAATTCATCTTTAAAGCATAAATTAAAAGCAAAATTATAGCAATTATAGCTTTCGTGGAGAATATTTTAATATTCAAAGAGAATCTCTAGTTTTCTAAATATGTACATAAATGAAGCAATGAGATAAAAAGGAATAACGAAACATAACACTCAGAAAACTTTAAAATATAACTTTAAAAAAAATAATTTTTATTTATTAGTGTCAAAGAAAATTTCTTATTTTTATTTAATGTAATGCGACGAAGCAATATTAATATAAACTTTTCACCTTTTTTTAGAAATATTAAACGTTTCACAGGGAAAACTAATTATGTTTAATTCTTTACAAAAATATTTCATTTGATATTTCAAACAGGGTTCCTGCAGGGTCAGTTAATTTTTGAGAGAAAATGTAAATATTTATTGATAGAAAAACTCGCCTTACGTAAATACTAAATTACATAAACTGAGTTTTTCTATGAGAAAATCCTGAAAATTATATATTCCTTGAAACATTAATACCCGCAGGCACCCTGTCAAAAGTGTAAAGAATTCCATTTTAAGATTATTATTAACAGTACGGTTTGCTGTCAGAATGGTGTGCGTTTAGAAATAGTAAAGTATAAAAAGAATTAGTTTCTGTTAATGAAACTTATTATAAAGACAGAAGATAGCACATAATTATAATATTTCATATAATATTTTAATATATTAAAGGAAATTCTAATTTCCAAAACACACAGATAGATGAGTAAGTAATAGCAAATAAAATTTAATAAATATAGCAGAGAGAAGAATGCAACCAAAATCATTAGGATATTTCGTTTTCTGCTACTTATTAAAATTCTACTGTTTTGTTTTCAAATTGTGTGCATTTATAAAGGTGTAACAATAATTAGAAAAATGTTTTGTAAAAAAAAAAAATTTCTAAAGAAAAATACTTTTTATCTATATATAAATTAAACAAAAAACATATTTTTGTGAGAAATACTTTAATATATATGCAGAAATTATGGATTTCTAAACATACAGATAAATAAATAATAGCAAATAAATATTAATTAAGTATAGTAACGAACATCCGCACAAAATCAGTACAAAACTTTCCCTTTCATATGTTCATACCTTATTAACTTTTAATTCAATATATCGTAGCGGCAAGGTGGAATAAATCAATTTAATGTGAATTTGTCATTCGTGTATTGACAAATTATGTGTTTCACCAATAAAACTAGTTGCATTTCATTCTATTGATTATAGAGTATCACGAGATATTCTATTTAACTTAACAGCTGAAACTATTAGCCAATTTCAGTTTCATAACTGTTACTTAACAAAATACCTCTTTTCAAAATTGCGTGTCTTTAAAAAATGTGTAGCGTTCGCAAAAGCTAATTAAGCAGAAATTAAAACTATATTATACTTTTCATTAATAATGCTTTAATATTTAAATAGAAATAATAGATTCCTAAAAAGTGCCCTAAATAAAAGAAATGATAATAAATAGATGTAGCAACGAAAACTTTCCTATAAAATCAGAATTAATGGTACCAGTGTGATACTATTACCTCTTGATTGAATGTATCATAGCAACAGAAAATGTAATATATCAACTAAATCTGAGATTCTTCCTTGATTATTGACATATTATGTGTTTTACAAATAAAACTAATCAAGCTTAATTCTGCTTGAGATATTTTTCTCTGTGAAAGAAGTGAAACAACAGAGTAGACATTTATAAAAATTTTGTTTTTCAAAAGGAAGTGCATTTAATAAGATGGAATAACAATAAAATTTATTTTTATACTATTTCATTTAATTTAACTTGTAAAATCATGTAAGAAAATAACTTTTAATCATTAAACTAAGCTAATATATGCTAAAAGGTATAAAAGTACATTTAAAAGGTATGTAAATACTTTTATTCTGATCTACATGTTATATCGTTTAAATGGTAACTTTATCAAGATCTATATTGATAAAAATTATTTTGATCAAGAATTTTTTTTAATGAAATTAGTAAACAAAATTCATTAGATCACATGTATAATGAAAACATGGAGATCAGAATAAAACTTTTGTAATATGTGATAAATTAAAAAGTAGATAAATGTAACGAAAAAAGTGATAAATGTACTCTTTACAGTAAAAAAGTGATAAATGTACTCTTATCACTTTTAGCAAGTATCAGCTTAGTTTAACTTAACTTGATTTATATATGTAAAGGAATTTTGTAATCCAGTTCCCGTTATAGTAGAATTAGGAAAATTATGTACACATGTGTATTTTGTAACGACATGGCAGTTAATTACTCGCCAAACCATGCTCGTTAAAATGGGTCAACTCACTGTGAAATTGCAAAAATCCAATATTTTAAACACTAAAAATAGAAAATAAAATATAAATAAAAAATAAGGTGTAATAATTTTTAAAAATCCGATTTTGTTTATGATTTTTATTATTTAAATAGAAATTAAAACAAAATTATAGTTTTAATTAATAATAATAATAATAACAATTAAATAGAAATTTTAGCTTCTTGAAATGAAAATTATAAAAATAAAGAAATGTAACAGTGAGAAATAAATAAATATGTATATTATTATTATTATTATTATTATCATTCTTATTATTTTTTTTTAGCGCAGGCAAGACTTTGCTAAGTCTTGACTCAACATTTAACAGCACTAGAAAATTCAATATATCAATCTAATTTGAGTTTCTCACTTGTTGGCTCTGAAATTATATGCTTCAGCAATGAAAGTAATTGCTTTTAATTCTGCACGAAGTATTTTATTAGGTGTAACAACACAAACCATTTGGCGATTGCAATTTCAATAAATAATTAAAGTTTACTCCGGAATAGAGCGAATTTAGATAAAGTGAAATGTCAATGAAAATTCAAAATTTTTTCATAAAAGTAATAATAGAAACATAAATTATATTATAGTTTTCTTCAATGTGTTTTTAAAAATTATTACATTTTTGTTAATATTATTAAAATAATCAAATAATTAAAAAGTAAATAATAATGATTATTAATTATTAATAATATATTTATAATTAATAATTAAATAATTATTAAAAATGATTAAATTTTCTTCAATATATTATTTAAAGAATCATATTATATAAAACTATTATATTATTATTTTTATTAAAATTATATTATAAATTATTGCACTGCTTATTTATATATATTGGGTTTTTGATAAAGTTGACTGTTAATCTCTCGCCCCTTTTCCCATTCAATATATGTTTCGATTAGTGCGTTAATAGCACACAACTAACCAACCGTACTAATCGAGGGAAACCTGTAAATGGAGCAAACAAAAATGTCTCTACAAAATCATCGTGAAACATTTTGCTTTGTTTATTAGTACCACTGCGATCTTATTACCTTTTGAATGAACGTTTCATACAAACAGGAAATTTTATATACCAGCTTAAGTTTCTCATTTGTTCGTTAACAGATTAAAAGGTTTGAAAATAGAGTTTATCGCCTTTAATATTTACATTTTTTAAAAACTTTTTGTTAGTATCTAAATCCCTTAGGTAATTTCATTCATTAATTAAATGATGTTTTTTTTTTAAAATCAGACCAGAGTATTTAAAAATACGAAATTATAATAAAAATCATCTTTTATTTTCTAATTTTGTGAAAGGATATGTTATTATTTTGAATATGTATTATAACTAAAATTATATTCAATTTAACATCCGAACAGGATCGTTTAATTTCGTTTTTTCTTAAAAGCAGTTTAACAAACAGAAGTAGTAATGAATTTTAAGACAAAATGTATGCTGAAGAATTATGATATATAGTAACAAATTAATGTTATAACATTGAGACGATATTAAGGCCTAAAATTTTGGATATTTTTAAGCAACATCGTTTATCTATACTTAATAAATACTTTAAATATTTATAAAACATATTAATTTTAAGATATTTAATTCATATAAAATATTCATTTAATGTTAGAAACAAAATCACTAAAAAAGCATTGGTGAAGAAATCACATTTAATTGGAAGTATTTTGACAAAACATACAATGTTTTCAAACTATCGATGTTATATAAAAAATTAATAACTTGTTATAGTATGCTGCTTTAAATTGCTAAAAGGTATAGGGGAGAGTAGCCGTATTTGGACCGCCGCTTTAAATGGACCGTTGCCATTCTGAGGTTAATTACAGAAAGAAACGCCATCTACCTCTGAAATCCTACTCATCAGAATGACGTCATTTATTATTAGAAGAAGCACCCGCCTACCATGTGCTGTTTTCAGACAATTTAAAAAACCTAAAGTTAGCTGTTTTGATCTAGTTTTTTCCTGCTAAACGTAAGTGAATACTTTAAAACTAAGGTAAGTTGTTATGTTTTAATATACATATCTAGATTCATCTGTTTATTGCGCATATTTTTCATGCGGATTTGTTTGATTTCGTTTTTGTTCTTAGTCTTGAGATTATCTGTTTTTAAAAATGGCGCAGTTGCCTTAATTGGGCCAATTTAAGTTGCTTAAATTGGACCAGATATACGATCATAAATTTCAAATGTAAATAATGAATTTCGAGAGTGGTACGCTTTGTATACTAGTTGTTTAAAATATTTTATAATGGTTTATCTCCATGGAATATTTTTTTTTTGTATATCTGGATCAATTTCTTTATACAGTTTAGGCCTTTATAAACATAAAAATATTTTTACATGTTTATGCAATATATATATATTTTTTCACCTTCTTTTATCTTGTATATATTCGTATTTATTTTCTTTGAATTATTTATTCCTAAGACGTATTTGATTTAGAGAGTTGAATTCAAGCATTTTCCTCCTGGAGGATATTTGCAGTTTCGTGAGGGGTGAAGTGCAGACGTTTTACAGTTCTGGAGGGTGGAATTACACTTTTTTGTCATTAAAACGCATAAAACCTCAAACCTTCAGGGGGAGTAGTTATTTCGAGGCTCCGGGGTGGGAGACCCCTGAATTCAACATTGTTTGAATATATGTTTTGCGTTTGATTAATCGAAGGGCATTTCTTTTAATACAGCATATCTTTTAAATAGTTTTTAAATATAATGTTGAAAATGTTGAAAACGACATAGACAAACTATCTGGAAGGAAAACTCACGTGACATCAAAAGCTGTTAAAGATATAGGAAACGTAAAGGAGAGAGTAAGTTGTGAAGAAATTCACCTGCAAGAAAGCTGCAGCTACAAATCCAACCAAAAAGCCAAAAAATCATTAAAAATGTTATCTCCCTTGCTAAATTCAGTTAAATAAAAGTACAGATGGAGCGAAAAAAACAGTTGAGTTAACATCTTCGCCATATAGAGTAAACATTGAAAAAAAAGAAAAAAACGACAAAAGAAACGAAGCTCTCACATCACAAAAGCAGTTGGAACATCAAGTTTTAAAAAATAGGCGTAATGCAATTGGGAAAAAAAATGACGGAAGGGAAGGCTATAAACATAATGTAAAGAAAACTTTTGTTTAATAAAATGGCTAATAATTCAGAATTTAAAAAGAAAAATCTAGACAGTGATAAATGGTTTTGCCTAATTTGTAATAAAAATAAAATAGCAGAAATGATTCAGTGTTCGGATTGCCAAATACGGTTCCATGTTGTGTGCGCTGGAATAAAAAATTAATAAAAGAAATTCATGTGTATTCTTTGCATCACTCCTTACATGACATTCAAGTAACTGGCAATTAGTTCCATAATTTCAATTCTTAATTACTGATAACTTTGATTTATACATTTTGAATAAATTCTGGTACAATAAAATAAAACAATTACTCTTATTTTCAGATATTTTATTTCATATATTTCATTGCTGTTATTTTGTTTGATTGTTTCATTAATCGCAAACTTTGCTTTTAATAAAATTAGTTATATTCCCTAGTCATTGAAAGAACCTGATATTTTTTGGTCCAATTTAGAAGACTGGTGGTCCAACTTAGGCTACCAGTTTCTGAATTTGGACCACTTTTGTCAAATTTTTCAAATTAAAATAAAATTTAGGATTTTCAAAAAGAAATTGATCTAAGGATTTATTTAGTTAGTAGATGAATAGATCGACCCCGTGTAGTGATCTTTTGCAGATATTCTAAAAATTGAGGGAGTTACACCTGGAAATAAGTGAAGTGATCCAAATTTGGCTACTTTCCCCTATGGAGCATTCTCACAATCTTTTGACTTTTAAGTCCCTGAATAATAATTTTTATTCTTGTGTTTTTTTTTATTTCATATACTGGGGAACATCCCATTGCATGATTTCATAACAATATTAACGAGAAATTTAAGTTTTGGACGATGTTGGGGGTCCAAATATCCAGGAAAACTCCTATACCATCCCGTGTCCATGAGGCTGATTTTTAAGTTTGGAGCGGTCTGTATAAAATTGTTTCAATAAAAGTAATTCGATGTAATTTTTTACCGAAACTGGGACAATTGTTTTATATAAATATGTAGCAAAAAATTAAACTGCACACGTCTTTACGGTTGATATTTTTTTAACTTTGTCCCTGGGTTTTAGATTCCTTACCATCCCTCTAGCTAAACTTATACAGAAAATCACTTCAGATGCAGCCACAGGATTTTTTTCAAGTTTTTTCTCATGCAGAAGTATGCTAGAGAAAGAATGTCTGAAATTCTTTGACAGGAAATTTACTGCAGAATTTAAATCAGCATTTAAATATCAATTTCAAGCATCGTGGCTTTATTGGTAGTCTTGCCGTCCCCAAGGTTTATTCCTGCACTTTTCGAGGTAAATTATTTTTTTTAAATTTAATCTAATTTAAATAACTGTTTCTAAAAATCAAGGAACATTGTGGCTATCACTTAGTCTTAACATGATTTTCCTAAAAATAGTGGTAATTTTCCTTACCGTCCCATCCTTACCATCACTTTTTTTTTCCATTACCGCCCCTTTTTCCTATAACATCCCCCTTTTTCCCTTCCGTCCCTTCTTTAACACCTCTTTAAGACAATGTTATACCAAAATTTTGTACTAAAAATACTACATTGTTATTATTTCTTATTTGAATGTCCTGTGGGTACTATGCAAATTCATTATAAGTAAAAATTTAGAAGAAAATAATGGTAAAACGGTAAAGAAAATTAAACTCGCAAGTTTAACTTAAACCTCAGTTAAATAAAATTTTTTTCGCTGCTGACCATTTTTTCTTTATTTTGAATCATTAAGGCATTCGTCTATGAGATTAAAATGTTATTTTAGCAAGTTTAATTTCACCAAATTTTTATTACCGAAAGTCAAAAGATTGTGAGAATGCCCCATATGATTAAAAGTTTAAAAACAGTAAAAATAGATTTATTTGACTGCTTACATGTTTCGAATTTACCCTTGTCATTTTCAAAACAAATAAATAAAACATATTCTAAATTTGCACAGTTTATGAAATACTATCATGTTATATTCAATATATTTTGAGTGTAATCGTCAATGATCTCAAATAACTGGTGTTAAATTGTAGATAATTGTATTGTGCAGCCAAATACGAAAAAGCAGAAATTGTACGTCAAACATGGCAAATGGGGCGTGTTCGCACTATAACTAGTTTTATAAATATTCAGATCTTGAAACAACAGCTGTTGCACTCTTGTGCAAAAATGCATGAATACAAAACTTATTACGATTATATGAATTAAATTCAGTAATACGGGAATAATAGGTCTCCATCTTAACCCCTTGAGGGGCAAGCAATTGCGTTTGCGTAATCATGCTGAATTTCCACCGGAAATTTAGAAAAAAAATATTTCAAAATAAGGAAAAGCAATTTTACGTCTTTTTTCCACCAAAGTTAGACTTGTAAAATTTCATAAAATTTTTCTGGTGTAAATCTTCATTAATCGTTGGTTGGATAAAATATATCCCACCTCCCCTCAAGGGGTTAAACTGGACGTCGTCACCATGTCAACCTAGAATCATTACCTATCATGGGATATCATTGAATTAATTACGAATTATAAGATTTCGCATAATGAAGAAATCTTTTACTATTATCTCTTTTAAGTTTCGATTCGATTTTCATTCGATTTGAAATTCGACAGAATTCTGCAACGATTCCATATATCAAATTTCAAACCATTCGGTTGGGTTGTTTTTACGCCGTTATATACGGGCAGACGGACAGACAGATGGACTGACCAGATAACGACTATAGGTGTTACGTATTTATATAATTACGAACGCACCTAAAAACTGAGACTTTATTATTTGTTTTTAGTGTAAGAAGTACACAACATTTTATGTATACCCCAAAAGTCTATTTATTTTCTAGTTTTCTGTTTTAGACGCGTTAAGAAGTAACCTGAAAGAAATTTAAAATTGCTCGTCAAACGTGGCAAATGATATTATCTATTTCATATACGGTGAAATACGTTTAACACAAAATATCGGTTAACATGAAATGATATAGCGGGCCGGACAGTACAATATGCAATTTAATACACTTTGTTTCTTTTAACACGAAACAAAAATCTTTTAACACGAAAAAAATTCGCTTTCGATCTCGATAGTTTGAGTTGAAATTGGTAAATTTTGTATTAAAACCGCTGAATTTTGGGTAAAAATCAGTGAATTTCGTGTTTTATTGTAAATTAGCTTTTATTTTATGAATTAAACTGCGAAATTGGTGCAAAAAGAAACTGCTATTTTGCTTCAAATGAAGATGAAGCTGCTTAATGTAGTTGATGAAAAAAAAAGGACGAAAACAGAAATCTGCAAAGAGTTTGGCATTGCCAATTTTATTTTATTAACGATAATAAAAACAGGGATCCTATTACTTAAATGTTTGAGCGCAGTATGTTTAGGCCAGAGAGAAAACGCATGAGAACCGCAAAGCACGAAGATTTAGAGACAGCCTTGCTTATTTGATTCAAACAAGCTAGATCTCAGAATGCGGAAAAAAAAAACACTTCAAAAAAAGATATCTGAAATTTTCCCAAAAAAAAACAATATTTTTTTACTTGCTTTTTATCCTAATGGATGCAACCTAGGAATAGTTTAACATCAGGAAATCGAAATAAAATTTGATGACGTTGAAAATATTTGTCATTTTTGTTCTTTTTTTACGAATCTTTTAACGCGAAATTCTTTTAACACGAAAAAAAAATGTCGGTCCCCTCAATTTCGTGTTAAACGTATTTCACTGTATTTATATCTATATATTTAATGATATTATTGATGTTCGTACTATAACTAGTTTTATAAATATTTTTTGTACTGCATAATATTGTACTGATAGTATATTTTAGTGCACTTCAATAAGTGCATATTCCTTTCATTCTGTTCTAAAGGCTGTAGCATCATTAAAATGCACTTGAAATAATTTTTTTCCATTGGCCATCATGTAACGGAAAACTTTTGACTGCCCCTGTCATTAAACTATACATCCGATTTTCATGAAATTTGTAATGGCTCGACTAAATTTTACAACAATTATATATTTAAAATTTCAGACCATTCGGTTGGATAGTTTTTTCTCTGTTATATGCAGACAGACGGACAAACAGATAGACGGACCGAACAACGACTATAGGTGCTACGTATTTATATAATTACGAACGTACCTAAAAAGAATAATCACAAGAGCTAAAATTTGTATGTTACGAACAATATATCACAAATTTCGCCAACCACTGTCTTCCTGAGCTGAGGTCTTTCTTTTTTCCAGATGAAAATTACCAACTTTGAAATCTAAACTAAATGCCAATGCTTATAACACACCTTTCCCATAAACTGTATAAATAGCGTGTCCACATTTATAAAAATACCTTTTTAATATATTATGTGTAATTGTTAAAAAGGTGTAAGATTAAAACTTTAAAAACAGTAAAATAGTTTTATTTGACTGTTGACATGTTTCAACTCATCCAGAGTCATTTTCAAAACAAATAAATAATGATATTCTGAAATTGCACGGTCTAGGAGGCAATGAACTGAAACGCCATCATTCAGTTTTTCATGTAACGCACGTTACTTTTTTTTTATTATTTTGCTTGGATGATTATTTCTATTTTTTAAACCCTTGAGTACCTCGATCCACAGATTTGGTAAGTTGAATGATGCAGTATTGTTACATATGTCATTTTTACGTGTTAGAATCTCTATTATTTCTCTTAAAATGGATGGATAACATTGGTTGGAAGGAAAAATTATCTTACTTTCGTTGAAATTTATATGAATAATTTCTTCTTGATGTAATCTTGCCAAGGCTGTGGTTTTTCTATTATATTTAATATCAGCTACTTGCTCCTTTTTTCTGTATTTAAATTTCCTGCTAGTCATTCCAATATAGTAATTCTTTGATCGGTCTGCTCTAATTAAAGGTATTTCGTATACTTCTGAATAATTCTCAAAATTAATTGCATCAATTTTAGTGTGGTTTTTCTATTATATTGAATATCAGTTACATTCTCCTTTTTCCTGTATTTAAACTTCCTGTTAGTCATTCCAATATAGTAATTCTTTCAACCGCCTGCTCTAATTAATGGTACTTCGTATACTCTTGAATAATTCTCAATATTAATTGCATCAATTTTAGTGTGGTTTTTCTATTATATTTAATATCAGTTACATGCTCCTTTTTCCTGTATTTAAAACTTTCAGAATTAAATTTCAGAATATCACTATTTATTTGTTTTGAAAATGTCACTGGATGAGTTAAAACATGTCAACAGTCAAATAAAACTTTTTTACTGTTTTTAAAGTTTTAATCTTATACCTTTTTAGCAATTAGAAATAATATATTATTACAAGGTGTTAAATTGTTAAATACCTTATTAAATTATCTATGGATAATTTATTCAATTTATGAATGTACACGAATAAAATGTATGTCTGTATAGACAGTAAAAATCTTGAATAATCATCTTTCACACGCAAGGGAATTCCAATTATTTGCTTTGACAAATTCGAATTTCTTCATCGATCTGGGATCTACATAATTAAATGAAAGAATACTTACGAACAGATAACGAAATAATCAAACAAAATTAAATTAAATTAAAACGTATAAATAAAATTTATTACATTAAATTGTACAATATGACGCAAAAGTTTAGACAATGAAGAAATTCTTACATACTTTGAAAAATATTTATTCAATTTTCAAATCACTGCTTGAAATTAATGTGCTGTACATATAAACAATATTTATAACAAAGAAAAGTGGAATTGTGCATATTGCAATAAATTAAATGGTAACAAAAATAAACTGCTGTCTCAAAAGTTTAGACACAAATTAAATAAAATCGAAATAAACAATTTTTAAAACCTGGTTGCGCATCCATGCTTATGTATTACGTCATATACACGAGATTGCATGGAAGAAACTAAATCTTGCATAGTTTGTGGATCGATATCGTACCATGCATTCTCAATAGATGTCTTAAGTTCCTTTTCAGAAGAGTATTGTCTAGCGTTGCTATAAACTTTGCGACACATGATGCTCCAAAGGTTTTCTATAGGGTTAAGATCTGGGCTACATGCTGGCCAGTCGAGAACTCTTATATTATGGGAATTAAACCAAGATTTTGAATGTTTTGCAGTGTGAATTGAAGCATTGTCTTGCTGAAATTCCCACTGAGGACCCCCTAGAAGCTCAGCAAATGGCAGTAGGTTTTCTTCTAATGTCTGTGTATAATGCTGTGAAGTTTGACGACCACTGGTGAAGGTCAGAGATACTTGTCCATTATAGCAAAAGGCTGTCCAAACCATCACCGAGCCACCTCCTTGTCTGCGACTAAAAAAACGTCGAGGTTCCTTCCGCAAGTCATGCCAATACGATAAACAACCATCTGGACCATCCAGATTCCACTTTTTTTCATCGCTAAATATGACTGACTGCCATTTCTCTCCATATGACATATGCTTTCGAGCCCACATAAGTCTTTGTAACTTATGATGTGGTTTCAGAGCTGGTTTCTTCTGCATTTTGCTATAAACGATTGTTCCTTTTTCCAAAATTCGTCTACGAATCGTATCCTTTGATACAGAGAGTCCCGATGAGCTTTGAACTCCACGTACGCTCATTTGTTGAGTACTCGCTAGTCTTTGTATCAGGCGATCCTCTCGTACATTTGTCACACGTGGCCTCCCAGACCGACATTTTGCTTTATATTCGGAACCACTCGATAAAATTCGATAAATAGATTTTTTTGACCTATTAATAATAGCAGAAATTTCAGAAACGCTCTTCCCTTCACCTTTCAACTGCTAAATCCTTGAAACCCCATTCACTTGAATTTCTTTAGCTCTCGGCATGTCGACTATGAAGCGCAATCGTTTGCAGAACTTAAGTACTCCAAATTTGTGACATCATCGATTCTAAATTTGCATATGCCAGCGAATATTCAAAGAAATTTAGAATAGTGTCTAAACTTTTGCGACAAGCACATTTGAATTTTTATGAAAAAAATTAGTATTATAGCAAATAAAACGACTGTCTTTTGTACATAGCATTTTAAATCAGTTTTTGAATATATTTACAGGTTTTTGTAATTCTGACGTCATAATTCTACATTTTAAAGCTGAATGACGTCATTGTCTAAACTTTTGCGTCATAGTGTACAAGTCTGTTTGTATTTCAAAACTATTCCTCGTAGAATATGGAACGCTGGTCGATCAAATTAACACCAGTTATCCGCCTGGATTCGAGAATGTGATATAAGCTCTCAGAATTCAAAAATTGATTTAGTTTCAAAGGTGTTAATTTTTTTTTTCGTTGTAACTTTTGACGAAGATTCTCTAAAATATATCTCTAAAGGTATGAGAGAAAAATGAATCAATTAATCCATTTTTGTGAAAAAAAATAATGAAAAAGGTAAATAATGGGATATCGTCTAGATACAAAACGGAGAACAAATATCTTTCTTTTTGTTTAGTTTGAATAATTCGATTTAATTATTTTTAATTTACATTATCATTTAACGTTTCCGAACGCATTTGAAACGTAATTTTCGATCAAAATATCGATTTTTCATTTTTGCAATAATATTAAAATCGAATCTTTTAACTGTCAGATTACGCTTAAATTGTGTCTGCATCTTAATTATCACCAGAGTTACAGCGGTTTAAAGTTACAGATATTACAGCTTTTGAATTGTATTTAAAAATTATTTTTAGTTTTTTCTCAAAATGAAGTTTTCCAAATACTATACGCAAAATATCCTATATCAAAACATTATACATGAAATGCCTTAAAATTTTTTGTACTTCTTTTACAAATGTTTATTGCGGGAATAGACTACATTCATGATAGTATATTAATCAGTTTTATATTTACAGTGGCATAAGTGCCAAAGTTGTAACGAATTTTACAAATTTTTCATTACACCAGTACTTAAAGTGCCACAGCATCTGAGATATAGACGCTATTATAATGCCAATAGTCTATGTCCTAAAGAAAGTTATTCTCTTTATTACGCAAGTTACAAAATGCCAATACATTGGTTTAGTTTTGAGTTATTATGTTTTTCGGAATTGATTTTAACTATTTTTCACTTAAAAAAAATATTTCTATGTAATTGCTAAAATATTTACATATTTTTCAAAGTTTTAATTTATATGTTATCCTAGAAAATTGGTACAAAGAGAAAATTTCAAAATTTTCAAAAAGCACCCCCGAAGGTGTGAAGGTACCTTAAAAAATTTAATTAAATAATATTAGTATGACTTACTCCCACATTGACTAAAATTTTTATCAGAAAGCTGAAAGACTTATCTTTGAATATCTTCGATTCGAATGAAATAATGTTTTCCGAATTTGTTTAAATTGTAAATTAAAGGAATGGGAAAGAACAAGAAATATGAACATACATTGTCTTTTATGGGTTTTTATGTTTTGGAGGGAAAATGTTAATCCGAGTTCGTTGTATGCTCGCATTACAAGATCTTCTCCAAACTATAAAACCCCACAAAATACAATAATGACAAGCTCTCCAAATTTTTATCTATAAATGAAATACTATTTATTGCATGTTTCCACTTTCTTATAAAAGTATCCTACTATAAGTGTATCAAAATCACGTAACTTTCAAAGTATAATTTTCTTACTTTTCTGTAAACATGGATTCTTGCTTATTATAAAATAATTGGTCAAGTGCGAGCATTAGTCGCGCACAGATGGATTCGTTAAATAAATATATTAATTAGTAACTGTACTATAACAAAAACTATACAACGTAGGGTTGAGTATAGTTGTATACACTAGAAAAGTATAGATGGATATACATAGCTGCCAACTTGTACGGATTTTTGCTACCACTAAAATTTCATACAAATTTGTACCCAATTCAATCGCTGAATTGCAGTGAATTTTGATAATTAAATAAGGCAGAAATTTCTGTTACATTTTAGTGGTAACAAAAATCCGTACAAGTTGGCAGCTATGGATATACCATGAAAGTTCACAGAGATATGAAGACTAAATAGAATCAAATATTACTATTCTGTGTAAATTTTTTAAAATCTTATCAAAATATGTTTATGATGATTAAAAAATGAATGAATAATGCCACATAGCACGGAAATGTTAGTGAATACATTGTCAATAATGGTGTTTTCTATGGTAGTAGATTACTGCATGAATGGACTTAGACCAAGAGTTAAAAATTATTCAGTTCATTTCTAGTGTCGTTTCTGAAGTTTACATTGAGATCAACTGCGATAATTAAATTTTGACATAATGCTTCTTGATCTATGTTTTTGAATATGACACTATTTATACAATCAATGGCGATATTTATTAAGCACCTTGGTGATCCATAAAATTCTGCGTAGTAATATTCTTTTCTTTTTATAGTGTACCTAAAAGAAAGACCTTGTTCAAAGTTTAAACTTGTCATTTGGGTTCTTACGCCAGCTAGTAAATGAATTGCATTAGGTGTTTTTTATGACTTTTTAACAACTATAAATGTTTCTCATTTATGAATTACTGTAAAAATTGGCGATAGATTTCTATTTTAACATGTTGAATGCCATGTCAGTCAGAGGTGACTGACAATGATCTTTCCGTATAGGCCGCGTCAGTCATCGGTGACTGCCACTTATAGATTCTGTAAAGGGAGTCTTATTTCGTGGCCTAAACGGAAAGACAGACAAAATAGACTTGGCATTCAACGTGTCAATGATAAAAGTTTCAATCTAATTGACTCAGTCAAAATTACTGAGAATATGGATCTTTAATAAATTTTTATTGTCAAACATTCTACATTTTGTTTTCAGAAGGGAAAAAAAAACTAGTTAACAAAAATAGTACAGCAAAAGTAAAAAGCATTTTGATAAGTTTGTACTAGGTATAATTTTGTGTTATGCTTTCTATTTCATTTTAACGTGTACGTATACAAGCTTTCATTTTTAGTGACAAAAAAACTGACTTTAAATGATTTGCAAGGTACTAAAATAAATATAGACAGTTAATAAAAGGTTTTCAGCATTCATTATTTTGTACAGGAAAGAAAAGCTTTTCCCATGTTGTCAAAAATAATGGAGTAAAAGAAAAAATAAAGTTTTAATGTGCTTTTCAAGTATTACAAGTCGCGTGACTCATTTTTTTTTTTAGCGCTCTAAGGAGTGTCTTTCATTTAAAGGAGAGAAAAAGAGCGATGAACACATGCATTTTAATGCTTATATTCATATATTTCTAGAGAAAGATGCGTATGTATGTATGTATACGTGCATGCATTTAAGTATGTACCGTACCGTATGCAAAACGTATATGTAGTATATTTTGACGTAATAAGCAAATGCAAGTTTTCAATTTGGATTCATTAGTTTGGGAAATACAAATTACAGAAAATTTGAAACCAGTTAAATAAAATTAAATAAATAAACGTTTATTATTTAGACATAATAGAAGTAATATTTTACGAATTTTATGAATTCTTAGTGTCATATGATGTATTGTAAAAGATCAAAGATGATGCTCATATATTATATATAACAAGGTTTAAATTGATTTTGAAGTTAATTATTAATTACTAATACAATTATTCCTTATTGATTAATTATTAATTAATAGAACAATTATGAATTATTCATTAATTATTCATTACTGATACATTTATAAATTATTGGTTAATTATTAATTAATAATACAATTATTAATAATTTAAAAATAGAAACACATCTAGTTTTTCTTTCCTTTAGCATCAACGTAGTCGAAACCCCCAAAATAATTATTCGTTCAGTATCTGACCATTACTTGTCAAAGTGTGAACTAATATGTAAAATTGTCAGCTGTACAGTACCGCATTTTGTATTAAAATTTAAAATAATTTTCTTGTTATTCTATGAATGCTAAATACTAAGAAGTGAAAGATATGTTTAATAAGCCCCATATAATCACAGTTATACTTGTTAACAAATAAGAAATTTTGTATCTTTATTTATCACTTATCGATACAATCTATATTATAAAGGACAAACATGTCCGTGCGTAACGCTGACGTCATTTTGACGATGGCAACAGTAAAAGATTGAATTTAGCTTTTATTAACTTCTATTGAATTTTTTAAAATTTCTAAATATAGAACATTTTCAATTTTTCACCGTCGAATTAGAGAAAAAATGTACTTTGAAATGCAATTTGTTCGAAAACTATATCGCAATTGTTTCGAACACTACATAACAATTTACTCAAATTTTATTGTTTTTTAAATAATTTTCAAGCCTGATTTTTTTTTCAAATGTATCTCTATCACGTGCAGACGATAACGAAAGAAAAATCCATTTGCACTTAAAAATTATATAAATAGTTCAGCATTTGTTTCCAGCTTATATTCCATAGCGAAATTAAAACATCCCTCAATCAATAAATAAATCAATAAATAAAACAATGAAATATAAATAAAACGCAAATGTAAGGCATGTTGAATATAATTGTTGACATAATTGAATTTAGGCGTTGTTCGAATTAGTACTGCTTGTAGTCATTCTGAAAAATATATACGTTAAATGCAAAAAATCTATTAGAGTTATCAAAAGGGGAAAAAAACAGTAGACCTGTGCGATGCTTTCTCGCCGCTGTCTTTAAGATTATTTACTGATGTGTTTTTTTCATTAATTGCAATAAAAAAAAAAATCAAACAACGTGTTTTAATGAAATTTAAGTATATACTACTACATCAAAAACAGCTTGTAGAACTTTTCGAAAAGTAACTCATTCATCGATTTGTCTTTAGTATGGGCAAAAAAAGAGGATGTTATCATCAAAAATAATATATATGTTGACATCATCCCGAATAATATTACAACTGATATTTTATGAGGATTTTTTTAGGTAGCTTTCATTACAAAAAGCTACCTATTGCAGCCGTTCGGAGGAAAGCGATTTCAAAAAATTTTGGTATATTTTCATCGATCATGACCCCCAGACCCCGAAACCACCCTCCGTTCAAAAGTTGATATATATATATATATATATATATATATATATATATATATATATATATCCATATATATATATCTGACCTTTGTCATACTGTAACTCTCGAATTTATGAACCGATTTGGATATAATTCGGTATGTACATAGTACATACCAATGTCTCGACCAAGTTCGTTGGCCAGCTTCATCCGCCATTTTGTTTCAAAATGGCGGCCATTTAAAATTTTCTTAAAAATTTTAAATTTGAAATGTGGTACCAAAGAATTGAAAATGGAAAAATATTTTTTTCTTATGTATTTGACCTTTATACAAAGATTCCGGAGCAGTTTTTGTTTCGTCTATATCTTAAAAAATGGCTGAGTTATAGCATTTTGAATTTCTAGCGTGGCTGACATATTGAAACGTCCTGAAGTTTGTCACGCGATAAAAGGCGTATTTATGAACCGATTTGGATGTAACTTCGTTTGTACATAGTACATACCAATGTCTCGACCGAGTTCGTTGGCCAGCTTCATCCGCCATCTTGTTTAAAAATGGCAGCCATTTAAATTTTTAAGAAAAATTTAAATTTGAAATGTGGTACCAAAAAATTGAAAATTGAAAAATATTTTTTTCTTATGTATTTGACCTTTATACAAAGATTCCGGAGCAGTTTTTGTTTCGTCTATATCTTAAAAAATGGCTGAGTTATAGCATTTTGAATTTCTAGCGTGGCTGACATATTGAAACGTCCTGAAGTTTGTCACGCGATAAAAGGCGTATTTATGAACCGATTTGGATGTAACTTCGTTTGTACATAGTACATACCAATGTCTCGACCGAGTTCGTTGGCCAGCTTCATCCGCCATCTTGTTTAAAAATGGCAGCCATTTAAATTTTTAAGAAAAATTTAAATTTGAAATGTGGTACCAAAAAATTGAAAATTGAAAAAATATTTTTTTTATGTATTTGACCTTGATACAAAGATTCGGGTGCAGTTTTTGTTTCGTCTATATCTCAAAAAATGGCTGAGTTATAGCATTTTGAATTTCTAGCGTGGCTGACATTTTGAAACGTCCTGATATTTGTCACGTGATAACAGGCGTATTTATGAACCGATTTGGATGTACTTTGGTGTGTACATAGTACATACAAATATCTCGACCGAGTTCGTTGGCCAGCTTCATCCGCCATCTTGTTTCAAAATGGTGGCCATTTAAAAGAATTTAAAAAATTTAAAATTTAAAATGAGATACCAAAATATTAGAAAATGAAAAAGATTTTTTTTGTATGTGTTTGACCTTAATACAAAGATCCCGGAACAGTTTTTGTTTCGTCTATATCTAAAAAAGTGGCTGAGTTATAGCGTTTTGAATTTCTAGCGTGGCTGACATTTTAAAACGACCTGATTTTTGTCACGCGATAACAAGCGTATTTATGAACCAATTTGGATGTTACTTGGTCTGTACATAGTACATACCAATGTCTCGACCGAGTTCGTTGGCCAGCTTTATTCGCCATCTTGTTTCAAAAGGGTTGCCATTAAAAAAAAATAAAATTTAAAATTTAAAATGAGGTATTAAAAAATTGGAAAATGAAAAAGATTTTTTTATGTGTTTGGCCTTGATACAAAGATTCCAGAGCAGTTTTTGTTTATGAAAATTTGTTCTTTTGTTTATATCTTAAAAAATGGTTGAATTATAGCACTTTGAATTTCTAGTATGGCTAACATTTTGAAACGATCTTGTATTTGTCACGCGATAACACACGTATTCGCCTATTTCCATGTGAGAAAGCATGTGGATAGTATACATCAACATCTCAGCCAAATATAAGTTACTTTAAATAAAAGCAGCTTGGATAAAGCTGACTAATTTCGTGAAATTCACATTCATAATGATTTAGTATTGATAAAAATTAGTATTGAATCTCCTATATTCGATTTCCACTAAATTGAGCTTCGTGTGTTTGAATAATATAAGTTGGCTTTTTTAAAATAAGGTATTTGAAAGCTACCTCTTCCTCCTGGCACTGGCCGGAAGGACTTTTTTTCAATAAAACAGTAGCATTATATTTTTAGAGTAAAAACAATTCAAACGAATGTGGAAAAATATAAGGACTTGTAGTATCGAAATGTTCAGAGTGCGTTTAATAAATTTGTATACAGGCCGTCAACAAAAAGTTAACTATAACATTAGTACAGGAAGTCTAAGCTAGATACTTTGGCTCAAACAGTTTTATCCTCGGACTTTTAAAATCAAAATTATGATTTTCGTTTGCACATTTTTTTGCGCTAGCCGTATGTATATGAGCATGAACGTATTCATTCGTTTTCTCAAAAAGTTTTTGCAGCATCAAAAGCATTACAGTAAAAAACAGCTTTGCATTTTAAAGAAATTCACATAAAAGCAGAAGACGAACAAATGAAACTGATCTCAAAATATGTAATTCAATGAAAGAGTTTGAAGCTAGGAAAGGCAGGAAAGAATGGCTTGCGCGTAGCAATTAACTTTTGATCTTTGAGGTTCGAAGGAAAGAAAACAGCATGTTAACTCCTGATGCGCTGCTAATATGAAAATACCACTTTTAATACGTTTCAAAACCTTAATTGAACGCATTATTTTTTAAGAAATTCAAATAAAAACAGAAGACGAACAAGTAAAGCAGAACTCAAAATGTATAATTCAATGAAAGAGTTTGAAGCTAGGAAAGTCGAAAAAGAATGGCTTGCGTGTATCAATTAACTTTTGATCTTTGGTGTTCCAAGGAAAGAAAATAGCATGTTCCTTCTTTCAAATACCTCAATGACATTCAGCTGTGGAAATTTTAGGGGGTATTCTTGTCTAGAGGCATAAATTTTAGGCGTTTTGTCGATCTCAATAAAAAAAAATTGCCATTCATTTTTTTAGAACATATTTACTGATATTTTGAAAATGTGCAAAAATATTTTTGAAAAAGATATTAAAATTATACAAGTTATAAGCTGGTAAATTTGGGTGTAAAAAAAAAATATAACTGTGCTGGTTGACTCGATTGCAACCCTTCTGGTCATCTGAAACAAAATTAAAAAAAAAAAAATTCTTAATTAATG
Organism: Maratus speciosus; assembly: GCA_963932465.1. Taxonomy (NCBI): domain Eukaryota; kingdom Metazoa; phylum Arthropoda; class Arachnida; order Araneae; family Salticidae; genus Maratus; species Maratus speciosus. Next base: position 80,595,061 of record OZ010793.1, on the reverse strand, counting down.
TCGTTATAATCCCAACCTAAGAGAAAATGGATTTGTTTTTGGCAAAATTGCGGCTGTTTGAAAAAAAAAAAAGCGTATTTTGACTCTTTGTTTTTTAATAATATTTAATTTTTTTAAATAGTAAAAAAATTATTTTCATACAAAAATGGCAGGGGCGATAGAAAGTTATACATTGAAGGTTGGTACAAAATTTAAGTTAAAACGGTTAACTAGAACTCGAGATGTCACGTCAATCATGTTGAAAAAAGTAGTTTTGAGAAAAACGCAATAATGTAGTGTCGTGAGAAAAATAAATGTTATTAGATGTAAATTTCCAACTGGGCGAAAAATGTCCGGACCAGGATTCGAACCCGGGACCTCCTGGCTAAAGCCGCCAGTGCTCTGCCATCTGAGCTATCCCGGACGATTCTGGTCGAACTTTTTCACCCAGCTAACCTTGAAGATTACACCTTGGACACTTTTCGCCCAGTTGGAAATTTACATCTAATATGATTTGTTTACCAATTAGAATAATTGTGTGAAAATTAATCTAGTGTAATTTCGTATCCAGCGATTTCTGGAGTTCCATTACCTGAGATTTATTCTGTTGAGCTGAACCAGGTTTCAGACCAAATGCTGTAATCTTCAAGGTTAGCTGGGTGAAAAAGTTCGACCAGAATTGTCCGGGATAGCTCAGATGGCAGAGCACTGGCGGCTTCAGCCAGGAAGTCCCGGGTTCGAATCCTGGTCCGGACATTTTTCGCCCAGTTGGAAATTTACATCTATTATGATTTGTTTACCAATTAGAATAATTGTGTGAAAATTAATCTAGTGAAAAATAAATGTGCTGATGTGCAGATGTCAAACACAGTGATGATTTAAATGATTTACACATGATTCCATTGCTGACGAATCAAGTCGTTACAGTACCAGAAATGGTCAGGTAGTTGGGCATTGTCCAATATGTTCCGGCTTCGGGTTTAGATGTTAATCACTAATATAGCTCTGACTCCGAAAATTATTTAAATTTTAAAATTTTCTCTGGATGATATATTCTTAAAAGGTCTAAATTTATATTTAAAAAAAAAAAAAAATACTCTTTCTTTTTTAAATATATATTCCTGATTACATTTCCTCTTAAAAAAGTTATTGTTTTTCTCTTCTCTCAATTTAACTCTATAACAAAGCCATTATATGTCATAATAATGCCATCATACATACATTTTAATACTTATATAATTCATATATTCGTAATGAGTATATACCGACGTGTTTATATAAGAATGTACATACACAGGCATAAAAAGACATATATAGCCAAAATTGTGGACATTTTTTGAAATTTTTATGCTTTATAACTTTGTGTGCTTGAAGAATATAATAAATTTCACTTAGGTAAATACAAATGTTTATATATCAAATTCAAGGAAATTTAATGTAGAATTTAATTAAAAAAACATAATTAAAATATCTGCATTTCCAAAAATACAAAAAATAACACTTACAAAAAGTAGGATTTATATTAGATTTCATTGTATTTTAAAGTTACACTTACACATTTAATATTTAGTAGATAACCATTGCTTTTATTACAGCTTCACAGCGTCTTTTCATTGGGAGAACTACGGTTTGGAGTACATCCTTTTTAATCACATGATGACAAGAAACAATTATAACACCAATAAGTTACGTTTTATTAGATGGACACATTTTTTTGTACAAGGATTTTCATACGTCGACACAAATTTTCTATAGGATTCAGATCAGGGCTGTTTCCTGGCCAGGGTGACAATTGTATGCTTTTATTTTTATACCATTCTTTTGCATATTTTTGTCGTATGGTATGGAGATGAATACTACTGAAAGATAAATGGTGCTTTATCGGGGAAGAGATCCCTAATGGAAGGTATCAATTTTGGTTCCAGGACAGTTTCGACGTTTTTTTTTTTCATTCAGAATGCTATCAATCACTTGAATGCGGCCCACACCATCAGCAGACATACAGGCTGAAATCACGACATTTGTTGGTTTCTTTGTAGTGGCTTCAATGCAGTCAGGATGCAGCTCTTCCCCTACTCTACGTCTCACATATTTTCGCCCATCACTACCAAAGAGCGATATTTTACTCCGCTCCAGATTATCTACTTTCACTGATTTTCTGACCAATTAATGTGTTCTTTTGCTCATTCAACTCATTTCTGGCGTTGCTGAAGATTTAAAAATGGTTTTTTCCTCGGAATTCTACCTTTCAGTCCAAAACCTGCTAATCTTCTCTTTATTGCTCTTGATCTAACTGAAATATACATTGAATTCATTTCACATCTAACAGCATCTGACGAAATTCTTCTGCCTTTGAGGCATATCCTTTTTATCTTTCTATCGTCAGAAGCATTTGTGCTTTTTTTTCTGCATAACCTTGCCTTATTTATCACTGATTAGTTTCTTCATAGCGTAAGCACAACTTTCGTACACCAGATAAAGTGACTGATCCGCCAACTTCTCTTTCAATTTCAGCATAAGAGAGACCAATTTCTCTGAATGTGACAATTCTGCTTCTTTTTGTAGGTACTCCAATCAATTCTTATTATTGATGACATTGTTTTAAATTATTTGCATTAAAAAAATAGAAAAAGAAAACATTATTCTATTTAGTTATACTAGTATTCACCCTTCTTCAAAATTCATTCCAGCAAAATACTGCTTTTACAAATCAAAACATACTACAGTTTAGTTACTGACATTTGATTTGTTCTCAGAACAGTCATTGTGATTGGCTAGGAAGCTTTTATTACAATACACTTCAGCATTCATGACATTTGTATTTAAGTGAAAATTAATAGATTCTATAAGCACACAAAGTTATAAAACATGAAAATTTCGAAAAATGTCCACAATTTCGGCGACCACTGTATATGCATTTATTTACGTATTCATGAATGTGCCTGCTCCTATACGCATGTGTTATTTTGTATTAACATGAACATACATGTTAATTTTCTTTGAAACTTTTGGAACATCGAGTCAAAAGAATAACACTAAAAAATGTCTGCTTTTTTAATACATTCATATGAAACACATGACGAACAAGTAAGGAAGAACTCTGAGAATCTAAAAATCAATAAAAGAGTAAAATAAAGCAAAAACGCGTCATATGTCTCAATTTATCTTTGATCTTTGAGGCTTGAACAGCCGCAAACAACTTGCTTCTTCTTGAATGAAATACAATCCGGAACATAATTCTTTACGGATAAACCTTTCAACATACATATTCCTTTTCAACGCACATTTTACTGTTTTTAACAAACTCTGCTTTTTTGTTCCATCTTCTTAAAATGGCAATAAAGACATGATATGTCGTAATAATGAAACCATCATGCATATATTTTTAGACTTATATAATTAATTCATACGTTCATACAAGAGTATGTATAGGCATGTTTATGGAAGAATACACGTAAACAACCACAGACGCACATAGATCTATACATTTAATTTTTTGTACATAAGCATCCGTGTGCCCCTCCATGTATATATATGTTAGTATGTTTCAACATGCACGTACCTGTTCTTTTTCTCTCAAAGATTTTGCAATACGAGTTAAAAGCATCACGATAAAAAACAATGTAGCTTTTTAATGCGATGGTATAAAAATAGGAGATGAATCAGTAATGCAGAACTCCTAATCTAAAATTCGGTAAAAGGGTAAAGTGAAGAAATACGGTGTCGCCCATTACAATACGATTATGGATACGATTACAAGCAACAGCATTTGAAAGGTAATTATTGTGGAAGGAATATTTTTTTCTCAGAGTGGAGACAGATGGTTCTATGTATAGTCCAGGGTTTGTGCGGTAGGCAGTGGAAGTTTTTGGACGTGTGAAAGCGAGCGAAATAGTAAGACGTTTGGAAAAGTGTTCTCGCTTCTGCCACTTTGACACGGTTACATGAAGCCATACAACGCAAACGACCTGCCATGTCAAATGATGGTGTCATCATCCTTCATGACATTACCATCCCCATACTGCTCACCAAACTCAAGAATTGCGGCAAAAGTTCAAGTGGGAAGTCTGAAGCTACACCCCCCCTCAAACAAAAAAAAATAAAAGGAAAACCAGCCAGGTTTTGGCACACAGTGAGAACTTTCTGATTCCGAAATTCTAGGAAACTGTTATCTGGTACAGGGTATTCTTCAAACACTGATGTAAAAACATCTGCGGAGAGTTAGCTCAATAACCAGGGACATAACTTCTACCAAGCTAGGTTACACAACTTGGACCTGCGTTTAGATTAATGCCTAAATAGATTTGGTGATTATGTGGAAAAGTAATCAGGAAATATAACTTAATTCCATTTTGTATTTTCTGTCTATTGATAAGAAATAATTTTTTATTGACCCTGTAACCTTTTTTCGTATCCATCCTCGCATATCTTTTATCTTTGGAAAAAAAGAGAGGAAAATTAACATTTTTTTTCAAATATCTCTGTGACATTCGTCGGCTAAAATGAGAAATGGAATCGAGAATTTGTAAGTAAATGATGAAGGGATGGGAATTTGTTTAAGTGAAAAAAAATACTTCACAATTTCATCCCTACAGGGCGTTTTTAAACGACTTACCCGTTTAGCATACATTTATCAAAGTTAATAAACTTTGTTTAACTTTACACGATCTTAAATACAGCATTTCACGACATGCTCTTAGCATTTTCCCAGAACACAATGCGGTCACCGTTAAAGATGCTTTCTTACGATTACTGATGGAACCTAAAAATGATGGCAGTCATGTGGAACATGTTTTGTTGTAATAAAATTTGTAAAATATAGTAAATACATGTTAAATATTTATTCATTGAAAACGCCCTCTGTCGGCGAAATGTTGAACTAATTATTTTTTTTTTCGCTTAAACAATTTCTCACACCTTCATTATATCCTTCACAAAATTTCACAACTTTCTGAACAATAGTTTCGTCTTCAGACAACTTTAAAATAGGGTCGTTTAATTATGGATACCCTGTACAATAATACACATAATCATACATAGATATGGATACAGTTCTGAACTTACGCATGCATGTGTGTCTGCATATAGGTATGTGTTCATGTACAGCCGTGGAAAAAAAGTAAATACATCCTACTAACTCTGCAACTAATTATAATAGAAGAAAGTGACTGGCACCAGACGATTGGAAATAGGTCTACTTTTGAATGATGCATGAAAAATTTCCTTAGGGGGCCATCTACAAATCCAAATCAGACCAAACGTTGTTTTTTTAAAAAGAAAAACCCAATATTTACAATATATTTTAAATCTTTGGTTCATACTATGCGTAGAAACAAAATTTCAAATAATTTGGATGATAAGTTTTTGAATCATAAACATTCAATATTTAGAGCTGCTTCTAATATTACATTACATTTCCACATTACATTACTTACATTTTAATATTTTTATTATTATCTTCCGAATTTATAATTCTAATGCGGTAACTTTTTCTGTGGTTATCATATTAAAAAACTTAAACATAAATAAATTGAATTTGTATATTTATTATGTCCTGCTTCATGCGAATTCTCAATTTCAAATTTTTCTTCCAAGTAGTTTTGGAATTATGATTAAAATTTTAAAAATGATGGTTTAATGGGGCGTCTATGATACGCAGAAGAGTATCATTTGAAAAAAAAACATACATTTTACTCATTTTAATGAAACATTTGGGCTGGGAATAGTCGAAACATATTAAGCGAGTGAAATAGTGATATTGGCTCGAAACAATACATTAATAAAATTGGCATCTGCAGCATTTCAACAATCGAGTCCCGAACTTCAATTTGGATACAGTCCCTAAAATAGGCTCATTTTAAAGTAATCAATTTCTCTGAAACTAATCGTACGAATTTCATGAATTTTTTTAGGCTGATTGAAGAGTGTAAAATTTATTTATGTTGTGAAATTTTTGTATTGCTACTAAAAAAAAAAAAAAAAAAGTTTGCGTTCGTTTTGATATGCAGAAGCTCCCCTAAGCAAATTTTATATACATAATTTAAAAGTATACTTTATTTCCAATCGTTTGGTACCAGTAATTTTCTTCTTTTACAATTAGTTGCAGAGTTAGTAGGGCTGTTTACTCCCCCCCCCCTCCCCCCGACAGTACATAGAAATGAACATACCCGTACATTTTCTTTGAAACTGTTACTGTAAGAGTCAAAAGTGTAACATGAAAAAAAAACTTCTTTTTAATACATATAAAAAGAAGAACTCCGAATCTAAAATTGAATAAAAGAGTAAAGTGAAGAAAGAACGTGTCGCATGTCGCAATTTATCTTTGATCTTTGAGGCGCGAAGGAGAGAAAATAACATGTTTCTTCTTTCAAACATCTCAATGATATTCATTCGCTGAAATCGGAAATGCAATCCGGAACTTGGCTTTTTCCGGATAAACCTTTTCAACATACATATTCCTGATTACATTTCCTCTTTGAAATCCCCTCTTCTTTTTGTTTCCACCCTTTTTTTGAACTGCAATTTTCTCTTTTCTCTTTTGATATCTGAAATGAAAAAAGATTAATTTTTGAAAAGATAATTAAAGATTTAAGAGGTTGGTTATTTCTATTCTATTTCTTCAACGAAACAGGATATGAGTTAATGGAAACGACTTTGTACCAAGATTTCCTGAGCAATTATGAGGATGATGTTAGGGGAGGAATATGCTTTGAAGTAGTGTTGATAAAAATGGTTTATTATTATATAAATGTTCAAATTTTGTTCGGTTGTATGTGAGTGGGAATAGTGTTAGCGTAATGTCATTTTTACACTTCGCAAGCCAATTTAAATGATTATTTTATTCGGTCTTTTTTGTAGATATCCTATAGAAATATCTTTCATCGTTACTGTTATAGTAGAAAAATCAAATAAGTATAAAACAGAAGTAGTTTTTTTCAAAAAACATTTTTTTTCATTGATTTGGCGTGGGCACCGAACTTGAATTTGGAAAATTCTTTGCTTTTTTGTGCTCTAAAGAAATCGCAAGCAAGTGAATTTATTAAAATATACAGTTTTTTTCCCTGTTTCTTATTTTTTTAAGATAGAGCAATGGGAAAAAATGAAAGATTGTTTTTGTTAAATTTTGTGCTATGGCTACTTTATAAGCTGGGGTTCGCAAAACTGAACATGAAAGAATTGTTATTGAAGTCTAGAATTTCCGTAGTGCAGTTCTCCCTGCTAGTAATAAAAAAATTGCGGTTGATGAACTTCACATTTATGAACTTCACATGATGAACTTCACATGATGAACTTTAATTATGGTTGCTATCAGCATTTGAAACGCATGTAAAAAAAATAAAGTAAAAATTTTAGGAACTAATTTAGCAACTTTAGGAATATAGTTTTTCTAAATTTATACGAAAACCGTGAGATTCAGAAATGGCAATTTATTGCACTCGACTTACATTATATGGCCTACATTGTTACACAAACATTTCACGAAGTATTTTGTAAGTTAATCGTTTAAATTGTCCCACGACTCTTAAAAATGAAAGAAATGATCATTTGCAACATTTAATATCTTAAAATGTATGCGATTTTAAAACACAATTTTTAGAGAAATGAAAGACACAAGTATGTTCTTTCATTTCATATATTAAAAAATTAATAGATGTAGAATCATTATTTTTTAGGCTTCAAACTGTCAGACATTTGTCAAGCAGAAAATTGGCATGACAGCTTGCCCGCAGGATTACAAAATGAATTTTGCATCTAAAGCAACAACTTTGGCACCTAATTATATTTCAGATTATAATAATTACCCTGAACCTAAATAAATCTATATTTAATCCATTTTTATATTTTTAATATAAAGTTGTATTTATCTAATGCAAAATTTTGAAAATTTTAACAGTTTAACCACTTACAAAAATATTTTCTTCAGCAATAAAAAGGAAAATTTAGGTTCAGTTTATGGAGAAGAACATGAAAAATATCTTTTAAAAATTTAATCAAAATATATTGCGAATTTTTTTATATATCTTGCGCGTTAAGCCCAAAATTGTCATTTTGAGAAAAATGACTTCAGAGTTTTGGAAACGCCGTTTCACCTCAGAATTTGTTTAATTCTAAAAGCCATAATTTCTGTCCTAATAAGAATTTCAAGAAAAAACTTATATCAAAATGTTCAGAAAGAATAGGTGTTTAACATATGAAAAAATTAAAAATTTGAAAATTTTGAAGGTTTAAGAGTCCTAAGACACCTTAAACTAGTTTTATAAGCTAATTAATGGCGAATGAGTATTAGTTGCATAAGGATTAGGATACTAATTTGAAATGTTTATTTTAAAACAATTAATTTTTCCAAGAAAATAAGATTAAAATATAATGTGGATTATTAATTCTGTAAGCCACTTAAACAAATACTGTCTAGTAATTAAAAAAAATGCGATAAAGTGATTAAAATTGCTTTTTTTGAAAACGTATGCATAAAACAAATTTTAATTATCTGAAAACGTGTTTATATTATAAGATTAAAATTAAAGACTTAAGTGCTTAGTTTAAATATAATTGTTGTAGATGAAACACAATAACTTTTAATGTATTTGCAAGATACATTTTAAAAGACAGAGCCAATTATGAGATGTCTCAAAAGTATGTTATAACGTGAATAGAATTTAATTTTTTTTTTTTTTTTTGAAGTATTCATTACTAGACTTTAATAGATAAGATTTCACTTCTTCTTTGCCTGCCTGTAAGACAAAGTGAAGATTTGTTTATTTTTTATAAAGCACTGAGCAACCTGAAGGTTTATTGGAGACAAAGTACAAGGTTTGGAAGAAAGTTTATTATTAGGGATTAAGAGGATTACTGTACAAATGTTTTTACAACAGAATAATAACTTGTTTATATATAGATAGATTATCATATAAAATATCCTATATGCGTTAATAGTGTTAAAAGTCATAAATAAACCTTAGTGGCTAAAAATCCGAATTAAAAAGTAGTAATTTTCAATAAATTATTATATAGAATAATGAATAGTTATTATGATGTAAAGAAATGAATATCTATCGCTATAATTTTCAGTAATTTTCTTTTAGTTTTCGCACAACGTACGTGATTCTTTATTTTGCTCAATTTTTTAAAATGAATTACCAGATAAAGTCGAACTCACTAAATGGAGGAAATTCTTTCGAACAGCCAGACGATTTTTTTTTCAAAAGGGAGAATATGTAGACGCATTTTTTAGTGAAGGTGTTTCAGAATAGTTATATGATTAGACACAGAGTAAATAAAGTAATTTAACGAACAATATAAATACAATAAAATGTTATAAATATTCTTATAAAACATATAGAAAGAATTTCTTAAAAGAATCAAGATACGATTATTTATATAAGGACCATTCCATTTTACGTGTGGCACAGCTTTTCTTCATATTATTGCTTTTTTAACAATTCTATTATATTCTCAAATTAAAACAACTCTGCTAATATGAAAATGTACGGAATTTTGTTAATTTTAATTACAGTTCTTATTAGGATGAGCGAAGCGAATCTTCTACTGGCTACATAAATTACATTTAGTCGTACACTTTACAAAAAAACTATTCCGTATTTTGACTTGAAATTAGATATAAAAATAAATTATGATCTGTAGGTTTGCAAAATATTATTTTTTTACTGTATAACCTTTAAAAATTTATTATTTTAATCAATTTATTTTACATGTTTTTCCATTACGGACGCATTTTTGCAAATAAAAAGTCCTTCCGGCCAGTGCCGGGAGGAAGAGGTAGCTTTCATATTCCTTATTTTTAAAAAGCCAACTTATATTATTCAAACACACGAAGCTCAATTAAGTGGAAACCGAATGTAGGAGATTCAATACTAATTTTTATCAATACTAAATCATTATGAATGAGAATTTCGCGAAATTAGTCAGCTTTATCCAAACTGCTTTTATTTAAAGTCACTTATATTTGGCTGCCAAATTCGGCGATTTCTTAAAATGCCTGCCATTTTAAGACAACATGGTAGATGAGGCTAACCAGTGAACTTGGTCGAGACCTTAGTAATTGCTGTGCACATGCTCACTCATATCGGAATCGGTTGATATATACGAGTGCTGTCGCAGGCAAAAAATCAGATTTTTCAAAATGTCACCCACTTTAGAAATTGAAACTGCTATATCTGAGCCATTTTTTAAGATAAAGACTAACAAAAAATGCTCCTGAATCCTTATATCAAGGTCAAATACTTAAGAAAGAAACCTTTTTCAATTTCTAATTTTTTTGCACCTCACTTTAAATATAATTTTTTTTTAATTTAATGGCCGCCATTTTGAAACAAGATGGCTGATGAAGCTGGCCAGCGAACTTGGTCGAGATATTGATGTATACTATCCACATGCCTTCTTCCATCGAAATAGGCGAATAAGTGTGGTATCGCGTGACAAATACAAGATCGTTTCAAAGTGTTAGCCATGATAGAAATTCAAAGTGCTATAATTCAACCACCTTTTAAGATATAAACAAAAGAACAAATTTTCAGAAACACAAACTGCTCCAGAATCTTTGTATCAAGGCCAAACACATAAAAAAAATCTTTTTCATTTTCCAATTTTTTAATACCTCATTTTAAATTTTAAATTACATTTTTTTTTAAAAATGGCAACCCTTTTGAAACAAGATGGCGAATGATGCTGGCCAACGAACTCGGTCGAGACATTGGTATGTACTATGTACAGACTAAGTTACATTCAAATCGGTTCATAAATACGCCTGTTATCGCGTGACAAAAGTCAGGTCGTTTTAAAATGTCAGCCACAATAGAAATTCAAAATGTTATAACCCAGCCATTTTTTTAGATGTAGACGAAACAAAACCTGTTCCGGAATCTTTGTATTAAGGTCAAACACATACAAAAAAATCTTTTTCATTTTCCAATTTTTTGGTATCTCATTTTAAATTTATTTTTTTTAAATTTTTTTAAATGGCCACCATTTTGAAACAAGATGGCGAATGAAGCTGGTAAACGAACTCGGTTGAGTTATTTGTATGTACTATGCACACACCGAGGTACATCCAAATCGGTTCATAAATACGTCTGTTATCACGTGGCAAAAATCAGGACGTTTCAAAATGTCAGCCACGCTAGAAATTCAAAATGCTATAACTCAGCCATTTTTTAAGATATAGACGAACCAAAAACTGCTCCCGAATCTTTTTATCAAGGTCAAACACATAAGAAAAAAATATTTTTTCAATTTTCAATTTTTTGGTACCACATTTCAAATTTAAATTTTTCTTAAAATTTTAAATGGCAGCCATTTTTAAACAAGATGGCGGATGAAGCTGGCCAACGAACTCGTTCGAGACATTGGTCTGTACTATGTATAAACGAAGTTACATCCAAATCGGTTCATAAATACGCCTTTTATCGCGTGACAAAATTCAGGACGTTTCAAAATGTTAGCTTCGCTAGAAATTCAAAATGCTATAACTCAGCCATTTTTTAAGATATAGACGAAACAAAAACTGCTACGGAGTCTTCGTATAAAGGTCAAATACATAAGAAAAAAATATTTTCCATTTTCAATTTTTTGGTACCACATTTCAAATTTTAAATTTTTAAAAAAATTTTAAATGGCCGCCATTTTGAGACAAAATGGCGGATGAAGCTGGCCAAAGAACTCGGTCGAGACATTGGTATGTACTATGTACACACCGAATTACATCTAAATCGGTTCATAAATACGAGAGTTACAGTGTGACATAGGTCAGATATATATATATATATATATATATATATATATATATATTGATATATATATATATATATATATATTGATATATATATATATATATATATATATCAATTTTGAACGGAGACTGGTTTCGGGGTCTGGGGGTCATGATCGATGAAAATATACCACAATTTTTTGAAATCGCTTTCCTCCGAACGGCTGCAATAGGTAGCTTTTTGTAAAGAAAGCTACCTAAAAATGAAACACCTATATTTTCAGAAAAAAAAATAAATCATGGAGTTAGACATTATAGATTAATTAGTTTCTTTTATGAAATTTTAAAAATACCTTTTTATGAAAATTATAGCACATTTTTAATCAATTAAAATTTGTGAAAATTCAATTATTTACATTCAATTATAAAAGTATTTTTCTTTGATAAGAATTCCAAACCCACAATTTATTCTTCTTATGTGAAACCATTTACGCAGACGATACTTACGCATTTTAAAAGAATTATATTATGATTTTTTTTGTAAAGTTGCAACAAAAGATTTGTAAACAAATAAAATTAATTGTTAAATTCGTTATATCATAAATAAAAAATTCCGAGGAAATTCTTAGTTATTTGGATGAATTTACATTTCTAAAATTAAAATGCACCAAAACATAAAATAACGTTTTTGCTTAATAAAAATGCAAAAATAATATAAAAAATATTGTTACTTTCAAATATTTGTCTTTTTAAACAATGCTTCTCGAATCCAAACAAAGCATGTCTTTTGCAAGTTTTAATAACTTATAAGTTAATAGATATAGGTATTTATGTAAGTGTCACGCATAAAACATTTATTCGTGTTTTATGGGAAATACACTGAAAACGGACATATTGCTTAGGTGTGAGGTTTGAAATGTGGAGATTTTAAACCTATTAAAAACGAGCATATCACTTAGGTGTAAGGGTAAAAATGTAGAGATTTTAAAACATATTAAATGTGTATTTCATGCCAAGTGTGGGATGGCTTTTCTACATATTACTGCTTTTTACTTTCTTCCATCTTTACGAGAAGAAATTGGATTCGTGGAAATTTCCGAATTCCGGTTTTCGACGGATTTATAGTTTTAGGGGTCAGAGATTACGAAAAACATCTTTTTACAAAATGCCTGTGTGTGACACAAATTTTGTGGGCGCTCTATCTCAAGAACTAATGAACGGAATTTAATAAAACTTTAGATTCAGTTAGTCTCTGACGTATATTGAATTAATTTTTGGTGGAAATCGCCCAGCAAGTGGCGCTGCTATGCTGCATTATTCATGATTTCCACAATAGCTTTATCTCAGGAACTAATGCACGAATTTTCCTCAAATTTCAGATTCATTTAGTCCCTGATATAAATTAGTGCTGTTTAGTTTTTGGTGTAAATTACCCAGCATGTGCCACTGCTATGCAGAACTTTTGACGATTTCTGCAATAGCTATGCAAAATGTATAGCTATGCAAAATGTATAATGCAAAATGTAATGCACGGATTTTCATCAAATTCCAGTTTCAGTTAGAAGTTGACATAAGTTGTTGATGATTAGATTTTTGTGTAAATCACCTAATCAGTGGCGCTGATATGCTGCATTTTTCAGGAAGTATTAACATGTATGAGATAGAAGAAAATTTTGGGATTGCCACATCCGACGCATTTAACAATGCTATTGTATCCTCAAATTAAAACAACTTACTAATATGAAAATCGAGGGTTTTAATGTATAGTTTATATTTTAACAACTCATAAGCTTATAGGTATAGGTAATTATGTGTCACGTGTTGGGAATTTTGTCCGTTTTTCAAGTAATGACCCATATAAACTTATTTGAGATCAGTTTATAATACTTTTTAACTGGAGAAAACTTTAGATTAGTTTAAAAATAGTTACTAAATAAACTGTATAATTTAACAATAAATGAAAAAACAATGAGTTTACATTTTTGTCCCTCGGATATACAGTGAAATACGTTTAACACGGAAACGTAAAAAATCCCCATAAAAAATCGGTTAACACGAAATTATATAGCGGTTCGGACAGTATACTATGCAATTTAAGACTTTTTTTTTCTTGTAACACGAAACACAAATCGTTTAACACAAAAAATTCTCTTTCAATCTAGTTAGTCTGAGTTAAAATTGGAAAATTTTCTGTTGAAACCACTTAATTTTTTGAAAATAAGTGAATTTTGTGTTTTTTTTTTTTTTTTTTTTTTTTTTTTTGTAAATTAGTTTATGTTTCATGAGCACGATAGCCCAGAAATCGACGAGTAAACAAACTGCTATTGCGCTTCAAATGAAGATGAAGCTGCTTAATGCAGTTGATGAAAAAAAAGGACGAAAACAGAAATCTGCAAAGAGTTTGGCAATGCCAATTCTACTTTATCAACGATATTAAAAAACAGGGATCCCATAACGTTAACCCCTTCGGGACGAGCGGCTTTTACAGATTTTTTAATCTTCAATCCCCGTTTTTTTTAAACAAAAATTTTTGCCTAATTGAATCGGGAAAATGATTGGATTAAATAAGGCAAAATTTACAATAAAAATTTACTTGTGAGAATAATCACCGACTCTGAACACCTTAAGCGGCACGAATACCAGTCGCTCGTACCCAAGGGGTTAATGTCTGAGCGCAGCATGTTTAAACCAGAGAGAAAACGTATGAGAACCACTAAACACGGAGATTTAGAGACCGCTTTGCTTATTTGATTCAAACAAGTTAAATCTCAGAATGCTGAAAAAGACACTCCAACAAAAGATATCTGATTCCCCTTCCCCCCCCCCCCCCAAAAAAAAAAAACCCAATATTTTTTTACTTGATTTTTATCCTAATGGATGCAACCTATTAGTAGTTTAACAGGAAATCGAAAAATTTGACGACGTCGAAAATATTTGTGAGTTTTGTCCTTTTTATGAATCTTTTAACGTGAAATTCTTTAACACGAAAAAAATTTCGACCCCCTCCATTTCGTGTTAAACGTATTTCACTGTATTCCGAATCTTAATTACTCTCTAGTACAATACTTCAATTTTTTATCAAATAAATGCCTAAGTTAATGCTTTATAGATTAAATACTTGAGAATGATCGTTATACTTAAGTAAATGGAATCTCACAAAAAAGTTTTGTTTTAAAACAATTAATTTTTGCACAAAGACGTTACATTTTAATACGGCTCATTAATCCTGTTAGTCCATTAAGAAAATCCTGTTAAGTAATTTATAAACAAGAACAAGAAAAAAGAATAATTAAATGATTAAACATTGTTCTTTCGAAAATATACGCTTGTGATAAAAGATTAATTAGCTATAAACATGTTTACATTAGAATAGTCAAATGCGAACTTTCATTCCATTGTTTAACCTGTCATCGTCCGCGTCATTTTGTACAACGCTACTGGTTTCTTGTGATCGTTTCTCAGGCACAACTCTCTGTTATCGCGACGAACGACACACAAGGCCAGTTCATGACGGTTAAAATGTCACATGAAGTGGATCATCATTACAGGGTGATTGGTACAAAGCGGTGCACCCATAGTAGGAGAGCTGTTGAACATTTTTGAGTAGGTATTTGAGGCACCCTGAAAATTTGTGCAACACTTCTTTTGTAATGCCTGAATACAAAATCGAATGTCTGGCTGAAGGATCGTGGCCCAAAAACTGTGCCAGACACGTGTCAAGTGCCATTTTTTGACTACCCAAAAAAGGTATTTGAGGCACGCTGAGATTGAGGCAGAATAATATTTATGCTTAGAAAAACTATTTTGAAAATGACAGACACTTTAGTCAGCACAAAATCTGTGCCAGACACGTATCAAGTGCCATTTTGCCAAAAATGGCACGTGTGCCAAAAATGGCACATTTTTGGCAAAATCACACTTGACACGTGTCTGGCACAGATTTTGGGCCGACTAAAGTGTCTGTCATTTTCAAAATATTTTTTTCTAAGTATAATTATTATTCTGTCTCAATCTCAGCGTGCCTCAAATACCTTTTTCGGGTAGTCAAAAAATGGCACTTGACACGTGTCTGGCACAGTTTTTCGGCCGACTAAAGTGTCTGTCGTTTTCAAAATATTTTTTTCTAAGTATAAATATTATTCTGTCTCAATCTCAGCGTGCCTCAAATACCTTTTTTGGGTAGTCAAAAAATGGCACTTGACACGTGTCTGGCATAGTTTTTGGGCCACGATCCTTCAGCCAGACATTCGATTTTGTATTCAGCCATTACAAAAGAAGTGTTGCACAAATTTTCAGGGTGCCTCAAATACCTTCCCTAAAATGTTTAACAGCTCTTGGACTACCATCTTTTTGTGTCAATCGCCGCGCGTCGTGTAAAGATGATCCAATCCGTGTGACGTTTTAAAAGTCATGAACTGGCCTTGTGCGTCATTGGTCGTGCTCCTATTGTATAAAAATGCGTGTCTTGAAAATAATTATAAAATCTTTCTTTAGTTAAAGGACAATATAATTTATATTTAAAGAAAAGCAATTGAGTTCGAAGTTCATTTCTAAATTAAATACCCACTTTTAAAGTCTGAGATAAGAGAAATTTCATAGCGCAACTAAGGGAGAGTTAAAAATAATTTTCATCTAGTATTTATCAAAACAAAATTTAATGTGGTTACAATGCCCATTTAAAAACGTAAAGTTCGGTTAAAACAGTTGATTATTTAAAAATATACCGTTAAAACTCTGGTGTTGAGTTGAATCAGCTATTGGAATTGCAGCATCTGCAGCAATAAGATTGTGAAAACTTAATCCAATATTTCGTTCTCCGGTTGAACCCTAAACTCGAATAAATTCAAACATGAACTGGTAAAATGTAGGATTGAGAACAGACAGAGGGTTAAACAAGAAGCGGGTAAAATGTTGAGCGATAAACAGGTAAAAAGCTGAAGTCGCTATGACTATCATTTAAAAACAAGGGCTAGGCAAACATTTTAAAGTGGAATCCTATAAATCAGTGAATCTCAAACTTTTTTTTTTCTTGAGTCACACGGAAACTCATTTTTTAACTACCATGGCACCCTAAACTTATAATGACTAAAAATTTATGAAAAAAATATGTCGTATTAAAATCTATTAGATCAAA
This sequence comes from Maratus speciosus, assembly GCA_963932465.1. NCBI lineage: Eukaryota > Metazoa > Arthropoda > Arachnida > Araneae > Salticidae > Maratus > Maratus speciosus. Next base: position 80,578,223 of record OZ010793.1, on the reverse strand, counting down.
AACATGCCTTTGAGTAATGCTGACGTCATATTGAAGGCGGTAACAACTGAGCAATAAATATAACACATGTTTGTGGAAATTGTTTGAATAGTTTTACGTATAGTTACTCAGTGAGTGTATTCAGTTAACACGTTGAGTGCCACGTCAGTCACTGGTGACTGACACTGAACTTTTTATTTAGACCGCGTCAGTCATCGGTGACTGACTCTTATAGCTTGTGTAACGGGAATCTTATTTCGTGGCCCAAACGGAAAGACAGGCAAAATAGACTTGGCCTTCAACGTGTTAACAAACAATCTTAATACAGAGTTGCTAATTTAATTCTTTTTACCTTTTGGTTACTAATAGATATAAACTAGTCAGTCATATACTATAATTGTTTAAATTATAGCATATAATAACCTATGGTTTTAATATAATTATAGAGCATACAGGTTATAGTATCTCCAACCTTAAGATGTAGGTTAGTCAAAATGCAGGTTAATCAAAATTTTTAACAGTATATAATTATACTATGAATAGGGGAGACTAGGGAGGTTGACCATACGGGAGGCTTGACCCACCCATCAATTTTCATATTTAAAAGAATGTCAGAGTTTTATTAATAGGTGTCAACGAAGCTACTAGAACGCTCAAACAAGTATTTGTTTCATAAAGATAATCGAAAAAGATGTGGAAAAAATTAATTGTGAGGCGTTTTCAACCTAAAAATTGTATTTTTTAGAAATATTTTGTAAGCTTTTTTCAGATAAAATATATCATAGAAATTTAAGTAAATATGTTTTAAGTAATGGGGAAATATCGAACTTTCATTCCGGGCATAAAGATTGTACAGTAAGTTAGGCTTAACATAACAATGTGCTATTTTTTAGAAAAGGGCTATGTGGGAGGCTCGACCCAGTCAATGTGAGGTAGGGTTGACCAGATGCTCAAGGCTCCCTTAATTAAGTGGTTTTTGAAATCTTTTATTATACACTGTGCTTAATGAAAAGTTTTTTAGAAATGAAATTTTTGGTTATATATAAAATGTTTATATATAAAAACGAATGTAAATTTATTCTGTAAAGCTACAGTAAAATGGGGTGACGGAAAAGAAAATTTTTAAAATTGATTAAAGAAAGATGTGAAAAATTGCTATAGTATCTACTGCAAGAAAAAATTTAATGAAATATAAATGGGAAAGTTGGTAGGGAACTTTTTAAAATTTAAATTACTTACTATAGGTAAGTAGAAACAGTGAAAAAGACTAGAAAGGACTAGAAAGTATGAAAGCAGCAGTCTTACCCTTTTCAGAGACAGTGGTATGTTTATGAAACCTCTTAATTTTAATTCCCAAACGCCACAATGACACTAGAATTTTGCTACAATCTTTTCAGTTTAATATGTATGTGAAATATAGCCTTTTTCTTATTTCCCAATATTTTTGTTCGTAAATTCCGGTGCCAGTCATTTATTTCAACATTTTAGTACTGAAAGTACTTTGACACCGAAAGAATTAAAAGATGTTAATAATAAGTGCTCGTGCATCTGCAAAAGATCATAGCATTGATCAGAAAACTTTATTAAGGTATGTAGACATTTTCACAAGGATGAATACAGTGCGATGAAGCTAAACTATGAGACAACTAGAGTTGTCAGGTCGAGTGTCACAAAAAGTAGACCAAGGAGACAAAAAAGCAGGAAAGTGGCTCCTAAATCCGGACATAATAATACATGAAACCCATGAAAACGGAGCCTGTCTCTATCGGAATACTGTCTTAAACGTTAAAATTTCATTTTCTTTTTCCCTTCTGCACAATTACATCTGCTGTGATAAAATCCTGTTAAAAAAAATTATCCTACGACTTGCGATTACGTTTAAACAGGTTGGTTTAAGCATCATATTTTCAAAAATATGTTTTAATAATAATTAAAGCATGTAGCATAATGTTATTTTGCTTTTTTTTTAAAAACTGGTTTTATTTCTCTTCACAAATATTTCACTGTAAAACAAAGTGGGTCTAGCCTTCCATTTAGTGGGTCAACCCTCCCATATGTGGGAGCGTTGACACATTATTTTCTCTTGATTAAAATCAATTACTTTGCAAATTTCTTATACATTACACTTATGTAGCAATTTTATTTTAGTAACTGATTGTATAACGAATAAAATGATATATAAAACTTTATTCTACGTTCAATATTTAAGAAATAAAAAATCATTTTGTAAAAAGTGGGTCAACCCTCCCTAGTCTCCCCTATGTTAAAAATTTTGAGCAGTTTGGACCAAGTTTGGTGCTGAAGTAGCTGCAACTATAAGATGATGAAATTCCAACATTTGCAGCTTTGGATTCCATCCTATTCGGTGACCAAGTGTTGGTATAATATTTCCCAATCTTATGGTTGGAGATCCTGCAGCACAAACATTTGGTTCATTCCTTCATTAATCAGCAGTGAACATTTAGTCAAACTATTTTATTTTTCTATTAACAGATATTTTATAAACCAGTTGCTACAAATTACATATTATAAGGATTTAAGAGTAAGAGGAATGTTTTCAAATAAAATATATATGTATGTATATATGCATATGTATATAAGGATGATAAAATATTATATGTATCATTATATCTGTAAGCCCGTTGAACCAAATCCTATTTAATAATTTAAAAACAAGTATAATTATGTCAATAAGAATTGTTATTTGGAATATACGAGTATATAATTAATATCAAATATGAATAGATGAAAACATTTCTTTTGTACAAAGCGAATTAAAGTAATTCTGAAATTGTTTAAAAAAATTATTATCATTTAAAAATCAAAATAAATTTCTTGGGTTTAAAATACATTTAAAAAATCCTATTATTCTTCTAAATTCAAAAATGTATTAAAACGTTAATAACATTTATAATCTTTATTTTGAGATATTTTCATAAGGCATGATTTTCAGTTTTTTTATAGCTTATATAAGATTATGGTTAGCATGCTTATTTTAATTGAATATCTACATACAGTCGAGAACAATAAGAAGTCTTTTTGCTAAATCTTGATAATTTATTATCCTCTTAATACATTATGCTAATCAGATTATATGGAGTTACCGTGCCACACTCTTTATTAACGGAGAAAATTCAGAATAGTTACAGCAATAGTTATTTAAGGAACTAGTCTTGTTAACAACAATCTAAATAGAGAATGAATGTAATTCACTTTCTCCTCAGTACGAATAGAGTATCAACTACTCTCGTAGCTAATTGAGTATAACTGTTTTATTAATTAAATATTGATTTTTTTTTTCAAAATTTAATCGCTACACAATGGTTGTTTCATTTAACGATTCTTGCAGAAATGTTTTTTCTTAGTTTATTTTTCAGAAAAGACAACAAATTATTATTCGGACCATTAATCCTATAATTCCATTAGAGGAATCCTGTTCATTAACTTAAAAAATAAAAATGTTTAAAAGATTGTACATTCGAAAATTTACCCGATAGATAAAAGCTTAATTACCTATTAACGTTTTTACATTAGTTGATCCAAATTCAAGTATTTAGCGCACTGTTCTAAAATCACTTTCATTTACTCATGAAAACAAGTAGAACCTATTTAAAGGTACCTGGACCTTTTAATTTGTTAAGAACTCAATATTTAATAGTTTGTATTAATATTCGATTCTTCAGGAATATTTTAAAAGAAACCCCATGCAAAAAATGTACTTTAGAAAGGAAGTTTTAGCGAAAACTGTTTGTGCTCTTTTTATATGATCGAGGAGTAATTTAACTTTAAAGTCAGTTTTCTGAAAACTGTGATTTTTGGGTATTGTAAGCCTGATTTCTAAGAAATTGTTGAATAGATTTTCATAAAATTTTAACTGAAGATACATACACAAAATGCTCAATTATTATGTTCATCAAAAAAGAAACTTAGAAATTGTGACTACAGTCAAACGCAGTCAGTGCCAGTTTGGTTAATTCCCCGAGAAATTCGTATTATTTCTATGTTAAAATTTCCCGCATATAATGTCACCATAATCGCTTAAAGGGCTTGTTATCGCTTTTTTTTTTTTAAATTTTATTATATAACTCTGGAATTTGCGATTTCCGAAACATCCTGGCGTGATGATTAAAAATGAAGGTCATTTTCGGATTCAGCGCTAAAAAATACATGAAAATCAGTTATCAAAAGTTAAAAAACACAATCATCGATGACTGGTGTAATTAACAATTTTTGGTTAATTATTAATGGATACATGTACACAAATGCGTATGAATACATACATGTATACGTAAATGAATACATACCAATAACAAATCCTGCTACCTAATGAATCTCGGTTTATACTGAATATATTCACCCAGGTTTTATATTCATCCTTGATACATACATATAATGAATACGTACATGATATGAAATGTGGCGATTAAACTTTGGAATGTGGTTAATTCTTGAGTCATTTTGATTGTACGTGCAGCTTTGCAGAATAGAGCTTGTCAAAAATTACTTGACCTATTTCGTATGTTATTCTACATAATATTTACTTGAACTTCAACTACAACACATCTACGTACGTAGAAACATTTACAAAAAGTCAGTAATCTTTTGTCATAAGGTCCGCTGCCAAATGGCATACCTTAGCGAATGTGATTTGACGCATTAGAGGGATTTTTGTAACAGCCCTTTAACGTATATACACATTCAGTTTAAATTATGTTTTTGCGAACATAGTTCATGTTTAACGTCAATCTTAGATGTGGACACGATTAACCCTCTGTCTACCAGAAGGGTCCAATGGACCCGACATGTACATTCAAAATATCTATTCAAACCAGAAATTTCTTCAAAACAAACTAAATGTATAAACCAGACAATAATAAGTTAAATAAACAAGTTAAATAGTTTCAAGTAAAAATTTTGGTGCAGAATGTTTTTATAAAACTTGAGTAAAATTTCCGGTAGTTCTAGGGTTAAAGAAGACTAACCAACCTTTTTTTGTCTCTGAAAAATTCTTTAGTTAAACTTCTATTATCAAGCTACTCATCAAACGGCGAATTATAACAAGTTCGTCTAGGCCAAAAAAATAAAATAAACAAAAATGTTGGCCCCATTTAATGATGCCAAATAAGCTTCTAAATATATACTACTTCTAATACTTTCAATGCTGCAAACCACATTGTTGCCAATATCGCTTAATTATGACGCCAATCATTGGATAAAATCAGATGAATATTCAAACATTCTCTGTTTGATTATTTTCTCTTTACATCCTTTTCTACATATTGTTCAAGAATTTAAAAATCGTTTAAAATTCTCTTACCGGCTCTTTTCAAAATATTCAGACGATCCATATTGAATTTGATTTATATGCGGCAACAAACCGATTAAAAATAAAACACAGTAGCATTTGTTTTCCATATTTGTTCGCATGTGGTTCCTTCCATTCGTCACAGCATGAATAACACTGATTTTGGTGTCACGTATGCGTATTATATACAGGGTGAGTCTAAAATCCTGGGACAAACTTGAAGGGGAGGTAGGGGACATCACAAGAATTGAGATTTGGATAGAAACCCATGGTCGGAAATACTTTCCTGGCGCGGTAGTGACGACACAAAACACAAGAAAGGACACGAACAAAGAGAAAAAAAAACATGTTTATTATTCTTAGTGCTACAAAAATGCCTGGACAATGCTGTAAAGTGCTGAGGAACTTGTTGCACACATCGTGACAGCTGCTGGGGAAGTCTGCGACACTCCCGGTATTTTCCAGAACATTAGATCTTCCAAGCGCAAGAGATGCGCTTCCATGCATCACGGCCCAAGATCGTAATTTCGAACACCTACTTTGATGGCTATCATTGTCTCTTTAAAGTTTTTTTTTCTTATTTTTTGCTGTACTAAGGATAATAAAAATGTTTTCTTCTCTTATTTGTGTCCTGTCTTTCTTGTGTTCTGCATCTCGTCACTACCGCACCAGGAAAACGTTTGCGACCATGGGTTGCTATGCAAATCTGAATCCTTGTGATGTCCCCTACCTCCCCTTAAAGTCTGTCCCATGATTTTTGACTCATCCTGTATAGAGAGAAAGAGACTACTTATACTATAACTATACAGTTTAGTGAAATGGTTTATAGTACAGTATTTATAATTAACTGTAACATTAAATAAACTATTTGTACGCATAAGATACAATTGTTTTACATTATTTATCTATTACTGTTTGTAATTTTTTTAAATATGTTATTAACTATATGTTTTATTAACTGATATTACTACACAATACGTATTATAAAGATTTAAGACATAATAGAACTGTTTTACAATAAAACAATTACTTTTTTCTTAAAAGACGATAAAGTATTATGTGGATCATCAATCGTCTAAGCTCATTAAACAAATCCTGCTGAGTAATTTAAAACAAACGTAATTAAGTGATTAAACATTGTACTTTCGAAAACATACGCTTTAAATGTTTATTGCAGACAAAAAAAAAAAAAAAAAAAAAAAAAAAAAAACGTACTTATTATATTAATTAACAAATATATTCATCTAAAAGTCAATATAAAATTACTTTCCTTTATTTTGTGTAATTCAAAATGTAAAGCCAAACATTATTTATTATTAAAAAATATCTTAAAATGTTAACCCTTTGACCTCTGGGGGTGAATTTCTTCAAAATGCCCAAATGTCACATTGGCATCAGTATTTTGTAAGCAAAAAATCGGCTTTTAATGCACACGAAAAAATGCATTAATCTATTTTCAAATGAATTTGGTTGAATATTCCGGTGCCAATGTGATATTTGAAAATTAAAATTAATTGGGAAGAAATTCACCCATCAGAGTTCAAAGGCTTTAATAGCATATGTATTGTCACAAATGCAGTAATTTGGAAATAACTGCGCCATCTAGCGGCCAGAGAGAAAGTGCGAGAGTTAGAGCGGAGACTTGACGCGTGGTGGTCCAGTGAAGAGGACATCTATGTGTACGGTGGTAAGGAATTTGTGTATGGCGACTACTTCTGTTCCTTGACATTGTTCGCTCGGTTATGTATTTTTATATATGTGTAATGCGTTGTTTGAAAAGTGTTTGTGCATTTGTCAGTGAAATAACATAATTAAAAGACGGTTGAGTGTTCCATCCTATCCAAAACGTCACAGTATCTTTATTTTGATCCAGGCATCATTAGACTTTATGTATCCATAAGACTAGATTAGGAGTTTGCAAGTAATTTTAAGTAGAGTCCGCAAACTTTTGAAAAATTTTATCTAGGACCAGAGAAAAAAACACATAAGTAATATAAGTACTTATTACTTTTAAGTTGTTATTTTTACATAAATATACATATGATATAAAATAGAAAAGTGAGGCATTCCTTCTGAAAATTACTACATACACAGGTATGCGTTCTGAAAATTTTGACATACACATAATAAAACAGAAAAGGCAGGTATTCGCAGAAAAATTAAACTTGCGGTCTGGAGCGAGCTTTATAAGTTTGGTTCACGTGGTGAACAGTTAATGCGAAGAGTGTCTTCAAAATGGGCGTCTATTAATCTCGAACGATATTTGTTCTTCAAAAAAATAATTTCGGAGAAAGTTCTTTCACATATATATGTGGAGCCAAACACAGTAACCGGGTTAATAGCTAGTGTTTTGCAATTTTTCCTACTTTTCTTAGACATGTTTACCGCAAGGTTCTTCAGGGGATGCAGTTTTAGGTAGCTTTCTTTACAAAAAGCTACCTATTGCAGCCGTTCGGAGGAAAGCTATTTCAAAAAATTTTGGTATATTTTCATCGATCATGACCCCCAGACCCCGAAACCACCCTCCGTTCAAAATTGATATATATATATATATCTATCTATATATATATCAATATATATATATATATATATATCTATATATATCTGACCTATGTCACACTATAACTTTCGTATTTATGAACCGATTTGGATGTAATTCGGTGTGTACATAGTTCATACCAATGTCTCGACCGAGTTCGTTGGCCAGCTTCATCCGCCATTTTGTTTCAAAATGGCGGCCATTTAAAAATTAAAAAAAAATTAAAATTTAAAATGTGGTACCAAAAAATTGAAAATGGAAAAATATTTTTTGCTTATGTATTTCACCTTTATACAAAAACTCCGTAGCAGTTTTTGTTTTGTCTATATCTTAAAAAATGGCTGAGTTATAGCATTTTGAATTTCTAGCGAAGCTGACATTTTGAAACGTCCTGAATTTTGTCACGCGATAAAAGGCGTATTTATGAACCGATTTGGGTGTAACTTCGTTTATACATAGTACAGACCAATGTCTCGATCGAGTTCGTTGGCCAGCTTCATCCGCCATTTTGTTTAAAAATGGCGGCCATTTAAAATTTTAAGAAAAATTTAAATTTGAAATGTGGTACCAAAAAATTGAAAATTGAAAATATATTTTTTTCTTATGTGTTTGATCTCGATAGAAAGATTCGGGAGCAGTTTTTGTTTCGTCTATATCTTAAAAAATGGCTGAGTTATAGCATTTTGAATTTCTAGCGTGACTGACATTTTGAAACGCCCTGATTTTTGTCACGCGATAACAGGCGTATTTATGAACCGATTTGAATGTAACTTGGTCTGTATATAGTACATACCAATGTTTCGACCGAGTTTGTTGGCCAGCTTCATTCGCCATCTTGTTTCAAAAGGGTTGCCATTAAAAAAAATAATGTAATTTAAAATTTAAAATGAGGTATTAAAAAACTGGAAAATGAAAAAGATTTTTTTTTATGTGTTTGGCCTTGATACAAAGATTCTGGAGCAGTTTTTGTTTCTGAAAATTTGTTCTTTTTTTTATATCTTAAAAAGTGGTTGAATTATAGCACTTTAAATTTCTATCATGGCTAACACTTTGAAACGATCTTGTATTTGTCTCGCGATACCACACGTATTCGCCTATTTCGATGGAAGAAGGCATGTGGATAGTATACATCAATATCTCAACCAAGTTCGCTGGCCAGCTTCATCAGCCATCTTGTTTCAAAATGGCGGCCATTAAATTAAAAAAATATATATTTAAAGTGAGGTGCAAAAAAATTAGAAATTGAAAAAGGTTTCTTTCTTAAGTATTTGACCTTGATATAAGGATTCAGGAGCATTTTTTGTTTATCTTTATCTTAAAAAATGGCTCAGATATAGCAGTTTCAATTTCTAACGTGGGTGACATTTTGAAAAATCTGATTTTTTGCCTGCGACAGCACTCGTATGTATCAACCGATTCCGATGTGAGTGAGCATGTGCACAGCAATTACTAAGGTCTCGACCAAGTTCACTGGTTAGCCTCATCCACCATGTTGTCTTAAAATGGCAGGCACTTTAAGAAATCGCCGAATTTGGCAGCAAAATATATGTTACTTTAAATAAAAGCAGCTTGGATAAAGCTGACTAATTTTGCGAAATTCTCATTCATAATGATTTAGTATTGATAAAAATTAGTATTGAATCTCCTACATTCGGTTTCCACTTAATTGAGCTTCGTGTGTTTGAATAATATAAGTTGGCTTTCTTAAAATAAGGAATATGAAAGCTACCTCTTCCTCCCGGCACTAGCCGGAAGGACTTTTAGACATTTGAAAGGAAATATCTTCTTCAAGTCAAATATCTCCATTTGAAGTAAAGGTTTTCCACGAGTGAACAACTTCGCAGCTACATCAGTCCATTCTGCAGCTGATTCAACTTCATAATAATGGAAAGAATTGAGACAACTTACCTATCTCTGAAAATATTGATACAAATTCCTTCACAAGATTTGACATAAAACTTAGGAACACTACAGTGTTGCAATATCTTTTTTCGGCAGTCCAGTCTTCGACCTTCAGCGGTCTGGATGTGGACCGCGGTCCACCATTTGCTGACCGTGGGACTAGACCTTCACTTTTCTTATACTACAGTGCATTTTGTGGTTAGCTTGCTCATTCGTAATTGATTAAATACAGTCGAGAACGGTAGAAAATGGCTTTTTTAAAAGATGAATCTTCCTAGCCACGACTATTTCCAAACAATAATCTTCATAGTAGTAGCCTTCATGCAAAAGAAATGTATTACGAAGGATAATGTTTGAAAATAGTGGTACTAATGTAACACAAAAATAGCCGTTGGTGGCACATCTTAGAGATGAAGCGGTCTCAGCCTGAGCCGGAAAGCCCGAGCCCCAAAACCCGATACTCGGCCCTACACGGGCACGAGCGGGCTCGGGGTCCTTCTTTCTGAAATTGAGAATTTAATTATTCCCGTATAGAAACAAACAATAACCTTTTCCCCCCTAAAAAATTACTTATTCCATTGCAAATCATTTTTATGCTATTTTGATCAGAAGAAAGAGAAAGAGAATTTATTTTCTTTTTGTAGTAGTAGCTATTTTCAAAGAAAACTTGTGATATTTAGAGATTTATGTCTGGCGTTGACGGCGAGCGACGACTTGTTGATGTAGTGCCAATCATCAGAATATGGCGCCATTAGGTTATTTTTTAATTGAAATGTTTATTTACCGTTACTTTTTTTAAAGACCTAAAGCGAAATATATATAGTGTAACCTCTGAATAACGGTTACCAGTGGGAACGATGAAAAGTGACCGCTATTCAAAGGTGGGCGTTATTCAGAGGTTTCATTTATAAAAATCATAATTACACAAATTTAAATAGAAATACACAGTCATTTTAATTAATCTTCATGGTTTTAATACATTTAAAAAATCAGTGATTTGATGTTGCTTTTTTTCTGCAAATATCTTTCTCCAAAGAAATAATAGTATGAGTTGTTTTGCTGTACAACGCATCATCATTATGACTTTATACAGAATTTTTGATTTCACGAAGGTTCATAAAAAAATTGGTATATGTGTTAATCCTGGAAATTTTAGGTGATTCTATAATCTCTTCCATATCCCCTTCCGCATCACTTTTCTCTTCCTCTCTCCTATCGTCCACCCTTTTCTGTATGAATGAAATTGCCAAATCTTTGTCCAGACAGACAAACTTAATGGTGTTCGTGTTAGTTATGCTTGCTGTTCTAAGAATATTATCTAAATTTTCCCCATCATTATTGTCTTCATTTTCTATGTCTAGTTTATGAAAATCATTAAGTGTTCAAGACATTAAGTATCATTTTGTTGACATTTTAAATAAACTTTGTTTGATCTGCTTCAGATTTTGGTTTGCAAATAAATATGAAATTGTACCAGATACTGTTATAAAAAAATTCTCGTGACTTTTGAGCGGCCGTTGTTCAGCTCGTTATTTAGAGGTTCGTACTAATGTTAATGCTATGGAATGTGTTTGGTTCCATCAATATGTGGCCGGGATTCGGAGGTTGTCGTTGTTTCGAGGTGACCGTTCAAGGAGGTTTCAGTGTATATATATTTTAAGCCAATTAGAATTAGCTTAAGGTTTGAAAATTTTTAGTCTTTAATTGTATGCGAGTGCTAATCCCTCTTCATATGGAAATAACGTCATGGGAACAAAATTGTCAAATTTTTAATTTAAGCTGATTTTCAAGGACATGAGAATTACGAAAGATGTGCATATTTTTAGGACATAGAAAAACGTTGTTCGATTCTTCGTCATATAAATCGTCATTTTTTCAAATTTCATTCATTTGTTCATAAAACGAGCTTCGCTAATGTGTTCATTAGATTTACTTGTTGCGGGAGAAAAATATGAGTATCTTTTTAGGGAACCATATTTTTATTTGATACTATTTTGATAACATTGAATGTAAGTTTCACAAAATTAACTATGTGCTTAGGGATTAATGGTTATTTTCGTGAAAGAAGTTCTTTAAAAATAAGATATTACATTTAGAACAACTTTTAAATATTATGCATTTTTTTTTTTTGTAATTTTCTTTGTGTATACTGTCGGCATCGAGCTCGTGCGGACCCGGGCTCCAAAACCTGAGCCCGAACTCATCTCTAGACCTCTGTTACGCTAATTTGGTTTATACGGAATAACATATTTACTATAATTTTCAGAATAATTATAGCAATTAATAACGACTAATTGTATAATTAATTATTTCTAATGAATATCTACATATAGTGGAAAACAATAAGTACAGTCTCCTTGCTAAATCTTGCCGAATTATTATCCTCTTGATACAGCATGCTAATCATAATCAGGTTATATAGAATTACCATGTCACATTATTATTAAAGGATAAGATTTAGTTACAGCAATAGTTATTAAAGAGACTAATGTTGTTAACAACAATCTAAATACATACGAGACTTGTTTTTTAAGTAAGTACCCTTTTAATATGAAAAAAAACACACGGCCATTTTTAAACAATTTTATTTTTTCATGAAAGTTACAACCTTAATCTACTTTTTGACATAATTTCCGCGTATATTAAGGCATTTATCGTGTCGTACAAACAGCTTTTGTATCCCATCCTCATAGATATTTGCCAGTTGCTTTTGTAACCACTTGCATCACTGCCGTATTGATTTCGTTTGTAAGGCTAACCGCCAAGGTGCTTCTTTCAGGATCTGATTACCAACGGGGCACAGTTACATCAATAAATTTTAAAATAAATGTTCACCTTATCTTAATGCCGTATACATGTAAAATTTCTGTCATGAATGAGGCAAAAAATTCTGCTTCTTTTTACTGGTGTTAATGTGCCCCGTTAGTAATCAGGCGCTGAATTCTTTAAGTGCAGGACCAAGTGATAGTTATCTGGCTTAGGTCTAGGCTATACATAGGGTGATTAAGTTATTCCCAACCATATGACGCAATGATATACTGGGTTCGATGAGCCTAGAGCCTCTAGAGCAGTGGTTCCCAACGTGGGTCGTACGCCCCACCGGGGGGGGGGCAATTTGAACTTCTAGGGGGGCAATTTCAAATTTCTTACTCCCTCATTCACTATCAGTTTCTTTCTGAGGGAAAAGTAATGCTGTAGACTAAAAATAAATGGAATACAAGCAAAATTTAAGAAATCAGTTTTTTTATTGAAATTTTTAAATGTTCCCTATCGAAATTTAAAAATAGATTTTACACCAGAATAATTAAGTGAGTAATATTTAAAAATATTTTGGTATCTTTTAATGTATCACACAATAATTTTTCTGGTGGTGACTTTTAAATTTTTCGCAATGCTTTCGATTATTTAGTGAATGAGTTTTCTACTTCTATCCGCGAAGACAATTAACGATATTGAGAAAGGGAAAACAGAGAGAATATGTTATGCGGAATAATGGCTACTTAAATTTGATAAAAATGAGAATCTTGAAATACTTCTTATGTATTGTGTTATCCTTAGAAAGAAAAGTCAGTGCCCAAGGCTTTTCCACCAACACCTAATAACTTAACTTACAAGAATGCATTATAAAATGTATGAATTTATCAATTTTAACGTTAAATGTAAGTGTCTATTGAAGATAAAAATGCAGACCGTGTAACACTTTTCTTTAACATTGAGTTAAGTTGGAAAAGTACAAGAAAACTCGTTTTGGAATATATGCAAAGATGTATAATCTCATTGTATTTATAAAATTTTGTTAAAAATACATTTGTGGTAGAACAGTCACCTATTTGATAAGTTAAAAATGTGAAATGGATAGTTATGGTCAAGGCTCTGTTACACTCACTTCCACCGTGTGAATAGAGTTTACTGTTTAAATAATGAGAGACACAATTTGCAGATTAGGGGGGTGGGGGTGGGCATAGTGACTTTACAGATGTTTTGGTGGGGCGTGGTCAATAAAAGGTTGGGAACCACTGCTCTAGAGAAACGGGTCGGAGCATCACCGCCGTATTTAGGTACACTTTAGGTCACCCCTGTTTCTTGGCGATTTTAGCGCCGTATTGGCGATTTCAAGAAATTTGTTTATCATATATTACTTGAACTAAGTCGATGCATCATGCAAATATGCACAAGAAGGAAAGTTTTTCTTTATAAAAATCGCACGCCCTTGTCAATCTTTACATTTTTCAAAAAAATTTTGTCTTCCTTAAAAGTCTTTATTTTTATGCAAAATCTGCAAAAAGTCCTTAATTTCAAACTCTTATTTCTTAATCAGATGTGAAACTCTTCTGCATTACAGTGAGTTCCCGATTTAAAAAAAAAAAAATCAACTAAATCCCTCTCTTTTCGAAATTTTCTTCGCCCCCTTTTGCTTCCCCCCTCCTCTCAAATAGTACTCAAATTATAAAAATTCTTAAAATTCCTTAATTTTTTTAAACTTTTCTACTCTATTTATTATTTTATTGTAACAATATGATCATACAAATATCTTTAAATTTTAATCTAAATTCCTCTATCCCAAAATTTTGCTTCCCTCTCTTCCCCCCCTCCCTCCTTCTTACAATACCCAGTGCAGTTTAAAATTTTTAAAACTGTAATTTTTTAAAACTTTGTTTTTGCTGTATCTGTCACTTTATTAACGCAATAAATAAATAACCAATTATGTAATTTTTTCTTCCCTCCCCACCAAAATTCACGTTTTCTCTCATCCTCCCCTCCCCCCCCCCCGATACCAAGTCTTTAAATATGTTCTTAATATATACTCTATTTTTTTGTTCTATGTGTAAATGTTTAGTAAAATAAATCAATAACAGGATCTAATAATCTCTCCCCTCTTTCAAAAAAAAAAACTGCTTCTTCCCCTTTGAACCCCCCCCCCCTGTTCATAGAGTTTAAAATCTTTAAAAGTATTCTTTTTTTTCTCCTATTTATTCCTTTATTGTAATAGTAAGTAATTAATCATCTAAAATCCTCCCTCCATCTGATATGGCCGTTTCTCCTTTACCCCTCCCCTTATTCTTAGCACAAAAAAATTAAATCTTTAAACTGTTTAATTTTGAATTTTTTTCTGTATAATTTTAAATCTTTAGTATCAATAATTAATAAGTCATCTAGTGAACTTACTACTTCCCTCCCATAAAATTGTGCTTCTCCCTTCATTTTGATTCAAAATCGCCTCAGTAAACAGGGCTGCTAGTTTTATGTCTTTACGTTTAAAAATAATTAGGAAAATGTGTCATAAAGTTATTTTGGGTAACTGGTAGGTCTCTTAAACTCAAATTCCTGAACATCAACAAGATTGCAGATTATTTCATGGACAAGTATTTACATGTTTTGTACTTGAAGCTGTTAACTGAAATTTGTCATTTATATCTCTCCTTTTTACATCAACTCATTGTTTCTATTAAAAACTAAAACTAAACTCTGTGGCTAAACAATCCAAGTAGGATCTGGGCCGACAGTGCCCATCTCTGTTTTCTTGACCCTGAGCCCATTGTTTCTATTAATAATTGATTAATTTGTGAAACCCTCCTAAAATATTTTAAATTAAAAAAAATAAGCAAATTGTTCCGTATTATAAATTTCTGAATCTGTAAAATAATAGTAATAATAATAATAAACTGTTTAACCTATTTATGAATTTTTTTAGAGAATTAAAAACGTGCAGAAAAAGACTTAAAATTACATAAGCATCACTTAAATAAAAATAATTCTCATAAAATTCGGCTTCCCGATTCTCCCTTCGGCTCAATA